>CM065592.1:339746560-340346560 GCA_033119425.1 Bufotes viridis | reverse complement strand
GCGACAGGAGGCAACAAATAGCACCCTGCGATCTTCGGTGGTGGAAGGTTGGCTCATTTGCAAGGGGGTGAGGTGGAAGACTGATGGGCATGGGCTGCAGATGCCAAATCTGAGCTTTCTGCATAGGACTGGGTGTTAGATATTGTGAAGGAACTGGAGGCACTGTCAGCCACCCAATCTACTATCTCCTGTACATGTTTTGGCTTCACCATCCGTAAAGCGGCATTTGGGCCTATCAAATAACGCTGCAGATTCTGTCGCCTACTCGCACCAGAGAAGGGGGGTTTGACTTGGAGCGGTAGTTGTCGCTGAACGGCCACATCCTCTCCCAGCAACAGGAGCTCCACCAACACCACCACGACCATGCCCACATCCCTTATTTGATGTTCTCCTCATTATTTGCGTTCACCCAACAACTACTCAACAATTATGATCGCTAAAGCAGTGCCCGTGTCATAAAAATGCTCTGTGGACCCAGAATAATGTTTTTTGGGCCCAAAATACACTGATTCTCAATTTCTATACGGAAATGTAAAACATGTTTTGGCATGTTGTATGCACAAGTGGTTTGTGGAACACGAACAAATATTTTTGTAATAAAATACAGAAAATTAGTATTTCAACTGCTGTAAATTAAAGTTAATTATTTATACGCCGGATGCACAACTTTTTTTTTCGGCCTAAAACACGGCTTTTTTTTATAAAACCCCAAAATGCAGTTTTTAACTGCTGTACATTAAAAGTAGATATTTATACTATGTATTTACACCAGATTTGGGGACCCAGAACACAGATTTGGTCACCGAAATTCACAAATGCAGTATTTAACTGCTATAAATTAGAAATAATTATTTAAACAATGGAAGCACAACTGTTTTTTCGGTCTAAAACACAGCTTTTTTCAATAAAACCCCGAAATGCACTTTTTAACTGCTGTACATTAACAGTAGATATTTATACTATGTATGGACACCAGATTTAGGGACCCAGGACACGGATTTGGTCACCAAAATTCACAAATGCAGTATTTAACTGCTATAAATCGTAAATAATTATTCAAACGACGGATGCACAACAGTTTTTTCAACCTAAAACACAGCTTTTTTCAATAAAACCCCAAAATGCAGTTTTTTACTGCTCTAAATTTAAATTAGATATGTATACCGTGTCCGTACAACTGCTTTGTGAAGCATGAATATTGCTTTTTTCACACAAAAAAGAATATTGCATTATTTTCCAGCTGTAATGTGAAATCGGTATTTAAGCGGTGTATTTCAAGATGCTCTGTGGATCAGGATTACCACTTTTTTGTCAAAAAAACATACACTTATGCTGTATTTCACAGTAGCAATGTAAAATAGGTAGTTGAAATAGGTATTTCAGACCGTTTGGTGGACCTTGAATAAGGTTTTTTTTCTATAAAAAACAAAGAAGCACTATTTCCCTGCAGAAATATAAAATATGTTGTTGGACGGTGTATGCAGAACTGTTTTGTGGACAAGGAATACGTTTTTTCCCCCAAAATTACACGAATTCTCTATTTCACCGCAGAAATGTCAAATATATATTTTGGCTGTGTAAAATAGGCTTGGTGGATGAGGATGACCACTTTTTTTAACAAAAATACACTGATGCGCTATTTGATAGCTGAAATGGAATATACGGTTTAGTGGATTGTATACACAAGTGCTCTGTGGCGCCACAGATCCCAGACTAGACAAATGGACTATGTCACCCCTCAAACATACAAAAGGCAATATAGGTGACTTGAGCAGCCAGAAAGAAAAAGGTTTTTTTCTTTCACTGACCTGCAAAATATGATTAGACTGATGTCCCTGGCTGCCTGGCACACATGAAGTACATTGCAGTGGCTACAATGGCTGCCGAGCACCACCTCAGTAACAGATGGATTACAAAAAAAGATTTCCCTGGCAGTGGCTGGGTACAAAAACGTTGGATTGCTGAATCTCCCTCCCTCTCTATTTGCTGTATCTTGTGGATTAAAGTAGAACAGGTTCTCCTGATTTCTGCCCTATTCTGTCCCTGATCGCAGCACCAGCATCCTCTCCATAAGCTCAAAACAGCAGAGTGAGGTGCGGCAGTACATGACTCCAGCTTAAAAAGAGGCTGGGTCACATGCTGCACTCAGCCAATCACATCCATGCCATTAGTAGGAATGGCTGTGATGGCATCTTAGGGCAAGAAGTAAAACGCTTTCTGATTGGCGGCTGTGCAACCCTTCAGAAAGCGGGAAGAAATCGCCGAACAACGGACCCGAACCCGAACTTTTTTGAAAATATTCGGGTCCGTGTCCCAAACAACCCAAAATTCGGTACGAACCCAAACTATACAGTTTGGGTTCGCTCAACTCTATCCTCAAAAAAAAACTTGTGATATGTGTGGTGATAGTGAGCACAAGTACAAGGACTGCCCTCTGGTGATCTCCAGGAGGCAGGAGAGATTCAGGAGACAGGAGGTGGAAGGGAGGAGTTATGTAAATGTGGCGGGAAGGAGTGTGGAGGAGGGTGAGAGGAAAGTAAAGCTGCTTGGCAGAAGTTCAGAGAGGAAGAAAGAAGAGTTTAAGACACCAGTCTTGAGACAGATGGAGGAGGCGATAGAGGAGGCAGTCAGTCTTGAGCATCCTTCAGACCCAGCCAATATTGGTATTTTTCCATCTAAGGAGTCCGGTGATCCTAAAGGGTGGAAAGAGCAGGGGAGCAGGAAGTGGGTCAGAATCCAATGAGGAGAAAGAAATGGAAGAGGTCCCCGTCAGGAGAAGGCAATTTAAAAAAAACAAGAAGTGAACAGAGTGAAGAAAGTGGTAGCGAAAGCCAAAATCGCTACCAAGTATTGGAAGAAAAGGATGGAGAGGCTATGGACAATTGTTAAAGTGGTTAAACAATACAGAAACAAATAACCTTTAATTTTAGTTTCTTATTATGATTTTTGCCGTCGTATCACAGAATGTAAGAAGGTTTAAGAATAAAGCAAGGAGGATGGCCATTTCAGATTTTTTAGCTCAGGAAATTACTTCTATTATTTGTTTACAAGAATGCGGGCTTGATGATCCAATTAAGGAGGAAGAATGGCCACATGGGAGGTCCATTTGGTCAGGAAGCTCAGTGGATAAGAATGATGGAGTGGCCATTTTGATCAAGGGAAACCAGATATCCCTGGGCAGTTATTTGATTATACAAGAATGAAGATGTATTTCAGCAAATTTTGTTTTCCAGGGGTTTAAATTTTGTGTTATTAATGTGTATGCACCAACAGTGAGGGAAGAGCGTAAAATTTGGATGTGTCAGGGAGAGCTTTATTGGGGTTGGTAAATGATTTTCATTTAGGAGACATGCAGAAATTATGGAATGTGAGTATGAATACATTTCACGCAGAAAGTAGGGGGATAGAATCTAAGATAGATTACTGTTTTGTCTCACAAAACATAGTTCCAAAAATGTATAATCAATAGAAAGTTATTTTCTCAGACCATGAATGTGTAAGGTGTGAGTTTGATATTAATAGTAAAATAAAATACGAAAGAGGGGTATGGAAGTTAAATGTAAGCCTGATGGAAAATGAGGAAGTACGAACAGAGTATGCAAGACAGTATGAATGGTGGCGCGGAAAGAGGAAAGACTTTGATAATGTATGTATGTGGTGGGACTGGGTGAAGAGAAAAAAATGTCTTTAAAAACTTAGGTTATAAGGTAGCAGCAGGAAGATGGATTTTTTTTGTTAAGCTTAATGCTCAATTAGCCTTTTTATAAAAGTTGAGAGGAGAGGGTATGGATGTGAATAAAGATATAATTTTAGTTAAGAGAGAGATTTAAGAGATGCTGTTAGAGAAAGAAAGGAGTATCATGTACAGGGCCAAGTTAGATAAGATGGAGTCTGATGAAAAGTGTTTGGGAGGAAACATTGAATAGATGTATTATATGGAGGAAATGGAAATGAAGTGAGTGGACATGGAATAGAAGAAGAGGTTGTAAGATTTTATGAAGAATTGTATGTAGAAAAATGGAGGGATGAGGAAGAATGTGGTGATGGCTGAGAGTATGAAAGCAGGATTGGTTGTATTGTTTCCTAAGAAGGGAGATTTTAAAGAATTTAAAGAATTGGCTTCCTATTACGCTGTTAAACAGTGATTATAAGATATATGCAAAGATGATAGCAAATAGGATGAGAGGGGTTGTGGGAAGCGTGCTTGGAGAGGAACTAACATGCGCAGTGCTGGTAGAATAATCCATGATAATATATGTGTTGAGAGATTGTTGGATAGCAAAAGTCAGAAAAGTGGAATATATGTGCTGAGTCTGAATTTTGAGAAAGCGTTCAATAGACTATCTCATACATTTTTGTTTAGGGTGTTATTAAGACTAGGTTTTCCTTCAGATTTTGTTTGGAGAGTGAGAACCTTGTATGAAGGAATATATAGTAGTGAGTTGTTGAATGGAAATGTAAGTAGAAGTGTGAAGGTCCTTTCAGGAGTACAGCAGGGATGTCCAATTTTACCAGTGGTTTTTATATGTGTGATTGAGCCTTTGTTGGGGCTGATACGTAAAGATAAAGTATGTAGAGGAGTACAGGTACCAGGTGGTGGAGAAAGAGAATGGAAAATTAGTGGTTATATGGATGATATTTGTGTTTTGTGTGATTCTGAATGTGCTATAAAAGTTTTGGAGGTAGGAACTTGAGTGTGGATATAGGTGTGAATGTGCTAACTAGACCAATGAAGGTGCTTGGGGTGAAATTTACTAATTTGTCTTGATGGGAAAGAAAGTTGGAATGAGTAGAGAAAAAACGAAACTTTTGGAAAATGCGTAGTTTGTCCTTTTTTGGGAAGATTTTAGTAATTAAGAGTGTAGTATTGCCAATTTTTTGTACACAGCATATGTTTTCCCTACGGGATATATGTGCATAAGACAGCTAAATCGGATATTTTTAGTCTTTTTTTTGGAATTCTAGGTCAGAGAGAGCTAGGAGAGAAGTCTTAGCGAAGAAGATAGAGAGGGGAGGTTTGGGTATTCTGAGAGCTATTGAGAAGGATAGTAAGTATGCTTGTATGTGCAGATATTTATTTGAGAATTATTTGTTTAGATTAAAGTGGGGTGAAAGAGATTTGCGTAAGCCAATTGCTTTTGAAAGTCCTATATGTTATGTATGGTTTGTGAAGTTTCTGGCAAAGTTTGAGCTGTGTGACGAGGAGGTTAGTGTGCTAAAGGATAAAAAATTTGTGACAAGAATGATTGAGGGAAAACAGATTGAATGTGATATAAATATGGTGAGAGGATGTGATGTGAAGAAGGTATAGAAAAAGGTGAGAATGAATGGTATGACAAAAAGGCAGAGTGAGATATTGTGGTAGACGTTACATGTAGTGCTACCAGTGAGAGAATTCCAGAAGAAGAGAAGACTAGTAAGCAGCGAGGATTGTCCAAGACATGAATGTAGAGGGAAGGAAAATATAGTACATATTTTTTGGAATTGTTTGTTAGCTAGAGAAGTAATTAAGAAGTTAGGAAAGTTATGTAAAGAAATGACTGGAGTGATGTGTTTGACCTTTGAAGTAATGATGTTTGTGTTAAGATTTAGAGGCGAAAGAGAAAGAGTGCTGTGGCTGTTTATGGCATGTTTAGGGTCCATTCACACGTCCGCAATTCCATTCCGCATTTTGCGGAACGGAATTGCGGACCCATTAGTTTCAATGGGGCAGACGATGTCCCGGCCGGGTCCGCAATTGCGGATCCGCACTTCCGGGTCCGCAATTGCGTTCCCGAAAAAAATAGAACATGTCCTATTCTTGTCCGCAATTGCGGACAAGAAAAGGCATTTTCTATGAGAGTGCCGGCGATGTGCGGTCCGCAAATTGCGGAACGCACATCGCCGATGTCCGTGTTTTGCGGATCCGCGGATCCGTGGATCCGCAAAACACACACGGACGTGTGAATGGACCCTTAAAGGAAGTATTATGGGATGTGAGGAATGTGTATGTGTTTAGAAGGAAAGATGCAATGGCACACTGCAGCTAGAGCTCCGTCCTGCCACTATGCTGGATGTTAGATGAGGCATTAGTTTATATTTTGGCCAATATATTTGGCCAATATAAACTAATGCCTCATCTAACATCCAGCATAGTGGCAGGACGGAGCTCTAGCTGCAGTGTGCCATTGCACCTTTGTTTTTACGTTTGTATGTGTATTTCACCATAGCAACGTGCACCTGCGTATTGGGTTGTGCTGACTGCAATCTCCATTTTTTTTTCCTTTAGAAGGAAAGAGTTACGTGTGAAAGACAGTGTAAGGGTGGTATTAGGGAAATTGTATATGTGTTACTTGTGGGATGCTAAAAGAAAGGGGGCTGTAGATGCAGAAGGAATATGGAAGGTGAAAAAATGGATAGATCTGGTGGATTGGTCATAGGATAGCATTGTTATTGACTATGTAAAGTTAGCAACCTGAAGAAGATATGAAATTAAGTCTGATGATGATGGGATGGAACGTTTGTGAGAGATTGATAGATTGATTGTAAACATTCCCGTCTCAGGAACAAAACAAAAAAAAGCTGGTTCTAAAGGTCTCATAGTGCACAAGGTTGCCATTGTAAGATATACTGACTATCTGTCTCATGAATAGAATGTTGGCTTGCACATAACTGGCTTTTGGCATATGGCCTTTGTGTGATTGTTTGTTATTTTGGGGTCCAAGATGCATCCAGACATACTCCCTATGTTGTTTACATCAATTTTGAACTTTTTTTTAGAACCAGACACAGTCTTCTCTTCTGAGCACTCGGCTGAACTGACCATAGCAATGCTTGAGTTGAGCACCAGTTTGGCTAATCATGCTTGCTCAACAGTACTGAGAGCCTTTGAATGAGAAGCTGGCAATTTTCCACAGCTACTATAGGGTTTAAAGAAGAGCATGTTTTGGAGGGAAATGGCCAGACTTACCTTTTGAATGTCAGGTTTAGCTATGTTGTTATGTCTGGAAACTTGGTTTTGTCTGGGAAAAACTGCAGTCTCAATGCCATTGCGTATCATTGAAGCTCTAATGTAAGTCTATGCCAGACGGGAATGGTAACTTTGTAATTGTTTCTGCTGAGTTTCTGCACTCCACCCCTCCCACTAGAAATTTCCAGGCTAGCTAGAAATGGTATATAAGGAGAGCAGTCAGAGCCTCTAGTGTTCTGCAGTTAGGGAATGATGCTCAGAAGAGGGGACTTTGCTAGACTATTGAGTGACCAGAAGAAGATGCTGAGAAAAGGATACTCTGCCACAGACCCTGAATCACCAAACTTTGACCAGGGTACCAGCCTTCTGAAGAGAGAAAGCTATCTCAGGCCTTTCCTTAGCATCAAACCCTTCTTCTTCTTCAAGGAGGAGACATCCTGCAGTAAAAAAGCACACTGGTTTACTCCAGATCCTGCCTCTGTGGACTTATTTCCCATAGGGGCGCACCACTCCTTACCATCCCTTCCAAAGAGCAGCAACATGTGGGACACCCCAAACCTGGCCACTGCATGTGCTTCCCTCAGAAAACTCACTTGTCTTTTGTGGTTAATTTACAATCCCTCACACCTAATTTCTGCCATAAAAGAAGATTGAAACTTGCCTACTAGAGGTTGAAAAGATTTAAGTTTATGAGCATTAACATCTTCATATATTGGATATATCTTCCAGTTGTTCTGATGATATTATTGACTGCTATAAAATGCTAGTCTTGGATAAACTTCCTTCTTCTGTTTTTATGATCAGAGCAACAAAAGAAATTGAATTGGTTGTACATTGATTACATTGGTGGCCTATCCTCAGCATAGGTCTTTGGCAGGATTTTGGTATGAGTTGGACTCCTGGCCCCACACCTTCTGTTAGATGTGCGCCACTTGCTAACACCTCTAACCACTATTTCCCGTGGGTGGGTGTCTGGTGTCCTACTACTGCAAAGATCATTCAAAAGACCTAACCTGAGGATAAGGCCTCATTCACATGACCGTATGTGCTCTGCGGTCCACAAATTGCCATCTGTTGTAACAATGCCTAAAACCGAGAAGAATAGGACATGATATTTTTTTTTGCTGGGCTACGAAACTGACATACGAATGCGGATAGCACACGGTGTGCATTTTTTGCAGACTTATTGAAATGAATGGATCTGTATCCTATCCGCAAAAAAAAAACGGAACGGACACGGAAAAAAAATATATTCGGGTGAATAAGGCCTAAGCCAGCAATATCTTGACATTGCACAATCCGTAAGGCAGCAGTAACAACACATGTAATTTGATATAGAATCCACACTTGTTTAGTTCAGCTTGTTTTTTTATGTAAGTTTATGATGCTTTTTTTCTTACCAATGGGTGTTTGTTTACTTTAATAAAAACATACAAAAACAAAATAGACACATACAGAGATATTAAATAGTTTTTCTGCTTCATTTGAATGGGAGATTCAGAGCATATTCTGCCCCAAGATAGGACATGCTGCTTTTTTTCCCACGTGGAATGAAATGTAAGTGCAGTTTCACGTTGAAATGAATAGGAGGCTATTTTGAGGAAGAAAAGCTCCAAAATCAGTGAAAAAAGCACTGACTGGATAGAATAATTTCCTTGAAAAGTTGCCCTTTCAACAGGGGTCAAAAGTCCTGGAGATTGTGAATATGCAATGTCCCACTCGTGATTGTGGGCACATCAAACTTGTTTTATTTCCATGTATTATGTCTGAATGTCATACTTCATCTTATGTCATATTCTCCCATGTCACTAAGTGATTCTGTGTAAGATCCTTTCATTTAGGCTAATTAGAATTGCACCACACTAGCCTGACCACTAGATGGGGGCAGTGTGACAATGTATATATAGCTTAGCTCGGGCCTAGTTCAGCTCATTTCTCCTGAAGTTTAGTCAGTATGCAGCCATGTAGCTGCTAGCCGGAGGGAGGCCTCCTGCCTCTCTGCTCTCTCCCTGATGCCTCCACAGTCCAGGGTTAAGGCCTACAAGATTCAGCCTAGTGGTGAGAAGTTTACTTCTATAGCTTGCCCCTCGGGGGTGACCAGTGACAAAGCTGCAAACAGCAAGTTTTAAGGGGATTAATATATATTTGCAAGTATTCAAGTCAAAGGATAGCATAATGGCCATACTCAAGGGCTTCCCAGGCACCTTTGCAATTAGGTGTAGGACACAGCTTCCGGCATCCACACCTCCAGATTAAATCCTGAGGACAGTCAGGCCAACTGTCAGAAAAGCACTGAAAATAGAGGTTCAAGGATTCTGAAAACCACCTTTAATTAAGGTTAGAATTTATACTTCAAAAGCCTAGTCCAAAGCAGTAGCTTTCACATAAAAAAGATAAAGAGTCTGTTTTCCTTGAGGACTTACATTTCTCTACCCTCGTATGCATGAGAGACTGTATTTCATGTCTGGATGTACTAGAGACTGTTTTATACTTGGATGTAACTGTTAGCAGGAGCAATGTTCAGTAAAAGTCATGAGTCCTTGTCTCAGTCATCCTTGTCTCAGTTTCCAATTCCTCAATTACTACTACTATAAATGGTTGTACCACCACAAAAGGTACTGGCGTCACGACAATCAGGGACCTTGCCATAGGCACATTAATATACACCACCAAGGGCACCTCGAAACACCATCTGGCCTGTGTCCCTTATCAGAGCGTGCTGCAGAGAATCGTTGTGCAGTTCTCCTTATCACTTATTCAAGCCTGCCCAGGGACGACATAACCGTGAGTAACCAGAAATGTGTTTTCCCTCGGACTACCTAATTGCTCACACCATGACCTCACATATAATTCCCCTGTCAAGAGGATATGGGCCGGAATACATATGGCTTGTATATGGTGGTCATAGAAGTTTCATTTTTGTCTGCTCCAAGAATTGTTGAACCTCTATTGGGTGCTGTGGTCCTACATTGCCAGAACTTTCTAAGTCTCCGTCCAGGCCTCATTAACTATAATTACACTTACAAACTTCTGGCAATGCTAAAATGCAAAGAGATCCGGCAGGCTGCAGGATCTCTAATGCTAGTGGGAAAGTAGCCTGACAGGACCAATCCCCCATAACCCCTTGTTGAAATCGATTTGCGTGCTTATTTTTATTGAGATACATCAGGATAAGATCTCTTAGAAAACCTTCGAACACTTTACCCACAACAGATGTTAGAGTTACCGGCCTATAGTTTAAAGGCTCTGTTTTTGACCCCTTTTTTGAATATTGACACCATAAGAGCTAATCCTGTGGAACAGACTCTGTCATTATAGAGTCTTTAAATATCAAAAATAAGGGTCTGTCTATTAAATTATCTCATTCTCTTAGAATGCAGGGTTGCATAACATCTGGACCTGGTGATTTGTCTATTTTAATCTTTTTAAGATGTCACTGCACTTCCTCCTGGGTCAGACAGGCCATGTTTAATGGAAAGTTTACTTTGACACCCTGCATTTTATCTGAGATTTCACTTTCATCAGTGACTACAGTGGAGAAAAAAAGCATTCAATAAATTCACTTTCTCCTCATTGCTCTCTACAACTCCTCCCTCATCACTCCTTAAATGGCCAACACTTTCAGGTTCACATTTTTTATCATTTATATAGTTGAAGAAGATGTTAGGATACATTTTACTCTCTTTGGCGAGAGACCTTCTCTGGCTCCAGTTTGGCTGCCTTCATCTGTCTTTTACATATTCCTAGTTTTTAGTGCATCTTTGCTATATTCCTGTTTTAGGAATTCTCAAACTTTCTTTTTTTCATTTATTGCCCCCTTTACATTTCTATTTGTCCTCTTTTTTTTTGTCTTTGACCCTATTATTCCAAAATCTATCTCTCATAGAAAGAGTTTAGGATGGTTTAAAAAGTATCCCATTTTATGGCTGTATATTTATTTTTGTGGACATTTTCCCAGTTAGTGGGGCTGATGGACTCTCTAAGTCATCAAGGTAGTCTGAACCAAATGGAGAATAATTTTGGGGACATTATCTGTATCTCACTAAATTTAAATGTTTATTATTTCACTGACTATGTTTATTTAGTGTTGTATCCTCTCGTATAGTCTACAGAGCAATGATGAGTAATAGCATTTTCTTTCTGGAAACAACTCCCTGCATACCTTTACAGCTCTTCAGGCCATATTAGTTGTAGTTTCACACTGTAACTGTAACAACTTAACTAAAGAACTAACATGATTATGCAAATTGAATCTCTACTGAGCTCTTTTGAACAGGTGCTCTATATATGTTCCATTCTTGGTTCTGGTGCTGTACGAGTTATGTAATGGGTTTTGTTCTAGTGCTGGATTTATATAATGGGTTTGGTTCTGATGCTGTTTATATGTAATGAGCTTTGTTTTGATGCTCAACATATTCCCATGCTTGGTTCTTGTGCTGTATTTATGTTATGAGCTTAGTTATTATGCTGTATTTATGTATTTGTGCTTGGTTCTGGTGCTGTATTGATGTAATCTGCTTGGTTCTAGTGCTGTATATATATAATGAGCTTTGTTATGATGCTGAACATATCTCCGTCTCATTTACTGATATGGGACTTCTGAAAACAGCCGAGCCAGAGCTTAGCTATTTTTAGAAGTCTCATAATGGTGAATGAAGAGGTGGCCTCACAAACCTGGCTTGCTCTCTATTAACTTAGAGGCCCCATTTTTGAAGGTGTTATCCAAGATTTAGGTAGACCTCCCAGTTTGGCTAACCCAAGGTAGAGATCATACTTACCTGGTTCCTGTTGCTGGGTTTGGTGTCTAACATTCCCGGGCATACAATACATGGTGAAGAGTATTGAAGCACACCTCTTAATCATTGAGTTTGAGTGTTTCATACAGTCATACTGTGACAGATATATAAAATTTAACATCTAGCCATGCAGTCTGCCTTTACAAACATTTGTTAAGGAATGGGTTGTTCTAAAGGGATTACTGAACTCAAGCATGGTGCCGTACTAGGATGCCACTGCTGTACCAAGTTAGTCCATGAAATTTCCTTCCTCCTGTATATTTCACCATCAAATATGAATGGTATTTTTGCAAAGTGGAAGCATTTAGGAATCATAACAAGTCCAACCACAACTACTAAATGACAGACAATGTAAACAGAGCGGCGTCACCGAGTACTGAGGCACATAGTGCATGAAAGTCACCAACTGGCTGTTGACTCAACAGCAAAGTTCCAAACCTCCTCTGGCATTAACATCAGCACAAAAACGGTGCTCCTGGAGCTTCATGGTACAGGTTTCCATAGCAGCTACGTGCAAGCCTTACTTCACCAAGCACAATGCCAAACATCAAATAAAGTGGTGTAAAGCACACTGTCACTGAACTGTGCTGCAGTAGAAATGTTTTCTGTGAAGTGACTCATCAATTTTCTGATTGACAAGTCTGGGTTTGACAAATGCCAGGAGAATGTTAGAGGGATAATGGTATGGGGTTGTTTCTCAGGAGTTGGCCTCAGCCCCTTAGTTCCATTGAAAGGAAATCTTAATGCTTCAACATACCAACACATTTTGGACAAATGTAAGCTTTCATCTTTGAAGGAACAGTTTGGGGAAAGCCCTTTTTTATTGCAGCATGATTGTCCCCCAGTGGATTTAGGATGGAATGTTATAAATGTTCATGTTATGTAATGT
Source organism: Bufotes viridis (assembly GCA_033119425.1). Taxonomy (NCBI): domain Eukaryota; kingdom Metazoa; phylum Chordata; class Amphibia; order Anura; family Bufonidae; genus Bufotes; species Bufotes viridis. Next base: position 340,333,926 of record CM065592.1, on the reverse strand, counting down.
GTAGATGTCCAAATACTTTTGTCTTTGTTGAGCGAATAGACGCATCCAAAGTGGATTTGTTCCGAAGTTTAGGAAAAATTTGATTTGTCACAAATCTGAATTTCCTCGCGCTTCGTGGGAACAAATATTATTATTTTTTCTAAACGGGCTAGTGCTCATATTAAAAAGTGAAAGTAAGAAGCTCGGGAACATGATATGATCCAAAATGCCATGCAGCCAGCCAATCAGCAGATAGCCATCCCCTGTGATGTCACAGCTCTATAAAAAAAACTCATCCCACGTGGTCTTTACCATTTCACTGTGAACTGAGCTCAGAGAAAGACGTGGCAAATGCTTATGCGCTATGGAAAGTGTTTCAAAAAGCTGCTAATAAAATAATATTGGATAGGCACAGTGCAGGGACAGTGTAGAGTTGGGAGAGCTTGTAGAGACTGTAGGGAGAGCATAGGAAGAATGCAGGGACAGTGCAGGGTGTGCTTGGTGTGTGCATCTTGTTGAACTGCTGCCACATTCCAAGTTAATATGTTAGTTTATACAGATAATTACTGTGCCTCAGTAGGGCAGTGTAATATATCACAGTCTGTATCTTGTTGAACTGCTGCCAGAATCCCTGTTAATCATTTGGTAATACAGCATATAGAATTACTGTGCCTCAGTATTAAAGGGCGGTCTACTATTATGCCGCGCGCATCATGCTAGTTATTACATTTCTGATACAGTTACTGTAAGCTATGGCCAATAGACAGTTGCCTGGGCCCTCCAAAGGAATGAGCAGTGGCAAAAATGTTGCTTTAGCTAGCACAAGTAGCAGCAGAAGAAGAGGTGCTGGTAGCAGCAGTAACAGACAAGAGTTGCCACTGTCAACCAGCGGTTGTGTTTTGACTTCCAGATGTACTGGAATGGTTGACTTGCTCTTCAACATCATCTCAAGTGATAACAGATACACACAGCCAGAAATCGGTGGGTTCCTCTTATACAACGCTTAGTTGGCATGGCCCAGGAACTGCCTCTGTGCCCTCCCTCACCTATCCTGGACCTTCATCTTGCTTTTTCTGCTAGCAAAATAATGATAGCCACCAGCTTTGCTCTTTTTTCACTCTGCTTTGACTCTGCACAATTCAGAGAACTGATGGATTATGCCCAGCCAAGGTGGAGAGACCAAAGCTGACATTACTTTTCCACAAAAGCTGTACCAGCCCTGCGCACACCTGGTGGGCCATTCCTTGGGCCTCTCAGTGTCTGATAGAGTTCAATCCAGCGCTGACATATGGAAATGTAACTGGGTAAATGTGATTCCAGATCCTGCACAACAGCAACTTGGTCAAGTGATGACAATTCTGCTTCTGCATTGTAATGCTAGGATTTCTATGCCAATGTTGTCCTCTGCCTCCTCATCCACCACCTTGTCCTCACTCCCCTCTTTTCTAGGAATGGTCCTCCAGCATATCACCTATGCAAAGCTAAGTATTGTCATGTGGTTCTGCACCTGGTCAACCTTGGTGAACAGAGCCACACTGGGAAGGGACTGCTTGGCATCATAAATAAAGAAATTGAACACTGGCTGTAACCATGGTTACTGATAGCTGGAATAACATTTTGTCTGTGTTGCCTCGGGGAGGGCTGACCCATGCACCCTGCATGGCATATGTCTTCAATCTCGTTGTCACCCACTTCCTCAAATCTTCCACTGAACTGCAAAAGCTGTGTATGCAATTCAGTCACTGTGCAAAACACAACCCCCTTGAGCAGCAAAGGCAAGATGCTCTTCCCTAACATCGCTTTATATGTGACATTTCCACCCATTGGAACTCCAAACTCCATATGTTAAACTGTCTGTATGAGCAGAGGAAAGTGGTCAACAATTTCTTAATGCTGCTGATGTACAAGTCTACTCCCCAGTATAACTTCTACGTTAGCCAGTGGCATCTCATGCGTGACATGCCATTTGCTCTGGCCCTTTTAGAAGGCCAGGTGAGAGAAGACGCGGCTCTTCCATTTCATTGCCACCTGAGCCCTGAGGATGATGAACTGGGAGAGAAGAAGGAGGACATAAACCCCCAGGAATTTTATCCACAACTAGGTAGTTTATCTGCCCAAGTGACAGAAGAGGAGCAGGAGGAACGGCAGGAGCAAGAGGAGTTAGAGGACGATGACAACGCAGATGACCCCGACAGACCATGACATTACGCAGTGAAGATGGAAACAGGGAGGCCCTCTGTGTTCCTTACACAAATGGCCAGATTCAGGCTGTCATGTTTGTGTACTGACAGCGACATATTGTCTGTGCTCATGCTTCACTTCCATGACTTGGGGAGGGGGGGGGGGTAGGTGCAGAACCAGCTGCATATGCAGCAACTGCAGTCTGGAGTCTATGATGAGCAGTGTTCTTCACCCGCCTACTGAAGAAAGAACACAGTAGCAACAGTGGGACATACAGCAGAATCACATCCAGCAGGTGGTGGCATACTTGGACGTGTAACACCCCGCAGTGGCAAAAATGTTGCTTTAGCTAGCACAAGTAGCAGCAGAAGAAGAGGTGCTGGTAGCAGCAGTAACAGACAAGAGTTGCCACTGTCAACCAGCGGTTGTGTTTTGACTTCCAGATGTACTGGAATGGTTGACTTGCTCTTCAACATCATCTCAAGTGATAACAGATACACACAGCCAGAAATCGGTGGGTTCCTCTTATACAACGCTTAGTTGGCATGGCCCAGGAACTGCCTCTGTGCCCTCCCTCACCTATCCTGGACCTTCATCTTGCTTTTTCTGCTAGCAAAATAATGATAGCCACCAGCTTTGCTCTTTTTTCACTCTGCTTTGACTCTGCACATTTCAGAGAACTGATGGATTATGCCCAGCCAAGGCGGAGAGACCAAAGCTGACATTACTTTTCCACAAAAGCTGTACCAGCCCTGCGCACACCTGGTGGGCCATTCCTTGGGCCTCTCAGTGTCTGATAGAGTTCAATCCAGCGCTGACATATGGAAATGTAACAGGGTAAATGTGGTTCCAGATCCTGCACAACAGCAACTTGGTCAAGTGATGACAATTCTGCTTCTGCATTGTAATGCTAGGATTTCTATGCCAATGTTGTCCTCTGCCTCCTCATCCACCACCTTGTCCTCACTCCCCTCTTTTCTAGGAATGGTCCTCCAGCATATCACCTATGCAAAGCTAAGTATTGTCATGTGGTTCTGCACCTGGTCAGCCTTGGTGAACAGAGCCACACTGGGAAGGGACTGCTTGGCATCATAAATAAAGAAATTGAACACTGGCTGTAACCATGGTTACTGATAGCTGGAATAACATTTTGTCTGTGTTGCCTCGGGGAGGGCTGACCCATGCACCCTGCATGGCATATGTCTTCAATCTCGTTGTCACCCACTTCCTCAAATCTTCCACTGAACTGCAAAAGCTGTGTATGCAATTCAGTCACTGTGCAAAACACAACCCCCTTGAGCAGCAAAGGCAAGATGCTCTTCCCTAACATCGCTTTATATGTGACATTTCCACCCATTGGAACTCCAAACTCCATATGTTAAACTGTCTGTATGAGCAGAGGAAAGTGGTCAACAATTTCTTAATGCTGCTGATGTACAAGTTTACTCCCCAGTGTAACTTCTACGTTAGCCAGTGGCACCTCATGCGTGACATGCCATTTGCTCAGGCTCTTTTAGAAGGCCAGGTGAGAGAAGACGCGGCTCTTCCATTTCATTGCCACCTGAGCCCTGAGGATGATGAACTGGGAGAGAAGAAGGAGGACATAAACCCCCAGGAATTTTATCCACAACTAGGTAGTTTATCTGCCCAAGTGACAGAAGAGGAGCAGGAGGAACGGCAGGAGCAAGAGGAGTTAGAGGATGATGACAACGCAGATGACCCTGACAGACCATGACATTACGCAGTGAAGATGGAAACAGGGAGGCCCTCTGTGTTCCTTACAAAAATGGCCAGATTCAGGCTGTCATGTTTGTGTACTGACAGCGACATATTGTCTGTGCTCATGCTTCACTTCCATGACTTGGGGAGGGGGGGGGGGTAGGTGCAGAACCAGCTGCATATGCAGCAACTGCAGTCTGGAGTCTATGATGAGCAGTGTTCTTCACCCGCCTACTGAAGAAAGAACGCAGTAGCAACAGTGGGACATACAGCAGAATCACATCCAGCAGGTGGTGGCATACTTGGACGTGTAACACCCCAGAGTGGTGTTACCACTTCTGCACCTTGCTATTGTCTCTATTGGTCTGACAAAATGTCATCTTGTGTATTTATTCCAGGTCCCCCACACTGTGCATTCCTATTCTGTTTGCAACGGTTATGTTCACATGTAATGTGCCTGGTTCACCAGCCGGTGGCAGCAAATATGGCAGGGAAGTGGGCGAGTCCTACTTCGTGCAGGAAGGGTGGGGCAGAAGTCCAGTTAGTCTAGCTTACCCCCTGCTAGGGGACAGGTGTGCCATGGGGGCACTTCTCTGCTGGATGTGCCCAAGCCAGCCAGAGCACCCTCAGCTCTGTTGGTCATGAAGGCCAAAGCTTAGAGCAGGCATCCTCAAACTGCGGCCCTCCAGCTGTTGCAAAACTACAACTCCCAAAATGCCCTGCTGTAGGCTGATACCTGTAGGCTGTTCGGGCATGCTGGCAGTTGTAGTTTTGCAACAGCTGGAGGGCCGCAGTTTGAGGATGCCTGGCTTAAGTTCCCTGGCCTAATTTAGACCGACAGACGAGACAATACAAAAAAAGAAGTGCAGCATACAGAAGAAGCAAAGTCATACAGTCAGCCTGTCAGTACAGCAAAGCCAGAGAGAAACAGATCTACCTAACCCTACTACATCCGTACAAAGTTGAGTTTGCCTGCCAGTTTTAATGCTATAGCCTGTTGGGACCAAGACAAAGCTTAAAGATTGTTTCTGATGAACGTTTATACAAGTAAAGCTGCTGTTCAACTATATACAAGGTCTGGACTTATTTTTTCTTGCAAATTCCTCAATTATTTGCCTGATTCATTGCTTCGGAGCAAAAGCGCAGTGACAAACATAAAGAGACATTTTAGCCCGCACTATACTACTTGCATTCCTATACCTGGGTCGCATTACATAGAGGGCCCTTGGAGGAGGCGCCCATTGCAGATGACATCCTGTCACCCATGATCCAAGATACCATGGACTACTGGACATGCAAACTTAAAGTGTGGCTGCAACTGGCCGAGTTTGCCATTGACATGCTTTCCTGCCCAGCCAGTAGTGTGGCATTATAGCGGGTGTTCAGTGAGGCTGGTGCCATTGTAACTCCTCAGAGAACTCACCTTTCCTTCCTAAATGTTGAGAGACTAAAGATGAATCAGGCGTGAGTCAACCCAGATTTTCAGATACTGGTGCCTGATGCAGCAGAATACACCATTCTGCCACTAATAATCATACTGTAGTGTGCTGCCACACCAGAATATTCTTCAAAATGTGCCATTACTTCTGGCCAAGTCCTGGTGCCACCATTCTGATGCTGCCACCCGCTTGCTGTCTCTACAATGGGGCTTCTTGGCTTTATTGATATGTACGCATTAATTTTTTAAAAGGATATGAATGCCACTGGGTCTTGCTATCATACTACTATTTTTGTGTTCTGCTACTACTGTGATCTGCCACCATCTAGCACAAGAGTATGTCACTGCTGCTGCCCCCTTTTTCCAATCTGTTATGGGGACACTGTTGTCCTTGTTACTGTCACTTCTGTTGGCCCCCATCCCCACTCTTTTATGGGGTCACTATTGTCTCTGTTTGTCCTTGTTGACATCATTGTTTACTTTTCAGTTTTTCTTATCCGTCAGAAGAACATAAAAATAAGGATCCTGTATTTTGAGCATCTGTAAGGCCTCTTTCACACAGTCAGTATGTGGTTAGTATTTGATCGGTATTTGTAATCCAAAAGCAGGAGTGGGTCCAAAACACAGAAGAGATGCAAATTTTTCTATTACAATTTATCTCTGTTTTGGACCAACTCCTAGTTTTGGCTTACAATTAAGCCTTAACAGACAGTACATGTCCCCATTCGTTTTAGTCCTACATGCACACGGCAGTGGTTTTTTTGCGGCCTCTGTTTCATTTTTTTTGTGGATCCGATGGTTTCCCATTCATATCTATGGATCCGTTAAAAATGCGGATGCCTCTTCTGTTGACTGTCCGCGTCCGCTGTCCGCATTTCACGTCCACAAAAAAAATATGGCATGTCCTATTCTTGTCCGCAAAAAATGGTTTGCGGACCCATAGAAGTCAATGGGTCAGCAAAAAATGCGGATGACCAGCAGAAGCCATCCGTTTGTCATCTGCATCTGGTTCAAGCCTTCCGTTTTTATTTAGGATCCGTAAAAAAAAAAGCGGAAGACACACGGAAACACAACCTACAAAATTTGCGGACACACGGAACGGATGTGGATGTGAAAAAAAAAGGAAGATGGATCCGCGATTTGCGGACAGCAAAAAACAACTGCCGTGTGCATGTAGCCTTAATGTGTGTTTTCACACATCAGAGTTTTAGCACGGTCTGTGGGTGTTTTTTTTTTTAGCACGGATGCATGCTCTATGTTGTCTATGTTCACAGATCCATCATGCCCATTATAGTCCATGGGTCAGTGAAAACCACGGATGCAACACGAATGCCATTGTGTTGCATCCGTGTTTCACAGATCATTATTAAGAGATGCTTTAAAAATTATTTGTTAGTGAAACATGAATGGCACACGGACCCAACACGGATTCTTCACGGACATCTTCACGGATGAATCACTGAGACCACCTTTTCACGGATTTGAGCATGGATACCGACTTGTGAATGAGGCTTTACTCATCAAATACTGACAGTCTGAAAGAGGCTTTATGGCCTCATGCACATGACAGTTGTGTTTAGCGGTCCACAAAATGGGGTTCCGTTGTTCCGTGATCCGTGTCCGTTTTTGGTTCCGTTGTGTTTCCGTGGTCCACCAGAAAAAAAGGAAGGAAAAAAAAAAGTGTAATTTTAATATCTCCGCCCAGGATAATGGAATATATATGCAGGTCACGGACGCGGATGACAGTCGGATATGCCTCCGCATTTTTTTACAGTCCCATTGCCTTGAAAGGGTCCGCGAACCATTTTTCGCGGACAAGAATAGGACAGGTTATATTTTTTTGATGGACAGTAATCACGGACCACGGACGCGGAGGACAAACGGTGCATTTGACAAGTTTTCCACGGACCCATTGAAAACCAATGGGTCCACAGAAAAGCACGAAAACGGCTCAACGGACACGGAATCCAACAGCGGTTGTGTGCATGAGGCCTAAGGATTATCAAAATACAGGCTTCATATTTTTTAATTTTCCATTCTGACGGATGAGAAGAACAGAAAAATAAACAGTGATGTGAACACAGCCTTACGGCGGCTGCTGCTGTCCTCTCCCCACACTGTCATCGGCCACAATTGTTCGTGTTACTGCTACTGCTGTTGGCCACCATCTCCACTCTGTTATGGGGACATTATTGTCACTGTTATATATACTGGAGAGTGAATCTGAGACAGTCGTTATATCAAAAGCATAGTGTTGAGAATGTGCGATCCAGATTCACTCTCCAGTATATATTGTAATTATCTATTTTCTTTTTCCCCCCTCTGGGGTCAGCACTCCTCCCCATTTGGAATAGGTGTTTTTAATTAGCCTTAGTTTGCAAGCGGTTTATAAACTCCTACTATCTCTCAGATGCACTTCCTGAGGGTTGTGACTGGGTGAGCTCTTTGCACTCGTTCACATGGTGCAGTACTGCGTGTCTGCCATTGCTGCCTCAGTGCTGTGCTGGTGGGGCGGTGGGACCCAGAGGCAAGGAGGCTTTGCTGCACAGTGGGGTTGCTGTGTGGCTCCTGGGTCCCGCTGTCTGCTGCCGGTGTGGTACTGGGGCGCCGGTGGTCGCCGCGCACGGCTGCGCCATTTATAGGTTAGAGTAGTTTCCCACTTGTAGAGGCTTCTTTGTCGCGGTAAGTGGGCCTATGCTCTTTGATCAAACTGTATACTAATGCCTCTTTTGCACAGCATACAATGTATTACAAATTGGGCGGATATGCCACGTAATTATGCTGAGACAGTCGTTATATCAAAAGCATAGTGTTGAGGATGTGCGATCCAGATTCACTCTCCAGTATATATTATTGTCACTGTTACTGCCACTGCTGCTGATGTCACCCTCCTCACTCTGTCATGGGGCCACTATTGTCACTGTTACTGCTACTGCTGCTCATGCCGCTCTTCTCACTCTGTCATGGGTTCACTACTTGAATCTTGGGGTGCTGCATGGTTAAGTCCACAGTGATAAATTAAGCCTGACTTTAACAGTGACCTGTAATACAGACACACAGTAAATCTACATCTAAGAGAAGGGATTAAACGGGGCGTGATGACGTGAGTAACTTACGTCGCGTTCTCCTCCTCCTGCCCTCCTCCCTCCCTCCTCGTTCTCCGGCTGATGCCGGCTGATGCTTGAGTGCGCCGCACTCCTACGGCTCCCTACAGCTTCCTGCAGCGCAGCCTCGATCGCCGGACCCCCGAAGGCCTCTTGCTTGCTGCTGCTCATAGTGGATGTGAGCTCCCGGACGATGTCTGCTGTCTGCTGCCCGTATCATCTTTCTCCTCCCTTGCCTCGGTTCCATCTGGCTCTCTCCGCTCTCGCCGCTCCTCCGCTACTCTGCTGGCCTTGTTGTTTTTGCTCCCTCCTCCCGCTGGTGCCATGCCTGGATCTTGTCTGCTTTTGTCTCTGCTGAGTCGCGGCTCTTGCTCCCGCCTGAGCCCGGTTCCACGGGCTGAAAACGTCGGACACGTGAGAAAACTTCTGTCGCACTTATCTCTGTTCCCCCTTTGCCTGCATTTATGTACTTCTTGTGGTGCTCCGCTTAAATACCACAGGTTTGGGCATTTGAAGAAAAAGGGGTATAAAGGAAAAGAGGGGGGAAAAAATAAAATAAAAAGGATTTAACTAAAGGTTAAAATAAAGGTTAAAGGTTAAAATAAGAAGCTGAACCAGTGCTAAGCGCTAAGAGCAGAATAAAGGCAGGAGTGAAAGGAGGAAAAGAAGGGAGAAAAAAAAAAAGGAGAAAAGAAAAAAAGAGGAGAAAAAGGATAATAATATAATAAAAAGGAGAGAGAAGAAAATTGAAAATGGCCTAAAAAAAGGGGGGGGGGGCCCTCAAAGACTCCTTAAAACCAAAAAAAAATAATATATATATATATACATATATTGAAAGGGGTCTTAAACGATTAATGGCTCCAAAGCGGCGCTCAGTTGACTCTTCTGGAACAAAGCTGGGGTCTAAAACACCAGAGAGCAAAATCGACAAGTTTTTAAAATCTCCCTCCTTAAATGAAAAGGGTTTAGTTAAAGGGAAATTGAGTGCCAACCCTAAGAAAACTGTTAAAGCTCCCCAAGTTGAAGAATTTTCTGAGGATGGGTCATCAGAGGTAGGCCAGGAAGGAGGGGAGGAAAGTCTGCTAATGCGAATAGAAACCGAGCACGACCCCTCAGCATTGGAAAAAATCCTGTGTGCTGTAAAGAATAATGGCATTCTAGTGCAAGGGATGTCTACTCAATTGGGGTCAATGCAGAGTGACATATCCTTAATCACAGAAGACTTGGCAAAAATCCGCGATCGAGTTCTTAATGTGGAAAAGACGGTCGACTCTCTGCAATCCGATATGGATATGTTAAAATCTAAGACTCCGTCTCTGGCTTCAGAAAATCATCTCTTACAAAATAAGTTGGAGGATTTGGAAAAGAGATCAAGGCGGTATAATATTCGCATAGTTGGATTTCCAGAAGGAGTTGAAGGCCGGCAGCTAGTTGAACAACTTAAGGATGTGATTTTGGAAAACTTGGGCAGTGAACACTTTTCTTCTATGTTTCAAATAGAAAGAGCCCATCGGATTCCAGGGGGGAAACCTATCCCAGGGAGGCCACCGTAAGCAATTTTAATGAAGCTGTTATTGTCCATGGACAGAGACATGATACTGAGAAGAGCAAGAGAATGCTCATCTATTGAATATCAGGGTACTAAACTGCTGTTTTTCCCTGATTTTGCTCGGCAGACTCAAGAAAAAAGAAGAAGCTTTATTGAGATAAAAAAATGCTTGGCGTCCAAGGACATTAAATATTCTCTACAGTATCCAGCGAAACTAAGAGTGATTTATAATGGGACTTCCCAATTTTTTGAAAAACCGCAACAAGTGTTAGAGTGGTTGGAGCAATTGGGCATATGAAATTTCGCAACATTGTGATGGAGGGGATGGAGGGGGGGATGGGGCTAGTGAGGGGGAGAATGGCCGGAAGGTAGAGGTTTGCTGACTAGATCGGGCGGACCAGTGGAGGGGGGGGGGGGAGGGGGGGAGGGAATCCACCTTGCAGAGAAATGGGGGATTTTTTTATTTTTTTTCTTCTTCTTCCCTTTCTATGTTTTAATTGAGGTCTATTAGAATTGTCTCTTGGAATGTTAGAGGTCTTGGGGAAAGGATTAAGAGGCAAGCTATTATGGATGCAATAAAAAGACACCTCCTTCCCTACATTATTTGTATAGTGGAAACCCATCTTACCAAAGAGACCGTGTCCCTCTTGATGACGGGATGGCACTCTCAATCCTACCATTCTACTTTTAGTAGTGCCTCTAGGGGTGCTTCGGTTCTGATTCATAATTCTGTAGATTTTACTTTAATAGAATCCTATATAGACGATCAGGGTAGATTTATTTTTTTGTATGGTAGGCTCTATGGTTATAGCTATATTCTCGCCTTTTTTTATATACCTCCGCCATTCTCGATGTATCCACTTAACCAACTATTGGTTTTTTTGGAAAAGAGACCAGAATGTCGGCTTGTCTTGATGGGAGATTTTAACGCTGTTATGGATCCTAAAAAGGATAGACTGACTTTAGATGCAGATCAGGGAAGGAATATTTGTAATTCTCCATTGCCTCAGTTTTATTTGGAAGTTGGATTGGTGGATATATGGGAACATCTCGGCGGAGGAAAGAGAGTATACTCCTGTGTTAGCAGGGGTGGCAGAGCAATGTCCAGGATTGATCTAGCGCTTACCAATGAGAGTAATTTGAATAATATTAGAAGGATACGATATGGAGTAAGAACAGTCTCAGACCACTCACCCGTATCAATTGAGGTTCGCACTGGGGAGAATAAAGATAATAGGGGACTTGGTTTTAAGCTCAATCCATATTGGCTTACCATTATGGATAATCACCAGTCCACTAAATTACTTATATCCTCTTTTTCGGATGTGAATCTCCCCTCTGCTAACATCAACGTAGTTTGGGATGCGCTGAAAGCATATCTGAGGGGGTTCTATAAGCGATATTACCGCTGTGAAGAGAACATTTAGGAAAAAAGAGGAGGAATTGGTTAAGACCGTGGCATCCACAACGGAGCGTTTTATTAATCAACCTACTGAATATAATAAGGAAGAGATGCAGAAGGCTAGCTGTTCTCTGGAGGAATATGTAATCGAGAAAGCAAACCATAGATTATTTTTTAACGGACAAAAGTACTTTTCAGAGTCTGGACGCCCTGGTAAGCTCCTAGCTAGAATAATTTTACAACAGGACAAGAAAAGGAAAGCTATTACCTAGATTCGTAATCTAGACGGTGTAATTATATTACCAAAAACAAGGCAAAAAATACAATAATAATTCAAAAAATTCATCTTTATTCCAAATACATTATCATAATAAAAAACATTACATTCCCCTGATGAAGCTAACATCGCGAAATGTACATCGGGTTCGGTGAGCAGTGCTATTGATGTATTTGTAGGTATTACTTGGCACTTTATGCCTTTATATTGTTTTTGTGAATTTGCTTTTCTTGTAATAGGCACTTTGCACTTTATGTCATTACTATATGTGAGTCTTTATGCTCCTCTGTTTTGAGTAGTACCTACTGTGGTTCATTGGATACATCACTGCTCCCTTTATGGATATTACATTTTCCTGTCTTTTTAATGTCCCATCTTCCTTGTTTTTTATTATGATAATGTATTTGGAATAAAGATGAATTTTTTGAATTATTATTGTATTTTTTGCCTTGTTTTTGGTAATATTATTGAGGGACTAGGTTCTAATAGGTTTTTGTCCCATACATTTATAGGTGTTAACGGTGTAATTATATCAGACTCAGAGGGAATTAGAGATACCTTTCTGCAATATTTTTCCCAGATATATAAAGCTTCACCCGGTTTGCCACCTGACCTGGCGATGCAGTTCCTGGAGAAAATTTCTCTTCCGATGTTAACGGAAGTTCAAAAAAAATTCTTGGAAAGAGAACTGTCTCTTTTGGAGATCCAGGAGGCCTTGAGGTCTATCTCTGGGAACTCATCGCCAGGGTTAGATGGTCTTCCGTATGAATTTTATCGTAAGTATAGTGATGTCATCCTTCCTCATTTATTAGAGGTGTTTTCTCAAGCACTATAGGGAGGGGGTTTACCACAGTCCATGATGGAAGCATTGATAGTTCTAATTCCCAAAAAATAAAAATCTGGTGGATTTGAGCTCTTATAGACCAATCTCCTTATTAAATACGGATGTCAAGCTACTATCAAAAGTCTTGGCTAAGAGGCTTTCCCGGGTTTTGTCTTCTGTCGTTCACCCAGATCAAAATGGCTTTATGCCAAAAAGGGGCACTCATCATAATTTGCATAGGTTTTTCACTAACATTCAGTCTCCTGGGAGCGATGCCCGCTCCATCCTGTCGTTGGATGCCACTAAGGCGTTCGACAGGGTCGAGTGGGCATTTCTCTGGGAGGTGATGAAAAAAATGGGTTTTGGCCCCAAATTTATGGCGATGGTTCAGCTGTTATATAAATCTCCAGCTGCCAGGATCAGGATTAATGATATGTTGACAGAGAGTTTTGTATTAGGAAGAGGCACCTGTCAAGGTTGTCCTCTTTCCCCTCTTTTATTTAATATTTATATCGAACCTCTGGCATCTAGTATAAGGCAGGATTTGAGAGTGGCTGGTTTTGGTGTAATGGGGAAGCAGGACCGTATATCCCTCTATGCAGACGATATTTAGTTTTTTATCCATCAAACAGAAAATACACTTCCTCGAATAATGGAGTTGGTTAACTTATTTTCTGACTCTTCTGGCTTGGAGGTTAACTGGGAGAAGACTGTGCTCTTCTCCCTATAGATGAATTGCGAGGATCCATGGAAAATGTGACTAATCGGTTATCGATCTCTGATTCAATAAAATACCTGGGGATAACAAGATTATTTACAACTTAATTTGATCCCGTTATTGTCAAAATTGAGATCTAAAATTAAGATATGGCATAAAATTCTGCCCGCAAGAGCGGACAGAATTTCGTTAATAAAAATGGTGGTGTTGCCCCAGTTTCTTTATGTTCTTCGCAGTTTGCCTGTATGGATTGAAGATAAGTATTTTAGATTGATAGAGCGGATGATTAACGATTTACTATGGGGGAGGAAGAGCGTGAGATTTAGGGTACGTTCACACGACGACAATTGTCGCGCGACAAAAAGTCACGCGACAAATAGGGCACAACTTCACTGCAACATTTGTCGCGCGACATTTTGTCGCACTATTGTCGCGCGACAATTTCTATAATGGGAGTCTATGGTGTCGCATTGCGACATGCGACATGCTGCGACTGCGACGCGACAGTCGCAGAAAAACCCATCTTTCGTGTCGCAGTCGCAGCATGTCGCATGTCGCACTGCGACACCATAGACTCCCATTATAAAAATTGTCGCGCGACAATAGTGCGACTTTTTGTCGCGCGACAATTGTCGTCGTGTGAACGTACCTTAAAGGCGTTCTACTTTTCTATGCCCTATAATCAGGGAAGCCTTAATCTCCCCTATTTCAGGGGTTATTTTATAGCCTCTCAACTTTGCTTTTGTAATGACTGGGAAAATAGCCATCTCTGTAGAAAATTGGTGAAAGATTCAGGTTTTTCAGATTTATTTACAGTATTAGAGTCTGATTATTTATATAATATACAGACTGGTTACAAACCTTTCTGCAGAATGGCTACAAAAGCCTGGCTGGTTATAAAGAGCTGGTTTAAAGTTAAGGCATCACTTATTTGCACTCCACTATGGCGTAACTCAAAGCTTTTGAATTTAGACGATCTAAATTGTCGGCAATATTGGAGGATGAGAAATATTCAGTATTTGAATCAAGTGGTTAAAGGTGGACAAATCCTGTCTCTTATGGAGCTAAAACAAAAGGAAAATGTAGGTGAGGTGGCTTGGCATGCATATTTTCAGTTGAGGTCGGCACTTTTTGGTATTTTTGATAGTCATTCACTTAATGTAGACACTCCTGAATTTTTACACGACTTGATTTGTAAGAAAGGTGGTATGAAAGTTAAAGTATCACATTGTTATAGACACATGATGAAATTTTTTTTTTTGGAATGCCTTTCTCCAGGACAGAGATCCTGGTCTGTTTCACTTTCTGCTTGATTTTCTGATTTTGTAATTCTGTTTTTTTCATAGAATTGTATTTCTTTTGAGAGGATTAAAATAAAAACTTTAAAATAATAAAAAAAGAGAAGGGATTAAAAAGCATGTGATTGGACTGCCACAACATGATTTAAAAGAACATTTTTTTTCTCCAATAGTTTATTGGTGCTGCCTCCATTTCTGTAATTTGTTCCACTAAAGAGCCATTTGGACACAGCTCCTGCAGGGGCGCGCACGGGTTTTGACTTTAGTGATCGGTGCTGTATGCTTTTCTTTTTCTGTAACAGGAGGTATTAGTTAAGAATCTTGGTGCACTGAATAGAGATGTAGACGGTGATAAATTGCACATAAATTGCGCTCTATATAGAGTCTCAGGCTGCTGCAGCACTGCCCGGGCTGGTGCGTCCATGAGAGCGCACCGCCCGGGCGCAGCATGAAGAGAGGGACTGACAGAAGGGAAGAGCTCAGTGCTCCCTCCTGTCACTCCCTCATTGTAGCGTGGTCGAGCCCTGTATGGTCCGCTGGTACAGGGACCATCTGTCTCCTGTACCCGGCCGGACTGACATGAAGTGCGCACACAGTGTGCACTTCCTGTCAGTCCGCCCGGGTAAAGGAAACTAAAGCTCCTGTACCCTTGGACCATACAGAGCTCGGCCACGCTACACTAGATGTAGCGGCAGGAGGGGGGAGAGAGAAAGAGAATGACAGGGGGGAGGGGACAATGACAAGGGGACAAAGAGAATGACAAGGGGGACAAACAGAATGACAAGCGGGGGGAAGAATGACACAAAAGGGAAAGAGAATAACAAGGGGGGTAAAGAGAATGACAAGGGGGGGGAGAATGACAAGAGGGGGAGAGAGAGAACTGGCGTTAGTTAAAGGGGTTCTGCAGTTTATTTAAACTGATGATCTATCCTCTGAATAGATCATCAGCATCTGATCGGCAGGGGTCTGACACCCGAGACCCCCACCGATCAGCTATTTGAGAGGGCAGCGGCGCTGGCAGTAGAGCCTTGGCCCTCTCGCTGTTTACCACAGGCGCAGTGACGTCATGACTAGTATCACTGGCCTTGGCGGGGTTAAGCTCTGTTCACTTGAATGAAGCTTAGCCGCGCCCAGGCCAGTGATACTAATCGTGATGTCAATGCGAGAAGGCTGAGGCGCTACTGCCAGCACAGCTGCCTTCTCAAACAGCTGGTTAGTGGGGGTCCCGGGTGTCGAACCCCTGCTGATCAGTTTAAATAAACTGCAGAACCCCTTAAGTATGGCAGATCATATGGGTGGGGCTTTGTGATGTCACATGGGGGGGGGGCAAACTTTTCTTTTGCCTAGGGCGGCAGAAATCCTTGCACCGGCCCTGATAATACAGAATGGATTAACTATGAATGTGGTTGTACTAGAACTTAGTTTGCACGGTGATACATTCTCCCTTCAATCTCCCTGCAGTTTAAGTTCCAAGCCTTCACACTGAGACTGGGCCACCAGGTGGGATAAATATTATTAGGCAGGATAGCCTGGGTATACCTGATTTATTGTTTTTTGTGACAACTTAATTCATAATTTTCTTGTTGAAGTTCGGTAAATCGACCAAATCGAATTTTTCAAAATTTCGCTAATCTCTAGTTTTGTCCATAAACTGTACCTGATCACAACATAGCATGCAGTATATGTAGTTGATAGCAAAAGCATCCTTCAAGGAATGCAACAAGTTTGAGGCCAGGGACACCTCCATGCCCAGGCTTGAGCTGTAGTTGATGTCACATACACTCCCCATTGCATGGGCTGTATTGGATGCAAGAAACATTCTACATTATGAGGTTTGTGATTGATGTCAGCGAACACAATGATGTGCCCTATGACAAGCATAATACAATAAAAAAAAAAAAAAAAAGAAAAAGCTGGCAGGATGAGGAAAAATGTGTGTGTGAAATAGTAGGGAGGAATCATGCAGCACTAGCAATTAGTTATGCTAATTTTTCGTCTGATGAAACTAAGCCAAACAGATCCATCCTGACACACAATGTAAGTCAATGGGAACGGATCCATTTTCACTGACACAACCTGGCACAATAGAAAACGGATCCGTCCTCCATTGTCTTTCAGTGGTGTTCAAGACGGATCTGTCTTGGCTATATTAAAGATAATACAAACGTATCAGTTCTGAATGGATGCAGACAGTTGTATTATTTGAACGGATCCGTCCATGATGAATCCGCACTAAACGCCAGTGTATCCCAGGTGAAGATCAGTCCCCTCCAAGATTGACTTTATCAGTGACCTTATGCTTTCCTGGTACTCGGTTTACCGTTTTGGCTGTCCTGGATTCCAGTGTGGCAAGAAACTTCCTGCACCAGGCTGTCGTGAATCAGTATAGGATGTCCATGCAGCAACTTGAGAGATCTAGAGATCATTGAGTGGATGCGCTCACCCCACAGCCCAGGATTGGAATAGGGGCAAGATTCTACGTTGAGGATCAACATGTCATTCCAGATGCCTGACCTTTGAGTGGAAGCCTTCTGTACAGCCTGCCTGACATTCAACTGTACCTTAAAATCTGCAAGGCCTACCACTAGCTTACTACAGTTTTGCTGATGTTTTTGACAAAAAGGAGGCTTAGTTTTTGCAAACTCATCACCCTTGCGTGATTGGTCACTCTGGACAAACATTTACTTTTGGAGCATTACTATAAAAAAAAAAAATTCACTATCATTAATCACTGAGCTTTTTGACTGATTGCGTGATGCACAAATGTTCACTAGATTGGATCTACATGGGCCTCTTAATGTGATCCTGATCTGTAAGGCTGGGTTCACACGAGCGTGTCCGGATTAGGTCCGGATGCGTTGCGAATGCGTTCAGTGAAAACTGTGCGATTTCACAGGCAAAGCCATTCAGTTTTGCCTGCGATTGCGTTCAGTTGTTCAGTTTTTTCCGCACAGGTGCAATGCGTTTTGATGCGTTTTTCACGTGCGTGATAAAAAACTGAAGGTTTACAAACAACATCTCCTAGCAACCATCAGTGAAAAACGCAACGCACCCGCACTTGCTTGCGGATGCAATGCGTTTTTCACGCAGCCCCATTCACTTCTATGGGGCTAGGGCTGCGTGAAAAACGCAGAATATAGAACATGCTGGGATTTTCACGCAACGCACAAGTGATGCGTGAAAAAAAACGCTCATGTACACAGACCCATTGAAATGAATGGGTCAGGATTCAGTGCAGGTGCAATGCATTCACATCACGCATTGCACCCGCGCGGAAAACTCGCCCGTGTGAAAGGGGCCTAAGGGTGATGAGTTGAAGACTGCCTTCAATACCTGAGACTTACCGTTTGAGTATGCTTAATGCCCTTTGGTCTAAGCAATGCCTGAGCAATAATTTAAGAGTTTATGAATGGTATCTTCAGGATCTCCTCTATCTGTGTGTAGTTAGTTACTGTTCATCAACAACATTCTGATTTTCTCACCAGACCTCATATCTCATTGTAAACGTTGTGCTTCAGCGATTAACCAGAAAGGACATTGAAATACTCAAACAAAGGTCTGCACATAGACCACTTAAGAATGTAAATAAGACCTCTGAGCAAATTCAAGCACTTACTGATTTGGCATCAGACCACAACCTCACCACCAAACTAGCAGATAAGGGTGGTGAGGTTGTGGTCATAGATACCACATGTTATGTTAATGAGATTAAATCACAACTGGCAGGCGAGAAAGTATATAGGAAAGTTCAGAATGATCCGAAGTTCACTTTTTTAAGGGAACTAAGGGGTATGTTGGACATGGCTAGAAATGGTGGCATTATAAATGACAAATTGGTCTCTTTTTCATATTGTGTGTGACCTATTACTCCTATACTGTATACCCTCCCTAAAATACACAGATATTTGACAGCCCCTCCAGTGGGTCCCATTGTATCCGGGAGAGGTTCACTTTTCTGTAATGTAGCTATTTTCTTGGACTAAATACTACGTCCGTTTGTTACATCAGCTAGGTCCTACATAAAGAATACAAATGACTTTCTTACTAAAATGAGTAATATACAGGTTCCGTAGGAAGCCATTTTGGCTTCCTTTGACATAGTTTATTTGTACACGTCGATAGAGCATTATCTGGACCTACATGCAGTGTCTTGGTGTCTGTCCCCTACAGGATACACCCCAGAATGTAAGGAATTCATTTTATCTCAGGTTCTTTCTAGCTCTAAATTATTTTTTGTTGAGTCTAGGTTACTAGAGATGAGAAATAAATTCATTTCAAGGGGCTACCCCAGGAAGCTAGTCTTTGACTGCCTAAATAGAACTAAGGCCTTTGACAGACAAGATATTATTAAGGGATCCACTGCGATTAAGCAACAAGCATTGCGGATTCCATTTGTTTCAGAATATAGTGTGGATATTATACATATTTCATCTATCCTTAGGAAATATTGGAGCATTCTGAATAGTAATTTTGGGGAGATTAAGGAATTCAGTGCTCCACCTCTCTGCTCATACCGCAGAAATCGTAACTTTCGTTAGAGCTAATGTTGGAGCAACAAGAGTCAAATATAGTAAGTACTTTGGGTCTACCTGCCAGGGATGCTACCCCTGTCATAATTGTGTAAATTGTCAACTAATATTGCAAGGGGATACTTTTTTGAACACCTCTTCTGGTAAGATGATCAAAATCCAGCAGTTTTTGACCTGTGATTCCACCTATGTGCTACAATGTCCCTGCCACCTACTACATGTGGGTGAAACGACCTGGGACTTAAAAACCCAACTGAACCAGCATAGATATTCTTTTAGGAATAAAAAATTGGATTTACCTGTGTCTAAGCACATCACAGAGGCAAAACACTCTGAAAGAGATCTCAGATTCAGGATTTTGGAACAGATACCTGTATTGAGACGTGGTGGAGATAGGACAGCTCTATTAAAGGAAAGGGAACTCTATTGGATTTATACACTTCAGACCCTCAAACCAAGGGGACTAAATGTGGAATTTAGGTGTGATAAGGTAGGGGAAATCAAAATGTTACATATCTTTAGTTCTATGGTGTCCACGCTGACCTTATGTAGTATATGGAAAGACATGTGCGTCTAAATTTACTTATACTTTCTTTTACCTTAGGCATTTTCAATATATGAATAGAGATGTCCCGAACTATTCTCCAGTGAATGGTTCCTGGCGAACATAGTTGTTTGAGTCCGCCACGGCGGGCGAACATATGCGATGATCGCATTCGCCCCTATACTTTATCATTGAGCAAACTTTGACCCTGTACCTCCCAGTCAGCAGACACATTCCAGCCAATCAGCATACCCTCCCTCCCAGACCCTCCCACCTACTATGAAACAGCAAGGACGGCATCCATCTTAGATTAATTCTGAAGCTGCAGTGTTAGTAGTTGTAATCGCAATGTGATTAATATAACCTGTATTAATCGCATTGCGAATTTAACTTAGAGCTGGGTTCCTAATGGTTGTATTGCTAGAATATAACAACGATTGAGAATATAGCGCTATATTCTCAATCTTCGTTATATAATTCTAGCAATACAACAATTAGGAACCCAGCTCCAAGTTGAATTCGCAATGCGATTAATATAACCTGTATTAATCGCATTGCGAATTCAACTTAGATCTGAGTTCCTAATGGTTGTATTGCTAGAAATGACGAATATAGCACTATATTCTCAATCTTCATTATATTCTAGCAATACAACCATTAGGAACCCAGCTCTTAGTTAAATTCGCAATGCGATTAATGCATGTTGTATTAATCGCATTGCGAATTCAACTAAGAGCTGGGTTCCTAATGGTTGTATTGCTAGAATTATATAACGAAGATTGAGAATATAGCGCTATATTCTCAATCTTCGTTATATTGTAGCAATACAACCATTAGGAACCCAGCTCTAAATTAAATTCGCATTGCGATTACAACTACTAACACTGCAGCTTCAGAATTAATCTAAGATGGATGCCGTCCTTGCTTTTTCATAGGAGGTGGGAGGGTCTGGGAGGG
The DNA here is from genome assembly GCA_033119425.1 of Bufotes viridis. Classification (NCBI taxonomy): domain Eukaryota; kingdom Metazoa; phylum Chordata; class Amphibia; order Anura; family Bufonidae; genus Bufotes; species Bufotes viridis. The sequence goes on along the minus strand of CM065592.1, from coordinate 340,313,408 downwards.
AGGGTATGCTGATTGGCTTGAATGTGTCTGCTGACTGTGAGGTACAGGGTATTCTAGCAATACAACCATTAGGAACCCAGCTCTAAGTTGAATTCGCAAATAAGATTTCCCGAACTATTCGCCGGCAAACAGTTCCCGGCGAACATAGCTTTTGCGCGTTCGCTGCGACGGGCCAACATATGCGATGTTCAGTCCGCCCCCTATTCATCATCATTGAGTAAACTTTGACCCTATACCTCGCAGTCAGCAGACACATTCCAGGCAATCAGCAGTATACCCTCCCTCCCAGACCCTCCCATCTCCTGGACAGCATCCATTTTAGATTCATTCGGAAGCTGCAGTCTTAGACAGCGTCCTGACAGCACCCCAAAAAGCCCTTTTTAGGGCTAGCACATCAGTCTACCTCCCAGACCCTCCCACCTCCTATCAAAAAGCAAGGACGGCATCTATCTTAGATTCATTCTGAAGCTGCAGTGTTAGTAGTTGTAATCGCAATGCGATTAATATAACCTGTATTAATCGCATTGCGATTACAACTTAGATCAATCCCCTTGACACAACTTTTCCATCACTATTGTGGCCAGAAAGAGTTCCTGTGGGTTTTAAAATTCGCCTGTCTATTGAAGTCTATGGTGGTTCGCCCTGTTTGCCCGTTCGCGATCATTTGCATAATTTCGCGTACACCGTTTATATATGAACAGTCACACCGGATGCTGGACCCCAAGATCATCAAGGCTTAACTCTATCATATATATATTTTTTTTGTTATTTCTTGAATGTCACTTGAAACCAGTAAGTGTGGGGATGATATCTGCCTTCATATCTTGGCTGCCCTTTATGGGACAGTGGAGGGTGGGACCCTTGATAGTTATCTAGCTCTTCTTATATTAGTATATGGAACCATAGATTGTGTATAAAACCACTCCCTTGAACTGGGATGAAGCCTTGAGACACATAAATGTGACATTGGGACCTCTCTCCCTAATCAGGTATGGGGCTGCTTTGCGGGAGTTACCCGGGCAGTCTCTTGTCCCTTTGGTCCATCTAGGCTGGTAGCCAATTTTGGATGATTGACAGTAATGTCAGCGTCCGACACCTTATTGGTGCGGGCCGCTGTGATCTCTTTATTCTTGGTGGGCCGGTGACTGATGCCCTCTTCAAGACACCTCCCCCTACCAACATTGACCTCCTCCAATAGTTGATTCTGATCGTTATATAGTATCCATGGAACATGGTTTATTTATGGTTACCTAGGTGACCAATATGTTGATATGGCCCATGCTGGCTGCATAAGTTTATGGGCAGACAGATGCGCTCTGAATACTTAAAAGACGGCGGCCATCTTTACTGTGGTTTCTGAGTTTCTTACTGTAATCCCGTATATCGCGTGAGTACAGATGGGTGCCGCATGCGCCCACCAGGTTTCCTGAAGCCGAACTAGATCTCATGGTTATCCAGCTCCTGGTTAGACTTGCCTATGGGCTACAAAGATATTTTTAATTGTTTTTATTATGCACAATTGATTTATTTTGTACACCTGATTAATTTACTAATGGGAATTATGCCACTTTATGGACTTTATGCACCAGGTGATTTTTTAAACAAACAATGACTTTTTGCAATCATGTAAAAAATTAAAAGGGACGCTGTATAATCATGCATCTTATGGAATTTTTAACTATAATCGTGTTTTATTTGATTTTTTTATCGATAATCATTTCATTATGTTACACTTGATTGACTAGTATTTATATATCGTGTATGGCACATGTTATCACAGCTTTACAAAGGCTCCATTGAGTAGAGCTGAAACGTTGCTGCTAGATGGGTTAAAAAATCATCCACCTTTTTCACATTATGCTGGAGTGCTGCCTTTTTTTCTACTATTATTGAGTGGACCTTGGTCTTTGGTCTATTTAAAGGATTTGCACCCCCACTACTGTGTGCTGCTTTTTATTTTTTGCCTTATCTATATCTATATATTTAGTTGTCTAGGGGATTACTTTTTTTTATTACAGAGAGCACCTAGTATGCATAGTGTGTTTTTTGGAGTATTATAGGCCAGGCAATGCCCTCTTTGTTTCTGGGAAAGATATTCAAATTAGCTCTTTAAGCACATCTGATGCCAGCACATTTAAGATGTGCTAATTTTCATATATTTTTTTCAGATACCCAGAGGAATATAGCATAATAAAAAATAGTACCCCAACCAAGGCCTCTCAGGCAGCCAAGTAAAGTTTATTTGCTTAGCCCTGTTATAGGGAAGTTATCCAGAACGGTCTGGGGCCCAGGAATGAGACACTGTGCTTTTCATTCCTTTTGGAAAGGAGATTAGCTTGCATGTATGTCTTCCAGAGAAGCATTATGTGAAGATACAAGCATAGCAACAGCTGTGAAAAAGCACTGATTGAAAAGTTTGAGGCTACCACCAAAAACTAGATAAGAAAATAGAAAAAATTGATCTATTAAGCATAAGGAAACATATATAAATGTACTTACTAGAAATTAGCAACTACATTTTATCAATATGATTTTTTTTAAAAGGATTCTAACAAAATCAAATATTTTGCAAAGGGAGAGACCCACATGTGTAAAATATGTACAATACACCTTTTACCCCCAAAAATGTTTCATAACTACAACATAGCCTTCCATTGAGCAGCCTTTTAACCACCTCAGCCCCCCTAGCTTAAACACCCTTAATGACCAGGCCACTTTTTACAATTCTGCACTACACTACTTTCACCGTTTATTGCTCCGTCATGCAACTTACCACCCAAATTAATTTTACCTCCTTGTCTTCTCACTAATAGAGCTTTTATTTGGTGGTATTTCATTGCTGCTGAAATTTTTACTTTTTTTGCAATTAATCAAAAATGACCGAAATTTTTGCAAAAAAAATGAAATTTTTTACTTTCTGTTGTAAAATTTTTAAAAAAATCTACATTTCTATATAAATTTTTCACAAAATCTATTGTTCTACATGTCTTTGATAAAAAAAATCTAATAAGTGTATATTTATTGCCTTGGGTAAAAGTTATAGCGTTTACAAACTATGGTGCAAAAAAGTGAATTTCCGCATTTTGAAGCAGCTCTGACTTTCTGAGCACCTGTCATGTTTCTTCAGGTGCTAGAATGTCAGAATAGTATAAATACCCCACAAATGACACCATTTTAGAAAGAAGACACCCCAAAGTATTCGCGGAGGGGCATGGTGAGTTCATGGATCATTTCATTTTTTTTTGCAAGTTAGCGGAAAATGACTTTCTGAGGAAAAAAATAAATAATAAAGTTTCCAATAAAAATCTCCCACAGACTCACTATGCCCCTCACTGAATACCTTGGGGTGCCTACTTTCCAAAATGGGGTCATTTGTGGGGTGTGTTTACTGTTCTGGCATTTTTGGTGGGGCTAAATTGTGAGCAGCCATGTAAAACCTAAAGGTACTCGTTGGAATTTGGGCGCCTTTGCGCACCCAGGCTGCAAAAAAGTGTCACTCATGTGGTATCGCCGTACTCAGGAGAAGTAGGGCAATGTGTTTTGGGGTGTATTTTTACATATACCCATGTTGGGTGAGAGAAATATCTCTGTAAATTGACAACTTTGTATAAAAAAATTAAAAAGCTGTCGTTTACAGCGATATTTCTCGCACAAAGTATGGGTATATATAAAAATACACCCCAAAACTTATTGCCCTACTTCTGCTGAGTACGGAGATACCACATGTGTGATACTTTTTTGCCGCCAAGATGAGCAAAGGGGCCCTAATTCCAATGAGTACCTTTAGCATTTCACAGGGCATTTTTACGCATTTGGATTCTCACGCTTTAGGACCCCTAAAATGTCAGGGCAGTATAAATACCCCACATGTGACCTTATTTTGGAAAGAAGACACCCCAAGGTATTCCGTGAGGGGCATGGCGAGTTCACAGAAAAAAAAAAATTTTTGCACAAGTTAGCAGAAATTGATATTTTTTTTTTTTGCAAAGTCTCATATTCCTCTAACTTGTGACAAAAAATAAAATTTTACATGAACTCACCATACACCTCACGGAATACCTTGGGGTGTCTTCTTTCTAAAATGGGGTTACTTGTGGGGTGTTTGTACTGCCCTGGCATTTGAGGGTCTCCGCAATCATTACACGTATGGCCAGCATTAGGAGTTTCTGCTATTCTCCTTATAGTGATCATACGGGTAATGAGATTTTTTTTTTCCGTTCAGCCTCTGGGCTGAAAAAAAAATAAAAAATGAATGGCACAGATTTTTTCATTCGTATCGATCATCGTGGATGAAAAAATCTCTGCCAAAATCAGTCACTGCGGTGCGGTGGGCTGGGCACTAACTACCTAGCAAGTAGCTAACTAACTGGCGGTGATAAGGGACCCTTAGGCCCCATTCACACGTCCGCAATTCTGTTTGGGGAACGGAATTGCGGACCTATTCATTTCTATGGGGACAGACTTTGTCCCGCTCTGATCCGGAATTGCAGATCCGCACTTCCGGGTCTGCACTTCCGTTCCGCAAAAATATAGAACATGTCCTATTCTTGTCCGCAATTGCGGACAAGAAAAGGCATTTTCTATATAGTTCTGGCAATGTGCGGATCTGCAAAATGCGGAAAGCACATTGCCGGTGTCCGTATTTTGCGGATCCATATGGACATTTGAATGGAGCCTTACAGGGGGGTGATCAGTGACAGGGGGGTGATCAGGGAGTCTATATGGGGTGATCAAGGGGTTAACAAGAGGTTAATAAGTGATGGGGGGTAGTGTAGTTTGGTGCTTGGTGCAACTTTACATAGCTACCTGGTCATCTGGTGGTCGATCCCAGCAAATGGGACCACCAGAGGACCAGGTAGCAGGCATATCAGACGCTGTTAACAAAACAGCGTCTGATATACATCTTTGATGCGATTTATTTCGCATCTACAGCCTTCCAGCGATTGATCATCGCTGGCAGGCTGCAGTATGACTGGCGAGACGCGCGCCACTGTGTTCACAGCTAATCTCGCGTCTCGCGAGATGACGCGCCGATGCGTCGAGCCAGAGTAAGAGGACTGCCCGCCAGACACATCCATGCATTAGGCGGTCCTCAGGTGGTTAAACAGACTTACATAGCATAATTGGAAAAATAGCTAAGCCAGAACAAAAGCCCTTGACCAGAGCTGACACTGTACAACATGCTTTGCTAGTTGAGAGGCATTGGGTGGACCTCTGGCTGGATGCTACGTCTGCTATAGAGACTAGTTATTATTTGTGATAACTATTGTAGGCTAGGCAACACTCTCAATTTCTGTGAAAAAATATATGCAAATTAGCATGTCTAACATTAATTGACATCAGAAAGAATTACCTATCTTATCCTTTTTGTCAGAAAAGGTAATTTGAATATTTTTCTCAAAATCCAAAAGCTATACAAATTATTATTATTATTTATTATTAAAGCGCCATTTATTCCATAGTGCTATACATATGAAAAGGGGTATACATACTACTAAACAAGACGAGTTACAAAGTGGTACAGAAGGAGACAGTGCCCTGCCCGTGAGGGTTTACAATCTACATGGTATGGGAGAAGGACACAGTAGGTGAGGGTGAAGCTGGTCATGGCAGTATTAAGGCAGCAGGGTCACTGGTTGTAGGCTTGTCTGAAGAAAAGCTTTCCTGAGAAAAAAAAAGGAAATAGCATATGATTAGTTACACAGATTCTTGGCACTGTTTTGCTCCTGGTGGTGAAACCATTGTTTTCTTCTTGCATACTACAAAGTACAACCTGTTCTCACATTCTCTAATAGCCCAGTTTGTTATTAGGTTGATTTCCAAGCGAAAGGTCACTGGATAGAATCTAGGAACAGCCAAGAAAAGAGAAACAACATTATCTAGCTCATTGATAGCGGTATCTCAGCCAAGAAAATTGCCAAACTGCATCATGTGAGTGCCATGGCAGTTGGAAGACTACAAAGTGAAGAAATCAGCTCATCACAAGGTCTATCAGTTCTGGGGCAACAAAGCCGGTAGTGGAGGTGGCTCGTATGCTTTATAATAGTGAGATCACAGACGTCCATGCAAGTACCACACGACACACATAACGCAAGTCTGGAATGGTGGACCGACAAAAGGTGAAGAAGCTCAACTTCAATATTGTGTTTGCAAATAAGTACAAACAGTGGACAATGGGTGATTGGAAACAGGTGATTTGGAACAATGAGACAAAAGTCAATAGGCTGGGCTCTAATGGGTGCAAATTTGTCTGGAAGAAACAATGGAAAAGGGGGCTTATGAATCGAGAGATTGAAGGAACTGTCAAGTTCGGAGGAGGAAGCCTGATGATATGGAGTTGTTTTACAGCCCATTGGATGCTTGACCAGGATTGATGGTGGTCTCATTGCTGATCTATATATGAGTGTCCTACAAGACAAATTAATTCATACATTCAAGTACTATGGGTGCGAAAAGAAAAACATGGTGTTCGAGCAGGACAATGACCGGAAGCATACTTCGAGATTGGCGAAGAAATGGTTCAATGACAATGAAGTAGAGGTGCTGGATTGTACCCCACAGTCCCCAGATCTCAACCCAATCGAACACTTGTGGGTTTAGAGTTGAAGAAAAAGCTGAATTCGTACCCAAGTGAGTCTAACAGTATGCACTAACATGTATGTATCTAACAGACATTGGGAACACATAGAAGAGACCTGAGAACAGATTTTTGTTGAGTAATGCTTGAATCTGATCGAGAGCATGCCCAAAAGGATTCAGGCATTGTTGAAAGCTAAAGGTGGATTTACAAAATATAAAAAAATACTACAAATTTAAATTTTGAATTTTAGGAGCAAAACAGTAACAATGCAATTATATGACAAATCTGCATAACTAATCATACGCTAAAGTCCAATTTATGTTTGAGATAGCCAGGATGATTGTCAATAAAATGATGGTAGTGTCATGGTCGAAGCTGTATTAGATGGTGAAATATGGAACCCGAAAGTCAAAAGTTCAAAACATTGTTACCCTTTTGCTCGTCAGTGTAAAGCTATTATGTAAATAGCTATTATGTAAAATGAACATCCAGGTGCATTCTGGACCCTCTGCTTTACACTCCTTCAAACATGTCCACAGGCAGTGGCGTAGCTATAGGGGGTGCAGAGGTAGTAGTTGTTACTGGGCCCAGGAGCCTGAGGGGGGTTCAAAGCCTTGTGCAACACAAAAACATCGGTATTATAGAAAGTGCATGCTGGTCAGGTTAGACTTCTCAGTGGATGGAAGCAATAAGGGGGAAAAAGGCGCTCATAGGGTAGTGTGTTTCAGATGAGAAATCTGTTAAAAATAGTGAAGTTGCGCTCACCTTTTCCGTTGTGTGATAGGATGGGCACAACGCAGGTGGGGGCGACTGTTGAGGTCGGTGCTGCCGGTACCCGCTCAGTCCAGTGGATGGAAGGGATTAGGTCAAGAATTTGGAAAATGCTGTTTCAATTTTTGCCTCAGGCAGCACAAAGACCCCTGGCCACAAAGCACTGAGGGAATTGGGGACCACGAGCCTTTAGCTACGCCCATGTCCACAGGTGTGTTATTTCCCTCATTTATATTTTTTGTGACATTGGCTGGGGTTTCCCCCTCCCTCTCTTTTGGTCATACAGTGACTGTAGAGTGTAGGAATTCTTAGGTGGGGGCTTAACCCCGTCACCACTGCATTAGATGGGTTTATTGTGAGAAACTCACCCCAGGTGTTAGACTACTTTTGAATTGTAACAGCTTCATTAATCTCTGTCATAGTGACATGTATTTGTGGGTAACTTTTGTGGGAGCGTGTTTATGTGGGGGGTTCTGTACTAAGTGCAGCGTATGTGAAGACCATTTCATAATTTGATCTTCTTTGTCCTCTTGATTTTATTTTACTGTTCCTTTATGTATATATGTTTCAATAAAATGTAATTTTTCATACAATTTTTCAGCCTTCATGCCTCTTTTTCTCCCTGTCGGCTGTGATACATCATTTATAAGCTTTGTTAGTTTTTTTTTTCTTCTACTAAAATATAAATGTACTTATGCTGTGCAGTGAACTTCACAGCTGAAAAAAGAAATCAAAGTGGCATATTCACTGCTTTTCATCGCTTCACTCCCCCCCCCCAAAAAAAAAATAAAATGAATAAAAATTATTAAAAAGTTATACACACCAAAGTAATATCAACAAACGCTAAAGATTGTCCCGCAATAGAATGAGCCCTCATAAAACTCTGTAGATGTAAAAGTAATGGGGTCAGAATATGGTGTTGCAAGAAAAAAATTATTTTTTCCAAAAGTATTTTTTGTTTTAGTATTGAAAAACTGTAAATGTGGTATCATTGGGGTTAAAGGGTATTCCCACCAAAGACATTTATTGAATATTCTAGACATTTGCCATATATGTCTAATAAATGCAGTTCTCACTTGTGGGACCCACACCTGTCTTCAAAATGTGTAGAATTAATAGAGAGGTGACAATGCTCTGATTCAAGGAAACCATTAATCATAGAAAGCAACATTTTATAGTCATATCACACAATCTTTGTCAAAGTTCAAAAAGTCCTGTTAATAAGAAATGAAACATTACTGTCTGTATATGGGTGAGTGTACATGGGAATAAACAATGTTTTCACATACACATAATTTTGGGGGTTTAGTCTGGAAGACACAGAGGCTGTTACGGCATTGGACAAAGTATCAGACTGCAGAATTCTTGTTGCTAGAAAGAGTGCCCCAACAGTCAACTCTGTAGAGAAGAACTGTGATTGAGACTCCGAAGAGGAGCGCTTGTATTGGGACTCTAAAGCCTGGATATTTTTATATAAGGTGTCAAGTTTTTCTCCCCTTGCTTTTTTTCAGAAATGTTCCAATGCTTTTAAAGTGTCCTCTAATGAAGGGTTTATTTACTTCCCAGAGGGATTGATCTGATACTTCAGGGTGTTTATTCAAGGAGAAGTATTCTCTCAAAAGATCAAAGATCATCTCCCTGGTGTTTTGGTTACCTAATAAGGATTTGTTTAGGCGCCAACTAAATCTACTTGGATTGGCCAAGGGTGCTGAGATTGATAAAAAAAAAAGTGGGGGCATGTTCGGATAGATGAATGGAGCTGATTTTGTCCTCAGAACAGAGCTGGAGGTATTCCTTTGAGACAAATGCATAGTCCAGGCGTTGGTATGTGCCGTGTACATGGAAATAAAAGTTAAAATCAATTGTTTCGGGGTGTAGAGTGCGCCACACGTCAAGAGATACAAATTCCATAGTCCCTCCCTCATGGACTGTAAAGCACTAAGTGATAGGGCTGATTTATGTGAGGAGGAGTCAAGTTGTGTGTTTAAGGTAGCATTCAGGTTACCTTCAGGATAGTCAAACCTTCTTTAAATGTTTTAATGATAAGGAAGACCTTGGAGAGTTAGGGGCATATATGTTAATTATGGTGTATATTTGAGGACCTATGTAACCCTTAACCAGCAGGTATCTCCTTTCAGGGTCTTGAAGGTGCGTAATATATTTAAAGGGAACCTTCCTCTAGAATCCAATGCTCACCCCCCCCCCCCCCAGAAGCAGACAAACTTCCTCCACAATAATATCACTGGGAGTAATATGAGAGGGAGAGATTGAGATAGCGATTGAATTTGAAGTGCGTTTCCTGGAGGAGTAGAACACTGGCCCCGGATTTGCGTAACAATGTGAATACTTGGCTCTGCTTAGAAGGGGAGATAAAACCCCTGACATTGTAAGACGCAACAGTTAAGTCAGCCATAGTGTCTTGATTGACATGGGTTACCTCGCTAAGTGTGTACCCTCTCCAGGAAGACGTGGCCTGTAAGGGTGTGTTCTTAACTATCTGGATGGAAGAGTTGGGCGCCAGAGGAGGTCTCGGTACATCTCGGTTTTGAATGAGGATGAGGCATGTACCCTACTGGAAACATAAAAAGTAAAAACACAAACAATAAAATAACAAAGCCCATGTTGATGGGCAAAGGTGTAACTCGAAATAAGGTTTGCAAAAGGGAAAATGGTTGATTAACCTATTTACGATCCTCCTAGCACTATAAGAAGCATCAAGGATAAAGTAGTATTGATAAGAGGGATGGGTTTTCCGCCATCCTAAACATGACACTGTATGAGAACAGACGGAGATCAGCCGGGATAGGGGTGAGAGTCAGAACAGTTTCAGATATCAGAAGCAACAGTAAGTTGTTGCCAGTACAATGGTAAGCGTGAGTATTTCAATTCACTGTTAATTAAGGTAAGGAAAAAGTGCTCAAATTGGCCTCAAAATTGGTAAAGTCTCCTAGGACTTATATTTTTTCTCTTTTGTCTTTCTTTCTTGTTTTATTTTCTTTCTCTCTCCCTTCCCCATTAAGGTCTTTAACGCAATGACAGCAATAGTAAATAATGCATTGTGACAATGACATATATAGCTATGGATAAACCAATGGTTGATGATGTAAACAAGCATTCTGTTTACCTCCTATCCAACCAGTGTCATATGTGTGGTGCAGCGGGGCGTGACATGTAAAAAAAATAAAAACTGTGTCAAAACAGCCATTTTTTGGTCATCTTGCCTCACAAAAAGTGTAATACCGTCCAATCAAAAAGTTGTATGTATCCCAAAATGGTACCAATGAAAACGAATCCTCATTATGCCACAAATGAGCCCTCACAAAGATAATCACCAGAATTTTTTTTTTTTTAAATCGGGCTTTCAGAAAATGGGGACACAAAAGCATAAACAATATTATTTTTATTTTCAAAACATGCTTTTACTGTGAAAAACGTAACAAAAAAACGACATATTATTGGTATCACCACTAGAGTTGAGCGAACACCTGGATGTTCGGGTTCGAGACGTTCGGCCGAACTTCCCGAAAATGTTCAGGGTTCGGGATCCGAACTCGACCCGAACTAGACCCCGAAACCGAACCCCATTGAAGTCAATGGGGACCCGAACTTTTGGGCACTAAAAAGACTGTAAAATAGCCCAGGAAAGGGCTAGAGGGCTGCAAAAGGCAGCAAAATGTAGGTAAATCCACTGCAAACAAACGTGGAAAGGGAAATTAATTAAAATAAAATAAAATAAATAAAAATTACCAATATCAATTGGAGAGAGGTCCCATAGCAGAAAATCAGGCTTCATGTCACCCATCAGTGGAGAAGGCCACTTTTACTTGTTTAGGCCCCAGCACCCAGACAGAGGAGAGAGGTCCCATAGAAGAGAATAAGGCTTCATGTCACCCACCAATGGCAAAGGCCACTTTCATTTATTTAGGCCCCAGCACCCAGACAGAGGAGAGAGGTGGAATAGCAGAGAATCAGGCTTCATGTCACCCACCAATGGAAAGGCCACTTTTACTTATTCAGGCCTCAGCACCCAGACAGAGGAGAGAGGTTGCATAGCAGAGAATCAGGCTTCATGTCACCCACCATTGGAACAGGCCACTGTACGATATTTACAGTTGTGTTCAAAATTATTCAACCCCCACTGAAATTGAGTGTTTTGGCCAGTTTGACATTGATTTTGATCATTTCAGTCATCTTGTTTACAATTAAATCAAAGAAGCACTTGTAAGTCAGACAAATATAACATAACATTTATAATGAAATAACCACAAATGTCTTTTCTGTGCTCACATCATTATCAGTTTTATTCAACCCCCAAGTGACATTCAATCTTAGTACTTAGTACAACATCCTTCTCCAGTTATAACAGCTTTTAAGCGTGAAGCATAGCTTGACACAAGTGTCTTGCAGCGATCTACGGATATCCTCGCCCATTCTTCATGGGCAAAAGCCTCCAGTTCAGTCACATTCTTAGGCTTGCGCGCTGCAACTGCTTTCTTTAAGTCCCACCAGAGGTTCTCAATCGGATTTAAGTCTGGTGACTCCAATGGCCACTTCAAAATGTTCCAGCCTTTAATTTGCAACCATTCTCTAGTGGACTTGGAGGTATGCTTGCGATCATTGTCCTGTTGAAAGGTCCAACATCTCCCAAGCCTCAGGTTTGTGATGGACTGCATCACATTTTCATCCAATATCTCCTGGTACTGAAGAGAATTCATGGTACCTTGCACACGCTGAAGCTTCCCTGTACCTGTAGAAGCAAAACAGCTCCAAAGCATGATTGACCCCCCGCCATGCTTCACAGTAGGCAAGGTGTTCTTTTATTCATAGGCCTTGTTCTTCCTCCTCCAAACATAGCGTTGATCCATGGGCTCAAACAGTTCTAATTTTGTTTAATCAGTCCACAGAACACTATCCATAAACTTTTGTGGTTTGTCCACATGACTTTTGGCATACTGCAGTCGACTCTTTTTATTCTTTGGAGACAGCAAGGGGGTGCGCCTGGGAGTTCTGGCATGGAGGCCTTCATTAAGCAGTGTGCACCTTATTGTCTGAGCTGAAACTTCAGTACCCGCATCTGACAAATCTTTTTTTAGTTCCTCAGCAGTCACACAGGGACTTTTCTCCACTTTGCGATTCAGGTAGCACACAGCAGTCGAAGTCAGCATCCTCTTTCTGCCACGACCAGGTAGCATTTCAACAATGCCCTTTGCCTTGAATTTGCGAATGATGCTTCCTATGGTGTCTCTTGGTATGTTTAACATCTTTGCAATCTTCTTATAGCCATTGCTCTTCCTGTGAAGAGAAATCACCTCTTCTCTTGTCTTCCTGGACCATTCTCTTGACTTCACCATGTTTGTAAACACACCAGTAAATGTCTAGAAGGAGCTGAGTATCACAGTCATTTTAAATCTGCCTAATTGGTGCTTATTATGCTTGATTGCTGCTCCTTGACATCCACAGGTGTTTTTAATACCTGATCGAAAAAACACTTGAATGAACCTCTGTTCTTAAGAGTGGTAGTCTTTAAGGGGTTGAATAATTGTGTCAATGAAGAAATCACACAAAAAACATTTAATACTGTATTACAAAAACAATTGATGTAATTTTAGTTGCATTTGGTTCTTTAAAAAGTCCTTGCAAGATTTCATTCTGAACACAATTACAAATGTACACTAAATTCCCTAAAACCCTTTACAGCATTGGGGGTTGAATAATTTTAAACACAGCTGTAGGCCCCTGGCACCCAGATGGCGGAGAGGTTCATTCAACTTTGGGTTGCCCCGCAATATAATGGTAAAATTAAAAAAAGAGGTTTGAATGAAGAAGTGCCCTGGAGTCCAAGAATATATGGTTAAGGGGAGGTAGTTATAAATGTCTAATCTGCACAAGGGATGGACAGGTCCTGTGGGATCCATGCCTGGTTCATTTTTATGAACGTCAGCTTGTCCACATTGGCTGTGGACAGGCAGCTGTGTTTGTCTGTAATGACGCCCCCTGCTGTGCTGAATACACGTTCAGACAAAATGCTGGCCTCCAAGGCATAAAAGGCTAGCTCTGGCCACGTGGAAATTTTGGAGACCCAGACGTTGAATGGGGCCGAACCATCAGTCAGTACGTGGAGGGGTGTTCACACGTACTGTTCCACCATGTTAGTGAAATGCTGCCTCCTTCTAACATGTTCTGTATCAGGTGGTGGTGCAGTTAGCTGTGGCGTGGTGACAAAATTTTTCCACATCTCTGCCATGCTAACCCTGCCCTCAGAGGAGCTGGCAGTGACACAGCTGCGTTGGCGACCTCTCGCTTCTCCTATGCCTTCGCCTTGAGCTTCCACTTGTTCCACTGTGACATTTGTGAATGCTCTCAGTAGCGCGTCTACCAATGTGCGCTTTTACTCGCGCATCTTCCTATCACGCTCTAGTGTAGGAAGTAAGGTGGGCACATTGTCTTTGTACCGTTCACCACAATAAGAAAAAAATTATTTGGCCCAATGTATTGAATTCAAATTCAGGCCTTTTTTACATGCACCTAACACTATCTGGCTATCTATTTATGTACCGTATTACACTAATCCAGGCCTAGTATTTAGACCCTTGATGAAAGGTATCCTTTTACGGACAGATTTACACTTGGAGATGCACAGTAGCGTGTGAAAAAATATATAGGATTATGCTTTCAGCACTTGTATTTTAAAACTTTGTGTAATATACCCTTTAACGGAAAGAAATACACTTAGAGATGCAAAACAGTGTGTGCAAATGTAGAGAATTATGCTGCATTTTAACACTTACTGTAATATACCCTTTAATGGATAGAAATACACTTGGAGATGCACGGTAGCGTGTGAAGTTATTGAGGATGACCCTATCAACACTTGTATTTACACCTTGAGTGTAATATACCCTTTTACGGACAGAAATACTCTATGAGATGCACAATAGAGCGTGCAAATTTAAAGGATTATGCTTTCAGCAATTGTAATTCAACACTTTGCATAATATACCATTTTACGGAAAGAAATACACTTGGAAATGCACACTAAGTGTAATATACCCTTTTACGGACAGATTTACACTTGGCCTGCAACAGCTGGAACACCAGATTTTGGGTATTGCTATTTTGGCAATTGAATTTCACCCCATAAAATAATATATCCTTTGATGGACACTATAATACTTATCCAGTCACAGCTGGAACACCAGATTTATGGTATTGCTATTTTGGTAATTGAATTTCAACCCAGAACAAAATATATCCTTTGACGGATCCTATTAAACTGCTTGTCAAGCCACAGATAGAACACCAGATTTACTGAATTTCTATTTTTGCAACTGAATTTCACCCCAGAAAATAATATATCCTTTGACGGACACTATGAAACTTGTCCAGTCACAGCTGGAACACCAGATTTACGGTATTGCTATATTAGAAATTGAATTTCACCCCAGAAAAAAATATATATTCTTTGCCAGACAGTATTACACTTGGCTAGCCACAGCTGGAACACCAGATTTAGGGGATTGCTATTTTTTTAAGTAAATTTCACCTATCAATAAAATATAGAAAATTCTATCCTGAGTTTCTAGGGGTGATAAATATGCACAGCCAAGCCCCTGATGTAGGATATAGCAAAAAAAAAAAAAAAACTACTAATGATGGATTAATGGACTTGGCGGCAGCTTGTGCTGGAGCACCACAAGACACAAAATGGCCACTGATCACCCCAGAGAAAAGTGAAAGAAAAACGCTCTGGGCAGCCTGAAAACAGTGAGCAATTAACTAGCAGAAGTTGAAGACCTCAGTTCAGACCACCAATCAGACCCCAACGTTAATTAAACCTCAGCTCAGAGTCCCAGTCAGATCCCCAATGCTTATAAAACTCTCAATCAGACCTCCAAACAGACCCCAATAATACGTCAGATCAGACCTCAGTTTAGACCCAATGTGAATGACCCCCATTTAGACCTCAGATCAACCCCCATGCCTCATATCATCAGCCCCCATGCCTCACTCCTATCATCAGCCCCCATGCCTCATGTCATCAGCCCACATGCCTCATTCATATCATTAGCCCTTATGTCATTAGCTCCCATGTCTCAATCATGTCCTCAACCCCCATGCCTCATGTCACATAAAATAAAAAATCCACTTACCTCTCCTGCTCCGGATGTCGCTATTCCTCACCTCCAGCGTTCTTTCCTCTTCTTCCTGCTATATGGCTTCCTCCAGTGCTACTTAGTATTCGCCCCATAAGTGCATCTTATGGAACAAAAATGGTATATAAAATGGGTATCTCGTACTGACCAACAGAATAAAGATAATGTGTCATTTTTCCTGCACAGTGTTCTCTGCAACAACAAAACCCAAAAAGCAATGTTAGAATCACAGAATTCCTGCATCTTGCTTCATAAAAAAGAAAATTGATCAAACAGTATGTATCCCAAAATAGAACCAATGATGATGGCAACTCATTTTGCAAAAAATAAGTCCTCACACGTCTCAGTTGAGAGAAAAACATATTGGGGATAGTTTATCAAACTGGTGTAAACTAAAACTGGCTTAGTTGCCCATAGCAACCAATCAGATTCCACCTTTCATTTTCCAAAGGAGCTGTCAAAAATGAAAGGTGGAATTTGATTGGTTGCTATGGGCAAATAAGCCAGTTCTACTTTACACCAGTTTGATAAATGACCTCCATGGCTCTCAGTAAATAGCTGTACCGGTACCCCAAAGGCTGTTCAATACCAACATGATGACTGTAAACAAATCCATCAAAATCTGCGCTCCAATTTAAATTGTGAATATCAAAAATAATGAAGGCTAGCAAACAATAATGTTTTGTGACCAAATGCCTTTCACTGCCCAACAAAAGAAAATTGATATATATTAACCTGTTTTAGTTTTCCAATTTTAAGCTTTGCAATACAGAGATTCTTCAGTTTACAAGCGTTTATCATTTTGTAAACTGCAAAAATATTTAATTTGTGAAGGGCTCTTTATCTGTGTCGTGAAGAATAATTATTTCGTGTTGTAACCAACAGTATAAAAACAATATAAATCTGGCACTAGCAATTTGATTATACAGAACCTAATTACCCTAATGATAACTATTATAGCTAATTACACATTGTAAATAAAATACAATGGCTATTGGCAAAAACAATAAAAGCTCTAAAGGAGAAAAGCTAAACATCAGCTTAATATAGTCATATAGCCAGGCCTTCACATCAGAAATTCTTCTTTGCATTTTTCTGTATTTTTTATTAGTATTAAGCAAGTAGTGCTGTGTTTGTGGGAGGGGAGGCTGATTACGAGGCTGTCTACATGCACCTGTGGGCCTAGGCTGGCTGTTTGCTAGGCTATTTATAGGCACCTGTGGGCCCAGGCTGACGCCGATTCAGCTGATTTCACTACCTCTGGGTCAGCTCTAGGATACAGCAGCATGGTGTACAGGCGCCTTACGGCTGGGCGACAGCAGTATGTCTCAGGAGGGCGCTGGTATTCATGGTAGGATCGGAGTGGTTTGCACGGGACCCACGCTGTGGTCCGCGACATGTTGCGCAGCTGCATCGTGTGCAGGCTCATTCACGCCTGGGCAGCGACAAAGCGCCAGGCGAGTGCTGGCATTCACTGTAGAATCACACTTGTTGGCACGCGACCCACACTGCGGTATGTGACTCGCAATACTCTGGGACGTAGCGAAGTTGGGCTCTAATGGTCAAGTGACTGTTGTTTGTTTTTGTCCGGCTGCTTAGGGGGTTGTTAGGGGCTATTGTATATAGTTATTGATGTTGCATGCGCCTAGAGTAGGTATGGCCGCATGTTTTCTGATATCTGTATCATACGGGACGCGTGTCTCCAAGCTACGCACGCTGCGTTTAAGTTATGGTTTTGTTTAGTCATTTCTCTGGAAGGGTCATATGTCAAGGGTTATATGAAAAAAAAAAAAAAAAAAGTGCATGTTTTTCTGTCACCTGTTTTACATGTGGGGCGCTCGTCCGCAGTTAGCGCCAGACATGCAAGGTGTTGGTGAATGTGTATCAGTGGCCCATGTATGGGGGCAGCAGGTTGGTAAAGGCGCCTGTGTTTGAGTACTGATGCTCTGGTAAGTGTGTTTAATCTATAAATTGTATGTTTAGGGCCCGCATGTGTCAGCGGTTCTGTGCTATTGTGGTGTTTAATTGGCGTTGCATCAGGGTTTATGTTCAACCACGTTTGTTTTCTTACAGGAACACGAGGTGGTGCTGTGGTGACCATCATTTAAAAAAAAAAAAAAAAAAAACTCCTGCAGCATCATGTGGAGGTTCGTCCGCGCCTGGGCAATGGCAGTAGGTGCCAGGCGAGTGCTGGCTTTCACGGTGGGATCGGACTTGGTTACACGGTCTGCGACTTGTAGCGCTCTGGGGCGAAGGGGGTTGGGCACTAATGGTAGAATGTTCATGGCTAGGTTCGTTACCTGCAAAAGCTACGTCTGTGTGTCTGCATTTACGTTTTGTCCTGTACTCCATTTTGCTACCAGAGCTGCGTTCATGCATCTGTTGTATCATGTTAATACTCTGCTCACTTTAGGTTGCATTCATACGGCTGCTTCATATCATGCTCTTCATGCTCACGCACAGAGCTGCGCCCATACCATGTGTTAGGCACTACTCACATCCCGAGCTGCTTGCACCCACCTGTACTTACACCATGTGGTTATACACTGCTTCCACTTATAGCTACATTTTCTTTTTAATTTGACATCATGGTTAGCCAGTGTTCTCACTAGGGCAGTCAGTACACCTCTTCACACCTGTTCATTTCAGTAAAAAAAAAAAAAAATTTTTATTAAATTAAAAAAAAATAAAAAAAATAATAAATTTAAAAAAAAAATAAAAAATTTAAAAAAAAAAATAAAATAGTAAGAGGGCCCGATGATCGCCTCGGCTCATGGCTCCGGGTGGCCTCAGGCATATACGCAAGTCCGTCACGTCTTCGGACTCATTGTAAGTCCTGTCACGCACCTCAGGCATATACGCAAGTCCGTCACGTCTTCGGACTCATTGTAAGTCCTGTCACGCACCTCAGGCATATACGCAAGTCCGTCACCTCTTCGGGCTCATGGTAAGTCCCGTTACGCACCTCAGGCATATACGCAAGTCCGTCACCTCTTCGGGCTCATGGTAAGTCCCGTTACGCACCTCAGGCATATACGCAAGTCCGTCACAATTCGGACAAGACGAGTCCTTTACAGAAAAAAAAAAAAAAAAAAAAAAGCCGCCTGTGCAGTGCAGGTAGGTACCCATTTCACCGTGCGGCACTGCCATTAGAGTCTCTCACGTATGGCTTCTCCAATTAACCTTCCGCCATTAGAGTCTCTCACGCATGGCACCACCACTAGTGTCTCTCGCGCATGGCTTCTCCGGTTAAGTGGTTCATATATGACTTCACCATTTAAGGTCGGCCACGCGGCCCACCACGAGTAGGTTCATGTCTTTTTCCGCTGCTCGGGCTGAGGGTGTTGGTGTCGGGCCTAAGTCCTGAGTATTAGTCCGTCTTCCAGTTAGAAGTACAATAATAGGCGCAATTCACAATGTCTCATGTCTACAGACACGGCGAGCCAAATCGAGACTACAGGCGCAGCGTACATGGTTATTACGACCTTAAGCTTATTTCCTGTCACTACCCCAGGTATGGTGTGTACGTTTTCTGTCCTCAGTACAGGCAACATTAGCTCGCTAATTGAAATAGCCATGTATTCGTGTTGGTGGTTCCCCAGGTTCTGGTGAGTTTATACATTCCACTTAATCTACTAATAGAGAAAGACGGCATACGCCATGCTCTAACTTTTTGGCCCCTTATATATATATATATAAAAGGTGTGGCCTGGGGAATAAGTAGAGGTGTAGTAGTTAGCAACCAGGAACAGTTGGTGCCCGATCAGGGTCCTCGGCGAATGCTTGGAATTCATTTAGGCCTTCCAACAGATTCACCATTGTTTGTTTCAGTCTGCAGCTCTCAGGATTCAGACCTTCTCGTAATATGTTCACGTGTTAGTATACATAGGTGTAAATGGTTTCTGATTTCCGGCCACTCCTTCACTCACGTCAGCCACCTCCGAGGACGATGTGCCGCTTCACATGATTAAGAGGTAAGGTAGATGGTAGTCACTGTGGTGTGTACGATATATTTCGCACCTTTATCGGCAAATGTCTTTTAAGTTCAAAGTGGGTGTAGTAATGGTATATATATAACTTGAGGTCTGGCCTTTTTGGCCCCTTTAGGCTGCCCTACAGCAGCAGTTATGGCACAACTCTACTGCTTATTGTAGATAGGGTTAGATAGGTTAGGTACACCTTTCTGATAGCCGAGCCGACCACAATTTTTATTAATAATATTATTATTATTAATAATAATAATACAAATGTGAAGTACAAACAATATGACACAATTAATAACAGTGTGTAAGGATGAAAAAAGTCTGTACTTCCAGAACAGCCTATTATCCTGCAATTTGATCCAGAGGAAGGCACAAAAAAAAAAAAAAAAAAAACGCTATGAGATAGTAGACAATTTTCCTCATTTTAGGGGAAAAAACTCCTTCCCAACCCTAATCAGGCCTGGATCAACAACCCATCTCTAGCAGCTATAGCCTGTAATATTATTACACTCCAGAAATATATCCAGGCCCCTCTTGAACTCTTTTAGTGAATTCAGCATTACCACCTCCTCAGGCAGAGAGTTCCATAGTCTCACCGCTCTTACCGTAATGAATCCTCTTCTATGTTTGTGTAGATATAAGATGGAGAAACTGCTCATATTTTTTCTGTACACATTACTCTATTAGAACTGTCATTCTGCATTTTGCCACAAGAGGCCCCTGTTTCCCCACACAGCTAACATATGGCAAGTCATTGAATATGCATTGAGAGGTGTGGTTACTAGCTGAAGAAGAACTAGGAAATGACTCAGTAGACACGTTTGGCAGATACAGGAGCTGGAAGGCTGCATCTAATGGCATCCAGGCGTCAGTGAGACATGGAGTGGCCAGCGTCACTGTTGGAAGTGACTGATCACTGTCAGCAATCCAGGAAAGTCGTCCAGGAAAGACAGGATCGGTTCCCGTAAGGGTGGAAAAGCTGTGGAATGTAGCTACATAAGTCACCATCAGATGAAGACCAGACCTGGGTCGGTAAACCAGATCGTGCACGCACCGCATTATATTGTGGGAGCCTGGAAAAACTAGAGACTGTGATCTATCCTGCATTTAGTTAGTCACATAGGGATCCTTTGTGTAAAGTAGTACAGTTGGGGAGCCACTTCTTCAACTGACCAGAGCGTGAGGGGGAGACCCTGATGCAGTACTCCAATGCACCACAGGAGACGCTAAATGAAATACAGCAGTGAGATCCAGAGGCCCTGGGAGCCTTCCGGGAGGTGGACAGGCTTCTAAGATACCAGTTAATAGCAGGGCTCTCCAACAAGTTCTTACAGGACAAATTGCAAGAGATGACCTGGATAACGCCCGAAATAACATTCTACAGTGTCTACCTAGCCGCCGTGGAGAGAGAGGAAGAGCACATGCCTGTGGCGGTGAGAGTAGTGAATAGCGCCCATGCTACAAGGGACCGGTAAGGGTCTGAAGAATCAGAGACCTTTAAAGATGTGGTCCAGGCCATGCAAACAGAGTTGAAAGAACTTAAACTGGAAGTGTTTCAGATGAAGGCAGAATCTTCCCGGCCTCTGGAAATGACCCCAGCACCCCGAGCCACTCCTCCCAAGATAACTCAGGTGCGGGGGCACGTGAAAAGAGGTCCCCTCTGCTGGGCTTGTCGACAGTATGGTCATATGGCCAGAGAGTGCTCAGAACAGATGAAGCCAGAGCCGACGTTAAACTTCCGACCGCTGCAGTAGCTGGGCGTACTGCGGGGGGACATCAGAATCTAAGCCCTATGCGTGAGGAACATGACCTGTATGCCAGCAGCACTGATATAAAAGCTGAGTTGGAAGACCAGAAGGTCTGCTGCCTAGTTGATACAGGGTCGGAGTACACCCTTATGCCTCTGGAGTTCTTTGAAAGATACTTTAGGCATATGATGGAGCCAGAAGACGGGAGTGTTATCAGGCTGACGGCTGCTAATAACAGAGAGATGGACATCCGAAGGATATCTGGATGCAGGTCCGACTGTTTGGGCAAGAAGTCGGCAAGAAGGGGGTCGTACTGGTGGACCATCCGTCCTGGAAAGGAATGGACGTGATCCTAGGTATAAATGTGCTGAGAAACTTAGATCACCAATTCTATGCCAAAGAAGGGCCGAAGTATTGGCAACGGGCCACCACGCACCTGCCAACTCACATATGATTTAACCCCTTCATAACACCCTCTATGCATGCACGGCAGATGTTGGGTGTTTTTAAGATAGCTCCCACTCCAGAGCGGAGCGGGCGCCATAGCAGCTCAGTGCCTGCTGTTTCATACAGCAGACACCGACATTTAATGTCAACTAATGGCGGTAATGCCGACCACAGACATTTAACCCATCGAATGCCATGGTCAAAAGTAACCACAGTATCTGAGAGGACTAAAATCTAAAAGCATGCACTTCCGTGTAAGGAACGCCTCCCCCGGGCAGAGATTACAGTAAATAGCCTGAGCTTGTTATAGGCTTCCAGGCTTATTATTTGCAAATTACAGTTCAGGCCACCAGAGGGCAGTACTGAACTTTGTAATATAGTAATTTTAGTATGGAACAAATTCTACTATACAAATTGCAACCTGATGATTGCAAGTTGCAGTCTAATTGGGGACCTAACAAAAAGTAAAATAAAGTTAAAAAAACAAAAAAAAAAAACTATATATATATATATATATATATATATATATACAGTTGTGTTCAAAATTATTCAACCCTTACTGAAATTGAGTGTTTTGGCCAGTTTGACATTGATTTTGATCATTTCAGTCATCTTGTTTACAATTAAATCAAAGAGGCACTTGTAAGTCAGACAAATATAACATAACATTTATAATGAAATAACCACAAATGTCTTTTCTGTGCTCACATTATTATCAGTTTTATTCAACCCCCAAGTGACATTCAATCTTAGTACTTAGTACAACATCCTTTTCCAGTTATAACAGCTTTTAAACGTGAAGCATAGCTTGACACAAGTGTCTTGCAGCGGTCTACGGGTATCTTCGCCCATTCTTCATGGGCAAAAACCTCCAGTTCAGTCACATTCTTAGGCTTGCGTGCTGCAACAGCTTTATTTAAGTCCCACCAGAGGTTCTCAATCGGATTTAAGTCTGGTGACTGCGATGGCCACTTCAAAATGTTCCAGCCTTTAATCTGCAACCATGCTCTAGTGGATTTGGAGGTATGCTTGGGATCATTGTCCTGTTGAAAGGTCCAACGTCTCCCAAGCCTCAGGTTTGTGACGGACTGCATCACTTTTTTATCCAATATCTCCTGGTACTGAAGAGACTTCATGGTACCTTGCACACGCTGAAGCTTCCCTGTACCTGTAGAAGCAAAACAGCCCCAAAGCATGATTGACCCCCGCCATGATTCACAGTAGGCAAGGTGTTCTTTTCTTCATAGGCCTTGTTCTTCCTCCTCCAAACATAGCGTTGATCCATGGGCCCAAACAGTTATAATTTTTTTTAATCAGTCCACAGAACACTATCCATAAACTTTTGTGGTTTGTCCACATGACTTTTGGCATACTGCAGTTGACTCTTCTTATTCTTTGGAGACAGCAATGGGGTGCGCCTGGGAGTTCTGGCATGGAGGCCTTCATTACGCAGTGTGCGCCTTATTGTCTGAGCTAAAACTTCAGTACCCGCATCTGACAAATCTTTTTTCAGTTCCTCAGCAGTCACACGGGGACTTTTCTCCACTTTGCGCTTCAGGTAGCACACAGCAGTCGAAGTCAGCATCTTCTTTCTGCCACGACCAGGTAGCGTTTCAACAGTGCCCTCAGCCTTGAATTTGCGAATGATGCTTCCTATGGTGTCTCTTGGTATGTTTAACATCTTTGCAATCTTCTTATAGCCATTGCCCTTCCTGTGAAGAGAAATCACCTCTTCTCTTGTCTTTCTGGACCATTCTCTTGACCCCACCATGTCTGTAAACACACCAGTAAATGTCTAGAAGGAGCTGAGTATCACAGTCATTTTAAATCTGCCTAATTGGTGCTTATTAAGCTTGATTTTTGCTCATTGACATCCACAGGGGTTTTCAATATCTGATCGAAAACACTTGACTGAACCTCTGTTCTGAAGAGTGGTTGTCTTTAAGGGGTTGAATAATTGTGTCAATGAAGAAAGCACAAAAAAAAACATTTAATACTGTATTACAAAAACTATTGATGTCATTTTAGTTGCATTTGGTTCCTTAAAAAGTCCTTGTAAGATTTCATTCTGAACACAATTACAAATGTACACTAACTTGCCTAAAACCCTTTACAGCATTGGGGGTTGAATAATTTTGAACACAACTGTATATATATATATATATATATATATATATATATATATATATATAATTCTAATCACCCCCCCTTTCCCCAAAATCAAAATAAATTAACAATGCGAAAATGCACGAAAACACGAAAACGCCTGTTCTATTAAAATATAAAGAAAACTTATCTCATACGGTGAATGATGTAACAGGAAACCCCCCCCGCCCAAAAAATAAAATAAAAAATGGAATAAAAAGTAAATGGTAAGTCTGTCATATACACCCCAAAATGGAATTAAAAACATAACCATAGCAAAGGCAGGTGCACTCTGCGGCAATACTAAACCCTCACACTGATAAAATTGAGGGGTTAGTTCAACATATCCTACTAGGAGGACATGTCTTAAGCTCGGACCCCACTGCAAGGTCCCTCAAGTAGCCCGAGGCCCTACCACTCAACCTACCTGTGCCGTATGGGCGATACCAGGAGCCGTTGGGCATTTCAGGAGCGTAAGGCCTGACTCACAGACAGCTCACCAGTGACCTCCAGCATGTAACCATGCTTGCAATGGGAGGTGGGAGGTGCCTGTGAGCCCCACCCGAGACCGGCTGATATGGCCCAGAGCCTCCCAGGTGCACCTGAATGTAGCCTGTAAATGAAAAGCAGGCATATTTAAATCGGAGTTTATACACCTCCAAACATATTATACAAACCATTAGAAAACGTGGTGTGGTATTTAACAAGCAGGATATGCTCAACCCATATGCAGTTGTGCATGTATATAGGGGAGCACATCCTGCACTTGTAGTCTGTTGATAGGGGCAATCAACAGCAGAAAATGCATACAATGGAAGATGCCAACAACGGACTAAATGTACCACAATAACCATCCTACATACGATAACGATAATGTGGATGTGGAGAACAATCAAAAACATAACCATAGCAAAGGCAGGTGCACTCTGCGGCAATACTAAACCCTCACACTGATAAAATTGAGGGGTTAGTTCGACATATCCTACTAGGAGGACATGTCTTAAGCTCGGACACCACTGCAAGGTCCCTCAAGTAGCCCGAGGCCCTACCACTCAACCTACCTTGCAGTGGTGTCCGAGCTTAAGACATGTCCTCCTAGTAGGATATGTCGAACTAACCCCTCAATTTTATCAGTGTGAGGGTTTAGTATTGCCGCAGAGTGCACCTGCCTTTGCTATGGTTATGTTTTTGATTGTTCTCCACATCCACATTATCATCATCGTATGTAGGATGGTTATTGTGGTACTTGTAGTCCGTTGTTGGCATCTTTCATTGTATGCATTTTCTGCTGTTGATTGCCCCTAGCAACGGACTACAAGTGCAGGATGTGCTCCCCTATATACATGCACAACTGCATATGGGTTGAGCATATCCTGCTTGTTAAACACCACACCACGTTTTCTAATGGTTTGTATAATATGTTTGGAGATGTATAAACTCTGATTTAAATGTGCCTGCTTTTCATCTACAGGCTACATTCAGGTGCACCTGGGAGGCTCTGGGCCATATCAGCCGGTCTCGAGTGAGGCTCACAGGCACCTCCCACCTCCCATTGCAAGCATGGTTACATGCTGGAGGTCACTGGTGAGCGGTCTGTGAGTCAGGCCTTACGCTCCTGTAATGCCCAACGGCTCCTGGTATCGCCTATACGGCACAGGTAGGTTGAGTGGTAGGGCCTCGGGCTACTTGAGGGACCTTGCAGTGGTGTCCGAGCTTAAGACATGTCCTCCTAGTAGGATATGTCGAACTAACCCCTCAATTTTATCAGTGTGGGGGTTTAGTATTGCCGCAGAGTGCACCTGCCTTTGCTATGGTTATGTTTTTGATTGTTCTCCACATCCACATTATCGTTATCGTATGTAGGATGGTTATTGTGGTACTTGTAGTCCGTTGTTGGCATCTTCCATTGTATGCATCTTCTGCTGTTGATTGCCCCTAGCAACGGACTACAAGTGCAGGATGTGCTCCCCTATATACATGCACAACTGCATATGGGTTGAGCATATCCTGCTTGTAAAACACCAAACCACGTTTTCCAAAATGGAATTAGCAAACACTAAAAGTCATCCCACAAAAAAATGAGACCTCACACATCTCTGTAGACTTAATTTTAAAAAAGTTTATGGGGGTCAAAATACAGTGATGACAAAAATAAACTTTGTTTTCCAATATTTTTCTTCTTTTAAGTATTAAAACAAAAAAAAAGCTGTGTAAATATGGTATTGTTGACCCAGAGAATTAAGGTAACAGGTCAGTTTTACCACATAGAAAACACTGTAAAAATGAAACCCATAAATTAATAGCAGAATAGTTTTTTTTTTTCAAATTAACGTTTTATTAAAGATTTTCAATATAATCAAAACAATACCGACCAATGTCAATGACAAGAGCAATACAAAAGGTACAGCATAAAATTCGGTACAAGGGACATATCTCAAAAGTGCAAAAAGCACCACCAGTAACCTAGCGAACGCTGTGAAAAAAATAAGACAACGGACACAGGAGACAGACAAGACAAGACATCGGGAAGGGGGCGAAGGGAAGGAAGGGGAAGTTGGGGGAAAACAGCAGTAAAACAAGAAATATCTAAACCCTGGAGTCACGAAACGAGGAAATGGAACGGAATACATCCCAGGGGCCCCATAGAATTTTTATTTTTTTTCCAATTCCACCCCATTTTTTCAGCTTCCCACTGCATCCTATGCAATATAAAATGGTGCCACTAGTACATCTTATCTCTCAAAAAACAAGCCACCATATGGCTATAAGAACAAAAAATAAAAAAAGGGTTTTGGGAAAGCAGGGAGTATAAATCTAAAAACATAAAGTTGATTGGTCCTTAAGGGGTTAATACATTAAACATTAAGGACTAAAAACAAGACTGCCTTCTTCTAAAATACTCTTACATTGTCAAGTATTGCAACCTAGTGTTGTTATGCAGTGGGCATGAAACCACTGTGTCAACTGAACACATTTGATTTGAGGCTACTTCTAAGTAGGATTGAGCGAACCCGAACTGTAAAGTTCGGATTCATACTGAACTTTAGGGTATTTGGTACCCGGACCCAAACATTTTCATAAAAGTTTGGGTTCGAGTTGGGTGTTGCGCGATTTAACGGCACTTGTTGAAATGCAATAGGGCAGCCAATCAACAAGCTTTTAACTAGAGTGCCCTTAGAAGCCATCACAGAAAATAATATAGTTAATCCGTCTGTGATTTTAGGGCCCAAGAGGGGGGGAACTTTTCCCACTTGTTTTCTGTAAACTACCCCTGTGCTGAATATCTGACAGGAAAATCTTTAAATCCATCTGTTAGATTCCTTTTTTTGGCGGTCAAGTACCCCTGTGCCTGCAGTGCATACCTGGCAGTGAGAATAATTCAATTACATTAGTCTGTCATATATTTGTGTGACCTAAAGCAATTTTTTCTCTTTCTGAAACCAGCATTGCATATCTGACAGTCAAATAAAACCAGTAAATACTGCTGTTACATTGTCGGTTGACAAATTACCATTTTTTGTTCTAAAAATACATTTTTTGCCTGCGCGGCATTTCTGACAGTCCATTAAAACCGTTAAATACTGCATTTACATTGTTGGTAGAAAAAAAAGCACACTTTTTGCACTAGATGGTATATTTGTGGCCTGCGCTGCATTTCTGACAGTGAAAGAAATAAACTTTCTGACAGGCCGATTTTGCATACAGACATATTGGTATAATTATATCAGTCTCCATTATGTCATTAAAAATATACTAGTAATGCCCCCACCTGTAGTTTCATTTGCGATAAAAATAGGTTTTATGTTTATGGTAATTACCTACCTAACGTGCCCAAGGGGCTGTTTCTCCGGCCAAGCCCCTGATCTCTGAGCCCAGTGCCGCCCGCTGTTTATTTATTCACTCCTCTCCGTCCTCTTTTTTTTTTTTCCTCAGTGTGCCGTAATCCCGCATGGCACATGCGCGATAACAGGCTCTAAGGCTGCTGCCAGGACACTGTGCGGCCCGGATGTGTGTGACATCCTCACATGCGCGGGATTACGGCACACTGAGGGAAAAAAAGAGGACTGAGAGGAGTGAATAAATTAACTGCGGGGCGGCGCTGGGTTCAGAGATCAGGGGCGTGGCTGGGCACAAACGACCAGAGGCAGGGTTAAAACAAGTATATTTTTAATGACATAATGGAGACTGACATCATGATACTAGTGTTAAGGCCGATTCATTGGCCTGTATTTGTGGGAGGGGCACGGTGACCTATATCTGGCGCTGTAGCCCCTCCTTCAATGAACGACGTGTCAACTTTGTCCTCGTTTCGTTCGTGAGGGCTGCTACTGCCAGGATCCATTACCTAGAATCCATATTACACACACCTTTCGAACACTTCCGCATAAAGCGACTAGACAAGGTAAGTAACTACAATGCGGTCTCGCACTAAAGTCCGGCCGGCAGTGCCGGCTCCCTAGGTAAGGGGGAGCCACACTGCACCGGAGCGTCTGCCAGGCAGCTTTCTGCTCCCACGTGGCATGAATCGTAGGGTGCAGGGGTCAGCGTGATCCCGATTCGTCCGCATAACGTCTGGCACGGGCCGCTGTGCCATTAGTGAGGTAGGGCCCGTCCATTATTCCCCCTACTCCCCCCCCCCCCCGGGGATTTGCGGTGGACGGCGCAGGCTCCCTCTGCTGGCTGCCGGGGCCGGCGCACTCCACGTGTGGCGTGAGCGCCCTCTGGTGGCGGCCGGGGCCGTTGCGGTCCATGGGGCGGCTGTGGACTGTACGGGCTCCCTCTAGTGGCGGCTTGGGCCACCATATGGCTATAAGAACAAAAAATAAAAAAAGGGTTTAGGGAAAGCAGGGAGTATAAATCTAAAAACATAAAGTTGATTGGTCCTTAAGGGGTTAATACGTTAAACATTAAGGACTAAAAACAAGACTGCCTTCTTCTAAAATACTCTTACATTGTCAAGTATTGCAACCTAGTGTTGTTATGCAGTGGGCATGAAACCACTGTGTCAACTGAACACATTTGATTTGAGGCTACTTCTAAGTAGGATTGAGCGAACCCGAACTGTAAAGTTCGGATTCGTACTGAACTTTAGGGTATTTGGTACCCGGACCCAAACATTTTCATAAAAGTTTGGGTTCGAGTTGGGTGTTGCGCGATTTAACGGCACTTGTTGAAATGCAATAGGGCAGCCAATCAACAAGCTTTTAACTAGAGTGCCCTTAGAAGCCATCACAGAAAATAATATAGTTAATCCGTCTGTGATTTTAGGGCCCAAGAGGGGGGGAACTTTTCCCACTTGTTTTCTGTAAACTACCCCTGTGCTGAATATCTGACAGGGAAAATCTTTAAATCCATCTGTTAGATTCCTTTTTTTTGGCGGTCAAGTACCCCTGTGCCTGCAGTGCATACCTGGCAGTGAGAATAATTCAATTACATTAGTCTGTCATATATTTGTGTGACCTAAAGCAATTTTTTCTCTTTCTGAAACCAGCATTGCATATCTGACAGTCAAATAAAACCAGTAAATACTGCTGTTACATTGTCGGTTGACAAATTACCATTTTTTTTTGTTCTAAAAAATACATTTTTTGGCCTGCGCGGCATTTCTGACAGTCCATTAAAACCGTTAAATACTGCATTTACATTGTTGGTAGAAAAAAAAGCACACTTTTTGCACTAGATGGTATATTTGTGGCCTGCGCTGCATTTCTGACAGTGAAAGAAATAAACTTTCTGACAGGCCGATTTTGCATACAGACATATTGGTATAATTATATCAGTCTCCATTATGTCATTAAAAATATACTAGTAATGCCCCCACCTGTAGTTTCATTTGCGATAAAAATAGGTTTTATGTTTATGGTAATTCCCTACCTAACGTGCCCAAGGGGCTGTTTCTCCGGCCAAGCCCCTGATCTCTGAGCCCAGTGCCGCCCCGCTGTTTATTTATTCACTCCTCTCCGTCCTCTTTTTTTTTTCCTCAGTGTGCCGTAATCCCGCATGGCACATGCGCGATAACAGGCTCTAAGGCTGCTGCCAGGACACCGTGCGGCCCGGACGTGTGTGACATCCACACATGCGCGGGATTACGGCACACTGAGGAAAAAAAAGAGGACTGAGAGGAGTGAATAAATTAACTGCGGGGCGGCGCTGGGTTCAGAGATCAGGGGAGTGGCTGGGCACAAACGACCAGAGGCAGGGTTAAAACAAGTATATTTTTAATGACATAATGGAGACTGACATCATGATACTAGTGTTAAGGCCGATTCATTGGCCTGTATTTGTGGGAGGGGCACGGTGACCTATATCTGGCGCTGTAGCCCCTCCTTCAATGAACGACGTGTCAACTTTGTCCTCGTTTCGTTCGTGAGGGCTGCTACTGCCAGGATGCATTACCTAGAATCCATATTACGCACACCTTTCGAACACTACCGCATAAAGCGACTAGACAAGGTAAGTATCTACAATGCGGTCTCGCACTAAAGTCCGGCCGGCAGTGCCGGCTCCCTAGGTAAGGGGGAGCCACACTGCACCGGAGCGTCTGCCAGGCAGCTTTCTGCCCCCACGTGGCATGAATCGTAGGGTGCAGGGGTCAGCGTGATCCCGATTCGTCCGCATAACGTCTGGCACGGGCCGCTGTGCCATTAGTGAGGTAGGGCCCGTCCATTATTCCCCCTACTACCCCCCCCCCCAGGGGATTTGCGGTGGACGGCGCAGGCTCCCTCTGCTGGCTGCCGGGGCCGGCGCACTCCACGTGTGGCGTGAGCGCCCTCTGGTGGCGGCCGGGGCCGTTGCGGTCCATGGGGCGGCTGTGGACTGTACGGGCTCCCTCTAGTGGCGGCTTGGGCCCGTGCAGTCCATGGGCCTATGGACTGCAATTGGCGCCCTCTAGTGGCCTGCTAAGCCATGGGCTTCATTTAGGTTAATAAAAAATAAAAAACAAGAAAGGAATTAAAAAATAGTAATTTTTAGAAAAAATAATAATAATAATAATAATAAAAAATAAAAAAATCGGTGTGTACATGTGTATGTATGTGTGTATATATATATATATATATATATATATATATATATATATATATATATATGTGTATGTATATATATTTATGCACGTGTAGGTGTGTTCCTGTGTATGTTTTTATACAGGTATATATATATATGCTCATCGTCGAGGTGAAAGGTAATAAAAAAAAAAAAAAAAGGGGGGGGGGGTTTAAGCCTAGCGGTATATTTGAAAAATATTTTTTTTAAAAACGCAAGTTAGATTATGGGTTAAGACGGGCGGCGGTCCACTTAGTATTAGTGAGGTTGTCCCGCATTTACTTTCGTATGCGCCACCACACCTTGGCGACATGTTGTATGCTAGGCTCTTACATATGCTTTATTTCAGGTTCTGTGTCTTCTTTCGCCATATATTCCACGCACTATTCAACCGTCAGGGTACAGTATGGCAGTAGCGATTGTGTTTCATTCGTTGCTCTTCCTCTGGTGGCAGGGTCAGCTGTGTCACCGTCTGGCTCTCCATTCACAGGGTGTTTGTCCTTCATCTTCCGCTTCTGGTTCGGTTCAGGTCCTCTTGTCATCTTCACATGTTCATCAGTCGCAGGGTCCAGGCCTCCTCACAACTTACGTCACATGGTCCGGGTGTCGGTGTAACAGTCTGGGTTTATTTTTGCATACTGTGTCCACAGGGGATGTCACGTGCGTCAGATATAGTGGAGGCTTCGGTCGACGAGAACGTGGCCAGGATGTCAGAAGGGGGCAGTGTGTCTTCTTTTCGAAGTTGGACCATCCCCAGGCTGATGGCGGAACTGTCCAGGAAGGGTATTTCGTATCCGGCCACTGCCAGGAAGGCCGAGTTATACCGTTTACTTCTCGCTAACTCAGGGTCTCAGCGGCAGGAAGAGGTCTCCATGACCACTGTTCGGAATTCTCTGGCACAGATCCATCTCATGCTGAATAACTTGACTTCATCTGTCACGGACGTGCAAACCAGGTTGGAGGCGGTGGAGTCTCGTAGTCCGGTCACTGCTCCGCAAGTCGTTGACGTCGCTGTGGCGTCTACATCTGCGGCAACAGGTTCAGGTGTCTCGGCGACAGCTCCCAGTATTATGCCGGCACATTTTGTCCCTGCCAATCTTAAGAAGGACATCCTGGAAGGTAGGGATGTCAATCTAGCATCCTTGCTTGTCGCTACCCGGGATCTTTCTGATAGTAGGGTTATCGCTTGTGGTGATGTGTCTGTGATCCTGAAAGGGCGGGACCACAGGCTGAACCGTAAGCTCACGATACCCGAGTTTGTCCTTGCGTTTGGTTTGTACAGAGCCGTGATCTGTTCAGTTCATCCTGAAAGAAGGGAAGAACTCAGAACTTGATAACTGAGTTGGGTTATAAGTATGGTGGTAGTTCCTTCTACGACTACCACTGTTCTTTCTCGGCTAAAGCAGCCGCCGCTTTGGCTCAGTTCCAGTATCACATGAACTGGGCTGACATTGATACGGAGATCTTTTGTAGGCATTTCGCCGGACTTAAGGCTCCATCGTGCTCCCTGTGCCAGTCCATTTACCATTCTACTGTGTGGTGTCATAAGGCTGCTCCAGGGGCGGGCTCCAGCTCCACTGGTCCCGTTCTGGGCCTGTCTGAGTCACAGAGATCCTCGGGTTTAGTAGACAAGTTGGGTAGGCCCATCAAACTACTCGGTAGGTCGCAGATTTGCAATAATTTTAACTATGCATCCTGTAACTTCAGTCAGTGTCGCCTACTGCACATCTGTACTAACTGTTTCAGAGCCCACCCTAAAGTAGTCTGTTCATTAAAGTCAGACAATAATTACATGTGTGTCGTTAATGTAGTCTGTTTGCGGCAGTTCTTGCGCAGGTATCCTGACCCAGGCTTCGTAGATTTCATCATCTCTGGCTTCATGTTCGGTTTCCACACCGGGATGGTTGCCCTTCCAGAGTCCGTTCATGAATGCAGGAACTTGCAGTCCGCTGACCGTCACCCCGATGTCTCCGATAGATTAGTTTCAGCGGAGTTAGTCAAAGGGTTCTTGTTAGGCCCCTTTTCGTCTTCTCCCTTTGAACGGTGGAGAATCAGCCCAATAGGTGTTGTGTTCAGGAGATTTAGTAACAAAGAGAGATTGATTATTGACCTATCCGTCCCGCATGGTATCTCCATACCCAGCATTAATTCTCTCATCCCGTCAGAGGAAGTTAGTATGAGTTATGCCACCATAGATCAAGCCATCGCTCTCATTCTACAGTTAGGTCCCTGCACCATCCTTTCTAAAGCTGATATTACAGATGCCTTCAAGTTACTGCCTATCAATCCATCTCTCTGGCAGTGGTATGGGGTCAAATGGAGGGACCTTTATTATTTTGCGTCTAATCTTACATTTCGATCTAAGAGTAGCCAATGGCTATTTGACCAGTTAGCCAAGGCTCTCCACTGGATATTAGTCAACGAATTCCACTGTAGCAATGTAATTCATTACTTGGACGACTTTTTAATTGTCGAACGGCCTGATGCTCCCCCTAAGGACCTCCATTTGTTGCTCGAGTGTTTCAGACAACTGGGGGTTCCTGTTTCTCCCAAAAAAGTGGAGGGTCCCTCTGTAGTTATCACATTTCTCGGTATAGTTTTGGACACTCAGAACATGGTTGCCAGGTTGCCGAGTGACAAATTGCAGAGAATTAGGGATGTCATTCGTGATTTCAGATCTGCGAGAGTGGTTAAAAAAGTACAGCTGCAGTCCCTGTTAAGCATGCTGAATTTTGCGATGCGCATAATCCCGCAAGGTAGGGCGTTCGTGTCTCGTCTACTCTCGCTCCTCCCTACAGCCCCTTCCCAGGATAGCTGCATATGCCTGGACAATATCGGAATGAAGACCGGCACTCGCTGTTGGATTTTCAATGTTGCTGCTTTTATTGGTCACATAGTATTATAAGTGACGCGTTTGGCACTGGTTCGTGCCTTCATCAGACTCAGTCTGATGAAGGCACGAACCAGTGCCGAAACGCATCACTTATAATACTATGTGACCAATAAAAGCAGCAACATTGAAAATCCAACAGCGAGAGCCGGTCTTCATTCCGATATTGTTCCTGGGACGCCGACCCATAGACACGTGCACCGCCACCATTACTGCAGCAGTGCCGACCAGTCCAACACTGAGCATGCCTGGACAATATAGTATTGGCCGATTTGAACATGTGGGATCTATTTCTTAGTCAATGGAATGGTGTTTCACTTTTTGTCCCCACGATATCCAACGACTCCCCTGTAGTTTTGTCCGATGCCGCTGCCAGTACAGGTTTTGCGGCTATTTTTGGCAACCATTGGTTAGCAGCCAGATGGCCAGTCGAAGTCAGTTCCATCCCTGGGTTTTTCCGTTCTTCAGCCTTGTTTGAGCTCTACCCCTTAGTAGCAGCATCCCATGTCTGGGGTCAATGTTGGGCGGGTCAAACTGTGTCCTTTGTCTCCGATAATGCAGCCGTCGTCGAGATTCTTAATAGTGGGTCATCTAAGTCTCCTCACGTCATGTCGTTTGTCAGGCGCCTGGTCCTTCTGTCATTACAACATCAGTTCCGTTACATAGCGTCACATATATCTGGGAGCCACAATGCAGCAGCCGACGCGTTATCTCGTTTTAATTTTACCCTTTTTTCACAGATTTGTCCAGAAGCGGATGCCGTCGGGTGCACAGTTCCTCCATACGCGGCTCTGGCCCTTCTGTAGAGACTCATCTCGCTACCGCTCGGTCTCTGTTAGCTAAGTCCCTCTCGCCAAATACAGCCAAAGCCTATCAAACAGGTTGGAGAGCCTTCCAGAAGTTTCAGGTCTCATGTCCTCAAGGTGACACCGAATTTGTTCATTACATTCTGGCTTTTATTGGTTACTGTCACACCGATTTGAAATTGTCTCACACAACGGTCAAGTCCTACCTCGCTGGGGTTCAGCATTTTAGAGCCATGAGCTTCACCCAGCAGGGTTCCTTGTTTTCAATCCATGCCGTGAAAGCCACTCTGAGGGGTCTAGAGAAAAATGACCGCGAGACTTGTACTCGCCGACTTCCTGTCACAGGTCAGATTTTTCGCGACCTTTCCGACCTGCTTGACAAGAAACCATTCGGTGCTCTGCCTAGCCTGGTTGTTAAAGCTGCTATGTACTTGGCCTACTATGGGTTTCTGAGACCGGCAGAGTTCACGTCCCCGGCTAACAGTGGCAGGTGCCTCACGGTAAGTCAGCTCTCTGCTTCCCGAGATGGCTTCGTACTCTCGCTAGCCTCCACTAAGACCTCTCAGGTAGGCCCCCCTACACAAGTGTTTTATTTTCCGACATCTCATTATTGGTGCCCCGTGCACGTGTTGCAACAGCTTTTGTCCACTCTGCGGAATAGTCCGCCCGACAGTCCGTTACTACCATTCAACAATTCTCACCTTACCTGTCCCAGTTTTATTTCTCACATTCGGGTTTTACTATCCTGCCTGTCAGTAGACCCGGCCTCGATTTCCGGGCATTCGTTTCGCATAGGGGCGGCATCCGCCGCTTCAAAGAATCAGGTTCCAGCACATGTAATCAAGAAACTAGGTCATTGGCGTTCGTCCTGTTTTAGCCGTTACATACCTTGTCCATATGCCGAGATGAGTCATGCCTGTCAGAATTTGGTGTTGTGAATAAATGCACACGTTTTCTTAGAATAAGGTTTTTTGTGGTTTTTTGGCCTCCTTCAGCTATCCCTTCAACGACGCGGTTTCGGCACAACTCTAACCGCTTTAGTTAACCTAGCAGGTAGGAGTCCTTCTTTTCGTTAGTGCCCGACCACAAGTGTTAAGGCCGATTCATTGGCCTGTATTTGTGGGAGGGGCACGGTGACCTATATCTGGTGCTGTAGCCCCTCCTTCAATGAACGACGTGTCAACTTTCCCACCCTACCCACCCTCAATCTCATTCTTCCCTCTAAGGGGATGGCCTCCTTCAGCTATCCTTTCAACGACGCGGTTTCGGCACAACTCTAACCGCTTTAGTTAACCTAGCAGGTAGGAGTCCTTCTTTTCGTTAGTGCCCGACCACAAATATGTCTGTATGCAAAATCGGCCTGTCAGTGTCCCTGTAAATCCATCTTTTTTATTGTGTGTGAAAAAAACACCTTTGCGGCCTGCACTGCATAGCATACCGGGCAATAATTTTCAAAAATTCGTCTCTTCTATTGTTGGGTGACATTAACCCATTGTTTTGCTGTTTTATACCCCTGCTCTACATAGCAGACAGGGCAATAATTTTTAAAAATTCGTCTGTTCCGTTGGTGGGTGACATTATCCCAGTTTTGCCGTATACAAACCCCTGCTCTGCATAGGTGACCGTGACCAATATTTCTTAAAATCGTCTGTTACATTCTTGGGTGACATTTTTGCCGTATACAAACCCCTGCTCTGCATAGGTGACAGGGACCTATATTTCTAAAAATCGTCTGTTACATTCTTGGGTAACATTTTACAATTTTGCCATATAAAAACCCCTGCTCTGCATAAGGTGACATGGACCTATATTTCTAAAAAATCTTCTGCTCCATTGGTGGGTGACTTTATCCCAGTTTTGCCATATACAAACCCCTGCTCTGCATAGGTGACAGGGACCTATAGTTCTAATAATCGTCTGTTACATTCTCGGGTGACATTTTACCATTTTTGCCGTATACAAACCCCTGCTCTGCATAGGTGACAGGGACCTATATTTCTAAAAATCGTCTGTTACATTCTTGGGTAACATTTTACCATTTTTGCCATATAAAAACCCCTGCTCTGCATAAGGTGACCGGGACCTATATTTCTAAAAAAATCTTCTGCTCCATTGGTGGGTGACATTATCCCAGTTTTTCCAGTGAAAAACCCCTGCTCTGCATTGCTGACAAGGAACTTAATTTAGTAAAAACATCTGTTTAAGTACATTTGCGGCCTGCACTGCATTTCTGAGGGTGACATTTAATCAGTAAATCCAGCTCTTAGATTGGGATTGTGGGTGGACATTTCCATGGTTATCAGAGCAGTAATTCACAAGTGGCTTGGAGGGTCTGTTTCTGCTGCACTGCATACCTGACGGGGGAATATATGATGTAAATTCGGCAGCGTTTACATTGTTGGGTGATCTATACCCCTTTTTTCTTTCAAACTACCCCTGCACTGCATAGCTGACTGAGAAATAAATTCTGTAAATTTGGCGGCGTTTAGGTTGTTGGGTGCTGTTGCTGTAGTTATATGCTGTAAAATATTCATGAAGTCTCCATGATAAATCTGCAGCGTGGGGGTCCCATGTGGCTTCTATACACTTTCAAAATAATCCTTTAACGGGTCGAATAGACGCTGGATGACAGGGACACTCCATGACCCCTTTTTTCTTTTAAACTACCCCTGCCCTGCAAACCTGACTGGGAAATATATTCTGTAAATTCTGTGGCGTTTAGATTGCTCAGTGATCTGTACCCCCTTTTTTCTTTCAAACTACCCATGCACTGCATACCTGACAGGGAAATATATTCTGT
Source organism: Bufotes viridis (assembly GCA_033119425.1). NCBI lineage: Eukaryota > Metazoa > Chordata > Amphibia > Anura > Bufonidae > Bufotes > Bufotes viridis. The sequence goes on along the minus strand of CM065592.1, from coordinate 340,276,044 downwards.
AAATTCGGCAGAGTTTAGATTCCTGGGTGATCTATACCCCTTACAAGTGCTTGCTGGTAGACGCGCTGCTGATAGCATTCCCACCTGACACCGGGGGCTCAGTGGAAGCACAAGGTAAAGGAAGAGGAGGAGGAAGAAGTCGCCAACGCAGCTGGGGCACCGCCAGCAGCTCATAAGGCAGGGTTAGCATGGCCGAAATGTGAAAACGCTTTGTCAGCACGCCACAAGAACAAGCACCACCAGCTGATATGGAACGTCTTAGCAGGAGGCAGCATTTCAGCAAAATAGTGGAACAGTATGTGTGCACACGCATACATGTACTGACTGATGGGTCTGCCCCATTCAACTTCTGGGTCTCCAAATTGGGCACATGGCCTGAGCTTGCTATTTATGCCTTGGAGGTGCTGGCCTGCCATGCAGCCAGTGTATTGTTTGAATGTGTGTTTAGCATGGCAGGGGGCGTTATCAGAGACAAGCGCAGCCATCTGTCCACAGCAAATGTTGACAAGCTCATGTTCATTAAAATGAACCAGGCATGGATCCCACAGGACTTGTCCGTACCTTGTGCAGAATAGACATGTATACTGGCCTCACACACCCATTGTTATACTCCATCGCACTTTCTCTTTGTTTGATTTTATATATTCAAAAATGTCTACCCAAATTAAATAAAAAAAATAAAAAAAGTGTTGGCTACCTCCTCCTCCACCGCCGCTTCCATCTACACCACTATATCCACCGCCTCCTCAACCCCCTACTACATATGGACCGCCTCCTCCTAGTTCAAGATTATTTTTTTAAATTTTTATTTATTTTATTTTATTTTAAGTCATTTCCCTATCCACATTTGTTTGCAGGGCATGCTCTTACCCACATTTTGCTGCCTTTTGCAGCTATCTAGCCTTTTCCATGACTCTTTTAGAGCTGTTTTAGTGACCCAAAGTTTGGGTCCCCTTTGACTTCAATGGGGTTCGGGGTCAAGTTCAACCCGAACTTCCAGGTGTTTGCTCAACTCTACTTTTAGGGGCATTAAGCTGGAAGGCCACTGTCTCCTGGTGTAGTGTCTGTTTGGTTGACAGCAGAATCAAAGGGTGAGGGCACAGAGGGTTCATGCAAATCTGAAGTCAGGAACAGACTGAGGCCGAGGAAGGTAGAGTATGTGAAATCCAGTAAACAGTCTGAGGTCAGGGCAGGCAGTGAAGAGTTAAATGAAGATGAGGCACAGATCAGATCAGGCAGTGGAGAGTTAATATCCAGGAATTGTGCAGAAGTCAGTACAGGGGCAGACAACCAATATAGCAATATAGCAGTCATCTTTCCATGGAAGAAGGTGTGTTTAGTACCTCAAGATTGACAGCTCTTAAAGGGCCAGCCCAAGTGCACCCTAGTCTTCTCCAACTAATGGCTGGCAATCTTGAGGTACCCTGTGTGAAGGTGTCTTGGCTATAGGTTTTAGCCTGCTATTAGACTCAAGTGTACTGTATTAGTTCTTTGTCCTATGGGCAGAAAGAGGGATCCTGCACTGGCAAGCAAGCCACAGCCTGCATAAAGACACAGAGATACCCTGGCGGCTGGGCCCCCTAGGAAGAAGAGGGAGGAGCAGGGGGTGGGTCCATTCCCCTGGGAATGAAGTAGGTAAGCAGAACAGAGGTAGCCACAGGCCATATGCCTTCCATTCCTTCGTCTACATTGCTGTAAAAATATATCTAGCAGAACAGGAAAACCACACACAATTTCCCAAATTAGCCAATGTATTCGGGCCTAAAATGTGTCTAAAAAGTAGTGCAAATTGGCAGTTTTAATGTAACTATGATTTCAAACCTTTTTTTCCTTGATTTGCTTGAAAAGGGGTATGGCTTAACAGAAAAGGGCAGAGCTTTACAGGAAAGGGCCTCGACCTTTAGATTTGTCATTTTTCAAAAGAATTCAGGTGTAAAATTCTATCACTATTAGCTGCACTTTGTGTGGGGTATAATCCAGTCACTTAAAGAAAAGAACAGCTACCATGATGGATATCATACAACTTGTGGTGTATTTGCATTAAAAGAGAGTAAAGATAATTGGATTCAGAGAAAAACTTTTGGTAATTTATATTGCACATTCTGTTGTGCATTATTAGGAGGATTTTGGATATGTTAGTATTTTTTGACATACTGTACAACTGAATGATTAGGTCCTTCACGTTTTCCTCAAACTGCTTAGAAAATCCCACTCATACCCTTTTAGTAGCCTCTTTAATCATTATTTAACATTTTTAATTCTCCTACTATCATTATAAGAATAAATAATACTTTCTTTTTTATAGAAAAAATTTTAAGTTCTCATTTTTTATGCAGCTCAGGTTATGGGCAGGGGATTTAAAGGGCATCTGTCTGCAGATTAGTACCTATGAAACTAGCTGAGCTGTTGCGTGTGTGCCTGGCAGCTGAGGGAATCTATTTTGGTCCCATGTTCATATGTACCCGCATCGCTGATAAAAGTTATGTTTTAACCCCTTAGTGACCAAGCCCGTTTGGTCCTTTATGACTAAGTGTTTTTCTTCCTTTTTTCAAGGTCTTGTTCCAAGAGCTATAACTTTTTTATTTTTTCGTCTATATAGCTTTATGAGGGCTTGTTTTTTGCGGGACAAGTTGTAGTTTTTTATGGCGCCATTTTAGGGTACACATAACTTTCTGATGAACTTTTATTGACTCTTTCTGGGAGGGAAATTGGGAAAAATAGCTATAGTGCCACTGCGTTTTTACATCTGGGTCAGTACGATTACAGTGATACTAAATACATATCGTTTTTTTTACGTTTTACTACTTTTTTTTGCAATAAACCCCCTTTTTTAACCAAAAAAAAATTATTTTGCATTGCCACTTCCCAAAACCCATAACTTTTTTATTTTTTTTTCAATGGAGTTGTGTGAGGGCTTAATTTTTGTGAGACGACTTGTATTTTTCATGGGTATAATTTTGGAGTAAATGCCACTTTTTGATCGCTTGTTATTACGTTTGTTTTTTTGGTGGAAACTAAGAATAAATTTGAAATTCTGTCTTTTTTTTTTATTTGATTACGGCGTTTTCCATAGGGGATAATTTATGTAATATTTATGTAGTCCCCATCATTACAGATGCGGCAATACCAAATATATGGGGGGAAAAAATAGCATATTTTTTATTTTATGGATTTTTTTTTATTCAATAAATATGCGCTTTTTCAAAAAAGTTTTACTACTTAATAGTCCCACAAGGGGACTATAATATACAGTATTTTGATTGCTTTTAAAATGTAATGCATTATTTTTATAATGCATTACATTTCAATAGCAATGTAATTCAAACTTTGACCAGCAGGCTGCGCCAGAGAGGCCTAGCCTGCTGGAGTTAACTGAAGAACAGGCTCGGGGCCCTGCCGAAAGCCAGGTAAGGCTTCCGAAGACATCAGCACCCTGAAATCGCATTTACGGGTTGTTCATGGGTGACAGAGGGAGTCGGCTCCCTCTGTCAACGCTTTACATGCGGCAGGTGCTATTGCGCCCGACATGTAAAGGGTTAAACAGCCCGTATCGGCAATCCTGCTGGTCTGAGCTGTAAGAGCAGGGCCTCAGCTCTCATGTGAGAGCTGGGTCTGTGCTCCCCGCTGCACGGTGGACCCATACAGCGCTTAGACTGGGCTGCCCAGCCTAAGGCCCCTTAGTGACCGCCGTAAAAAGGCGTATGGGTGGTCACTAAGGGGTTAATATATGCGAATGAGTCCCTAGGAACAATGAGGATGTTGCCCTTACACTTAGGGGCTCTGCTCTCTCTGCAACTGCCATGCCCTCTGCAATTTGATTGACAAGAATAGATGTGATGATGTTTTTTTACTGCCTTGGTCACGGAATCAAAGTGCAGAGGGCACAGCAATTGCAGAGGGAGCCAAGCCTCTAGATGTAACTGTAATGCCCCTGTTTCTCCTAGAGGCTCATTTGCATATATTATAACATAATTTTTCTCTGCAATGCATGCACATATGTGGCAGGGATACTTTGAAGTCTGGACATTTGTGGACATTTGCTCCTGTTTCCCCTATGAAAAGTCATCAACTCCTTATTTCACTTTAAATAACTCTTCAATAGCAACTTCTATTGCCTTATACTGTTTAATACGGGTAAAATATGTGTAACAGATATATATTTGTTGTCATATACATCCTGTTTATTTTCACTGTGTTTGCATGGCAGTGTTGAAAGGTTTAATGAATACTGAGGGATTCTTCTGGCTTTCTAGCTAATAATGGGAAGCTGGCAATTTACCACATCTACTGTACAATAAGATTTAAATAAGTGAAGGAAAAAGTCAGACTTGTTTACCACCAAAACCAGACAGACTGACCCTTTGAATGTCAGATGCTGCTATGTTATTATGTCTGAAGACTCTTTTTTCTGGGAAAATTGCTGCCTCGTTGCCAATGACTATCATTGAAGCTCTAAAGGAAGTCTATGAGAGATGAAAAGTGTAACATTATATTTGTTTGTGCTGAGTTTCTCCACTCCACCCATCCCACTAGAAGTTTCTAGTTCAGAGCCCCTAGTGTTCTGCAGTTAGGGAACAGCGTTTAGAAGATGAGACTCTGCCAGTCTACTTAAGTCATTAGAAAAAGACGCTGGGACAGGGATACTTTGCCACAGACATTTGGCCTGGGTACCAACCTTCTGAGAGAGAGGGAAATTTAGCTCAGGCCTTTCCTCAGCATTAAACCCTTCTTCTGTCATGGAGAAGACTGGAGAAGCCATCCCTATTCCTCGTCTGTATTGCTTTGCACCTGAATTCCTCCAGTAAATAAGCACACTGATTTACTGCAGACTAGTGTTGAGAGCGAATATTCGAATAGCGAATTGTTTTTGCAAATATCGGCACTTCGCAAATTCGCGAATATTGCGAATATAGCACCATATATTCGCTATTTTGAATTCATTTTTTTTTTTTAAGTTGTAAATCCTTGTTGCTCTCTGGTTGTCTAACTTGTCTTCCCACTTCCCAAAAGCTGTTCTTACCTGTCTGGAGAATTCCTGGCTCCCTGCCCGCTCCAGTCAATGCCCGTTGCCGCTTCTGCCGACTTCCCGTGTGCATTGGAACACCTCCATCCTAAAATGTATTGTCGGATGTGAGAATCACGATCTCACAAATTTGACTAAGTTGTAATCGCAATGCAATTAATATAACCTGAATTACTCGCATTGCAAATTCAACTTAGAGCTGGGTTCCTAATGTTTGTATTGCTAGAATATAATGAAGATGACGAATATCACAAATTCACGAATATAGCACTATATTCTCAATCTTCGTTATATTCTAGCAAGCCAACGATTAGGAAACCAGCTCTAAGTTGAATTTGCAATGTAAGTATATGTTCGCATTGCGAAATCAACTTAGAGCTGAGTTCCTAATGGTTGTTGCTAGAATATAACGAAAATAGAGAATATAGTGCTATATTCTTGAATTCGTGATATTCGTCATCTTCGTTATATTCTAGCAATACAACTATTAGGAACTTAGCTCTAAGATCAATTCGCAATGCGATTATATGTTTGCTTTGCAAATAAAACTTAGAGCTGAGTTCCTAATGGTTGTTGCTAGAATATAACGAAGATTGAGAATATAGTGCTATATTCATGAATTCGTGATATTCGTCATCTTTGTTATATTCTAGCAATACAACTATTAGGAACTTAGCTCTAAGATCAATTCGCAATGCGATTATATGTTCGCTTCACGAATGAAACTTAGAGCTGAGTTCCTAATGGTTGTTGCTAGAATATAATGAAGATTGAGAATATAGTGCTACTATATTCGTGATATTCGTTATATTCTAGCAATACAACCATTCGGAACCCAGCTTTAAGTTGAATTGGCAATGCGAGTATATGTTCACATTGCGAATTAAACTTAGAGCTGAGTACCTAATGGTTGTATTGCTAGTATATAATGAAGATTGACAAGAACTTATGAATAACCATGACTCTTCTCAGGTGGCCTGGACTCTTTTCCAGGGCCAGTCTGCAATGATTGTGATGTTGGTTCTCGACAACCACTTACTTTTAACTTATAAATGACAGACCGCTGAAATCAACTCTCCTGTCTCTACTTTATTCTCTTATTAGTATGGGCAGCATAAAGTTGATGACAGGTTCCCTTTAATTCCCATTGTGGTGCATCACACCTTACCATACAGTACCTTTCGGAAAGCAGCAACGCATAGTGACACCTCACTGGTGACAAGGGGACCCAGCAGACTGTTGGGGCTACCCCAAACCCAGCACTACATATGAATCTGGGACCAACAAGGATGCTTTCAGCTGCCTACCACACATGCAACAGTTCAGACACTTTAATGGGTACAAATCTGCTGACTTAAAGCAAGTATGGTGGAATAAATAAACTTTTGTAATTTTATTTCAATCAAGTAGAGACCTTCATACAATTGTATCCTGTCTTACATTACCATCAACATATCCTAAGATGTGTGCTGTGAGATGACCAGCTTTTTCTTTTTTATTGTAATACTATGACACTAGATCTAGTTCCTATATGATTCTACATGTGCATAGATGTCTCTTTTCTTACTTTTCCTTTTGATGCAATTTTTCCTAAGATGTGTGGCAAAAGATAAGCAAAAAAAAAACATGATTTGTTGAACTTAGTCACAAGTATTATCCTTTAGGTTTCTATGTACAGACCACCCAGTGGTTGTTTTGTTGATTGCAGTCTGTGAAGGGTTTTGCTATTGTGTTGAAATTTGTGAATTTTCATGAATAATTGGAGTTCTTAAAGGGCTTGTATACCTTTGGGAAGGGGCTTTCTGCCGGACCCTCCCACCTTCCTATTGACTGGACCTGCAGAGGAAAGCATACTTACTTGCTCCCCGCAGCTGAGTTCTGGTTCCTTCAGACCCCTGCTGCTACTGACTCGCACTGGTCTTTGTCTGTCACCATCCTGTTTAAATTGCCCCCATGTGGCACTTGACCTCATGATGTGGTACATGGGGGACACATCACTGCTTTAGTCAGTTTTTGGCTGCAGCAGTCACACGTTCTTCTTCCAACAAGTTGTTGCCACACAGAGACTGGAGCGAGGCAGCTGTGTAACAAAGGAGTGGGAACCCAGCAGGGAGGAGTAATTAAATATTCTTCCTTCCACAGGTCTAGCAATGTGAGGGGGTTCTGCAGAAAGGCCCACCAAAGGTCAACCACCTCTTTAACCTAAATTGAGCTCAAATTGGGTTATATTTAGGGTTGAGCGAATCCAAGTTAGTGTACTTCGATCTGAATTTCAGCAAAAAAAATTATTTGGTGCAAACCCGAATTTCCTCATACTTTGTGGTAACGAATCTCTTTTCCCTGAAATGGCTGTAAAAATAAAATCATACTTACCTCATCCATTTGAGCAAGAAGAGACCGCCACGGCCATTTTGCTTGAAGATCCCGAGCAAAATCTTGTGCGTTGTGATGTATGATGTCACCACATCAGCAGACATGATATGCTTTAATATTGATTTCAGATGCCACAATGAACGGCACCCACTACTTACAAAAAAAAGTTCCTCCTGACAAAATAAGTCAAAACTAAAGCCGAGTTCGGATCAGAGTTTTAAAATTATTTTTTACAATCAAATACCGAAGTTATACAGCGAAGTCTCGTGAGACTTCACAAATAACTTCACTTCATTGTAGGCCATACATTTTAATGCTGTACAGAGATGGATCTCCGTACAGCATTAATCTCAAGGTTTGGGAAAAGCGACTTAGGATCTACAGGTAGGTTCTGAAGTTTGCTTCGCTCATCACTAGTAACAACCCATAATACTATATGGCCATGTAAACAAGGTGGGGGGAATAAGTTTTCTGAATTTTATATTACAAGATCACTGAAAATGGTGCACTACAATGGTAAATGCAATTGACAATATATGGCTAAACACTCACACTGATATTAAAATGAGACATTCGCCAATATATTCTTATATCAAGAACATACCGGTGCCCGCGCACCCCGTCAAGGGCTCCCAATGTGGCATGGGACCTAATGCTAACATACCTATCCCTTATGGGTAGTTACTAATAGGAGCATAAGGTCCAACACACAGCCAGCAGCTCCCAGTTACCTTCAGCGTGAAATCAATGGGAGGATGGAGGAGGCTGTGATTCCCACCTACAACGGGCTCATGTGACGCAGGCTTCCCAGGTGCACCTGAATGTTACCCATAGATCAAAATAAAGGCACATTCAAATCTGAGGTTTCCCCACCTTTACAGTAGGCATACATATACAAACAAAATCACAGAATAAAGTGGTCTCAATTAAATAGCAAAAAATTTCCAAGTCCCCAAATGCTGTTGCACATTTATAACCGGGGGAGCAAATTCTGCACATGTGATACGTTGCTAACAGTAATCCCCAACAAAATTGCAAACTATGGAGGATGGTGGCAGCGGACCACATATACCACTAAAATGTTTTACACAGGTTACAATGTGCGGCTGAAGCTATAAGAAATACAAAATCACTAAAAAATGGTGCACTACAATGCTCCTATCAGTAATTACCCATACAGGATAGGTAGGTTAGTGTTTGGTCCCGTGCCACATTGAGAGACCTTGACGGGGTGCGTGGGCTCCGGTATGTTCTTGATATAAGAATATATTGGCGATTATCTCATTTTAATATCAGTGTGAGGGTTTAGCCATATATTCTCAATTGCAATTACCCTTGTAGTGCACAATTTTCAGTGATTTTGTAATTCTTATAGCTCCATCCGCACATTGGGTTATCCTGTGTAGGATGTTTTTGTGGTACATGTGGTCCGCTGCCGGCATACTCCATTGTATGCAATTTTGCTGGGGATTGCTGTTAGCAATCTATCACATGTGCAGAATTTTCTCCCCCGGTTATAACTGCGAAACAGCATTTGGGTCTTGAGCATATTTTGCCATTTAAGACCACTTTATTCTGTGATTTTGTTTGTATAATTTTATATTAAAAATATCTCCATGGATCCAATTTATCGTTGTATTTTTCTCTTCTCATAGTGTATATATTTTTAACAGGTTTCTATGAAAAATACAACTAATGCTTTGTACTGTGCTTTTTTTCTTCTAACTTTTTAGTTGGAAAAGTTATTTACTTGACTGCTAATGGATCATCTATTGATTTTTTCCTACACCAACTGATACAGCTGCAGGTATTTTTAAAAGAATATTTTCAGAATGGATAACAGTACAGCATGTTTAACAATATCCCACAGACCAATGAAAAAAATAAAATAAAATCTTTTTTTTATATTTTTACATTCTTTTGGTTTTACAAAGCACAATATTCATCCACTGAGATAGAAGCAAACCTACAAAATGTATGCCACCCGAGAAGAAGGGAAAATGGGAAAAAAAAATATTTTCATATTCAACAGTGCTGATAAGTGTGCGTCCTGTGCAATGTATGTATACCTTAACCAGCCATTTGAGGGCAAATATATGTGCGCTAGATGCAAGCATGTTGAGTATTTGGAAGCCTAGGATGTATTTGGATCTAAATGTGTGGCTTGCAACACTGGGGCCTGCGAAATTGAGGAGGGTGAAGAAGGGTGAAATCATGACTCTGAGATCAGTACCTAGGTAGGAAGTAGAAGATAAAAAATATGTCAGGGAGGCTAGTACTAAGCTGGCACACCCTAGTAAGTATGCCTGTTTGGCTGATATTATGGATACAAGCCACAGGCCAGCAGCACTATAGCAGGACTTTGCTCCTACCAACCAGGAGAGCGACTTCTATAGGTAGGTAGACAGCTGAGCTGGTGGTAGGAGACTTTATTATTAAGTGGCATATAGGGTAATTCGCTGCCAAAACCATGCTGAACTGTGTGCCGTCTTCTGGTGCTCAGGTTTGGCATATTCCTGATCAGATAGATAATTTGCTGAGTGGCTCTGGGTAAGACTAATACTCATGGTTCACACTGATACCAATGACAAAGCCAGTGGTAGATGAAAGGTCATTAGAAATAATTTTAGGGAACTAGGAGAGATGCTCCAGTCCAGGACCTCAAAGATAGTGTTTTCTGAAATACTAAAGCTGTCATGAGTGACACTAGAAAGACAATGGCAAATTTGAGAACTAAATAAGTGGCTTAAAAATTGTGAGGGTGCATCTATGCTAGGGGAAAGAACAGGGTTTTGTTGTAGGGTTATCCATCCAGTGGGTATGACAGTATGAAGACAGATTTACTGATACTCTCTAACACACTGTCTAAAGATGCACCACATTTATCATAGTTAGAGTTGAGCGAACACCTGGATGTTCGGGCTCGACGAGTTCGGCCGAACTTCACTGAAATGTTCGGGTTTGGGATCCGAACTTAACCTGAACTTGACCCCGAACCCAAACCCCATTGAAGACAATGGGGACCCAAACTTTTGGGCACAAAATGGCTGTAAAATAGCCCTGGAACCGACTAGAGGGCTGCAAAAGGCAGCAAAATGTAGGTAAATGCCCATCAAACAAATATAGATAGGGAAATGACTTAAAATAACATAAAATATAGAAAAATACTAAATAAACGTTCTAAACCTGAGCCCAAGTGAGTGACAGTGGCACCTGCCACCCAGCAAACAGAGAATGTGGCGACAACTCCACTACATCTGGCACTGTCACCAAGCATCTCCACTGAATCCCATAGAAGTGTTCAGCTATCAGCTGTCCATCTCCCAAACACTGGAGAGAAAGAGAAATAGAAAGAGGAAGTACCCCCCCCCAATCCCTGGCTCTGAATGCCTTGACTTAAAAATTCCTGGTCCTTTGAAATGCTTTAATTCTGTCTGGTGGACAGTTTTAAAAACCTTATTGCGGTGGCTATCCCACAGTACATGGATCCCAACCGCCACTACTTTTTCAGGCGAGCCATCCCTTCCCTGCACAACCAAGTGGTGGACAAAATCAGGTGTGCACTGCGCAATGGCATCTGTGGTAAGAGCCACATAACAACCGATACATGGACCAGTAAGTACTGTCAGGGACGTTATATCTCTCTTAACAGCACACTGGGTAAATGCAGTGGCGGCTGAGCCTGAGGCGCATAGCATTTTTGCGAATGTCCTTCCACCCCAGAGGATTGCAGGGCATTTCTCTTTGCCTCCTGTTACCTCTGCCTCCTCCTACTTGGCTTCCTTCTCCTACTCTACCACCCCCTCATCCGCTCAGCGTAACACCTTCACCACCCACAGCAGCACAGCCAGGGGGAAAACAACTGCAGGCTGTTTTCCTGGAACAACAGACTGATGATTGGTTGGTGCCACTGTGCCTCCAGCCCTGCCTGGTGTTGTGCGCTAATGGGCGAAATATAATAGCAGGTCTGGGTCTAGCCGGTTTGACGCACATCCCCTGTCTGCCTCATGTGCTGAATTTGTGCAGAAATTCCTGCACAGCAGACAGTGAAAATCAATTCCGTTAATCGAACACACACAACACCTCCACCCCCCCTTTCCCTCAAACTATTAACAAACTATTTACAAATTTACTTAAAAACATATGAAAATAACTATAATGCAGCTAAACTAACTATATAAACAAACAAAACTATATGCACATATTATCCTTAATTTAAGGCCAGCCAAATACAAGTGGCTCGGAGGGTGAGTTCCTGCACCAACATAGGCCCTGGCCTGGAACACAATTGTCCATTCAGGGCACAGTTCTGGAAGATGAGGACGAGGAGTAGGAGGAAATCAGCTTGTCCTTGCCTCTGGGAAGCCTGGCACACATGAGCGACTACATGCTGCAGTGCATGTGCAACGACCGCCAAGTTAATGCCACATTCTAACTTGTGCTGATTACTGGGTGGCCACCCTCCTGAATTCCTGTTACAAGGACAATGTGCCGTCCTTAATTCCCTCACTGGCGTTTGATAGGAAGATACGCCCGCCAGTAGACACGCTGCTGATGGCATTCACACCTGACACCGGGGATTTAGTGGAAGCACAAGGTTAAGGCAGAGGAGGAGGAGAAAGAAGTCGCCAACGCAGCTGGGTCACTATCAACACCATAGAAGGCAGGGTTATCATGTGCGAAATGTGGAAAAACTTTATCACACCACAATAACCTGCGCCACCAACAGATCTGGAACGTCTTAGCAGGAGGAAGCATTTCAGCAACATGGTGGAACAGTACAAGTACTGACTGATGGATCTGGGGGCATAGCTACAGGGGAAGCAGGGGAAGCTACTGCTTTGGGTTCCTGAGCTAGAACCGGCCCATCCAGGAGGAGGAGGAGGAGGAGGACTAAAAGACTTTGTCAGGGCCCCCTCAACAGTATTATTCAATGAAATGATATACAGTGGCAGTACAGACAGTGTAGAAAGCGGATGGAACAGTTCCTGGGCCTGGTCTGAGAGAGTGATCTTTAGTAGCCCCAGGAATGGCGGCATAAAAGGAAGAGGTTGCGCAAAAATTACTGTGGGGGGCAGTTAAATATTTGCTGTAGTGCCCAATCATTTCTAGCTACACCCATGGGTCTGCCCCATTCAACTTCTGGGTCTTCAAATTAGGCACATTTCCTGAGGTTGCCCTTTACACCTTGGAGGTTCTGGCATACCCTGCAACCACTATATTGTCTGAACGTATGACTGAAATACAGGGTAGACCTCAGATCTGCTATGTATCACAAAACCAGTGCTTATTGCAACAAACTACAAACTACAAACTACTACAGTCACTGCTAAATTTTAAAATACGTTTTTGTGCATTGTATGCCTAACTGCTCTGCGTAACAACAATACGGGTTTATTTTCCACAAAATACACTAATGCAGTATTTCACTGCTGAACATTAAACATACGTATTTGTGCGGTTTATTGAAAACTGCACTGTGGACCAAGAACATGGCTTTTTTTCCCTAAAACACATCAATGCACTATTTCACTGCAGAAATGTAAAATATGTATTTGTACTCTGTATGCACATCTGCTTTGTGGACCAAGAACATGTTTTTTTTCCCAAACATTCACAAATGCACTATTTAACGGCTGAAAATTAAACGTAGGTACTGTATTTGTACGCTGTATGCACAACTGCTTTGTGAACCAAGAACACAGATTTTTTTTCCCCAAAAACACACTAATGCACTATTTCAGTGTTGAAATTTAAAATAGGTATTTATACGCTGTATGAAAAACTGGTTTTGGGGACCCAGAACACAGCTTTTGTCAGCAAAATTTACAAATGCAGCATTTAAAGTCTGGAAATTAAACATATGTATTTCTATGCTTTATACACAACTGTTTTGTGGGCCTAGAACACAGCTTATTCCCCTAAAACACACTGATGCACTATTTCCTCGCAGAAATACAAAATATGTATTTGTACGCTATATGCACAACTGTTTTGTGGACCAAGAATACTGTTTTTTTCCCCAAAAATACACTGATTCTCAATTTTACTGCAGATATGTCAAATATGTATTTGGGCGGTGTATTTAAAACTGCTTTGTGGTTCAGGATTACCGCTTTTTTCACAAAAATACACTGATGCACTATTTGACTGCTGAAATTAAATATATGATTTTGTGTGTTGTATGCAGAAGTGCTCTATAGCCACAAGTCCCAGACTACAGAAATGGACTATGTCACCCCTTAGTTATACAAAATGTAAAGTAGGGGACTTGACCTACCTGAAAAAAAGCATTTTTTCCTTCACTGAGCTACCAAAAAGGATTAGACTGATGTCTCTGGCATGCTGGCACACATGGAGATCACATGCCGTTCCAAGGACACTGCAGTGGCTAAAATGGCTGCTGACCCCCACCTCAGTAACAGATGGATTAAAAAAAAAAAAATCCTTTGCAGTGGCTAGGTACATAAATGTAGGATTGCAGAAGCACCCTCCCTCAATATTTGCTGTATCTTGAGGATTGCACAACAACAGGTTCTACAGATTTCTTCCCTAATCTCTCCCTGAGACCACAGGCAGCAACCTTTCCCTAGACCAGTGATGGGTAACGTGCGGCTCTCCAGCTGTTGCTAAACTACAACTCCCACCATGCCCTGCAGTAGGCTGATAGCTATAGACAGGCTTTGCATGCTGGGAGTTGTAGTTCTGCAACAGCTGGAGAGCCGCACGTTGCCGATCACTGCCCTAGACTAACACCAGCAGAGTGATGTGCGGCACTATGTGACTCCAGCTTGTAAAGAGGCTGGGTCACATGCTGCACTCAGCCAATCACAGCCATTAGTAGGCATGGCTGTGATGGCTTCTTAGGGCAAAGATGTAAAACGCTTGCTGATTGTGTGCTGTGCAGCCCTTCAAAAAGTGGGAAAAATCGCCGAACAACGGACCCGAACCCGAAGTTTTATGAAAATGTTTGGTTTCGGGTCATTGTCCCGAACACCCCAAAATTTGGTATATATACTATACAGTTAGGGTTTGCTCAACCCTAATCACAGTGTCTCACACTTGATGAAAAAGTTAGTGCACCATTAGACTCTTTTGTCTAACTTTACAGTTAGTTAACACTGTAGAAGAAAATGTTACATTTTTTTATAAAGACCCATCGAAAAAATGATTTTAACACAAAATAATTAAGACGCAATCATATAAAATTACTCCTGAAGGTGTTTATAGCCTTTAGAGGGATTGAACCAGAATGCGTGGCCGCATGAGCAAATGGAGGCGGTAAGTATGTTTTAATTTTTTTTAAGTTCATTTTTACACTCTTTTTACTCTAATTACTTCAAGTAAGTACATACACGATCACGGCATCTGAGGGGTAGAATGATGGCTAGCAGCTCTATCTCAGCTCCCTGTCATTGAATCGGCTACTTACAAAAAAATGTGCTTCATGATGAAGTAATTTATCACAAAGCACATTTTATTTTGTAAAATTCAGCGAAGCAGCAAAATCAAATTTTCCAAAACTTCACTTGTCTCTAGTGAAAAGTGTATGACCTGAGCATAGGTCATCAATGTCAGAAGCTCTGGAACATGGGGCCTTCAGCTACCACATATAAGGTCAACCAATTTCATAGGCAAAAATCTGCTCACAGATGCCCTTTAAGTCACTTGTTGAGTAAGCCACAAGAAGTATCTGAGACCCTTTGTAAATGTGGTGCATAGCATGTGCACCAGAGTTCTCTCAATTTAATACTTATGGCATATTTTCATAAGCAAATCTGCCATAGGCAATAAATATTCTAACCTATAAGGTTGTAGGCATGAATAAACTTGTCATCTACTGCATGTTGCCAACTGAATTTTGTCTCCAAGGACTCTGTAGACAATCGTTAAACCAGTGTGGGTGGCTCTAGCCTGGAGCACTCGTCCCTGCTGCGGTCACATGGTATATCTGCGCTGTTTAAATTGCACCTGCAGCTGTAAAAGAGTTCCGTATTGTGTGTCAATCAAAACAGCGCAGGTATACCATGTGAACGCAGCGAGGACAGCCGACCACACTATTTTAAAAATTATCTACAGAGTCCCTGGAGACGGAGATGAAATTCAGTTGGCAACAACCAGTGGATGACAAGTTTAGAGACTACAATACATGATTTTTGGACAGAATTTATGCACAGAAAAGAACAGAACTGGTAAATGAAGTATATTAGTAAGTTGTAACTATGCACTGATACTGTCTATCTAAGGAAAAAAGTTTAGTTACTATTTAAGTAATTCTATAACACCTTGATTCTGTAATTGGGTTAAAAAAACGCTCTATTTTTTCAGTTATTGGGTTTTACATCTTGATTTATAGATAAATAATTAAATTAGGCCTTGATTCTGTAATTGGCGTGAAAAAGTGGCTAATATGACTTCTATTGGGGTGTCCACATTCTTTTGTACATAAGTAATTCTATAATGCCTTGATTCTGTAATTGGGGTGAAATAGAGCTCTATTTTTTCAGGTAATTGGTTTTCCACCTTGTGTTATAGATAAGTAATTCCATTAGGCCTTGATTCTGTAATTGGGGTTAAAAGGCAGACTAAAACTACTGCTATTGGCGAGTCCCCATTGTTGTATACCCAAGTTATTCAATAAGGCCTTGATTCTGTAATTGGGGCCACAAAGCAGTCTAATACTACTGCTATTGGGGAGCCCACCTTGTTTTATAGATAGGTAATTCCATAAGGCCTTAATTTTTTTGTTATTTTGTTTTCCACCTTGCTTTATAGATAAGTAATTCCATTAGGCCTTGATTCTGTAATTAGGATTAAAAAGCAGTCTAATACTACTGCTATTTTACACTGACAGTTACTGTACAGTAAGTCCAACAGACTGGTGCCAGGGCTTTTTTAAGGTATTGGGCACTGGCAAAAATGTTTCTGGAGAAGTAGCAGCAGAAGAAGGGGGTGTGTGGGGGGTGGTAGCAGCAGTCGCAGAAACAGGACAGAGATGCCAGTGTCATCCAGTGATTGTGTTTTGACCAGTAGCCCAGCTGTCCTTGAACGGCTGACTGACACCACGCTTAGTTGGCATTGCCCAGGAACAAGCTTTTTGCCCCAACCTGTCCTTAACCTGCCTCTTTCTTTTTCTGCTCCTTCTGCTCGGGAAGTACTATATGCTACCGGCTCTGCTCTGCTTTTCAGCTTGGGTGGCAGCTTGCATGTGAAACAGCGACTGAGCCAGCAGGGTGCAAGTGTGACCGCGAGTCAGCAGGGTGGCAACAGTGTGAAATCTGGAGCTAAACATCACCAGGGTAGACTGTCTACTACTTAGGAGCCTACCTGTCTGGAAACAACTAGCAGGGCATGGCTTCATAGAGGCAGCGGCAGGCGGTCAGCATGGATTGGTGGGGTTAAATGCCATTTTCGCTGGTGTGGGGATTTTTAATCAAGTCAACGGAGGATGTCCGCGTGGCAGTGTGTAGAATCTCTGGGCAGAAGGTTAAGTATGGCCAGGGTGCCAATGTTGGCACCACGGCCCTGTTTCAACACATAGATCGTCACCATAAAGTGACCTGGGAAAACCGTGGTGTTAATGTTATGGTGCAGCGTGAGGCATTTCTTAATAGCCCACAACCCTTTTCCAGCAGGCAAGGCACCACCACCTCAGCATAAGGGAGCTGTGTTTCCTTCCCATCATCAACTGGTCCTGACACACTCCTCCTATTGCTCATCGCTAATTTTACCAACAATCGATCATGGAGGTGATTGCAAAAACACAAATGTTATGTGTGCACTCATCCAACGGGACAGAAGCTGAACTTGTTCCTGACCAAGATGCTGGTACTCCAGTCCTTCACTTTACATATAGTTGACTCTGCACATTTCAAAGAACTGATGGCTTGTGCCCAGCCAAGGTGGAAAGTCCCACCTGTCATTACTTCTTCAAAAACGCAGTACCAGCCCTGCATCCATATGTTGAGCAGAAGATAGGCCAGTATTTGAGGCTGTCACTGTCTGGTATAGTTTACGGTGGAGCCATAAACATGGTCAAGGACAATATCTGTCTTTTATGGCGCACTGGGTAAGTGTGGCAGGAGCAGCACTAGCTCCATCAACTGCAATTTACGTCTCAAGTCTCTAATGAGTACTTTTCTTTTCTTTTCCAGCAGCAGGGCAAAGAGCAGAACCTGAACCAGCAGGTGGTGGTATACTACTGGGCAGCCGAACTTGATTTGTGGCCGCAACTGGCCGAGCTTGACCTGGACAAGCTTTCCTACCCAGCCAGTAGTGTGGCATCAGAGCGGGTGTTTAGTGCAGCGGGGGGCATAGTTACCCCAGGGAGAACTCACCTTTGAACAAGACCAACCTTTGCAAAGATGAATCAGGCATGGATCAGCCTGAATTTCCACACGCCAATGCCTGATACATCAGACTAGATCATTCTGGGTGCCACACCAAAACATTGTGGCCTGTTACTTCTGGCCATGTACTTCAGCCCCTAGACTGATGATGTCACCTGCCGGATGCCACACACCTGCTGCCTCTGCTGCTATCTTCAACTGCCACTATTGTATCTTGTGCAGTTACTGCAACTGTTGTTGCCCCTGACCTTCCTACTCTGTGACTGAGCATCAATGTTGACTCCTCCAATTGCCACCCTCACCACTCTATGACTAGGCCATTATGTTGACTCCTCATGCTGTTACCACCCTCCCCACTCTGCGTCTGTGTTAAATAATATGTGATAGGGCGTGGCCTGAAGCTAGTGGAGAGCAGACGTGTGCTCGCTCAGCTCCTGCTTCACTTCTCCTGAAACGCTGCCAAAAGGAGCCATACCAGGCACAAACCTGCTGAAACTTCGTAGGGTGACCCCCGGAATCGGTGTGGGCTCCCCCTGGGATCTCCGGTGAGCTCCAGCCCGAATTTACCGCTGCGGCCTACTACACCACGCTGTCTTTCCGCGCCCGCAGGCTCCACTCCAGGCAGCAGGCCTGATCACTCCTTCCTCAGCGCAGCTCCGAGGGATCCGGACACGAGGGAGACCCGGCTCCCGCATCGATACTCACCCTCTGCAAGGTCCGGTGGGTCCCAACAGCGCATCGGCACCATCGGGACCAAATACAGAGTCGACCCGCCGGGCGAGCAGACCCGCCATTAATGCTCTGACCTTGTAGGCAGACATCACGCGGTCACCCGGTGTCTTCTCTCCCCTGCAATCCTGTGCTACTGGTGAGCTGCTTCGGCATCTTCATTTTTGTTCAACCTCTCTGAGCAAAGCCTACTCAGGTCAACTAACCCCCCCCTGTCCAGGTCTCCTTGAAGGACAACATTTCTGGGTGCCACATGCCCCAATTTTTATAAGGACTGGTTCAGGACTGGTCTGCTACTCATCATATATATACAATTTTTAGCTGGGAGAGATCATTCTCCAATTTTTCTCAAGTGGACTGATTGAACTGGTCCGCACCCCCTTCATAGTTGCCCATAGCAACACGTCAGTGAAACACTGGTGACTCTAGCATACCTGATATAAGGTTTTTTGCTTTGCTCTTCAGTGAAAGACATATATATGTAGCCTTTTAGGTGTGGGTGAAGGAGGACCCTCATAATCTACTCCAATGTGTGCTGGCACGACCACCGTCTCCAACAATATGGTTAAAATTGGGAAGCCAGAGGTCTTCTCCACTCCCAAACAAAAGAAGACACAAAGGGACATGGAAAAATTCCTACGCAAAAAATCGCCCCATGCTAAGCATGACCCTGTACCCCTTCCCCTGGTATCCCGCTCGCACGAACCGTCTGAACATTCGGATGCTGAAAGTGAAACTCTAGACCGTACGCAATCAAATGATGCTCAGCTGGTGACTTCCCAAAGGTCCTTCCAAAGGATTATTGAAAATGCTCTTCAACCTGTCCTGTCAGATCTCTCAGATATTAAGAGTGACCTTAGGGAGCTGGGGGGAAGGGTGGAAAAGTTAGAGGAAAATCAAGCCTCTTTAATTGCCTATGGGGAAGCATCCACAGAAACATTCCACACCATCCAAGCTAGAATGAACAATCTCCTAGCATATGTGGAGGATCAAGACAATCGGGGCAGAAGAAACAACCTCCGTATCAAAGGCGTCCCAGAATCTTCCTCAGAATCTTCGGTCGTTGACCTCACTTACTCCATCTTGAGACCGCTACTCAATCCTGACATCGCGCCTAACTTGACCTTGGAAAGAGCTCACAGGGCCTTAAGGAATAGGCCTAAAGAAGGCGAACCCCCCAGAGATATCATTTGCAAAATTTTGCTCTCTTCCCATAGGGACGCCATACTTAAAGCAGCCAGAGAAAAGGGGAGGTAATTTTTGAAGGAGCTAAACTATCCTTTTTCCAAGACCTATCACCAGTCACTTTGAATAAAAGACGTCAGATGAAACCGGTCACAGAAGCCCTGAAATCTAAAGGAATCAGATATCGCTGGTTGTTCCCCTTTGGACTTTCCTTCACCGTGCAAGGCTCCACAAAAATCATACGCCGACCGGATGACCTTGTGCCCCTGTGTGATGATATTGGCCTTCTCCCGTCTGCGATTCCTTCCTGGCTCCAGATCACAGACATGACAGATCTTCCTGCTATCCCTGAGGTTGCTCCGTGGAAACCTGTAAGAAGTCGCCAATCCAGACGCAGATTACATGATGCGGCGGATTAATCTTTTCTCTTTTCTTTGAGTAGCATTTCTACAAATGTTTAGTCTGCTGGTTCAAATATAACAATGTTTCTTTCATGTTAGGTTTATATGCTTACACTATCCCTTTGTGCCCGGTCTTACTTGATCCTGAGTCATCATGAGGCGTTACAGAGGATAATCAGCCAACTAGGCTCTCTGACGCAATTCCCTCCTCCTGACTCTGGGGCCTGAGACACAGTACAAAAGGTGTATGTTGTGGCAGCACTTTGTCACTTTTGTTACCAACTCTAGGGTTCTCCTTATACTCTCTACCGCTCTTGTGCTTAATTTTGTACTAGAATAATATTCTTCTCTCCCAAGTCTGCCATTCTTGTTATAGTATTTGTATTGACAGTTTGTTATTTCTCTTTGCAATGGCTGAGATTGTTGTTACCTCCTGGAACGTCCGGGGACTGAACTCACCACAGAAGAGGTCGCGCGTGTTTCAACACCTCAGATCGCTGCACTCAGACATTTCAATTTTTCAAGAGACACATTTCAAAAGGGTAAGACTCCCAATCTCCCTCTTACATACTTTTCACACTGGTACCATTCCCCTCACGCATCCTCTAAATCCAAAGGGGTCAGTGTTGCCATTCGGAAGTCCATACCTTTCACGCTGCAGAATAGCATGACTGACCCCGAAGGTAGATACCTTTTCCTGAAGGGGCTGCTAGCAAACACTATGGTAACTATCGCGGGTGTTTACGCCCCAATTCTGGGCAGATACCTTGGCTTATGGATACCCTAACTAAGCTGCACTCTTTCAGGGAAGGTCTCCTTATTGTGGGCGGTGATTTGAACGTGGCACTGGAACCCCTCCTAGACTCTACGGCCAAATCATCTTCCATATCGCATAGGCAACTTAGGGCTTTTAGGAAGAAACTGAAAGATATGCACTTGATCGATGTCTGGAGAATTTCCCATCCACACGATAGGGACTATACACATTACTCGGAAGTACATAGGTCCTATCACAGGATAGACTACCTCTTTATGCAGTCCTCTGCTCTACCCCTGCTCGAAATACGTATATTGGCAATATCGGTATCTCTGATCACTCTCCTGTCTCTCTCTCTGTCATTATTGAATCAATGCCTAAAAGAATGTATACGTGGCGATTCAATGAATCGCTGCTACACTCCCCTCAGCACAAACAGAAGATCTCTGAGATTTTGACACACTATTTCAGAGACAATGTCTCAACAGAAGTCTCCCCTCCAATTATATGGGAAGCCCATAAGTCAGTAGTCAGAGGAGAGCTAATAGCCTTGGGCACGCACATTAAGAAACAGAGACAGAGACAGGTAGACGACCTACTACAACGGATTTCTGATTTAGAGCTTAGACATAAAACTTCCCTCTCTATTGAAGTCCTCGCTGAGTTATCCTCTACCAGGGACAAACTAAACCAATTACTAAATTTCAAAGCTTCTAAGGCATATTTGCACGCCAAACATAAAATATACCTACATGGGAACAGAGGCTCTAGGCTCATGGCAGCCATGGCCAAACGGAGGCGTGAACAATTGTTTATTAAAGAAGTAGCCTTACCAGAGGGGGTGTCTCCACGGACACGAAGGTAATCGCGGCCCAATTTGAGAAATTCTACTCTTCTCTTTACAATCTGAGGGCACATGAAGGATCTCAGGATCGTTTACACAGGATCGGTTTAATAAAGGGCTTCCTAGACTCGGTTCAGCTACCTTCCATGTCAGACGCCCAACAATTACACTTAGCTTCTCCATTTACTATCCAGGAACTCAACCTAGCCTTAAAAAGTTCGCCCCCAAACAAGAGTCCAGGCCCAGACGGGTTACCAATATCTTACTATAGATCCTTTCCGGAAATTCTTCTCCCCATCTCCTTCAATCCTTTAACTCTGCTGCGGTCCACAGGAATTTTCCCTCACAGTCTTTGGAAGCACACATAACTGTCTTGCCTAAAGAAGGGAAGGATCCTAAATTATGCAGTAGTTACAGACCCATCTCTCTGCTGAACGCAGACATTAAACTCTATGCTAAACTGATAGCGAACCGCCTTCAGCCACTTCTCCCATCTGTGATTAATAATGAACAAGTGGGTTTCATTAAAGGCAGAGAGGGCAAAGAAAATACGTTGCGTATTCTGCATTTGATTCAGTATGCGAGGGGAGACGGGTCCCCATGGCTCTTCTTTCTACGGATGCGGAAAAAGCATTCGATAGAATTGACTGGTTATTCATGGAGCAGGTGCTGATTAAGTTTGGCTTCCCAGGCCCTCTTATTTCGGCGATTCTCGCTCTTTACACTAACCCCTCAGCATCCATACGTCTGAATGGCACTCTATCCACAACGTTTCGCATTGCTAACGGAGCGAGGCAGGGGTGCCCGCTCTCTCCCTTGCTGTTTGTTTTAACTATGGAAACGCTTGTTCAACGTATTAGACAAGACCCACGGGTTAATGGGATTACCGTTGGCGATACCTGTAACTCAACTGCAGCATATGCTGATGACCTGTTGATCATCACTTCCAATCCAGATGTCTCTTTCCCAGTCCTCTCCACCTTATTTGATGAGTATATGGCGGTGTCCAATTTTAAGATAAATGCTTCAAAGTCAGAGGCCATTAATATATCTTGCCCCAAGAATATGCTTTCTCGTGCGAAAGAGGGCTCCCTTTTACATGGTCTAGCTCCTCCATTAAGTACCTAGGGATCCTGCTCTCCCCACTCCATCTAACTGGTATTCGTTAAACTATGCCCCACTTATATCTCAACTGCGTGCTATAATTGACTCTTGGAAAATCCCTTACATCTCCTGGATAGGTAGGGTAAACCTCTTAAAGATGATAGTGGTCCCTAAAATACTTTATCTACTTCAAACTCTCCCTATACATTTGCCTAAGTCCTTTTTCAAGCAGTTGAGATCGATGTTTCTGAAATACATATGGAGTGGGAGGATGTGCAGGATTGCATACAGAGTAATGGCAAGACCTAAGGATAAAGGCGGAATTGGCCTGCCGGACATTGAGCATTTATATAAAGCCATTCAACTATCTCGAATTATTGATTGGTATCGTCTCCTCTCCCCAAACGATATGTTACAATAGAAGAAACAACTGCGGGCTTTTCCTTGACACAAGCAGTGGTAGGAATAGGGACGGGCTCCAACCTTCCCTCATCTACCCCATTACTAACCAAAGCACCCCTCATTGTCTGGGCTGAGGTTCACAAGGCAGCAGACGTTTGGCAACACCCTTCCCCTTACTGACTCTAGGTGACCTACTAGGCCTATCAGAGCCCTTTGGCTCCCACTGGTTAGACAAACAACGTGCCTTCAAAAATATAAAGTGATCGACATTGTCTTAGATGGGAACTTCCCAGATTTTGACACCTTAAAGACACGTCTCTCTGACTCCCCCCTAGATAGGCTGACTTATCAGACCCTCGCTCAGGGATTCCGGAGTATCGAGTCCCCCAAATTATTGGAAAGGGACCTTCTCAGCTTTGAGAAACTGGCTGCCGTTTCCTCCAACCCACCTAAAATTATTTCTGCTCTTCGTAAACTACTGGTTAAGCCATATACCGAAGTTGCCCCGCCCTACATAACTGCCTGGGAGAGGGAACTCCAAGTAACCTTTACATCAGATGATGTCTCTGATATACTTGCACATGCCTGTGGTCCCTCCCGGTGCGTCACGCTCAAGAAACGTCATACAAACTAGTTAGCCGCTGGTATAAAACCCCGGCTTCCCTTCACCAAATGTTTCCAATTGTTCCTAACTCTTGTTGGAGGTGTGGAGCCGCGGAGGGACGTACAGGCATATTTGGATGGGTTGTCCGCTGATCACGGACTTCTGGTCGAAGGTATCTGAGGTGTTGTCGCGGGTGTGCCCGAATTCTCCGGTGCTTACCCCTCCATGATTTTTCTAAATGTTCTTCCAGAAGCAACGCATGTTTATAATGTAGCGCTTTGGAGATATCTGATTCTTACTGCTAAGAGCATGATTCCTCTATATTGGAAACAGTCAGCTCCTCCTTCACTCTCTCATTGGTTGGCAAAGACACAGCAGGTAGCGGTTCTGGAAGGTATGTGCTCACACACTGTCAAAGCTGAGAGCAAATACGAGAAAATTTGGCAGCCGTGGCTCACATACTACAATAGCATTGACATGCATCAACTCGCTCATTGCGATTCAGGTTCCTCTGAAGTTGTCCCCCGGACGTTGCAGGAGTGATCATATCCTCTGTACTTTGTTGTTGTGTCTCACTTAGGGATGCTGTACACCTGATAGCACTTTCTCTCAGCTCTGCTTAATATTGGACCAGGCAATCCTTATTGTTCCTAGACTTGCACCTATACTGTAGTTCACTGGCCATTACCTCCCGTTGTTAATACATTTGTGTATGTATTGCCAATTTGTGCATTGGTTGTTGATATCTTTGATTTGTATGTCAATCTCTTACAAATAAAGAATGATTAAAAAAAAAATAATATGTGATATAAAATTAATTAGTATTTAATATAAAGGCTTTATTACACTACATACTGACATCTATAGTAATACACAAGGTTGATGGGTGGTCTGTATGGGAACGTCACAACCTATATTTGAAGTCTCCATATATGACAATGTAGAAGTACATACATTAGTAAGACATGCCTATATCTATGGTATAAATGACTGACAGAGACAGACAAAGGGGGTCGTCTTCTTACTCTCACTCTGTTAGGGATTGCTGCTGAAGTAGATGTAAGACAGACATGGAGACTGAGAAGGAGGTTCCTACCCTTCAGAAGGGATACTTTAAGGACATTCATATTCAAGCATGGACAATAGACTAAGACTTTTCCTAAACTATTTTTGTAAGTAATCAACTTTTATGAAGACAGAAAATAAATTGCATTATTCAATTTATATATAACTCTTGTTGAATCCTGGTGATAAGTCCTCCAGGTGTTCCTTACTCCAAATAATGCATACATTATATTTGGAGAAGATTATCAAACCAGTTTTACATTTCTTCATAAACATATGTATTACATTTAGAAAGCCACCATACAGCATATTTAAGCTTGAATAGGGGGAAGAGTGAACCCAAAAAGAATTTTTAAGCTTTAATAAGTCAGAGAATTTAAGAAGAATCTTCTGAAGGAGGACAAAAAGTGCCAGACATACCAAGACGTGCTGATGACAGAAGCTGAGCATTGAATCTACTGAGGTTGTGAGTATGGGAATAATAAATTCTATTGCTGATAAGATTAGCTTACAATTTAAGTGTATGCCTAGTGTACAGTTAGATCTGCAGACAATATGGTTTAGTTTATATGCAGAATTTGAACAGGAGAATAAGAAGATAGACTGTAAGCGTATTTTAGTCAGTAAAGAGAAAGAGAAAATAAGGAATATTGTCCATATGGTGAAGGTCTTTCACAGACTAGTGTCAGATAGATCCATGTATAATTGTACCAGTGAAATTCCAACCACAGTTTCTGTAAAGATGCATCAACTGAGGGTGGAATTTGCAATAAAGTACAGGAAAGTAAGTATATGAAGGTGACTTCGGTCAGTCGACAATGAAGGTCTATACACCAGCAGACATTGTATATTAAAGAGGCCAGCTTACAATTAAAATTGCAGAAGGAATTAATGAAAATATGCAAATATATTCCCACATATGATGTAAACCTTCATGTGGGAATTATCAAATGAACTAATTAAGCGATTATTTAGATTGTGGCTTCCTGTTAATTTTTCTAGGAGTCTAGAAATGAAGCAGACTAATGATAAGGAGTTAAACGAGTGGGTTTTTCATGATGTTCAAAGACTGATCTGGTGCACTAAAACTGACAGCATGCCCACATATGAAATTCTAAAGGAATTAAAAATTGGCAGAAAGGAATCCACATTTGGAGTTATATTCATGTTTGAATGGACATACAAAGCGATTACTGAGAATGCCAAACCTTCACATATGATTTGTGTGTTTGTCAGAAAGTTCAAATTTTTACAGCCTTCTATATTAGTGTTGGCATCAGAGAAACAAACATTATTTCAGACTGCAAAGTTTCTGGACATTATGAGCAAGCAAATGAAGCAGAACATATCTCCATCACATATAAGTGTAGACAGAACACCAGTAGATGTAAAAATAGACAGAATCTGGCCTAAGAAGACCCAAATATATATATGTAAAAGAAGCAAAGATGCTCTTTATGAGGATTGGGAACATAGAAAGTTACATGTAATGTTTACACCCTATGATATGATAAAGTTAGTCACAGACACAAATACACAGATACCAACTGTAACTAAATATAACTCTCAGTGTCACTAGTCTACAAATAGACCAACTCCAGAGCAGGATCTACAGAGGGAACAAGGTCAGATTTCTAAGGTAGATATAACTCTTGAGACCAAAGGTAAACACATTCAAAACCATATGTGTTCTAAATGTGATTATCCTGTCATTATTGATAAAAAAAAATATAAGAAAATGTAGTTAATGGATTTCTTAAATTAATTAAAAGATTGAGAAATCTCTAAACCAGTCACATTGAGCAGGATATTCCAGGATCTCATCAATGGAGAAGTTATAAGAAGAGGTTTAAGTATTGGCTAGAAATAAGTTTATTGAGGACAGACATATTGGTTATGGTTTGGGCCTGGATAAGGATAAGATTTTGATTTTCTCATTGATTTTCTCATTTGCTAAATAAAAGTTCTGACTATAAGACAATGTATGGCATAATTATTATAAGGTATCCATAAGTATATACAGAGGAAGGTGAAACTCAATGTAAGATTGGCACATTGTAGGATAAACCATGCATTTGGATTATGGCTGCATCCTCTCCTCTCTTTTTTTTTTGTAAAAGGACATGTAGAGGCTGGTTCCTTTTCTATATTTTAAGGCAACAAAAAATATGTATATTTAAATTATAATATATATGGGAAAAATGTTTCTATTGTATCTAATGTTGTTTTCTATTTTTATATTTTCTCCGGTACAAATTTTCTAGAAAAGCAGTATTTGACAGAAATCAAAACTTTTCTTCCATAGCAATTTTCTCCATATTACTACATAACTTTCATATTTGCCTGGAATATCTAGTAATCAAACTGTTAATCTATATAAAAATGTTTGACTAACAGAATAACACTAAATGTAAGAGAATAAAGAGATTGTAACTTACATTGTGCATAAGCATGGTTTTTCTGGTGTTCAGCCATGGTGAAAAAGCATGTGGTCAGTTGATAGATAGGAACACATTATAAGATTTGTGATCTTTTGTCTAAGAATAGGTTAATGGTATGCCTATGTTTATGGAAAGGCCTAATTCTAGAAATTCAAGGATTTTAAGTTTCTGTAAAATACTAAATTGTTGTTTATTTGAGGTCCACAAATGAAGTATTTCAGGTTTATAACTGAAATTTCTTTTATAATGCGCATTACGAAATAATATATACATATGGGTTAAATTATATCATTTTATTAATTAAAGTTAATTGGCTATATAAGCGTGAGATGATGTAAGAGAGATGTGAGAAGCTGCTGTGTCATGCGAGTATGTGCCATATGTGTATGAATGAATGTTATTCGAAGACCAAGCATACAATATTTGAGTTATAAATCCATAAACAATACATAGTTAAGAGGTCATATTACTTGGAAAGACATATCAGATATATTGTAGAATTATCTATACTAATAAAATCCCTCTGTGCCCGTTGTGTCCGTGCATGTGTGCCGATGTTAAATGCGCATGCGCCGCGCCCCGGCCAATTGGATCCCAACACAACCGCTGGCCAATAGAAATACGGCACACCCCACATGCCCAAGGTACTAGGTACCGCCCACAATTGCTCCGGCCATCTGGACTGCCCACATCAGCGCCCCGGTGTTCAGAGAAAAAACATTACCTTGAAAAATAACCTTACCTCGCGTGATTTCCGGGGGGGGGGGGGAGAGGGGGGACGCGCGCCTCCACGCTTTCACATTACAATGGGTGGCAAGCGCAGTGCCAGGAACAGTGAAGTGAAGATACAGTGCGCGCTGACTCGTGGGTGCGCGCGAGGGGTAAGGAGATTTCACGGTATTTGTACATGTAAAATCTCCTTACCCTGCCACTACACACGCACGGATTTTCAAATCTCCCTCACTACACAGCGTGCTTTAGATTTTAGATTAATTGCTGGCTGGCTTCTGTCAGGATCAGGTCGGTCTCTCCCTGCTCCTATGCCCCCTCCCAAAATGCTACACACACCACCTGCATTAAACAATGCCCCCCAATATGCTGCAACCAACCCCCTGCTAGGAGCAGGAAGAGACCGACCTGATCCTGACAGAAGCCAGCCAGCATGGCTCACTGTGTAGTGAGGGAGATTTGAAAATCCACGCGTGTGCAGTGGCAGGGTAAGGAGATTTTACATGTACAAATGCTGTAAAATCACCTTACCCCTGATGCCGCATGCGCGGCTGGGTGCACGCGCGGTGTCCTTGTGCGCACCCATGAGTCAGTGCGCACTGTATCTTCACTTCACTGAGTTCCTAGTGATGCGCTTACCGCCCGTTGTACTGTGCAAGCGCGGAGGCACACACCCCTGGAAGTCACGTGGGGTAAGGTTATTTTTCAGGGTAAGGTTTTTTCTCAGAACACTGGTGGCCACTAAAAACACGGCACACCTCAGGCCTCCTGAACTGCCCACAGCAACAGTGCATCACTGGCACCGCCCCCCAACTGTGGCAGCTAATAGGGGCACACCACTCACCGTTTGGACCGCCCACAGCACCGCACTGTTATTATGGTGTGGTGTGTCAGTTTGAGAGCTGCCATTAAATGAAACAGAAGCGCCGGCATTACAGTCCTGTCAGACACAGATGCAGCAGCTGCTACTGCTATCAGTATTAGCCACCAGTTGCTGCCAGCAGTCTCAGCCACCAGTCACAGTGCCTGCAGTCTCAGCACCACCAGTCAGTGCCAGCCGTTTCAGCCACCAATCATAGTGACTGCAGTCTCAGCCACCAGTCAGTCAGATGTGTTAGCCACCAGTCACAGTGCAGTCTCGGCCATTAGTCTCGGCCACCAGTCAGTGTCAGTCATCTCAGCCACCAGTCACAGTGCTGGCCATCTCAGCACCACCAGTCAGTGCCAACCGTCTCAGATACCAGTCACAGTACCCGCAGTCTAAGCCATCAGTCAGTGACAGCCATATCAGCCATCAGTGATTGTCACCAGTCCCAGTACCAGTAGTCTCAGCACCACCAGTCAGTGCCCACAGCCTTAGCCACCAGTCACAGTGCCTGCAGTCTCAGCCAACAGTAAGTGTCAGTTGTCTCAGCCACCCCTCACAGTGCCAGCAGTCTCAGCACCACTAGTCAGTGCCCGCAGTCTCAGCCATCAGGGTCAACTATATTGTAAAGCATATCCAGCTATAGGGATTATGTTAATACATATTTGTTGCTTTTCTAAACAAAGGATTATATTTACAGTTATATTTTAAAGACGAAGAATACAATGATATTTAATAGAATAATATGTCATATATTATGCAGAATATTACTTTATTAAAAAGGTAAAGATTTGGTTTTACTGTGGAGAGATATATTTTGTGTGATCAATTCATTTACTCAATATAATTTTTATTTATAAAAATTCCACAAACATACATAAAGATACATGACTGAAAGAATCACAGATAAAAAGGTTTCACTTTCATGAAGGTAATTCTGTATTAGGATAACATTTTCAATAATATATAAACATCTATATCATTTCGAAATATAATATGCTAATACATGAATGGTATAGTACACTGTGATATTATTGGTTAGGTATGATCCCCAACTGTGGTGTAGCAATAGGAAAGAAGAAGATATATTCAATCAAGACTAAAGTCAATGGGAAATATAATGTTTTCTAGAGACTGTGATATTTATGAAGTCCATAAAAAAAAGAAAGACTGATGTGCACAGTCCCAGGTAAAAGACTTGGAGGTAAACAAATCTGTGTTATATTCTAGGAAAGGTGTGAAGATAGAGGGCGCTGCAGATTGATCCCAGACATGGGTGAAGAGTACCTAAAACACACCTGTCCATAGGCAGCTCCAGAGGTAAAAGCTCATAGACAGTTCTGTGGATACAGAAAGGAGGTCTGTGACAGAAGGACTGGCATCAAAAATGGAGAACTGAGCTCAAGGAGAGAGAGTGCTGAAGAGCTTCAGTAAATGATTTAGATTTAGAATAGCTAGGGTTCAAGAAGTTGAGATATTTAGCACCTATGTACGGCCTAGGTTGTTTTTTTCCTGAAAAAAATCCATTGGATTGCCATAAACACCTCTGTGAAGTTCAGGAATCTGCTACTTGTGATACTAAAGCTAAAAGCTTTGCTAAAGGACTATGTTCGTTTCATTTGACCAGGGACAATCATGCCTAGAGTGTGAAAACCTTCATATGAGGCTAAATGGACAGTTACTATCAAAATAGTTCTTTTTCCTTATGTTCTACCAAGTTATAACTGGTAAAAAAAGAAGGTGAATGACACAGAAGTCACAGCTGTTCAGAGTGAGTTACATGAATCCTCTGAAGAAGACCAAGGAATTCCTGATATGTGAGTCAAAATTTGTGCCCAGGAAAGAGTGATAGATCTTGGACATGAACATCATTGGGATAATATGATACAATTCAATTTAAGGAGTGCACATCATCTACATACAGTTCTACCTGTATAGCCAAAACTCATGCAAATTGTTCATGAAGCCTCTATCACATGGTCAGTGTTTTGCATTAGGATTTGCTTAAGATTTAGAAGCCAAAAGCAGGAGTGGGTACAAAACACAGAAGACATGCTCATATTTCCATCACGTGTCATCTCCGTTTTGGACCTACTTATATTTTTCTTTTGGCTTTACCAATACTTATCAATTACTGACTAAATACTGACCGTGTGAAGGCAGATTCTCAAAGACAGGATACATTTTCTGGGGGTTGTTCTTTTGACGGAACAGAAGAAGGGGAAAATAAACAGTGATGTCAACACAAAGTTACAGCTAACACCCTCTCCACTCTGTCATGGGCCACTACCTGTATCAGCGTGTAACAGAACAGGTTCTCTAGCAATCTTTGTGGAATCAGAAAATGGTGTAATAGGAGAACACGCTCTTACTTTATAGAAGATTCTTGGGCCACATGTTAAAGTCATGAAATACCTTGGGCTGTCTTCTTTCCAAAATGGGGTCACATGTGGGGTATTTATACTGCCCTGGCATTTTAGGGGCCCTAAAGCAAGAGAAGAAAAATGCGTAAAAATGCCCTCCTAAAAGGTACTCATGGGAATTTGGGCCCCTTTGCGCATCTTGGCTGCAAAAAAGTGCCACACATGTGGTATCGCCGTACTCAGGAGAAGTAGGGCAATGTGTTTTGGGGTGTATTTTTATATATACCCCTGCTGGGTGTGAGAAATATCTCTGTAAACGACAATTTTAAATTTTTTTTATATGGGTATATGGGTATATGTAAAAATACACCCCAAAACACATTGCCCTACTTCTCCTGAGTATGGCGATACCACATAAGTGAGACTTTTTTGCAGCCTGGGTGCGCAAAGGGGCCCAAATTCCAACGAGTACCTTTAGCTTTTACATGGCTGCTCACAATTTAGCCCCGCCCAAAATGCCAGAACAGTAAACACACCCCACAAATGACCCCATTTCGGAAAGTAGACACCCCAAGGTATTCACTGAGGGGCATAATGAGCCCGTCTGAGATTTTTTATTTTTTTTGCCAGAAGTTAGCAGAAATGGAAACTTTATTATTATTTTTTTTTTCCTCAGAAAGTGTCATTTTCCGCTAACTTGTGAAAAAAATGAAATGATACATGAACTCACCATGCCCCTCCGCGAATACTTTGGGGTGTCTTCTTTCTAAAATGGTGTGATTTGGGGGTATTTATACTATCCTGACATTCTAGCACCTGAAGAAACATGACAGGTGCTCAGAAAGTCAGAGCTGCTTCAAAATGCCGAAATTCACTTTTTTGCACCATAGTTTGTAAACGCTATAACGTTTACCCAAACCAATAAATATACACTTATTGGATTTTTTTTATCAAAGACATGTAGAACAATACATTTAGAGAAAAATTTATATAGAAATGTAGTTTTTTAAAAAAAAAATTACAACAGAAAGTGAAAAATGTCATTTTTTTGCAAAAATGTAGTTAAATTTTTATTAATAGCAAAAAAAATTAAAATGTCAGCAACAATGAAATACCACCAAATGAAAGCTCTATTAGTGAGAAGAAAAGGAGGTAAAATTCATTTGGGTGGTAAGTTGCATGACGGAGCAATAAACGGTGAAAGTAGTGTAGTGCAGAATTGTAAAAAGTGGCCTGGTCATTAAGGGTGTTTAAGCTAGGGGGGCTGATGTGGTTAAAGGGGTGTCACCGTTAAAGAGTCAGCCACTGTGAAAGTCACTGTTAAAGGGGCGCTCACCGTTAGAGGGGCGGCCATTGTGAAAGTCACTGTTATTTAATATAAAATTGCAATAAATAAAGACCCGAGAAACGCCGGGTCATCAGCTAGTTAGAGAATAAATATGAAATGGCAGTTACACTTTAACCATAGAGTGGCCCAAGAATCTTCTATAAAGTAAGAGCGTGTTCTCCTATTACACCATTTTCTGATTCCACAAAGATTGCTAGAGAACCTGTTCTGTTACACGCTGATACAGGTAGTGGCCCATGACAGAGTGGAGAGGGTGTTAGCTGTAACTTTGTGTTGACATCACTGTTTATTTTCCCCTTCTTCTGTTCCGTCAAAAGAACAACCCCCAGAAAATGTATCCTGTCTTTGAGAATCTGCCTTCACACGGTCAGTATTTAGTCAGTAATTGATAAGTATTGGTAAAGCCAAAAGAAAAATATAAGTAGGTCCAAAACGGAGATGACACGTGATGGAAATATGAGCATGTCTTCTGTGTTTTGTACCCACTCCTGCTTTTGGCTTCTAAATCTTAAGCAAATCCTAATGCAAAACACTGACCATGTGATAGAGGCTTCATGAACAATTTGCATGAGTTTTGGCTATACAGGTAGAACTGTATGTAGATGATGTGCACTCCTTAAATTGAATTGTATCATATTATCCCAATGATGTTCATGTCCAAGATCTATCACTCTTTCCTGGGCACAGATTTTGACTCACATATCAGGAATTCCTTGGTCTTCTTCAGAGGATTCATGTAACTCACTCTGAACAGCTGTGACTTCTGTGTCATTCACCTTCTTTTTTTACCAGTTATAACTTGGTAGAACATAAGGAAAAAGAACTATTTTGATAGTAACTGTCCATTTAGCCTCATATGAAGGTTTTCACACTCTAGGCATGATTGTCCCTGGTCAAATGAAACGAACATAGTCCTTTAGCAAAGCTTTTAGCTTTAGTATCACAAGTAGCAGATTCCTGAACTTCACAGAGGTGTTTATGGCAATCCAATGGATTTTTTTCAGGAAAAAAACAACCTAGGCCGTACATAGGTGCTAAATATCTCAACTTCTTGAACCCTAGCTATTCTAAATCTAAATCATTTACTGAAGCTCTTCAGCACTCTCTCTCCTTGAGCTCAGTTCTCCATTTTTGATGCCAGTCCTTCTGTCACAGACCTCCTTTCTGTATCCACAGAACTGTCTATGAGCTTTTACCTCTGGAGCTGCCTATGGACAGGTGTGTTTTAGGTACTCTTCACCCATGTCTAGGATCAATCTGCAGCGCCCTCTATCTTCACACCTTTCCTAGAATATAACACAGATTTGTTTACCTCCAAGTCTTTTACCTGGGACTGTGCACATCAGTCTTTCTTTTTTTTATTGACTTCATAAATATCACAGTCTCTAGAAAACATTATATTTCCCATTGACTTTAGTCTTGATTGAATATATCTTCTTCCTTCCTATTGCCCATTTAAAAGTGACCACTCCTTTTTAACGGTGACCGCCCCTTTAACAGAGACTTTCACGGTGGCCGCCCCTTTAACAATGGCTTTAACTGTGGCTGCCCCTTTAACAGTGGCTTTCATGGTGGCCGTCCCTTTAACAGTGGCCGCCCCTTTAACAGTGACTGCCCCTTTAACCACATCAGCCAAAAAATGACATTTTTCACTTTCTGTTGTAAATTTTTTTTAAAAAAAACTACATTTCTATATAAATTTTTCTCTAAATTTATTGTACTACATGTCTTTGATAAAAAAAAGTCCAATAAGTGTATATTTATTGGTTTGGGTAAAAGTTATAGCGTTTACAAACTATGGTGCAAAAAAGTGAATTTCGGCATTTTGAAGCAGCTCTGACTTTCTGAGCACCTGTCGTGTTTCTTCAGGTGCTAGAATGTCAGGATAGTATAAATACCCCCCAAATCACACCATTTTAGAAAGAAGACACCACAAAGTATTCGCGGAGGGGCATGGTGAGTTCATGTATCATTTCATTTTTTTTCACAAGTTAGCGGAAAATGAAACTTTCTGAGAAAAAAAAAAAAAAAAAAAAGTTTCAATTTCTGATAACTTCTGGCAAAAAAAAAAAAATCGCAGACGGACTCACTATGCCCCTCAGTGAATACCTTGGGGTGTCTACTTTCCGAAATGGGGTCATTTGTGGGGTGTGTTTACTGTTCTGGCATTTTGGGCGGGGCTACATTGTGAGCCGCCATGTAAAACCTAAAGGTACTCGTTGGAATTTGGGCCCCTTTGCGCACCCAGGCTGCAAAAAAGTCTCACTTATGTGGTATCGCCGTACTCAGGAGAAGTAGGGCAATGTGTTTTGGGGTGTATTTTTACATATACCCATGTTGGGTGAGAGAAATATCTCTGTAAATTGTCAACTTTGTATAAAAATTTTTAAAAGTTGTCGTTTACAGAGATATTTTTCACACAAAGTATAGGTATATATAAAAATACACCCCAAAACACATTGCCCTACTTCTCCTGAGTACGGCGATACCACATGTGTGCCACTTTTTTGCAGCCTGGGTGCGCAAAGGGGCCCGAAAAAACCAAGGAGTACCTTTAGGATTTCACAGGGCATTTTTACGCATTTGGATTCCAGACTTCTTCTCACGCTTTAGGGGCCCCTAAACTGCCAGGACAGTATAAATACCCCACATATGACCCCATTTTGGAAAGAAGACACCCCAAGGTATTCTGTGAGGGGTATGGTGAGTTCATGTAAAATTTTATTTTTTGTCACAAGTTAGTGGAATATGAGACTTTGTAAAAAACAAAATAAAAAAAAAAAAAAAACAATTTCCGCTGACTTGTGCCAAAAAATAAAAATTCTGTGAACTCGCCATGCCCCTCACGGAATACCTTGGGTTGTCTTCTTTCCAAAATGGGGTCACATGTGGGGTATTTATACTCACCTGGCATTTTAGGGGCCTCAAAGTGTGAGAATCCAAATGCATAAAAATGGCCTGTGAAATCCTAAAGGTACTCATTGGTTTTAGGGCCTTTGCGCATCTTGGCTGCAAAAGTGTCACTCATGTGGTATCGCCGTACTCAGGAGAAGTAGGGCAATGTGTTTAGGGTGTATTTTACATATACCCATGCTGCGTGTGAGAAATATCGCTGTAAACGACAACTTTTTACATTTTTTATTCAAAGTTGTCAATTTACAGAGATATTTCTCTCACCCAGTATGGGTATATGTAAAAATACACCGCAAAACACATTGCCCTACTTCTCCTGAGTACGGCGATACCACATGTGTGACACTTTTTTGCAGCCAAGATGCGTAAAGGGGCCCAAATTCCAATGAGTACCTTTTAGGAGGGCATTTTTACGCATTTTTCTTCTCACGCTTTAGGGCCCCTAAAATGCCAGGGCAGTAGAAATACCCCACATGTGACCCCATTTTGGAAAGAAGACACCACAAGGTATTCCATAAGGGGCATGGCGAGTTCATAGAAGATTTTTTTTTTGGCACAAGTTAGTGGAAATTGATTTTTTATTGTTTTTTCTCACAAAGTCTCCCTTTCCGCTAAATTTTGACAAAAAGTTTAATTTTTCATGGACTCATTATGCCCCTCAGCGAATACCTTGGGGTGTCTTCTTTCCAAAATGGGGTCACATGTGGGGTATTTATACTGCCCTGGCATTTTAGGGGCCCTAAAGCGTGAGAAGAAAAATGCGTAAAAATGCCCTCCTAAAAGGTACTCGTTGAATTTGGGCCCTTTGCATCTTGGCTGCAAAAAAGTGTCACACATGTGGCATCGCCGTACTCAGGAGAAGTAGGGCGATTTGTTTTGGGGTGTATTTTTACATATACCCATGCTGGGTGAGAGAAATATCTCTGTAAAATGACAACTTTGAATAAAAAAAATTAAAAAGTTGTCGTTTACAGCGATATTTCTCACACCCAGCATGGGTATATGTAAAAATACACCCCAAAACACATTGCCCTACTTCTCCTGAGTACGGCGATACCACATGAGTGACACTTTTTTGCAGCCAAGATGCGCAAAGGGGCCCTAAAATCAATGAGTACCTTTAGGATTTCACAGGCCATTTTTACGCATTTGGATTCTCACGCTTTAGGACCCCTAAAATGCCAGAGCAGTATAAATACCCCACATGTGACCCCATTGTGGATAGAAGACACCCCAAGGTATTCTGTGAGGGGCATGGCGAGTTCACAGAAAAAAAAAAAATTGGCACAAGTTAGCGGAAATTGTTTTTTTTTTTTGTTTTTTTTTACAGTCTCATATTCCACTAACTTGTGACAAAAAATAAAATTTTGCATGAACTCACCATACCCCTCACGGAATACCTTGGGGTGTCTTCTTTCTAAAATGGGGTCACATATGGGGTATTTATACTGCCCTGGCATTTGAGGGTCTCCGCAATCATTAGACGTATGGCCAGCATTAGGAGTTTCTGCGATTCTCCGTATATTGAGCATACGGGTAATGAGATTTTTTTTTTCCGTTCAGCCTCTGCGCTGAAAAAAAAAAAAATGAACGGCACAGATTTTTTCATTCGCGTCGGTCAATGTGGATGAAAAAATCTCTGCCAAAATCAGTGACTGCGGTGCGGTGGGCTGGGCGCTAGCTACCTAACAAGTAGCTAGCTAACTGGCGGTGATAGGGGACCCTTATGCCCCATTCACACGTCCGAAATTCTGTTTGCGGAACGGAATTGCGGACCCATTCATTTCTATGGGGACAGACTTTGTCCCGCTCGGATCCGGAATTACGGATCCGCCCTTCTGGGTCTGCACTTCCGTTCCGCAAAATTATAGAACATGTCCTATTCTTGTCCGCAATTGCGGACAAGAAAAAGCATTTTCTATATAGTTCTGGCAATGTGCGGATCTGCAAAATGCGGAAAGCACATTGCCGGTGTCCGTGTTTTGAGGATCCGCGGATCGGATCCGCAGATCCGTGAATCCACGGATCCGTGAATCCACGGATCCGCAAAACATATATGGACGTCTGAATGGAGCCTTACAAGGGGTGTGATCAATGACAGGGGGGTGATCAGGGGGTCTAGATGGGGTGATCAAGGGGTTAATAGGTGAGGGGGGGGGGGGTTAGTGTAGTGTTTGGTGCAACTTTACTGTGTTACCTGGTCCTCTGGTGGTCGATCCCAGCAAATGGGACCACCAGAGGACCAGGTAGCAGCTATATCAGACGCTGTTCATAAAACAGCGTCTGATATAGCTGTTTGATGCAATTTTATTCGCATCTACAGCCTGCCAGCGATGGATCATGCCGTGCCGCGCTTCACAGGAAATCTCGGCTCTCACGAGATGACGCGCCGACGCGTCAACTCAGAGCTACAGGACCGCCCGCAGGACGCATCCCTGCGTTAGGCGGTCCTGTAGTAGTTAACGGTGACCGCCCACTTAACAGTGACTTTCATATTGGCCACCTCTTTAACATCGACTTTCACAGTGGCCGCATCTTTAACAGTGACCACCCCTTTAACAGTGGCTTCCACGGTGGCAGAACCTTTAAAAGTGACTTTCATGGTAGCCGTCCATTTAACAGTGACAGCCTCTTTAACAGTGACTTTAACGGTGACCGCCCATTTAACAGTGACTTTCATGGTGGCCGTCCCTTTAACAGTGACTTTTACAGTGGCTGCCCCTTTTATAGTGACCGTCCCTTTAACGTGCCCCTTTAATAGTGACATTCACAGTGGCCGCCCCTTTAACGATGACCGTCCCTTTAACAGTTACCTCCCCTTTAATAGTGACTTTCCCAGTGGCCGCCCCTTTAAAAGTGACTTTCATGGTGGCCGTCTCTTTAACAGTTACTTTCACAGTGGCCGCTCCTTTAAGGTAACTGCCCCTTTAACAGTTACTTTCATGGTGGCTGCCCTTTTAACAGTGACTTTTACAGTGGCCGTCCCTTTAACGCTGACCGCTGCTTTAACAGTGACTTTTACAATGGCCACCTCTTTAACGGTGACTTTCACAGTGGCCACCCCTTTAACAGTGGCTTTCATGGTGGCTGCCCCTTTAACAGTGGCTTTCACAGTGACGGCCCCTTTAACAGTGACTTTCATGGTGACCACCCCTTTAACAGTGACTTTCTCAGTGTTTGCCCCTTTAATGGTGATTTTCACAGTGGCCGTCCCTTTAGCAGTGACCACCCCTTTAACAGTGAACTCCACAGCACCCGTTCGTTTAATAGTGGCCCCTGCTCCCCATATATGTAGCAGTGTTGTTGTGCCGTCATATGTCATATGACTGAATATTTTAGGACCTGCAAAAAGAACTGGGAAAAGCTGTGATCAGTTGTTATGGCAACCTGGAATAGGACCTGCGAGCTTCTATTGGCTGATAAGGGACATGTGGCCGTGTGTATAGCAGTTAGGATTTAAGTGAAAGACAGCAAGGCTGTAGGCAGTATTGGCTGTAATACAGGTCATTTTTTGGGAATATCTTGGGAACAGTACGTCCTAGAGAGCTGAGATCCTTTCCTGCTAGCAAGGGATGTGTATACCAGTTTTCGTTGAAAAGGATGGTTGCGTTTTTGAGCTTTTGCGGAATATACATACATACACACATACACATACATACGTCCTTTTATATATATATATATATATATAGACGGTATAGTACACACTACAGTATAAATGCTTTTGTGCTTTAAAATGTCATCATTTTTAGTTTTACCTTATAATAACTCTCACAAATGCATGCTACTTTCCTATTCTGCAGCCTCTTCTCACAGCATTGTCAAGTGCAGGCCATCTTTCCTCTTTGGTAAACAAGAGACGGATGAGCACTGGGAGGAGGAGCTCAGCCCTGAGTGCGCCTTCACAGTGTAGTAGGAGGAACGCTGCATCCTAGCTACTAGTGCATCTTGGTTATGGATGTTATCAGCCTTCACATCTGCAGTTTCCCACTGTTTGCTGCCTGCACTGTGTTAATCATTTTCAGTTTAATTTACACAAGTACTGTACTCACATTATATGTGTAAAGGCCGATTTATTGGCCTGCATTTGTGGGAGGGGTGTTACTGCCTTTATATCCGGCATACACCCCTCCCTCAATGAATGTCGTTTCGATTCCCCCTACCACACGTGGAGGAAGGTGTCGGCAGCGTTGCAGGTGCATCGAGTCTTCGGCCGTAGGTGAGTATGCTGCCTCATCCAGCAGCCGTGTCCGCGTAGTCCGGTCGGCGGTGTCTCGGCTCCCCAAGGTAAGGGGGGGCGCCACCGCACCGTAACGATCGGCAAGGGAGCTACATGCGCCTCCCCACGCGGCCATTCGTCGTAGGGTTACAGGGGACAGCGTGTTCCCAACTCCGGCGCAGCGTTAATGTCTTGCACGGGCCGCCGTGCAGTTAAAGAGGAAGGCAGAGGGACAGAGCAGTAGCAGGCTCAGCTCTGCACTCTGTTAGTCAGGTCTGCCGGTCCCAGCGCAGCGCTCAGGTCTGTTCACTGCGGTGCTGGGGAGATTGCAAGTGTGTGATTCAGGTTAGGAGGGGGGAGGGGGGTACATAAGTAAAAAAAAAAAAAAAAAGGGGGAGAGGCTGGGGGTGATTGTGTAGGTTATCCTGGCTTTAGTGTTATAGTACTACTACTCAGCATGGTTACGTCGGTTGGCTCTTTGTGCTAGGCTTAGTTTGTTCGCGTAGCGCAGTGTTTGTTTCGCTCGGTCTAGCTATTCGTTGCTTTGCATTTTTATCGTTACGTTTTAATTTCTGTTTTCGCTTGCACACTGGTGTTTCATGTTTTGACGTTCGTTTCCAGGTCTGTGCTTCTCTTTCGCAAGTGTCGCCAGAGTGTGTTTTCAGATCAGGTAGTAGGGGAGAAGATGGGGGTGGGGGGGTTAAGTCAGGTGCAGGTCGTTTTTCTTATCATTATCTTATGTCCAGGGTGTGCCATTTTGTCTTCCCGTTGCAGTCATCAGTCTTCAAGGCTAATCCAGTTGGGTAAGCTTTTGGGTTCAGGTGTATGCGATAGTCACAGGGTGGCGGTTCCTTGTTTCTGTCCGATGTCTTCTTTTATCCGTCTCACGCTCGGTCCACACGTAGGTCACTTATATCAATCTGCACTGGGGGTTTCACTACTTCACAGTCCTATAACCATGACACTATTGTATGCTGTTTTCCGTAGTTGTGATGTCGCGTGCTTCAGACATCGTTGAAGCTTCCATGGACGTAAATGTCACCGGCATGTCAGAAGGGGGCAGTATACCGTCCTTTCGGTCCTGGACCATTTCTAGACTAATGTCAGAGCTTTCCAGGAGGGGTATCCCTTTCCCGGCTACCGCCAGGAAGGCCGAGTTGTACCGACTACTAACAGGGTCAGTGGGCCCACTTCAAGATGAGGTTCCTGTGGCGACAGTGCAGACGTCTCTCGATCAATTGCACGTCATGTTAAATAGTCTCACGTCAACCGTTAACAGTTTCCAGGCTAGGTTGGAAGTTATAGAATCCTGCAGCTCTGCCGTCTCGGTTTCACCCCTAGATGTGCCTGTGGCTTCAACGTCAGCAGCAGATCCCCCTCGTGCATCAACGTCTGTGCCTGTACTCACTCCCGCCCATTTTGTCCCGACGAACATCAGAAAGGACATTCTTGAGGGTAGGGATGTTAATCTCGCTTCTCTGTTAATTGCCACCAGGGATATTTCTGACAATAAGGTTATTGCCTGTGGTGAGGTGTCTGTTGTATTGAGGGGTCGCGACCAGAGGCTGAATCGTAAATTGTCAATCCCCGAATTTGTCATGGCCTTCAGTTTGTACAGGGATGTGGTTTGTTCAGTCAGACCTGATAGAAGGGAGGAACTGGACTTATATCTATTTAGAGTCACGGAGTTGTGGTATAAGTATGGTGGTAATTCTTTTTACGATTACCACTGTTCTTTTTCCGCCAAAGCCGCCGCGGCTCTCTCGCAGTTCCAATTTGTAACAAACTGGGCTAGCTTGGACACGGAGTTGTTTTGTAGACACTTCGCTGGTCTTAAAGCACCATCCTGTACATTGTGTCAATCCATTTTCCACTCCGCCGAGTGGTGTCACAAGTCCGCTGCCGGTTTTCAGGTTAGCCCCTCTAGTTCACTGTCTGGACCGGGCGCCCTCAGACCTTCTGGGTCGGTGGACAAGTTAGGTCGACCTGTTGTATACCTGGGCAAGGCTCAGATTTGCAACAATTATAATTTTTCTGCATGTAATTTCAGCCAATGTCGTTTGTTGCACATCTGTACTAACTGTTTCAGGGCACATCCTAAAGTTTCCTGTACATTAAAGTCAAA
Source organism: Bufotes viridis (assembly GCA_033119425.1). Classification (NCBI taxonomy): domain Eukaryota; kingdom Metazoa; phylum Chordata; class Amphibia; order Anura; family Bufonidae; genus Bufotes; species Bufotes viridis. The sequence continues at coordinate 340,234,208 of CM065592.1, read as the reverse complement.
CAAAGCCTATATGAGTGTCATCAATGTTGATTGCCTTCGTTGGTATCTGCTAGGGCATCCCGATCCCAATTTTGTGGAGTTTTTGTCTTCAGGTTTTTCCATAGGTTTTCACACCGGGTTGGTTTCATTGCCAGAATCTACTTACGAGTGTAAAAACCTGCAGTCAGCTACTAGGAAGCCCAGCGCAGTAGATGCGTTGATTAAAACTGAGTTAGACAAAGGCTTCCTCATCGGTCCTTTTAAAAACCCTCCTTTTCACCAGTGGAGAATGAGCCCGGTCGGGGTTGTCACAGGTAAATTCAGCAAAAAAGAGAGACTCATTATCGATTTGTCAGCCCCACATGGGTCCTGTGTCGCCAGTCTCAACTCCCTCATCCCATCCGAGGAGGTTAGCATGAAGTATTCCTCCATTGACCAAGCCATAGCTATTATCATGCTCTTAGGTCCTGGTGCAGCTTTGTCCAAGGCGGATATTTCCGATGCCTTTAAGCTTCTCCCGATCATGCCGGCCCTCTGGCAGTGGCATGGTATTAAGTGGAGAGACCAGTATTACTTCTCTTCGAAGCTCACGTTTGGATCTAAAAGCAGCCCGTGGCTATTCGATCAGTTGGCACAGGCCCTCCACTGGGTGTTAGAGAACAAGGTACAGTGTGAACATGTCATCCATTACCTGGACGACTTCTTGCTGATAGAAAGGCCAGGTGTTGCCCCTGTAGGGCTCAAAAGGCTTCTGGATTGTTTCTCTCAGTTAGGTGTCCCAGTGTCCCCTAAAAAGGTTGAAGGCCCGTCCACTGTCATTATCTTTCTGGGCATCGTTTTAGACTCTCAGGCAATGCTAGCGAAGTTACCCACAGATAAATTAGTCAGGATCAGGGAAGTGATACACAGGTTCACGGTTACTACTGTAACCACTAAGGCCGAATTACAATCGCTGTTGGGCATGCTGAACTTTGCCATGCGTATAATCCCTCAGGGCAGGTCATTTGTTTCTCGTCTGTTGACACTCCTCCCCTCAACTCCTTGTCAGGACAGCCCGGTGCACCTAGATAGTCTGGCTCTAGCGGATCTTCACATGTGGGATCACTTTCTCCATCAGTGGAATGGTATTTCCCTTTTCATCCCTGCTATATGCAGTACTTCTCCTGTAATTTTTTCTGACGCAGCTGCTAGTTCAGGGTTTGCAGCAATTTTTGGCACCCATTGGCTGGCAGGTGAGTGGCCAGTCGAGGTCAGACGTATCCCCGGGTTTCTGCAGACCTCAGCACTATTCGAGTTGTATCCCATTGTCGCGGCCGCCTGTGTTTGGGGTAGCGACTGGTCTAATTGCTCGGTTTTGTTTGTTACTGATAACGCAGCGGTTATCGATATTTTAACTAGCGGTTTGTCTAAGTCCTTACATATTATGAGTCTCCTGAGGCGTCTAGTACATCTTTCATTGATACATCATTTCCGGTTCAGTTGTGCGCACGTGCCTGGTACACAAAACATGGCAGCGGATGCCTTGTCTCGAGCTAATACCTCCCATTTCTTTCAGGTCATGCCAGAAGCGGACATCACAGGTGCCATGATTCCTCCGCACGAGTCACTAGTCCTGGACTAACCGTACACCTAGCTACCGCGCACACATTGCTCCCTATCATAAATCCCTATCACCTAATACGGCCAGGGCATACCACACTGGGTGGAATGCGTATTGCAGGTTCCAGGAGCGGTTCCCTCAGGGGCAGTCCAGCTTTGTAGAATATATTCTTGCTTTCATAGGGTATTGTCACTCCGAGTTGAAGTTATCTCATAATACGGTTAGATCCTACCTAGCAGGGGTTCAGCACTTTCTGGCGGTGCGATACCCGGATCGGGGTTCGTTATTCTCTATACATGCTGTTAAGGCCGCCTTGAGGGGTCTGGGTAAATGTAGAGTGCAAGGACAGGTCCGTAGACAAGCCATTTCAGGTCAGGTTTTCCGTCACCTCTCCGGGTAAATGTAGAGTGCAAGGACAGGTCCGTAGACAAGCCATTTCAGGTCAGGTTTTCCGTCACCTCTCCGATGCCTTAGACAAGGGTCCTTACGGTTCCTTCCTTAGCCTAGTACTCAAAGCTGCTATTTATTTAGCCTTTTATGGGTTCTTGAGACCTGGCGAGTTCGCGAGCTCCTCTAACAGCAGTAAGTTTGTCTCCATTAGCCAACTGGTCCCGAGTGTTGAGGGTTTCTCTTTACTATTGCCAGTGTCTAAAACATCTCAGGTGGGTCCTCCTGTTCAGGTGTCGTTCTTCCCGACAGCACACCGTTGGTGCCCTGTCCGTGTTTTCTTTCAGTTACTGGCAACGTTGAAAGGCCTTGGGCCGGATAGTCCTTTGTTGCCTTTCGGCCAGTTGCCTCTCACCACCCACCAGTTCGTGTCCCATATACGCCCTCTGTTGGCCAGTTTAGGTGTGAATCCAGCTTCGGTGTCTGGTCATTCTTTCCGCATCGGGGCTGCATCCGCAGCTTCAAAACATCAGGTGCCGGCGCACGTCATCCAAAAGTTAGGTCGCTGGCGGTCATCATGTTTCAGCAGGTATATTCCTCATCCTAAGGTCGAAATGTCGCTTGCCTTTCAGAATCTGGTTCTGTAATTTGTGATGTAATAAAGTAATTCCTGCCTTGCAGTTTGCTGTTTTTGCCCTCTATTCAGGCGTCCCTGCATCGTCGCGGTTACGGCATAATTCTAGCCGCTTAGAGTTGAGGGGGTGGTAGTTGGGGACAGTTCATTCTCGCCATCATTAACCACGACCACAAATACTATATATGGGGCACTGGCTGAATAACTACTATATAGGGGGCACCATGCTGCATACATACTATATGGGGGGCACTGGCTGTATAAATACTACATAGGGGGCACTGGCTGCATAAATACTATATAGGAGGACACTGGCTGCATAAATACTTTATAGAAGGCACTGGCTGCATAACTACTATATAGGGGGCACCAAGCTGCATACATACTATATAGGGGGCACCATGCTGCATACATACCATATATGTCGCACTAGCTGCATAACTACTATATAGGGGGCACCATGCTGCAGACATGCTATATAGGGGGCACCGGCTGCATTCATACTATATATGTCGCACTGGCTGCATAACTACTATATAGAGGGCACCATGCTGCATACATACTATATAGGGGGCACCGGCTGCATAAATACTATATAGGGGGCACCATGCTGCATACATACTACAGTATATACGAGGAACTGGCTGCATAAATACTATATAGGGGGCACCATGCTGCATACATACTATATACGGGGCACTGGCTGCATACAGTTGCAAGAAAAAGTATGTGAACCCTTTGGAATGATATGGATTTCTGCACAAAGTGGTCATAAAATGTGATCTGATCTTCATCTAAGTCACAACAATAGACAATCACAGTCTGCTTAAACTAATAACACACAAAGAATTAAATGTTACCATGTTTTTATTGAGCACACCATGTAAACATTCACAGTGAAGGTGGAAAAAGTATGTGAACCCTTGGATTTAATAACTGGTTGAACCTCATTTGGCAGCAATAACTTCAACCAAACGTTTCCTGTAGTTGCAGATCAGACGGGCACAATGGTCAGGAGTAATTCTTGACCATTCCTCTTTACAGAACAGTTTCAGTTCAGCAATATTCTTGTTATGTCTGGTGTGAATCGCTTTCTTGAGGTCATGCCACAGCATCTCAATCGGGTTGAGGTCAGGACCCTGACTGGGCCACTCCAGAAGGCGTATTTTCTTCTGTTTAAGGCTTTCACACTAGCGTTTTAGCTTTCCGTCCTAGAGATCCGTCCTCGGGTCTCTAGGACGGAAAACCACTGATCAGGATTATCCCCATGCATCCTGAATGGAGAGAAATCCGTTCAGGATGCATCAGGATGTCTTCCGTTCAGTATGTCAATGTTTTTTGGACGTTGACAAAAGCGCAGCATGCTGCGGATTTGTCTCCGTCCAAAAATCCGGAAGACATGCCGTTACACCGGATCCGGAATTAATGCCCATTGAAGTGCATTAATCCGGATCCGGCCTTAAGCTAAACGTCGTTTCGGCGCATCACCGGATCCGACGTTTAGCTTTTTGTCAATGGTTATTATGGCAGCCAGAACGCTAAAGTCCTGGTTGCCATAGTAAAGAGTAGGGGGAGCGGGGGAGCGGCATACTTACATTCCGTGCGGCTCCCGGGACGCTCCAGGATGACGTCAGGGCGCCCCAGTGCATAGATCACGTGATCGCATGGATCACGTAATCCATGCGCGCGGGGCGCTCTGACGTCATTCAGGAGCGCCCCTGGAGCCGCACAGAATGTAAGTATCCCGCTCCCCTGCTCCCCACTGCTACTATGGCAACCAGGACGCTAGTAGCGTCCTGGCTGCCATAGTAACACTGAAAGCATTTTGAAGACTGATCAGTCTTCAAATGCTTTCAGTTCACTTGCGTTGTGCCGGATCCGGCGTGCATTCCGGCGACGGAAGTGCACGCCGGATCTTCACAACGCAAGTGTGAAAGAGGCCTAAGCCATTCTGTTGTTGATTTACTTCTATGCTTTGAGTCGTTGTCCTGTTGCATCACCTATCTTCTGTTGAGCTTCAGCTGGTAGACAGATGGCCTTAAGTTCTCCTGCAAAATGTCTTGATAAACTTGGGAATTAATTATTCCTTTGATGATAGCAATCAGTCCAGGCCCTGATGCAGTAAAGCAGCCTCAAACCATGATGCCCCCACACCATACTTCACAATTGGGATGAGGTTTTGATGTTGGTGTGCTGTGCCTCTTTTTCTCCACACATAGTATTGTGTGTTTCTTCCAAACAACTCAACTTTGGTTTCATCTGTCCACAGAATATTTTGCCAGTACTGCTGTGGAACATCCAGGTGCTCTTGTGCAAACTGTAAACGTGCAGCAATGTTTTTTTTTTGGACAGCAATGGCTTCCTCTGTGGTATCCTTCCATGAAATCCATTCTTGTTTAGTGTTTTACCTATCGTAGATTAGCTAACAGGGATGTTAGCATATGCCATAGACTTTTGTAAGTCTTTAGTTGATACTCAAGGTTTCTTCTTCACCTCATTGACCAGTCTGCGCTGTGCTCTTGCAGTCATCTTTACAGGACGGCCACTCCTAGGGAGAGTAGCAGCAGTGCTGAACTTTCTCCATTTATAGACAATTTGTAGGGGCACTGGCTGCATAAATACCATATAGGGGGCACTGGCTGCATACATACTATATAGGGGTCACCTGGCTGAATATATACTTTATAGTGAGCAATGGCTGCATAAATACTATATAGGGGGCAATACTATATAGGGGGCACCATGCTTCATACATACTTTATAGAGGGCACCGGCATGGGCATCTGAAGGTAGGGGGTAAGGGGGGCAAGTGCCCCCCCTGGTGCCCTGGAAATCTGTGAACTGAGTTCTGCCTCTGCTCTGCAGCTAGTGCACTGCGCAGCGCCGCAGAGTGAGGAGTGGTATCTATCAGGAGCATGCATGCGCCCTGATGAATCAGCAGGGCCGGGCGCGCACGGCAGTACAAAGCTCCGCCCACCTTCCGGGCGGGAAAGACATTGCGGAACCGGTCCAGCAGGAGCAAGAAGAAGAGCCACAGTGTGCCGGCCGCTTCAGGACTCCACAATCACAGGCAGCCTGAATGAATAAGCGAGAGCGACACTAACACAGTGAGTGACAGTCAGTGTCACAGACCAGTCAGTGTGACAGTACTCACTGAGTGTTAGATGTGGGTTGACCAGGCAGCATATGAAGGGGCAATACTGCCCGGTATTATATGGACAGCAGATATGGCGTCCTCTGGGCAGTACTGTCTAAGTGCCATGAGAGCCAGGCCACGCAGGTGGCAGTCAGGGTGCTGGTGAAGGATGACCATAGACAGTACTGCCCAGAGGATGCCATCTCTGATGCCCATATACCAGGCAGTATTTCCCCTTCAGTATCCATCTTCCATCAACCTATACAGTTGGCACTTGGTACAATGCAGTCAGAAGTAACATTCTTCTTGCATCTGCCACACCTAGACTCACCTATCAGACTGCCAAATGGAGATGTGCATGCACTGTGTACAGTCATGGCCGTAAATGTTGGCACCCCTGACATTTTTCAAGAAAATGAAGTATTTCTCACAGAAAAGTATTGCAGTAACACATGTTTTGCTATACACATGTTTATCCCCCTTATGTGTATTGGAACAAAACCAAATAAGGGAGGAAAAAAAGCTAATTGGACATAATGTCACACCAAACTCTAAAAATAGGCTGGACAAAATTATTGGCACCCTTTCAAAATTTTGGATAAATAAGATTGTTTCAAGCACGTGATGCTCCATTAAACTCACCTGGGGCAAGTAACAGGTGTGGGCAATATAAAAATAACACCTGAAAGCGGATCAAAAGGAGAGAAGTTCACTTAGTCTTTGAATTGTGTGTCTGTGTGTGCCACACTAAGAATGGACAACAGAAGAGGAGAAGAGAATTGTCTGAGGACTTGAGAACCAAAATTGTGGAAAAATATCAACAATCTCAAGGTTACAAGTCCATATCCAGAGATCTAGATTTGTCTTTGTCCACAGTGCGCAACCTTATAAAGAAGTTTGCAACCCATGGCACTGTAGCTAATCTCCCTGGGCGTGGACGGAAGAGAAAAATTGATGAAAGGTGTCAACGCAGGATAGTCCGGATGGTGGAAAAGCAACCCCAAACAAGTTCCAAAGATATTCAAGCTGTCCTTCAGGCTCATGGAGCATCAGTGTCAGCGCGAACTATCCGTCGACATTTAAATGAAATGAAACGCTATGGCAGGAGATCCAGGAGGACCCCACTGCTGACACAGAGACATAAAAAAGCAGGACTACATTTTGCCAAAATATAATTGAGTAAGCCATAATCCTTCTGGGAAAATGTCTTGTGGACAGATGAGACCAAGACAGAGCTTTTTGGTAAAGCACATCATTCTTCTGTTTACTGAAAACGGAATGAGGCCTACAAAGAAAAGAACACAGTACCTACAGTGAAATATGGTGGAGGTTCATTGATGTTTTGGGGTTGTTTTGCTGCCTCTGGCACTGGGTGCCTTGAATGTGTGCAAGGCATCATGAAATCTGAGGATTACCAATGGATTTTGGGTCGCACTATAGAGCCCAATGTCAGAAAGCTGGGTTTGCGTCCGAAATTTTGGGTCTTCCAGCAGGACAATGACCCCAAACATACGTCAAAAAGCACCCAGAAATGGATGGCAACAAAGCGCTGGAAAGTTCTGGTGCCCAGCAATGAGTCCAGATCTAAATTCCATTGAACACCTGTGGAGAGATCTTAAAATTGCTGTTGGGAAAACGCGCCCTTCCGATAAGAGAGACCTGGTGAACTTTTTAAAGGAAGAGTGGTCCAAAATTCCAGGGGAGAGGGGTAAGAAGCTTATTGATGGTTATAGGAAGTGACTGATTTCAGTTATTTTTTCCAAAGGGTGTGCAACCAAATATTAAGTGAAGGGTGCCAATAATTTTGTCCAGCCCATTTTTGGAGTTTGGTGTGACATTGTGTCCAATTTGCTTTTTTAACTCCCTTTTTTGGTTTTGTTCCAATACACACAAAGACAATAAACATGTGTATAACAAAACATGTGTTACTGCAATACTTTTCTGCGAGAAATACTTAATTTTCTTGAAAAATTTCAGGGGTGCCAACATTTACGACCATGACTGTATATGTATATATAATTATATTTAATGTTATTTATTTTAATACATTTCAAAAAAAATGCAGTTGTCAATATTTTAGTTGTCATATTTTTTGTTTATGTTAACACCAAATGCAGGTTCTACATTTTTTATTCAGTTATAGTGCCTTGAGTATATGACTAATGTGGTGCATTGAATAATGTTTACATTAAAGGCTCACTATAGTCACCAGGTCCAGAACAACTACAGCTTATTATATTAGTTCTGGTGAGTATAATCAGCCCCTTCAAGCTTTTAGCAGTAAACCCTGTGTTTTCAGAGAAAATCCAGTGTTTATATTACTGCCTAGGAATACATCCACTGACCACTCCTCATATGGCAGCTAGAGGTACTTCCTAGGGCAGTGCTGCACACTGTGACTGCAGACTGGAATAAAAGTACAATTTTATTATATATGAGGGGGCAAGGAGGGAGAGGGGAGGCAGAGGGAGCTATAGAACTAGGGATACAACTTTGTATTCCTGGCACTTATAATATACATTTAGGCTTTTCCATCACATTGCATAGCTCATGCGTTATTATACCTTGTGATAATGAATATTCCCCTCTCCTTCATTACATTCTAGAAACAAGCAGAGCATGGATGTCAATAAAATTATGACCCCCCCCCCCACCCCCCCGGCTGTATAAATACCATATAGGGGGCACTAGCTGTATAAATACTATATAGGGGGCACTCTTTACTACACAGTCTGGGAGTCTGCTTTACCCTGCTTGCGTGGATAGCTCTAAAGCAGTAAAAAGTAGTAAAAAGTAGCCCGAATAAAGCCACTACAACTAAATATGCCTCTGCCTCCCGCCCCTTCATTCCTTTTTTTTTGCTTAATATAATGCTTCCTCTCCTGACAATCTTCAAAAGTCCTAGTATTTAATGATTGATAATGCCAAATATTACCCATATATTCATCCCACTGCATGTATGATGGCAAAAATGTCAAAGCTCCTGGAGTCCGTGTTACTTGCCCCCATTGCCCTGCTCACCTCGACTTTACTTTCCAGGGATCATGCTGTAGATAGCATATTTTACTTTCTGATTGGTCTTGTCTGCCTCTGGTTAGCTGTATGTGAGAGAATACACACTGCTCTGGGGTAGTGGGGGAAGTTATATGCATTCTATTTGGTCTTCTCTGTCTCTGGTTAGCTGTATGTCAGAGGATACACACCGCTTTGAGGTAGTGGGGGAGGTTATCTGCATTCTGATTGGTCTTGTCTGTCTCTGGTTAGCTGTATGTGAGAGGATACACACTGCTCTGGGATAGTGGGGGAGCTTATCTGCATTCTGATTGGTCTTGCTTGTCTGCTAGTTCATGTGAGGAGAGCAAGGGGTTATGGTAAGCGAGGGAAATACAGGATGGCCTCAAGGACATGGCAAAGATCACCATAGGAAGTGCAGCAGAGGCCATCTTAGGAAGATGCTAAAATAGAGGCACAGAGAAACACCGTAGGGTTGCTAAGGACTGAATTCAGACATCAGAAAGGTAAAATTAACTGAAAAATAAAACCTTCCCTTCAGCATCACATGTTAGGAATTTCATTTTTTGTAGTGAAATGACAGTTACACATTAAGTACATTATACCTGATGCTAATATTGACATGTAAGGCTGAGTTCACAGTTATTTGTTCACTTTGACACCTATTACCTGACTATCATACTGACGCACTCTTTCACTACCACAATGGACTAGCATGTTTCTGCAATGCACAGTGATGTACACCAAGATACACTCTGGAAAATAGCTGATTTATAACGTACTTTGTGATGAATGAATTCGGACCCAACTGAATTTGAGAGAAGCATCCGGATCGAATTTTTAAAAAATTCACTCATCTTTAATGGCGAACATAGGCAGAAAAACAGAATCAGACAACATTGATACATTGCCTGGAACCCATGCTGAACTGATGCATGGTGCACACAGACCAATCTGGACATACAAATGACATGGACACATTGCCTGGAATCTACGTGGAAGTGATGCATGGCGCACAAAGACATATCCGCACATACAAAGACATAGTAACATAGAAATGTGGTACATAGCCTGGAACCCATGCAGAATAGGAAGAATGGCATTTCCACACAGACTAAGACATGAAGACATTGATGAATAACCAGGCTGACCACACAAGTCAGGGTAGAGTAACAAACACACTGGTCAGGAACATGCACCCTGCACACACCATTCCTGGAGACAGACTAAACTCCCAAGCATAGAGCTCACAGGTCTAAATAGCAGGTTGATAAGAGCACCTGACCACCTGGTAATAAAACAAGGGCACAGGGAAGAATTAACCCTACAAGACACAGAAAGCATACAGTTCGTAGAACACAGGAAACAAGCATACATGGGAACGTACCGCAGCCAGTACTCAAAAGCGCAGGCGGCCAGACTACACAGCAACAAACTGCACTGTGATACAGATACAGGGAGTAAACAAATTCACAGGAAACAGTTCACACTATAAAAGAACGCAGTTAACACACACCACCCAAGCAACCAGCATACATGTTAAACGGCCTGCAGACAGCACATAAGAGCGCAGGCAGCCAGGCTGCAAAGCAAAATAGTTTCATTGTGAACAACACTGTAATACAGATATAGGGAGTACACAATTCACAGGACACAGTCCATACCCTATAAACTAAACTATACTAAATAGTGTCATTGAAGTCAATGGGGACCCGAACTTTGGTGCACTAAAATGGCTGTAAAATAGACATAGTGAGGACTAGAGGGCTGCGAAAGGAAGCAAAATGGGGGTAAGAACAGGACAATTGCCCTGCAAGCAAATGTGGATAGAGAAATGACTTAAAATAACATAATTAAAAAATATAATTTAATTAAAAAATAATAATTTTGAACTAGGAGGCGGACTTCAAAGTGGAGTAGGAGGCTGAGGAGGCGGTGGATGTGGCAGTGTAGGTGGAAGCGGCTGTGTAGGAGGAGGCGATAGCTAACACTGTTTTTGTTGTTTTTATTTTTTTCCCTTTATTAATTTTTATTTATTAACTTTTTTTAATATAAATTTGGGAAAACCCCAAAACATTGGGAACTAGAAAAGAAAATGCAAAGAGAAAGTGCGCTGGAGTCTAACAATGGCTGGCTGCAGCCAATATACTTGTCTATTCAGCACAAGGTACGCACAAGTCCTGTGGGATCCATGCCTGGTTCATTTTAATGAACATTAGCTTGTCCACGGCTGTGGACAGGCAGCTGCGCATGTCTGTGATCACCCACCCTGCCATGCTAAACACACGTTCAGACAATACACTGGCTGCAGAGCAGGCCAGCACCTCCAAGGCGTACGGGGCAAGCTCAGGCTATGTGCCCAATTTGGAGACCCAGAAGTTAAATGGGGCAGACCCATCAGTCAGTACGTGTAGGCGTGTGCACATGTACTGTTCCACCATGTTGCTGAAATGCTGCCTTCTGCTAGGACGTTCCGTATCAGCTGGTGGTGCTGGTTCTTGTGGTGTGCTGACAAAGCTTTTCTAGAATTAGGCCATGCTAACCCTCCCTTCTAAGGTCTGGTGGTGCCCCAGCTGTGTTGGCAACTTCTTCCACCTCCTCTGCACTGAGCCCCCGCTTGCACTGAGCCCCCGGTGTCAGGTGGGAATGCCATCAGCAGCGCTTCTACCAGCGTGCGCTTGTACTCGCGCATCTCCCGATCACGCTCCAGTGACGGAATTAAGCATGGTACATTGTCTTTGTAGCGGAGATACAGCAGGGAGGCCACCCAGTAATCAGCACTGATTAGAATGTGGGCACTCGGCAGTCGTTGCGCAGGCACTGCAGCATGTAGTCGCTTATGTGTGCCAGGCTTCCCAAGGGCAACGACAAGCTGTCCACTGTGGGAAGTGTATCATCTGTGTCCTCTGTATCCCCCAGCCACACACTAGTGATGGCCATGAACTGCTTTGGGTGCCATCCTGCTGTGAACACGGTTCCTCCTCCTCATCATCCTCCTCATTCTCCAGAACTGTGTCCTGGCTGGACACTTGTGTACCAGGCCTCTGTTGGTGCAGGAAACCACCCTCCGCGCCACTTGTGAATGACTGGCCTGATAACCGTGGAAATGACCCCTCTTCCTCCTCCTCTTCCTCCTCTTCTTCCTCCTGTGCCATATCCTCTTCCATCATCGCCCGAAGCATTTTTTCAAGGTGACATAGAAGTGGGCAGTAATGCTGAGGATGGCGTCATTGGCACTGGCCATGTTGGTCAAGTACTCGAAACAGCGCAACACGGCACACACGTCCCGCATGGAGGCCCACTCGTTGGTGGTGAAGTGGTTTTTGAGGTGTGTACTCCACTGAAGCTCATGCTTTGCATTTAGATGCCTGGTCATGCAGGTGGTGCTCAGGTTTAGAACATGTATGCCTCGCTTTAGGCTCTGATTGCACAGCATGCAAACGACTCGCGTTTTGTCGTAAGCACATTGTCTGATGAACTGCCATGCCAGGGAACTCCTTGAAGTTGGCTTTGGTGTGCTCAGTCCCTGGGTGCGGTGGGCAGTAGCAGGCATACTGGCTAGGGGACAGCCACTCTGCGTTTGCACCCTACTCCTTCATTTGCTGTGTGGCTGGCGCTGTGTGACCAACACCTTATCCTCCAAACTGCATATGTCACTCGCATGACCTTGATTCCATGTGGGGTCTAGGACTTCATCATCCTCCACATCATTTTCCACCCACTCTTCACCCCTGCCCTCCTTGCTGGTCTGCACACTGCAGAAAGCTACAGCAGTTGGCACCTGTGTTTCGTCATCAGAGACGCGCTGCAGTGGTCCTCCCATGTCCACATCCTAAAACATAAGTGGTTGGGCATCAGTGCACTCAATCTCTTCCACTCCTGGGGCAGGGCTAGGTGGATCACCGACGGGAACTCTGCCAGCAGAGTCATCAAAAATCATAAGAGACTGCTGCATGACTTGGGGCTCAGACTGCTTGCCTGGGGGTGAGGTGAAAGACAGATGCCCATGCGCTGCAGGTGCCAACTCTGCACTTTCAGCAGGGGACCAGGTGGGAGACAATGTGAAGGAACTAGAGGCACAGTCAGCCACCCAATCTCCTACCGCCTCTACTTGGCCTCACCATTCATACACCGGTATTCGGGCATACAAAATAATGCTGAACGTTCTGACGCCTACGTGGACCTGAGGAAGGTGTTTCATTCGGTCGTGTAGCTGGCACAGATCGACCATGTATATGTCCTCTCTCTGCAACAGGAGCTCCACCAACACCAGCAGCACCATGACCAGGGCCATTTCCACTATTTGATGCTCTCCTCATTCTTTGAGGTCACCCACAGAACTAACAGATGGGTTAACTAGATTTATTTCCATGTCACGTATACAGTGCAGGAGTACCTCACACAAACAATTGATATATGTCACCCACCAATGTAACAGATGTATTAACGTTACCACGGACCATAGTGCAATTCTATGACGGAATGCACAACGGAATGCCTTTAGAGCCATTCCGTTATTCATTTCGTTATAACAGAAGTCTATGGTCTGCATTATGGATCCGTCCCATTTCCGTTATGCAGGAGAGGACTACCCTCCATAACGGAAATGGGACGGATCTGTTTTGCAGCCCATAAAGTTCTTTTATGACGGAATGTATAACGGAAGGCCTCTAAAGGCATTCCGTTATGCATTCCGTCATAGAATTGCGTTATGGTCCATGGTAACAGAATCCATAACGCAATTCTGCTTTTACCACCAAACGAAGTGTGAACGAATTTCAAAATATGAAGTTCGCTCATCTCTACTCCTAGCATTAATTAAAGCTGAGAGCATCAGATAGTCAAGTAATTAGCCAGCGGTATCGGCCCACGCAAATTTTCCCTATAGGGTATATGACCATTCAGCTCCTGTGTTCAGGATCTGAATTAGCAATGATTAGCTTGCTACTGGGTGACTATATTAAATAAATAATGCTGCTCCAACTCAAAAAATGAATTGACATTGCAAAGCTGTTTTGCTTCAACTGCTCACACTTTACTCTCTCCTCTTTCCTGTTTTGATTATTTGTACAATTAAATGTGTTGAGGACATTGAGTGACAACTACAAAATTGTTACTATCATAACTCAAGGTTATTTTTAGTTATTTTAGATCTAACAAAGTGCAGAAACTCTCAAGGGAAAAAATAAACACTTTTGCAGGTGATAGATTTAGTTGATGCGCCAAGTTTGCTTTTAGTGACATCTGGAATTGTCAACTGAGTGTTTATATCTACAGTACTTTGGTCAACACATGAAAGAAGGGAAAAGATGGGGGAAAATATTACGAAATTTGTCAGAGAATGTATAATGGAAAATTAATTTTCAGTACTTATGAATGTTTAATAGGAGTTCCAAATCAGAAAAACAGACTTATGAGCATGAGAAAATAATGAGGATAGTAATAGAACAAAGAGTGAAATCAAAAATTCATGGATTGTGGTAAGAATACTACTGATAAAAACAGTCCTTTTATAACTTATTTAAAAACAAAATGGGATTTCCAATTTCAGTTGGAACATAAGTGAAGAATTACAAATAGTAGTATATAAAGTAAAGTAGTACATAACAATAGTGTGTGTGATATTACTTGTAAATACAGATGAAGCATATGTTTTTATGTGCTTCAACTGTAACTTCTGTGAAACCATCTCAATTTGTGGCAAACTGCTGCAGTATCGACCACAAGGCACGCTACCGACCACACAGTCACTTGAGAAAATCCTAACCAAGGGTCCCTGGGCATTCTAATGAAATCATAAAGATAATGTAAAAGATGATGTGTCTAAAACCATTTTAGCTAGGATTACTACAAAACTATCATATATATTCCATTCAATTTAGGAAATCAGAAATATCAGGATAAGGCCTCATGCACATGACCATGTCCCTTTTATTGTTTGCAGATCGCAGACTGGTAAAATACAGATGCAGTCCGTGTGCCATCCACATTGCTTTTGGGGACCCACTGACTTTAATGAGTCTGTGGTCCGCATTTTGCTAGCACATGCTATCATTCTATGGAATGGACATATGCATGTGGAAAGCATGTCCGTATTACAGAAAGATAGAAAGTGTCTGATACTTGCTGCAAACTGCAGACCAGGGACACATTAAAATCAATGGGTCTGCAAAAAATGCAGATGCAACATATACAGAATCTGTCATTTATGGATCCACAATTTGCAGACTGTGTTCATGAGGCCCAAGTTACTCTGTATTATCCAGACAGTGCAGTAGGGTGCTTAATTTTGTAATGCAAAAAATTAAATGTTAACATCTTTGCAGAGTTTACTTACGCCCCGAGTATCAGTGATGTAAAAGATATAAATGCCAAATTTCAAAAAGATTGAATAATATTTAGGGGTTGCACACATTGATCACTTTTATCCATTAGTACATTATAGCTATTACTATCAAAACTAGGTTTTTACCCTCTAATCGTTTAATTTCCTTTTTCTTTGCAGGTTTGGTTTCTAAATTTTTTGTCATATGTTCCTTAACGGTCTGAATAATACGTTCGTCCAAAAAAGCTAATCCTACGTTTGTTTCTGACAGATACCAAAGGTTTCTCTTAGCAACTGTGAGAGCACTTTCTGGGTAAGTGCATATATTGCCTTTGTCACCCACCTTGCTTGATGCAGAGCCCCTGGGATCCTGAAACTGAAGTCGTTTTTAGACCAGCCTCCTAGGTACAGGAGGAGGAGTTGTAATAACTATTATGTACTAATGGATAAAAGTGATCAATATGTGCAACCCCTAAATATTATCCAATCTTCTTGAAATTTGGCATATATATCTTTTACATCTCTGAGACTCAGGGCATAAGCAAAGTCATATGAAAATCACATATTTGGAAAAATGAAACACCCTACAGTGCAAGAACAGGGGAACTCCTAAGGAAAAACTGCTTTTTGTCAAACACTAAAATGAAAATCGTCTATTTATTTCCTATCCATTATAAAAGCAGTCATGATGAGCAATTCAAGAAGACACTAGCGGATATGGAATATTTTAATTACGAGCGCTGGAGTTTACAAGTGTTTTGACAAAACTGTATTACAGAACCATCCTAACTGAGATTTATAATCACTTTTTTGTAGTAATTTCTCATCCTCAATTTGCGTTTGTATCTACTACATTTAGCTTTCTTTTCATTAGCAAACATTTTAGCTTTAACAAAAGATGCCATCACTCATATCTACTACAAGGAATCACATATTTCTGGATGCAAAAAAAAAAAAAAAAACCGGTTGGAAATTTTATTTGTTTTTAAAGAAGTCTGTCACCTCAATTTACCATATTAATGTCACGCTTCAGTGTGGGAGGGAAATTCACACCAAACCTAGGAGGGAAAGAGGTGAGGAGAAATGGCCTGTAAACTAGGGAAAGGAGCAGGTCATATCCTAGAGAAACCCTGATCAAAGTCCTGACTGGCTGCAAGTATGAACTGACCCCAGAGGTAGGTGAATTCATACACAGGAACCTAAAGTCGTAACGAACCCTGTAGGACCCTGGTACTAATGTCAGGAAAAGTGACAACCTGTTCCGCCAAACGGTAGGACGAACAGAAGTCTTCCTCAGGCCTAAACACAAATGACAGGGAAAAGAGCAACACAAGAAAACCCAAATAAATTAAAGGGGAAGAAGACACTTAACTTCAAATGGCTATGGAAGCACAGGAGATCCAAACACCAGCAATCCACAAGAAGACTAAAGCTATAAACCGCACAGCATGGTGGGAGAAGCCACAATAAATAGGGAAGGTTAAATGACCACATAAGCAACACCTGAGGCAAGGGGTGTGGCCATTACCAGAAACAACATAGACATGAATTGATCCACAAGGAACCTCTCAGATCAAACCACGTGTTGCGAGTCTCACTGATCTCCTAGCACCTGTCACCGGAACATCCGTGACAATTAACTTCAGTACTACAAGAGTAGTATAACTGACATTTAACTCCAATTGGTACTTTATGGGGGTCGATTACGAAAATATATATAGCACTTTTGTTGCCACGACCCAACTGGATCACAACCACGCCGTGTGGTCCTAGCCTAAACAAGTGAAATGGATTTTAGTAATTATTGCAACATTACTGTCGCTGAATTGGTTTCATATAAAAAAAAAAAGTGAGGCACAGAGTTAAAAAATGGGACAATAAGGCTGGGTTCACACGGGCGTGACAGATTGGGGCCGGATAGGAGGCGGGTGTGTGGCGTGGAAATCTTGCGAGTGCGCACACAATTTCAGTCAGTTTTGACTGCGATTGCGTTGTGTGGTTCAGTTTTTTCCACGCGAGTGCAATGCGTTTTGCACGCGCCTGAAAAAAAAAACTGAATGTGGTGGGTTAATTGTAGTGTAGATTGTATTATTTTCCCTTATAACATGGTTATAAGAGAAAATAATAGCATTCTTAATACAGAATGCTTAGTAAAATGTGGGTTTAGGGGGTTAAAAAATAAAAATAATATTAAACTCACCCTTTCCACTTGTTCACACAGTCCGGCTGGTCTTTCTTCATTTGGTTGAGGACCTGGGAGAAAAAGGACCTTTGGTGATGTCATTGCGCTCGTCACATGGTCCATCACCATGGTGATGGACCATGTGATGGATCTTGTGACAAGCGCAGTGATGTCACCAAAGGTCCTTTGCCTCCCAGGTCCTCAACCAAAGGCAGAAGACCAGTCGGGCTGCGCAAACAAGTGGAAGAGGTGAGAATTTTTTTTTTTAACCCCCTCAACCCACATTTTACTAAGCATTCTGTATTAAGAATGCTATTATTTTCTCTTATAACCATGTTATAAGGGAAAATAATACAGTGAATAGATGTTTATCTCCTAGCAACCCTGCGTGAAAATCGCACCGCATCCGCACTTGCTTGTGGATGCTTGCGATTTTCACGCAGACCCATATATGTCTATGGGGCCTGCGTTGCGTGAAAAACGCAGAATATAGAGCATGATGCG
Organism: Bufotes viridis; assembly: GCA_033119425.1. Taxonomy (NCBI): domain Eukaryota; kingdom Metazoa; phylum Chordata; class Amphibia; order Anura; family Bufonidae; genus Bufotes; species Bufotes viridis. The sequence goes on along the minus strand of CM065592.1, from coordinate 340,216,449 downwards.
ATTTTCACACAATGAAAAAGTGATGCGGGAAAAGCACCGCTCAATTGCAAAGCCCCATTGAAATGAATTGGTCCCGATTCAGTGAGAGTGCAATGCGTTCATCTTACACATTGCACCCGCACAGAAAACTCACCTGTGTGAACCCAGCCTAAGTATTATTATAACTTTTATGTATTACTTCTAGGTTTACATGAAATGTAATAAATGTGTAGGAATCATGAAGCTGATAAACATTTTTAATGTTTATTTTTCCATGGCACTTCTTGCACTCTCGTGCGATAAAGGTTAAAATTGTCAACTATTCATGAAAACAATGTACACAGGGACAAAACCACACTGCAGCTGTGTATATAGATCAGGCATGGAGAGGCTAGATGGAGAATATATGAGAACAAATGAAAACGGCAGATCAAAGAGAGGGATGCATATAATACTGTGTGCGTTCACAGTGGCCTGCAAACCTCTAAGGATTCTGACAAATCCTTGAAATATGTGAAGCAGGCAATGAATACTGCTTTTCAGTAAAGGATGTTAGATTATGCTCCTGATGAGAAAATAAGGAAAAATAACATGTTTTTGTAATTAAAAAAAATCATATTAGCTTAAATGGTTTTCTAGGAAAATTATTTTTAAAAATGGGCTAAAAGAGGATAAAAATAAATAATTGTTACTCAGCTCCAGTCCCTGCTGCTCTCCACTTTCTGGTACCTAGTACTCTAAATGCATGAATTGGTTTTGACTGCCTGCTCAGCCAGTCACTGGTTAAAACAGATCACCACTGACTGTACCTTTCCAGATAAATTCACTATTCCTATTAATGATTAAAAGTATCTCCAAAGAATAGGCTTATAATATTACCACTCTGGTTTTATCATATTAGGGTATAGGACAGTGGTGGCAAACCTATGGCACGGGTGCTAGAGGCGGCACTCAGAGCTCTCTCTGTGGGCACCCGCACCCTGGAAAACATCTATGGTGTACCATCATGCCTTATTTTCCTGCCATTCATCAGCGCAGGGCGCACTATGAACAACACAGGCAGCGCACTGAATGTAGGAAGGCTATTATAGATTAATTATAAAGTACATGGCAGATATACTATATTGGATTGTAGTATTCAGGGTAAATTGCCTTGTTGGCATTTTGCGATAAAAAGGGGGTTTTGGGTTGCAGTTTGGGTACTCGGTCTCTAAAAGGTTCACCATCACTGGTATAGGACTTTGAAGGTGGGTCCCCTACTCAGGCAGGGTCGGCATTACTATCTGTGTAATGGGCATGTGGTAGTGCTTTGTATGTAATATGTATATGGCAGTGTCAGGTGGGCGCTGTGTATTGTAGCGTCTGGTGGGCGCTGTGTATGGCAGCGTCAGATGGGCGCTGTGTATGGAAGCGTCGGTTGGGCACTGTGTATGGCAGTGTCGGGTGGCCGCTGTGTATGGCAGCGTCGGTTGGGCACTGTGTATGGCAGCGTCGGGTGGCCGCTGTGTATGGCAGCGTCTGGTGTCCGCTGTGTATGGCAGCGTCGGGTGGTCGCTGTGAATGGCAGCGTCTGGTGGCCGCTGTGTATGGCAGCGTCGGGTGGGGGCTGTGTATGGCAGCGTCGGGTGGGCGCTGTGTATGGCAGTGTAGGGTGGGCGCTGTGTATGGCAGCGTCGGGTGGGCGCTGTGTATGGCAGCGCTGGGTGGGTGCTGTGTATGGCAGCAGTGGTCTTATGTTAAGTTTATGATGTTGGATAAATGTAAAATTGTCTACATTTATTTCTGTCTGGAAGACTAGCAATTGTTTCCCTGCAGAAATATCAGCCTCATAACGTTATGTGGGCCTATGCATTATTTATGTGAATTACCGCAAAATTCGTACTCCTCCTCGGCTAAAAATACTCCTCAAAATTGTTAAGAGGAGTATTTTTACTCTTCTGGAAAAAATGTAGTGCGACCTCTGCTCCCTAGTGTCTCTGTAAGAACAGTCACTTCTGCTGTTCCCCTCCCGCACAGTCTCCCTCTCTTACCAGACCTCAGTGACAGCCCAGCAGGCTGCATTATCCACAATCCTGAGTGATGCCACAGACCGGCATCAGGATGTTCTGTGTGGGCGAAGCTAACATAGCTCCGCCCCATCCTTTGCCTGCACTTGCTCCAGGCTGGAGGCCTAAACTTCATACTGGGATAACTTGGCCTTCTTCTGCATCCGACCCCCAGACTCTGACCTCAGCTCTGTGACTGCAGGGGGCTCCCAGGACCCTCTTATCAAAGCACCTGATAAGTCCATCTAGTAAGAAGCATGCAGCCGTGTCTGTAGTGGAGGGGGTGCAGGGCTGCTGGGGTCACACTCTCATTGTAACAGCCCTGTACTGCCCTAAAGTAATGATGGTCACTGACCTGTGAGTTCCCACTGTCAGCTTTTTGTTTCACCTGTGGCCCTTCTGTGAGCTTCTTGTGCCCGCTGAGTGTGCTGCCTGTGCCCGCTGTGTGTGCTCCCTGTGCCCTCTGTGTGCACTCCCTGTGACCCCTGTGTGTGCTCCCTGTGTGTGATACCTGTGCCCGCTCAGTGCGCTTCCCTGTGCCTGCTGTGTTAACTCCCTATGCCCCATCTGTGTGCTCCCCGTGTGTGATCCCTGTACCCCCTGTGTGTGCTCACTGTGCCCGCTATTTGAGCTCCCTGTACCCCCTGTTTTCACTCCCAGTGTTTCGTATGTAAGCTCCCTGTGCTCCTGTGTGAGCTCCTTGTGTCCTTTGGGCTCCATGTGACTCCAGGGCACAACCAAACGCCATGCTCGTGCGCTGCTTGTGCGTGGCCACGCTGCATTAAATTACTGCATGGCTGTCTGGGCCATAGAGGGCTCTAGTTAAACTAATGAAGAAGGCATTGTTTAGGTGGTCTGCATTGTTAATGGAGGGTTATAGATAAAGAACCAAGAACCAAGAAAGAGTCCAACTTAGCAGTGTGCCCTCCACAGATCCCCCATAAGTGTGTCCTCCACAGATCCACCATAACAGTGTGTCCTCCACAGATCCCCCATAACAGTGTTTCCTCCACAGATCCCCCATAACAGTTTGTCCTCCACAGATCCCCCATAGCAGTGTGTCCTCCACAGGTCCCCCATAACAGTGTGTTCTCCACAGGTCCCCCATAACAGTGTGTCCTCCACAGGTCCCCCATAACAGTGTGTCCTCCACAGGTCCCCCATAACAGTGTGTTCTCCACAGGTTCCTCATAGCAGTGTGTCCTCCACAGTTCCACCATAACAGTGTGTCCTCCACAGGTCCCTCATAACAGTGTGTCCTCCACAGGTCCCTCATAACAGTGTGTCCTCCACAGGTCCCCCATAACACTGTGTCCTCCACAGATCCCCCATGACACTGTGTCCTCCACAGGTCCCCCATAACAGTGTGTCCTCCACAGGTCCCCCATAACACTGTGTCCTCCACAGGTCCCCCATAACAATGTGTCCTCCACAGGTCCCCCATAACAGTGTTTCCTCCACAGGTCCCCCATAACAGTGTTTCCTCCACAGATCCCCCATAACAGTGTGTCCTCCACAGATCCCCCATAACAGTGTGTCCTCCACAGGTACCCCATAACAGTGTGTCCTCCTCAGGTCCCTAATAACAATGTGTCCTCCACAATTCCACCATAACAGTGTGTCCTCCACAGGTCCCCCATAACAGTGTGTTCTCCACAGGTTCCTCCTAGCAGTGTGTCCTCCACAGTTCCACCATAACAGTGTGTCCTCCACAGGTCCCTCATAACAGTGTGTCCTCCACAGGTCCCCCATAACACTGTGTCCTCCACAGATCCCCCATGACACTGTGTCCTCCACAGGTCCCCCATAACAGTGTGTCCTCCACAGGTCCCCCATAACACTGTGTCCTCCACAGGTCCCCCATAACAATGTGTCCTCCACAGGTCCCCCATAACAGTGTTTCCTCCACAGGTCCCCCATAACAGTGTTTCCTCCACAGATCCCCCATAACAGTGTGTCCTCCACAGATCCCCCATAACAGTGTGTCCTCCACAGGTCCCCCATAACACTGTGTCCTCCACAGGTCCCCCATAACAATGTGTCCTCCACAGGTCCCCCATAACAGTGTTTCCTCCACAGGTCCCCCATAACAGTGTGTCCTCCACAGATCCCCCATAACAGTGTGTCCTCCACAGATCCCCCATAACAGTGTGTCCTCCACAGGTACTCCATAACAGTGTGTCCTCCTCAGGTCCCTAATAACAATGTGTCCTCCACAATTCCACCATAACAGTGTGTCCTCCACAGGCCCCCCATAACAGTGTGTCCTCCACAGATCCCCCATAACACTGTGTCCTCCACAGGTCCCCCATAACAGTGTGTCATCCACAGATCCCCCATAAATGTGTCATCCACAGTTCCTCCACAACAGTGTGTCCTCCACAGGTCCCCCATTACAGTGTGTTCTTCACAGGTCCCCCATAACAGTGTGTCCTCCAAAGGTCCCCCATAACAGTGTGTCCTCCACAGTTCCCCCATAACAGTGTGTCATCCACAGATCCCCCATAACAGTGTGCCTGTGCCGCATTATCTCTATTCACTGCTATGGAATTGTCAGTGATCAGCTATTTACAGAACACTAGTAGTATAATGGAGGATGACCATACATGCGCTGTGCTCTCCCTTCACTTCAGGGGCTCAGATGGGACAACCCATTTTTTTCTGCTTGTGGTTTTATAAACTGCACTATGGAAAAGAGAAGTGTGCTGGCCACTCATAATGCGTGGTCCGTGTCAAGAATTGAAAATGGGAAGGAATGAAAATCCACTCCAAAAATGCATCAAAAACTGTTTTATAAAATGTGTTAGAAAAAAAAAAACACATCTAAAAAAAAACAGATGCGGATTCTGCATTAGGTTTTTTTAAGCACATAAAATACTCTGTGTGAACATACCCAAAGAGGCTGCAGGATCAGCAGCTTAGGCCTTGTTCACACGTAAGTTATTTGATCAGTTATTTCCATCAGTGATTGTGAGCCAAAAACCAGGAGTGGAGGTTACACAGACATAAGGTATAATGAAAAGATCTGTATCTGTGTTTTTGACTCACACCTGATTTTGGCTCACAATACCTGATGGAAATAACTGACCAAATAACTGAGGTGTGAACAAGTGGAAAGGCTAAAAAGAGATGATGTGGCATTCTACAATCAGCTGCTGTGGTTGCAACCGTTGTCCGTGCCTACAAGGTTCTGTCAGACTGCTAGTCCAATATTTCAGGATTTAGGGCCCCACTGTCAATTTTGCCCAAGGCCACAGTTGGTCTAAAACCGACCCCTTACTCCGCAAACAGAGGATGCACAAAATACAAATACATTCTTTGAGCATTCCGTGTTTTTCTCTCTCCCATCAATAGAAAGGACTATTCTCGTCCTCAAAACGGACAGAGCCTGCATGATTAGCGGTAGGGGCATATCTGTTGTTATTGCTGAAAACACTGATACTACTGGATTAATGCCTTAGATGCTGCAGTCAATGTTGACCTCCACATCTAAGGGTTTTGCAGAGGGAGGAGGCTCCCTCTTTGACTCCATCAGCCCCATGACGTTGCCGTACGGAGAGCTAATGGAGTCAGAGAGGGAGCCCTCTCCCTCTGAATTGTCAGTGTACAACTGATGGTGTAATGCAGTACAATATTACATGCATCATACTGCAATGAATCAGGGATCAGACCCTAAAAAATTGAAGTCCTATAATGGGTCAAAAAAGTAAAAAAAAAAAAGGTTTTTAAAAACCTTCATCAAGTCGTGTACAAAATATATCTATTAGGTATCATTGCTTTGGTAACAAGCAGCTCTACAAAAATACCCTGTGAGGTGAATACCGTAAAAAAAAAAATGAAAACAACTCATCCCACCAATGAGCCCCTGAGACAAAAACAGGATTAAAAATAGATACTGTATTAGGTATTGCTGTCCCCATGAACTTTTTTATAAAAATATCAAATATCAGCTGAACGCCATAAGTTAAGCCGTTCACTACCAGCTTCGTAGCTGTACAAAATACCAACACAGTACAGCTACGGCGCAGTTTTCATCCGGTCCCTGAGTGAAATTGATTGGTGACCGGGTGACGATGGCTGCTCAGGCAGGCAGCAGCCATCTTCCCTAGGGGTACAGGGAGGTTTTTCCGCCCCCCTACAACATCGATCACTGCGATTACCTGACTTCTGTAGACCTGCCAATCGAAGCTCCGGATTATTTTTCATTCATCAAGGAAGCTGGAGGGGGGTTGAACAGGGTTTGTACAGGTTTGACTGGTGCTGAACTTGTCAGCACCTGTCCCCCCTGGGTCAGGCAGTGTTTGGCGTCCCCTGCCAACACTGCTATTGGCTGGAACAACGCTTCAGCCAATGGCAGCGCTACAGCTGCACAGGAAAGGGCTTAACTTCTAGCTGGTGACTGCATGCAGAGAGGTTCTGTGCCCCTCTGTGCTGCTGGTTGGCTTGCTGGGACTTGTGGTGCACCAGCACTGTGACTTCTGATCCAGTAATGAAGAAGAAAGAAGGAAAAGAAGAACACCTGGAACTGCTGCGGTGAATTTTTTTTTTCCATTTGCAGCAGTACTAGATCTCTAAATCACCCTCTGTCCCTGTCCTTTCCTGTCCCCCCCCCTCCTTTTTTTACGGACTCCATTTAAACCGTGCATTTTTTTTATTATTCTTTTGTTACAATTTTCCAGCTCTGCGCAACTTTTTCTGCATGTGAGCCGTGACCGCCAAGTGCTGTTCAGTGCATACCTGCCTGATCAGCACCTGGGGATTATTATTTTTTTCCACATCTGTGTTCATTTTTTTTTTGCCAATTTTTCCTTTTCTTTCGGTCAAAAAGAAGAAACTGTAGTTAGGAGTTTATATAAATATATAGAGAGCTCTATATTTCTTTATATATATATATATATATATATATATATATATATATATATATATTATATAAATTTTTAGCCAGTGTTAATTTTTTAACCACTGTACTGAATTTTTATACTACAGTGTGTGCATGTGTGCTGCAGAGCACCAATAACAAATCAGAGAGGCCTCCCTAGATCCCTGGTAGGGCAACCACTAAGAAAAGGAGAAAGTTGTGCTCTCCTCAATGAGAACATGTTGGTGGTTAAGTACAAGGACAAGAGGGATGTCCTTTAACTGACAACCATTCACACTAACACCAGCTCCCCTGTCTGTCTACCGGGGGAGGGGGGTGCTAGTGGTGTTGGGAACTTGGGTCCCCCCCTCGCAACGCCACTGTCCCCTGCCGCTGTACTAGGTACCACAACCACTGTCCCCAAGTCAGGCTGCATCCTGGACTACAATAAACAATGCCCGAGTTGTACCAGGGCAACATTTTCCTGGCGAAGAATGGTAAAGACCTGAAAGGGGGATAAGGAAAGACACCATTCACCATTGCAAAACCTGCCCTTAAAATCTTGGCCTGTACATCAAGGATTGTGTCAGAATCTATCACTCATCCATGGAATAATTTCATCTTTGATGTACCCTGTAATTTTACTTATAACTGATTTTGTCCAAAGAGCTTACATATCCACTTTTCACCAACCACTACATATTAATTTCTGTAATAAAACTGTTTGGTCAAAAGTGCCCTTTCAACTCCTTAAATGTTTGTACGGTAGTGCTCTTTCCAAAATGGGGTCAATTTTTGGGGCTTTCAATTTCTGGGACCTCAGGATTTATTTAAATGTGACATGGCACCTAAAATCCATGTATGTTTTTTCAGGCCTTCAAAATCCATGTTTTGCAGTTTGCCTCTAAAGCCCTGCTGTGCGCCCAAACAGCAGGCTATAAGCACATGTGAGGTGTTGCCGTATTCAGGGGGAAATGGGTAACAAAATTGGGGTGCATTTTGTCCTGTTACCCCTTGTGAAAGTGAAAAATGTGGTTGTAAAGCAACTTTTTCTGGAAAAAAATTTAATTTTTCATTTTCACAGCCATGTGTTTCCTAATTCTGTGAAACGCCTGATGGGTCAAAGTGCTCACTACACACCTTGAAATATTCCTTGAGGAGTCTAGTTTCCAGAATGGGGTCAATTTTTTGGGGTTTCCACTGTAGGGTATTTCATTGTCTCTTCATATGCGACATAGCTCCCAAAAGCCAATCCTTCAAAATCTGTCCTCCAAAAGCCCTCTGGTGCTCCTTTCCTTTTGAACCCTGCCATGCACTCAATTATCCGTTTTTGAGCAGATGTAGGGTGTTGCCGTCTTCAGGGGGAAATGGGTAACAAAATATGCTGTGCATTTTGTCCTGTTACCCCTTGTGAAAGTGAAAAATGTGGGTGTAATGCAACTTTTTCTGGAAAACATTTTAATTTTTCATTTTCACAGCCATGTGTTTCCTAATTCTGTGAAACGCCTGATGGGTCAAAGTGCTCACTACACATCTTGAAATACTCCTTAAATGGTCTAGTTTCCGAAATGTGGTCACTTTTTGGGGTTTTCCACTGTATGGGTATTTCAGGGCCTCTTCAAATACAAAATGGCGCATAAAAACCATTCTAGCAAAATCTGACTCCAAAATCCATATTGCGCTGCTTTCCTTCTGACCACTGGCCCATGCCCATAGAGCGGTTTACAGTTGTGTTCAAAATTATTCAACCCCCAATGCTGTAAAGGGTTTTAGGGAATTTAGTGTACAATTGTAATTGTGTTCAGAATGAAATCTTACAAGGACTTTTTAAAGAACCAAATGCAACTAAAATGACATCAATTGTTTTTGTAATACAGTATTAAATGTTGTTTTTTTTGTGATTTCTTCATTGACACAATTATTCAACCCCTTAAAGACGACCACTCTTAAGAACAGAGGTTCATTCAAGTGTTTTCGATCAGGTATTGAAAACACCTCTGGATGTCAAGGAGCAGCAATTAAGCATAATAAGCACCAATTAGGCAGATGTAAAATGACTGTGATACTCAGCTCCTTCTAGACATTTACTGGTGTGTTTACAAACATGGTGAAGTCAAGAGAATGGTCCAGGAAGACAAGAGAAGAGGTGATTTCTCTTCACAGGAAGGGCAATGGCTATAAGAAGATTGCAAAGATGTTAAACATACCAAGAGACACCATAGGAAGCATCATTTGCAAATTCAAGGCAAAGGGCACTGTTGAAACGCTACCTGGTCGTGGCAGAAAGAAGATGCTGACTTGGACTGCTGTGTGCTACCTGAAGCGCAAAGTGGAGAAAAGTCCCTGTGTGACTGCTGAGGAGCTAAAAAAAGATTTGTCAGATGCGGGTACTGAAGTTTCAGCTCAGACAAAATGGCGCACACTGCGTAATGAAGGCCTCCATGCCATAACTCCCAAACGCACCCTCTTGCTGTCTCCAAAGAATAAGAAGAGTCGACTGCAGTATGCCAAAAGTCATGTGGACAAACCACAAATGTTTTGGCATAGTGCTCTGTTGGACTGATGAAACAAAATTAGAACTGTTTGGGCCCATGGATCAACGCTTTGTTCGGAGGAGGAAGAACAAGGCCTATGAAGAAAAGAACATCTTGCGTACTGTGGAGCATTGCGGGGGTCAATCATGCTTTGGGGCTGTTTTGCTTCTACAGGTACAGGGAAGCTTCAGCGTGTGCAAGATACCATGAATTCTCTTCAGTACCAGGAGATATTGGATGAAAATGTGATGCAGTCCATCACAAACCTGAGGCTTGGGAGATGTTGGACCTTTCAACAGGACAATGATCCCAAGCATACCTCCAAGTCCCCTAGAGAGTGGTTGCAAATTAAAGGCTGGAACATTTTGAAGTGGCCATCGCAGTCACCAGACTTAAATCCGATTGAGAACCTCGGGTGGGACTTAAAGAAAGCAGTTGCAGCACGCAAGCCTAAGAATGTGACTGAACTGGAGGCTTTTGCCCATGAAGAATGGGCGAAGATACCCGTAGATCGCTGCAAGACACTTGTGTCAAGCTATGCTTCACGTTTAAAAGCTGTTATAACTGGAAAAGGATGTTGTACTAAGTACTACGATTGAATGTCACTTGAGGGTTGAATAAAACTGATAATGATGTGAGCACAGAAAATACATTTGTGGTTATTTCATTATAAATGTTATGTTATATTTGTCTGACTTACAAGTGCCTATTTGATTTAATTGTAGACAAGATGACTGAAATGATCAAAATCAATGTCAAACTAGCCAAAAAACTCAATTTCAGTGGGGGTTGAATAATTTTAAACACAACTGTACTACCACATATGAGGTATTTCTGTAAACTGCAAAATCAGAGTAATGCATATTGAGGTTAATTTTTCTGTTAACCCTTGCTGTGTTTCAAGAATAAATTGATTAACATAAAAAATGTACCAAAAAGCATTTTCATTTTATTCTTGTGGAACACCTCAAGGGTTAACAAAGTTTGTAACATCAGTTTTGAATAATTTGAGGGTAGTTTCTAAAATTGGGTTAATTATGGGGGGGTTTCCATTATGTAAGCCCCTCAAAATCACGTTATAACTGAATTGGTGCTTAAAAAAATGGTTTTGGAAATTTTGGTGAAAAGCCTTCTAACATCCTAAAAAAAAAAATATAACATTTACAAAAAGATGCCAACATAAAGTAGAAATATGGGGAATGTTGATTGATAACTATTCTATCAGGTATTATCGGTCTTAAAAGTAGAGAAATTCTAATTTAGAAATTTGCAATTTTTTTCCCACATTTTTGGTAAATTTGGGATTTTTTCATAAATAAAGGTGAAATATATTGGCTCGGATGTGAAGGGGTTAAATAAATAAATAAAAATGTGCTAGAACAGACATTTTTTGGTCAACTTAAAAACACCATAGTATTGAGCGATAAAAATCTATCTACCCCAAAATGTTACCAATGAAAATGTCACCTTATTCTGCAAAATGGCTCAATATTAGACAGCAAATGGCTGCACTAGTATCCAGAGGCTGTTCAATATCAACATGGTGCCTATAGATCAATCCATCAAACCTACTTTGCAAAAGCCAAAAGGTGGTCTTTCCCTTCTGACACCTGTACCATACCCAAACAGCAATCTATGTCCAGTAGATACATTAGAATCCTCCTAATTGCTGTATTTAAAGGGTGTAGGGTGTCTTAAATACTGTAGCACCAGCTGGACACAACTAGGCACTGAAATGCCATCTATGGAAAACTTGCAATTTTCATTTTACACTGCCTCTTCCTCATTGATTTCTGCAAAACACATTTGGTGTCAAAATGTTCACTCTTGATAAATAACTTCAGGTGTGTAGTTTCCAAAATGGGGTCACTTATTGGAGATTCTGCTTTATCGACACCTCAGGGTTTTTGCAAATGTGATTTAGTGCCTGAAAACCATTCTAGTAAATCTGCCCTCTAGAAGACTAATGGACTTTCCCATTTTCCCATATGACTCTCCTTTCCTTCTGAGCCTTGAAGTGTGCCTTATTTTGCAACATTTTATTGTAAGAAATTTTAGTTTTCACAGGGGGTAAGAGGAGAAAAAGCACCCCACATTTTGTTAAGAATTTCCTCCTCAACATGGCAACACCTTATATGTGGTTGTAAACTGCTGTCTGGGCACACTGTAGGGCTCACAAGGGAAAGAGTGCTAGATGAGAAATTGGAAAAACCCATTTGGCTTTTGTAGGGTAGATTTTGTTGGAAACGTTTTCGGGGCTATGTTGCATTTGAACTGCCCCTGAAGTACCCCTTCACTGGAAACCCTTGAGTGTTTCTAAATTCTATGAAACGCCTGTGGAGTCAAAGTGGTCAGTACACCTCTCAATAATTACCTTGAGGAGTGTAGTTTCCAAACTAGATTTACCACTATAGGGGTACCTTAGAGTCTCCTTAAATGTGACATAATGCCCAAAACCCAAAAACCATATGGTGCTCTTTCCCTTCTGTCCCTTGAGTCCTGCAGTGTGCCCATACAGCATTTTACAACAACATACGGTGTGTTTTTGTAAACTGCAGAATCACAGTAATAAATAGAGGTATATTTTGCTGTTAACCCTTGCTGTATTACATTAAAAAAAGGATTAAAATGGGAAATCTTCAAAAAAGTAAAATTCCACCTCATTTTCCTTTGAATCTTGTGAAACATGTAAAATAAAGAATAACAAAGTTTGTTAAATCAGTTTTGAATAATTTGAGAGGTGTTGTTTCAAAACTGGTTTGTGCTTTCTACAAAGTGACTTCATAACTGAAATAGTCTTTAAGAAAGGGGATTTTTGGAAATTTTCTTTTTTTTTAAATTGTTTCTCAAGGGGTTAAAGACATCTAGGAGTTTATTTATAATAACATTTTTTTTTTGTATTTTCAAGGGGGGTGGTTGTTGCTTCCTAGAGAATCTCTTTAATGATTACATTAAAAGAACCTTTTAATCTGCATGTCTAAGTGGGTAACATCTCCCTAAAGGTACAAAGATTATGTGGTCCAGCCAGGTATTGGGGAGACTACATTTCCCAGCAGCCATTGCAGCTTCGAGAAGATAAAATGGAAAGCGTGATGTAAAAATGAGAGAAGGATTATGAAAACAAAAACGAAAAAACTGACAACAGTTATTGATAGTGAGAGTGTTTCTAAGAGTGACTGAGGAGCTTTTAACAGTTATATTGACTACCATAAATCCAGAACTCAGTGTAGGAGCCAATGGGGGGTTGCTAAGGCAACGGGCCATCACCTGTCATTTGAGAGAAGAAAGACTGCACAGCAGCTGCAAGACGAGTTGGGGGAGCAACTAACCACAATGAAGAAATACTGTGAGGAAATTAACTCTATATAGTCATTAAGTGATTATACTTGTTTTGCTTTACATTATGTATGTTGCAAAGAAAAAAAATGAAGTTAGCACACCCCAATGCACAGGAGCCATGGTTGAAAACACAAAAGCAATACAGCCAATGCTCAGTACCAATCTACCAATGATCATCCTACACTATAAATATCTTTGTATTGTACATCTCCTGGTGCAAAATGGCCTCTAATAAATACAGGGAGAGCAGGCTACAGCTTTATACTTGCAGTAATTGAAATCAGCCTATGGGACGGACAGGTTAATCAAGAGTGCACGATCAATGGAGTCAGCCACACCTCCAATGCAAACTACATTGTGTTTGTTTTTGCTTTTGAGCTTTCAGCCATGGAGACATGCACCTATTCACTTGGATGTGCTGACTTAAACCCTCTTTTTTTTGCAGTCTGAATTGGGGTTGTGGCTGACTCCATTGATCGCGCACTCCTGATTAATCTGTCCGTCCCATAGGCTGAAATTAATTAGTGCTAGTATAAAGCTGTAGCCTGCTCTCCCATTAATTTAATGGAGGCCATTTAGCACCAGGAAAGGTAAAATATAGAGTGGGCTCAGCATGCATGTGGAACCTGCATTCCCTGAATTTAATGGAGGCCAGTATGGCACCAGTGGAGGTTCCTGTCCTAAAAAGATCGCACAAATAATTTTGTACAAAATAAATCTCACATTTACCATATAACATAGCATTAGTACATTTTCTATAGTGGGTATGGCACTATTATATTTACTTGAATATTTGTGTTTGTAGAGTGCTGTTGCATTGTGTTTGATTTTGATATTCTGTACTGTATGTGTACAGGTCTGAAATTAATGGCACCTAAAAATAGATAATAACAATAATAATAATTAGTGTTGAGCGAGCTGAAGCATTTAAAGTGGAATTCGATCCAAGGTTTAGGAAAATTTGATACGTAACAAATCTGAATTTCATTGCACTTCATAGTAACAAATTATTTTTTCCCCCTAAAATGACGGTTGTTAGAAAGTGAGTAATAAATTATCTAATTGAACAGTGTTTTCCTTGTTTAATAGATAAGCAATTACATGCCTTATGACAAATTAATTTGGAACAAACCAAATTTTGTGAAAATTTTTTGCAAAGCGTTCGAATCGAATAGTTGAAAACTTTACTCATCTCTAACAATAATAATAATAATAATAATAATAATAATAATAATAATTGTGTGCCTCAGTCTGAGCAGAAAGGAGCTGTGTTGCAGGTCAGTGTGTGACAGAAAGGACCTAGGAATGTCCATGGATGCCCAGGGCGGGTGGAGACAGATGCTGGCCACTGAGATGTATCGCACAGGTCTACAGGACAACATTTAAAGTGGCTGTACAGGGGCTTAATATTGATGACTAGAGATGAGCGAACCGAAGCCGACAAAGTGGAATTCAATCCGAATTTCAGGAAAAATTTGATTTGCAACAAATGCGAATTTCCTTCGTGGTAACGAATCGCAATTTTGCAAAAATGGCCACCACACTTGAGAGGACTGAGGACATGGGGCAAGGAACTCTGGGAAGGCTGGATCACCCAGATTGACATGCATGCATGTAGCGAATCAGCAGCCATCCAGCCCTGTGATGTCACAGCCCTATAAATATGGTGGCCATCTTAGAATCAGACATTTTCCAGGGTTATGAGTGCAGGTACAGATGTCAGAAGGCGCTAGGGACAGCAATTGGAAAAACCTCATTGTGAAAAAAAACTGAAAAAGGGAAAGGATAGGGAGTAATCATTTCACAGTATCTTAGTGCAGGGAGAGATGCCAGAAGACGCGAGGGACAGTGCTAGAAAAACTATTTACAAGTGCAGGGAAAGATAATTTGTGGATCCAAATAGCCATTATACAGCTCTGTCATTCCAGCAATTTATTCTTGCAAGTGCTATGTTGAAAAGTCTTTAGTGGCTTATATCTGTGGAAAAAAATATATATACGCAGTTCACTTCTGCAGCTATATGTGTTGAAAGCGTTTAGTGGCGTATTTCATTACAAAAAGAAAAAAATATTCTCAGTTCACTTCTGCAGCTATATGTGGTGAAAGTGTTTTGTGGCATATTTCAGTAGAAAAAGAAAAATATATACGCAGTTAACTTCTGCAGCTATATGCGGTAAAAGCATTCAGTTGCCTATTTCATTACAGAAAGAAAAAAATATTTGCTCTTCACTGGTGGAGTTATTTGTGGCAAAAGGGTTTAGTGGCCTATTTCAGTACAAAAAGTAAAATATATTCTCAGTTCACTTCTGTAGTTATATGTGGTGAAAGCGTTTAGTGTCCTATTTCAGTCCTAAATGGAAAAAAATGTACGCACTTCACTGTTGCATTTATTTGTGGTGAAAGAGTTTAATTGGCCTATTTCAGTACAGAACAAAAAATATATACGTATTTCACTTCCGCAGTTGTTATTATTTCAGCACAAAAACAATATACCGTATTTTTCGCCCTATAAGACGCACCGCCCCATAAGACGCAAATAGGTTTTTGGGGAGGAAAAAAATATATATATTTTTAACCAAAAGGTGTGCTTTTGGTGGGTTTGGAACTAATGGTGGTCCGTGCATGACACTATTACTGGGGATCTGTGGATGGCACTATTATGGGTGATCTGTGGATGTCACTGTTATGGGGGGGATCTGGGGATGGCACTGTTATGGGGGATCTGTGGAGGACACTGTTATGGGGGATTTGGGGATGGCACTGTTATGGGGGATCTGGGGATGGCACTGTTATGGGGGATCTGGGGATCTGTGGACGATGCACTGTTATTGGGGATCTGGCGATTGCACTGTTATGGGGGGATCTGTGGATGGCACACTGTTATGGGGGATCTGGGGATGAAACACTGTTATGGGGGATGGATCTGTGGATGGCACAGTTATGGAGGATCTGTGGATGGCACTTTTATGGGGGATTCGTGGATGGCACTGTTATGGGGGAATCTGTGGATGGCACTGTTGTATATGTGTCATCCACAGACCCCCCACCTTATAACAGTGCCATCCACAGACCTCCACCCCACCCCATAACAGTGCCATCCACAGACCCCCCACCCCTTAACAGTGCCATCCACAGATGTTCCACATAAAAGTGTCATCCATAGATCCCCCCACCGCTCCAGTGCTGCCTTATGCAAATATAAAATGTCTCATTAAATTAAAGGTGATTAAACGATTAAACATGCCCCCTCACTTGTAATATTACCGAACACAGTAACAGCTTCTGTACAACGAAGGCAGGCCAGGCAGCAGCGTGACTCCAGGACGTCACGTGCCTGCGCCGCCTGCTTCATTCATAAAGTAGGCGACATAGGCAGGTGACATCAGGGAGTTACGCTGCTGCCCGCCCGGCCTGCCTGCGGTGTACAGAAGCTGTTACTGTGTTTGGTAGTATTACAAGTGAGGGGCATGTTTAATTGTTTAATCACCTGCCATAGATTGCCACCTGTCACGATAGGGTTCCATTGTAAAGTAAAAAGTATACGTTAACTTAAACTTTTTTTTGCTAGATTCTGCAGGATGGAAAAGTGTAGTGTATTGCGCTATTGTATGATTTTTTCCCCCCAAACATGTATGTTAAACTTAGAGCAAAAACGTTATGTGAATCCAGTCTTATACAGATGATTAGATTAGATGTGCAGATTACAAGAAGTGTTTTTCAACGATATCTATGATATTTAATCATAATAATCTTAGCTAATTGTTTGGCTTTATTGCAAAATATCATGGGTAACAGTGCACCATTTGTTAAAGGGGTTCTCCAAGATTTTGATATGAATGGCCTTTCCCTCACCCAACACCCCATTGAAGACACCGCAGCACTGAAGTGAGCATCACAGCCTCCTCCTAGGCCAGTGATTACATGTTCTTCAGTCACGTGGTCTAGGTGCAGCTCAGTTCCATTCAAGTGAAAGAGGCAGAGCTGCAATACCAAGCAGAGCTGCTGTGCAACACCTTTTCGACAGTGTACCAGAATTTTGGACCCTGCTGATCTGATATTGATGACTTTTCCAGAGTATAGATCAACATCAGAATCTCAGAAACTCCTGTTAAAGCTTCTTGGGTGTATAGGACATTCACTTTATTACTCACTAGTGTTCAGTTGGGTTGGAAAATTACGTTAAGGACTGATGTTACTGAATTAGTGTACATATACAATTGCAGATTACGTGCAGAAAAAAACACAGCATAATACAGTATCGGCAATGTGAATGAGATTGGATAAATCTAATGTACACTTTGTGTATTTTTTACGGGTGAAAATTAACCTGCCATGAGGATTTTAAAACCCATGGCATGTGAATTGCTTGTGTAACTCTGTTGAGCTCAAAACGTTCTGTGTAGTGTTTTTTCCCGTAGACTTAACATATACAGAAAAGCCTTGAACATAAAACACATAACTGCACAAAAAATGCACCAAAACCATGATAAATATGTAGATTTTTATCACATTTTTGATGCAGTTTTCATGTGGATTTTCTGCTTAGAAATAGGCACCAAGTGTTGCGGATCCAGGAGATACAGATGCGATCCGTGTTGCATCCACATATTTTACGGAACTATTGAATTCAATTAATCTTTAGGCTGCATTTTGCGACCAAGTATAGGACATGTTCTATTTTTTTTCTGCATCTATATAGTAACAGTGGCATATGAAACGTCAGCCTTAGTATAATCTGCCCCCATGTTTTATAGATTTTTTTTGCAATGTGGCTTTCAGTTACACGTGAATGTGTATTTGGGAGTTGGGAGGGATAGCTGACAGACGAGGAAGCGTTTGGCTATCAGTTAAATTATGTATGGACTTTACTGGCGGGGGGGGGGGGGGGCGGCGTCACATGAGCAGCATGAACAGTAAATATGGCCCTGGTTACTATCATAGTAATAATAAAATATGAAATACAGCACTTTATCCAAATACATATAGGTTAAAATTCCATAATAGCATAATTTAAAATAAAAACACAGAAACATTAAACTAAAAGCTAGTAAAGAAACATTGCACAAGACATTTTAAAATTTTAACCAGTCAGATCAAAGATTCCGTTTTCGTATATGGCAAAAGAAGGAACTATCTTAAAACTCCTAGGTTTCTCTTGATATAATTATTAAGTCACATGTTTTCAAATATCCAATAATATGATAACAAGGGAACTCCAGGGAATCACAACAGGGATTTTCTTGTTCGTATACCAATAAAAGGAGTTATGACTACTTTGCAGCCACTATCAACAAGTCATGTGCTTTCCAATGTTTAATAATATTACATACTTTATGTCTCCTTATAATTCTTGCAAATTAACCCCTAGGAGTTATACTGTACATAATCTAACATCAAAATCTACATTAACTCCTTAGGGTGTAATATTCTTAAGGAGAAGATCCCCCAAAAATGCCATGCTTATTAATGGTTAGAACTAGATTGCCCCCATAGTGTTTCCTTATATAGAGAGCAGGCCCAGTAAAGATATAATCTACATTGGCTGAATTTTAGACAGAGCGGTGAAGAACAGTATTTTTCTTGGAATTTAAGAATATCTAACATCATTCTTGTAATTGAGGTGTTTTCTATACATCTTATGGCAAGTTTAAACAGTTTATAAGTAGTGTTGATCGAGCACCAAGGTGCTCGGGTCAAACACATCGGGATGCTCAGGTGCTCTACAGAGCACTTGAGTATAATGGAAGTCAATGGGAGAACCGGAGCAATAAACCAGGCACCCCCTGCTCTGAAGAGGGGAGGGTGCTTGGTTATAGGAAAAGTTCAGAAATTCAAGGAAACACCACCGAAATGTTTTGGAAACAGCATTGGGAGGATGTCTGGATGCATCTTGGACTCCCAGGTCACTGCTGGGAACGATGTTGTCTAAGTAGTACGCCACTGTTACAGACTGACAATAGTACGCACAAAAACAAAAATAAAATCGATTTTAGAGGAAAAATTGTTAAGAAACATTGTTTCCTATAGATTAACTTGTAAATAATATGCAAGTGCTTCCAAAAATTACAAGCAAGAGGCGCTCCCTACAACCTTTATATCACATAAAGGAGGGTCCCATTCACATTGTGGTACAATTGTTCATGTAGTGGGACTCCGAAAGCCTATGCACTAAGTGAAAGGGCTGCCAAAAATTACATGGAGCCGGCACTCCAATACACTCTTTGTTACACATAAAGGAGGGCATCATACACACCCTCTAAAACATTATGGTTGAGGGCCTGCTGCTGAGGTGACCATCTAAACAATTATGGTTGAGGGCCTGCTGCTGAACATTAAAACATTAGGGGTGTGGGTTTGCTGCTGATCTGACCTTTGAAAAGGTTATGTTTGAGGGCCTGCTGCTGAGCTGACCATTGAAAAAATTATGGGTGAGTGCCTGCTGCTTAGCTGACCATTGAAAAAATTATGCGCAAGTGCATACTGGTGATCTGACGATCGAAAACATTATGGTCGAGGGCCTGCTGCCACTTTGGTGACTCTAGATAACCTCAGGCCGATCGCATGTCCCCGTGATGGCGATAATCCATTCGGATGTCTGCCCTATCAACTTTCGATGTTATTTTCTGTGCCTACCATGATGACCACGGGTAACGGGAAATCAGGGTTCGATTCCGGAGAGGGAGCCTGAGAAACGGCTACCATATCCAAGAAAGGCAGCAGACACGCAAATTTCCTACTCCCGACTCGGGGAGGTAGCGACGAAATAAAACAATACAGGACTCTTTCTAGGCCCTGTAATTGGAATGATTAAACTTTAAATACTTTAAAGAGGATCTATTAGAGGGCAAGTCTGGTGCCAGCAGCTGACTCGCTCCCGGCCTTCACAATGTTCACCCAGTGTGCCTTCAGGGTGAGGATTGTGTTGACCAGACTCTTGGATAGTGAGACTGGACTTGTAGGTGAGGGCCTGCTGGTGAGCTGACCCTGTAAAAGATTGTAGGTGAGGGCCTGCTGGTGAGCTGACCCTCTAAAAGGTTGTAGGTGAGGGCCTGCAGGTGAGCTGACCCTTAAAAACATTATATGCGAGGGCCTGTAGGTGAGCTGACCCTGTAAAAATTATATGCGAGGGCCTGCAGGTGAGCTGACCCTGTAAAGATTGTAGGTGAGGGCCTGCAGGTGAGCTGACCCTGTAAAAGATTGTAGGTGAGGGCCTGTAGGGAGATGACCCTGTAAAACAATATATGTGAGGGCCTATAGGTGAGCTGACCCTGTAAAACATTGTAGGTGAGGGCCTGCAGATGAGCTGACCCTGTAAAAGATTGTAGGTGAGGGCCTGCAGGTGAGATGACCCTGTAAAACATTATATGCGAGGGCCTGTAGGTTAGTTGACCCTGTAAAACATTATATACAAGGGCCTGCAGGTGAGCTGACCCTGTAAAACATTATATGCGAGAGCCTGCAGGTGAGCTGACCCTGTAAAATATTATATGCGAGGGCCTGCAGGTGAGCTGAGGGCCTGCTGTAAAAAATTGTAAGTGAGGGCCTTCTGGTGAGCTGACCCTGTAAAAGGTTGTAGGTGAGGGCCTGTAGGTGAGCTGACCCTGTAAAAAAATTGTAGGTGAGGGCCTGCAGGTGAGCTGACCCTATAAACCTTTTGCAGGTCCTGAAGAAAGATGAGGATACCGGCTGCACGATTATTTGGCATTCTATTTTAAGAATGCAATTATTTTCTATTATAACCATGTTATAACTGAAAATAATAAAATTAAATTCGGATCCCCATTGACTTTAATGAGTTCTGTGTTCTGGTTCGGTGTTCGGGTTAATTTCGGATCCCGAACCCGAACTTTGACCTGAAGTTCGGGCGAACTGGAACTTCACCGGGTTCACTCATTCCTATTCATGAGGGTTCGGTCCTGTCAAATGAATTTAATCAGTTTCTATGAGGAGATAAGTTCTAGACTGGACCAGGGTGAGTCAATTGATGTCATATATCTTGATTTCTCCAAAACATTTGATACTGTGCCACATAACAGGTTAGTACATAAAATGCGAAGGCTTTGACTGGGGGTCACTGTCACCAGTGGGGTACCTCAGGGGTCAGTATTGGGCCCTGTTCGCTTCAGTATTTTTTATTAATGATTGTGCAAAAGGCTTGCATAATAAAGTATAATTTTTGCAGATGACACTAAACTGTGCAAATTAATTAACACGGAAGAGGGCAGTATACTGCTATAGATGGATCTAGATAGATCGGAGGCTTGGGCACGGAAGTGGCAGATGATGTTTAACACTCATAAATGTAGGATAATGCATATGGGAAGGAATAATTTAAGTCACCCATGCATACTAAATGGTAAAACACTGGGTAACACTGACATGAAAAAGGACTTGGGCATTTTTGTGGATAGAAAACTTAACTGTAGAAACCAATGTCAGATAGCCACTGTCAAGGCTAATATGATTATGCGGTGCATCAAAGGGGAATAGATGTGCATGATGATAACATAGTCCTACCACTTTACAAATCACTAATCAGACTGCACATGGAGTATTGTGTATAATTTTTGGTTCCTGTGAACAAGAAAGACATAGCAGAGATAGAGACGGTTCAGAGGAGGGCATCTAAAGTAATAACTGGAATGGGTGGACTACAGTACTCAGAAAGATTATCAAAATTAGGGTTATTTAGTTTAGAAAACATGTATGTGGGGAGATCTAATAAACACATATGTCAAAGGTAGGGTTGAGCAAGCACCTGGAAGTTCGGGTTCGCCGAACCCCGAAGAGGCCGAGACTGCAGCAGAAGAGGGAGCAGGAGGATCCCAAGATCTTTCGTAGTTTTTGAGTTGTTTACTCCACTGCATCTCGTGCTTTGCATTTAGATGCCTGGTCATGCAAGTGGTGCTCAGGTTTAGAACATTTATGCCTCACTTCAGGCTCTGATTGC
The DNA here is from genome assembly GCA_033119425.1 of Bufotes viridis. Classification (NCBI taxonomy): domain Eukaryota; kingdom Metazoa; phylum Chordata; class Amphibia; order Anura; family Bufonidae; genus Bufotes; species Bufotes viridis. The sequence goes on along the minus strand of CM065592.1, from coordinate 340,194,744 downwards.
ACAGCATGCAAACCACTCGCATCTTGTCGTCAGCACATCGTCTGAAGAACTGCCATGCCAGGGAACTCCTTGGAGCTGGCTTTGGTGTGCTCAGTCCCTGGGTGCGGTGGGCAGTAGCAGGCGTACTGGCTAGGGGACGGCCACTCTGCTTTTGCACACTGCTCCCTCTTTTGCTGTGAGGCTGGCACTGTGTGACCACCACCTCTTCCTCCGAACTGCACACGTCACTCGCATGACCTTGATTCCATGTGGGGTCTAGGACCTCATCATCCTCCACATCATCATCCACCCACTCTTCACCCCTGCCCTCCTCGCCGGTCTGCACACTGCAGAAAGCCGCAGCAGTTGGCACCTGTGTTTCGTCTTAATCATAGCAGAGCACTTGAGTATAATGGAAGTCAATGGGAGAACCGGAGCAATAAACCAGGCACCCCTGCTCTGAAGAGGGAGGGTGCTTGGTTATAGGAAAAGTTCAGAAATTCAAGGAAACACCACCGAAATGTTTTGGAAACAGCATTGGGAGGATGTCTGGATGCATCTTGGACTCCCAGGTCACTGCTGGGAACGATGTTGTCTAAGTAGTACGCCACTGTTACAGACTGACAATAGTACGCACAAAAACAAAAATAAAATCGATTTTAGAGGAAAATTGTTAAGAAACATTGTTTCCTATAGATTAACTTGTAAATAATATGCAAGTGCTTCCAAAAATTACAAGCAAGAGGCGCTCCCTACAACCTTTATATCACATAAAGGAGGGTCCCATTCACATTGTGGTACAATTGTTCATGTAGTGGGACTCCGAAAGCCTATGCACTAAGTGAAAGGGCTGCCAAAAATTACATGGAGCCGGCACTCCAATACACTCTTTGTTACACATAAAGGAGGGCATCATACACACCCTCTAAAACATTATGGTTGAGGGCCTGCTGCTGAGGTGACCATCTAAACAATTATGGTTGAGGGCCTGCTGCTGAACATTAAAACATTAGGGTGTGGGTTTGCTGCTGATCTGACCTTTGAAAAGGTTATGTTTGAGGGCCTGCTGCTGAGCTGACCATTGAAAAATTATGGGTGAGTGCCTGCTGCTTAGCTGACCATTGAAAAAATTATGCGCAAGTGCATACTGGTGATCTGACGATCGAAAACATTATGGTCGAGGGCCTGCTGCCACTTTGGTGACTCTAGATAACCTCAGGCCGATCGCATGTCCCCGTGATGGCGATAATCCATTCGGATGTCTGCCCTATCAACTTTCGATGTTATTTTCTGTGCCTACCATGATGACCACGGGTAACGGGAAATCAGGGTTCGATTCCGGAGAGGGAGCCTGAGAAACGGCTACCATATCCAAGAAAGGCAGCAGACACGCAAATTTCCTACTCCCGACTCGGGAGGTAGCGACGAAATAAAACAATACAGGACTCTTTCTAGGCCCTGTAATTGGAATGATTAAACTTTAAATACTTTAAAGAGGATCTATTAGAGGGCAAGTCTGGTGCCAGCAGCTGACTCGCTCCCGGCCTTCACAATGTTCACCCAGTGTGCCTTCAGGGTGAGGATTGTGCTGACCAGACTCTTGGATAGTGAGACTGGACTTGTAGGTGAGGGCCTGCTGGTGAGCTGACCCTGTAAAAGATTGTAGGTGAGGGCCTGCTGGTGAGCTGACCCTCTAAAAGGTTGTAGGTGAGGGCCTGCAGGTGAGCTGACCCTTAAAAACATTATATGCGAGGGCCTGTAGGTGAGCTGACCCTGTAAAAATTATATGCGAGGGCCTGCAGGTGAGCTGACCCTGTAAAGATTGTAGGTGAGGGCCTGCAGGTGAGCTGACCCTGTAAAAGATTGTAGGTGAGGGCCTGTAGGGGAGATGACCCTGTAAAACAATATATGTGAGGGCCTATAGGTGAGCTGACCCTGTAAAACATTGTAGGTGAGGGCCTGCAGATGAGCTGACCCTGTAAAAGATTGTAGGTGAGGGCCTGCAGGTGAGATGACCCTGTAAAACATTATATGCGAGGGCCTGTAGGTTAGTTGACCCTGTAAAACATTATATACAAGGGCCTGCAGGTGAGCTGACCCTGTAAAACATTATATGCGAGAGCCTGCAGGTGAGCTGACCCTGTAAAATATTATATGCGAGGGCCTGCAGGTGAGCTGAGGGCCTGCTGTAAAAATTGTAAGTGAGGGCCTTCTGGTGAGCTGACCCTGTAAAAGGTTGTAGGTGAGGGCCTGTAGGTGAGCTGACCCTGTAAAAATTGTAGGTGAGGGCCTGCAGGTGAGCTGACCCTATAAACCTTTTGCAGGTCCTGAAGAAAGATGAGGATACCGGCTGCACGATTATTTGGCATTCTATTTTAAGAATGCAATTATTTTCTATTATAACCATGTTATAACTGAAAATAATAAAATTAAATTCGGATCCCCATTGACTTTAATGAGTTCTGTGTTCTGGTTCGGTGTTCGGTTAATTTCGATCCCGAACCCGAACTTTGACCTGAAGTTCGGGCGAACTGGAACTTCACCGGGTTCACTCATTCCTATTCATGAGGGTTCGGTCCTGTCAAATGAATTTAATCAGTTTCTATGAGGAGATAAGTTCTAGACTGGACCAGGGTGAGTCAATTGATGTCATATATCTTGATTTCTCCAAAACATTTGATACTGTGCCACATAACAGGTTAGTACATAAAATGCGAAGGCTTTGACTGGGGGTCACTGTCACCAGTGGGGTACCTCAGGGGTCAGTATTGGGCCCTGTTCGCTTCAGTATTTTTTATTAATGATTGTGCAAAAGGCTTGCATAATAAAGTATAATTTTTTGCAGATGACACTAAACTGTGCAAATTAATTAACACGGAAGAGGGCAGTATACTGCTATAGATGGATCTAGATAGATCGGAGGCTTGGGCACGGAAGTGGCAGATGATGTTTAACACTCATAAATGTAGGATAATGCATATGGGAAGGAATAATTTAAGTCACCCATGCATACTAAATGGTAAAACACTGGGTAACACTGACATGAAAAAGGACTTGGGCATTTTTGTGGATAGAAAACTTAACTGTAGAAACCAATGTCAGATAGCCACTGTCAAGGCTAATATGATTATGCGGTGCATCAAAAGGGGAATAGATGTGCATGATGATAACATAGTCCTACCACTTTACAAATCACTAATCAGACTGCACATGGAGTATTGTGTATAATTTTTGGTTCCTGTGAACAAGAAAGACATAGCAGAGATAGAGACGGTTCAGAGGAGGGCATCTAAAGTAATAACTGGAATGGGTGGACTACAGTACTCAGAAAGATTATCAAAATTAGGGTTATTTAGTTTAGAAAACATGTATGTGGGGAGATCTAATAAACACATATGTCAAAGGTAGGGTTGAGCAAGCACCTGGAAGTTCGGGTTCGCCGAACCCCGAAGAGGCCGAGACTGCAGCAGAAGAGGGAGCAGGAGGATCCCAAGATCTTTCGTAGTTTTTGAGTTGTTTACTCCACTGCATCTCGTGCTTTGCATTTAGATGCCTGGTCATGCAAGTGGTGCTCAGGTTTAGAACATTTATGCCTCACTTCAGGCTCTGATTGCACAGCATGCAAACCACTCGCATCTTGTCGTCAGCACATCGTCTGAAGAACTGCCATGCCAGGGAACTCCTTGGAGCTGGCTTTGGTGTGCTCAGTCCCTGGGTGCGGTGGGCAGTAGCAGGCGTACTGGCTAGGGGACGGCCACTCTGCTTTTGCACACTGCTCCCTCTTTTGCTGTGAGGCTGGCACTGTGTGACCACCACCTCTTCCTCCGAACTGCACACGTCACTCGCATGACCTTGATTCCATGTGGGGTCTAGGACCTCATCATCCTCCACATCATCATCCACCCACTCTTCACCCCTGCCCTCCTCGCCGGTCTGCACACTGCAGAAAGCCGCAGCAGTTGGCACCTGTGTTTCGTCTTAATCATAGATGTGCTGCTGTGATCCTCCCATGTCCACATCCTGAAACATAAGTTGTTGGGCATTAGTGTTGATCGCGAATATTCTAATTGCAAATTTTTATCGCGAATATTGACACTTTGTTAATTCCCCAAAATCTAGAATATAGTGCTATATATTCGTAATTGGATATAGTTTTTCAGAAATGGGTCGGCTTGCAGTATGGGCCAATGTTTCTGTAGTATATTCCGTAGAAGGGGGTGGTTATTGTTGAAAGTGGTGATAAATGATGTATTGTATTTTTTATTATTATTACTATTACTACTTTCTTGGTGGGTTGTTGATTGGTTGGTTTCTAGTGGTAAACATTCCTCTTGGGTATGCTTCTGTGCCAGTTGGAGTGCGGCCTTGACGATACTTCTTGGATACCCCTTGCCGTAGAATCTGTTTTAGATCACTTTGCTCTTTTGTCTGAAGTCTTCAGTATTCGTGCAATTTCTACGGATACGCTTGAATTGGCTGAAGGGAATGTTATTTTTCCATCTTTTATGATGGCCACTTTGGTAATCTAGGTAGCTATTCCCGTCAACTTTTTTAAAAAAGGTCCTAGTTTCAATGTTGCTGCTGTTGGATGTGGACAAAATGAGATCTAGATATTCAACTGAAGTTTCAGAGCAGTTCGCTGTGAGGGTGAGATTAAAATTGTTGTCGTTTAAATAGAGGATGAAGTTGTTCATTTCTTCTAGATTGCCGTCCCAAATGATTATAAGATCATCTATGTATCATTTGTAAAACTTAAGTTTTGTCTTCCATGGATGGTTGTTGTAAATGAATTTATCTTCAAATTCTCCCATGTAGAGGTTGGCATAACTTGGCGCGAAACGCGTCCCCATTGCGGTCCCCCTTACTTGTTTGTACGTTCTTCTATTGAAAGTGAATACATTATTATTTAGAATAAATCTGATGCCTTCCAATATAAACTGTTTTTGTGCAGTGGGGATGTTCTCGTTTTTTAAAAGAAATTGTCTGATTGCTTCTAGCCCAATTTCGTTCAGAATATTTGAATATAATGATGCCACATCCAATGTGGCCCAAATGTAGGATTCCTCCCAATTGAAGTCTTTGAGAAGAGTGATCAATGTGGCAGAATTTTTGAGATAGGATGGCAATTTTGTGACATATTTTTGTAAAAAGATGTCAATGTAATGTGACAAATTACTTGTTAGGGATGAGATGCCGGAAATCATTGAACGTCCAGGTGGGTTGGTAATGGATTTGTGTACTTTTGGTAGATGATAAAAAAAATGCCAGATTTGGGTGGTCTAAGGATATGTATTCCCTCTCTTTCTTGGTAAGTATTTTTTGGGATTCTGCTATTTCTAAAAGAACTGTTACTTCTTTTATATCATCCCTTGAGGGGGTCATAGGAAAAGGTTTCGTAATATTCCTTGTCTTCTAAGATTTTTAGCGCTTCGGCCATATAGTCGTCATAATTTTGGATTACGATTCCGCCCCCTTTATCTGCGTTTCTGATGACGATTGTTTGATTATCCATGAGGTTTTTTAAGGCGGTTTTTTCGTTTCTATCCAGATTGTTTTGAATCTTTAAGTCCTTGTTTATAGCTCTTAGATCTTTTGCCACAAGAGCAGAGAAAGTTTTGATACGACTCCCCCTGTGGTATATCGAGTTGAACGTGGATTTGGGGTTCAATCCTGTATTTATGGCTTTTCCAGTTTCAGTGGGTGGTGTTTTGGTGAATTTGTTCTGTTTGGGTTTGGAGGCTTGTATTTCAAAATGCCTTGCGAATGTAAGTTTCCGGATATAGGAATTCAGGTCGACAAAAAGATCAAATTCATTGAATTTGCCACTTGGGCAAAAAGAGAGCCCTTTTCGCAGGAGACTGTTTTCAGCTTCATTTAAGACATATGAGGAGAGATTAAATATCCTTACTAGTGTTTCTTTGTGTGCCTCTCCGGACTCGGCCGATTGGTGGTCGGTTCCTGGGGGGTCCTGGGTAGGTGTCTTTTTCTTGGTGTGTTTTCCTCCTCGTCGGCCTCTTCTAAGTCTATTTGTCTTTTTATGCCTCTGTTTGAAACAGGTTTGAAAAGATCCGTGATTATCATGGTCCCTGAAGGATGCCATAGGGCATACGTTGCTTCCGGGGTCAGGGCCCCGTAGCGGTAAAAAAGACTGGTGGCTAATTGAGTGTGTGATGTCTTGGCTGCTGTTATTGAGTACAGTAGCCAAGGAATCATTGAAGTGTGGACTGGAAGATTCCAATACCCAAATTCATTATGTACATCAGCCATTCAGTCCCGCCCCATACCTTCTAGAAGCAACCCCCTAGCTCCCCCAAGGACACTATATCACCACGACACCTAATATGAACCTGATACCTCATGCCATGTTAAGCCTATATGAACTGCGAACTATCATGAATTTTAGATGCTATTTCTAAATCTACATACTCATTCTGAAGGTGATTAGTTTTAGAAATTATTTTAACCATTCGCAAATTTTAATTATTCAATTATCAGAGGAGAATGTAGCAACACCATATTTAATATATAATATAATTTACTGAGCTTCAATTGAGCATATCTACATTCAGTTTTTTGTTTTTTACTCAACTCATGAGATCCAATCCCACATCAAGTGTTTCAGTATTGTATACATGTGTAAGTGTGTATATATATATATTTGTGGTAGGGTCTCCGGCGAGGAGCGGAGAGACTGAACCTAACGGCTGGATGTGTGCCTGGAAGCCGCGTCTGCGGTACGCCAAAAAAGGGGGCATACCCAAGAGTAATGTGTAATGAAAAATGGTGAATGAGAGAGAGAGGGGGGGGACGCAAGCCTGGGAGGGATGTCGCGTTGTCCTGCCGTGCAGCCTGGAAGGCTGTGCCTGGGAGATATATAGTCCTATGCCCCTCCCACAAATGCAGGGCTGTAACCAGCCTGCTATACTTGTGGTAGGGTCTCCGGCGAGGAGCGGAGAGACTGAACCTAACGGCTGGATGTGTGCCTGGAAGCCGCGTCTGCGGTACGCCAAAAAAGGGGGCAAAAGCTTCGTTTAGGAGACTTTATTGATTAGATGACATTACATGACCAGAGTGCTAAAAGCCCGTGCTATCTCGTCCTGCGGATGAGGGATGTACCTGGCGTAACAGGATGAAGACCACCGACCCATCTTGCGTATGATATGTGATGGGACACCGTGCTTTGAGGCGGCTGATGCGGCACCGATGCGGAATGAGTGCCCGGAGATACGTTTAGGATCAAACCCGGCGCCTGCGGCCAAGGTGCGTATATGGTTGATAAATTGCGGAGTTGTGAGCGCTCTGGACGGAAATGGTAACAAAGGGCTGTCGGGATCCCTTGCTCCTAGTACCTTGGTTAGCTGTTGGAGTGCGGCTACCGGGCACCATGGATTGCGGGACGGGAAATAGTGGATCTGTACCGGAGGCCCTGACTGAGAGGTTTTGGAGACTGGGAGGAGCAGGATGAAACGGTCGTGCTCGGCCCGGAGCTGGCAGACAGAAGGGCCGGGACGTGTTGTGCCCAGGCTGGTGAATTCGCCTGGTCTCAAGAACCCGTAAAAGCTGAGGTATACTGCCGCTTTGAGTACGGTGCTTTTTAAGGGGCCAAAAGGATGTCCATCCAGGGCTGATGACAATGCCCTGAACAGGTCCCCGGACACTGCTTGTCTCCTTGGTTCTGTCGTAGTGGAATTTTTCCGAATCCCTCGCAGCGTAGCTTTTACTGCGTACGCACTAGAAATGGAACGGCTGTCTGGCTGCTGTAGCATAAGAAAATGTTGGACCCCTGCCAGATACATCCTAATGGTGTTATAGGAAAGCCCTAAATCCTTATGACAATAGGCCAGAAAAGAGATAATGAATGTGATCTGGTCAGTAGCCCCCCTAGGGAAATTTCGGGAAAAATTTTGGAACGCCTTCCAACCTGACTGATAATTCCTGATTGAATTAGCGGATAAGGAACTACGAATCAAGGTTTTGGCGGCTGCGATATGGGGTCCTAGTCCATTATGAGTTCCTGCATCGGTGGAGGGGTGGTGCCTGATTCCCAGGCTTCCGGCATGACCTGGAAAAAGAGATTAAAGTTGAGTCTAGACAGGGCGTCTGCCGCTACGCTCCTGATGCCCTGGATGTGCGAGCATGAGATATGGAAGTTAAACTGGAGTGAAAGCCACGTGAGCTATGCGGAGAAAACTTGACATTAGCGGGGAGTGGGCTCTGCCTTTTGCTAGGATATCGACCACCACTTGGTTGTCGGTGACAAATCTAACCGGTAGATTTGCCCATTCGAACCCCAAGCTTGGGCTGCTGCTACGATGGGGTAGATTTCCAGAAGTGGGGAGGACTTGGATGCGTGAGGGTCTGAGGCGATCTGGGGGCCAGCTGTCGGCGAACCACTGCCTGCCCCAGATTGCCCCGAATCCGAGGGAGGCAGCTGCGTCTGAGAAAACGATTGGACAAGATTCCTCCCATTGGGGCACGAAAAGGGAGATGCCGTTCCAGGCGGACAGAAATCTGTCCCACATGGCTAGGTCGGAGAGGGCATCTCGACCCAGCTTGATGCTGGATTCCTGATTGGGCATGCCTGGGAGCAACTGGAGTAACCTGGACATAAATGCTCGTCCCTGAGGCATGATCCTTGAAGCAAAGTTGAGCGATCCCAGGAGAGATTGTAGCTCGAGCTTGGTGATGAACTGTTGGCCGACATGTCTATGGATGAGCTTCCTGAGATCGCTCAATTTGCCCTCAGGCAGCCTGGCCTCCATCCTGACGGTGTCCAAGGTGACCCCCAGAAAAGTGATGGTGGCTACGGGCCCCTCTACCTTGGCCGGGGCCACTGGAACTCTGATGGCGGAGAATACCTTGAGTAGCTGGTTGAGTGCCTGTGGGGTAGCGTCGGGCCGCTCTATCAGCAGAAAGTCGTCCAGGTAGTGGATGACCCTGGGGCATTTTGAGATGTTTACGAGTATCCAGTGGAGGGCCTGAGCGAACTGGTCAAAGAGCCAGGGGCTGCTCTTTGACCCGAAGGTCAAGCGGGTGGCGAAGTAATACAGGCCCTTCCACTTGATACCGTAAAACCCCCAAAGATGCGGGTGGATGGGTAAGATCTTAAACGCATCCGAGATATCGGCTTTGGATAGCCAAGTCCCGGGACCTAGTTGAAGAATGAGCTCGATGGCCTGATCCAGCGAAGCGTACTTCATGGAGTACTCTTCTGAAGGAATTAAAGCATTGAGGCTGGGAGTGAAGGAAGCGTGGGGAGCAGACAAGTCGTAGATTAAACGTTTTTTATTGATGATTTTTGGAGACCAACCCCATGGGACTGACCCTGTAAGAAGGGAAGGGAGGAGTGGAGAAAGGCCCTATGATGAATCCCTTGTCAAGTTCGGCCTGAAGTAGCTCGTCCACGGATGGAGGATCCTCCAGGGCCGAACGGAGGTTGGGACATTCCCAGGGCGAGTGGGGAAGGGTGACCAGACCTGTATGGAACCCCTCCCTGAAGCCGTTGATGAGGAAGCTCACGAATGCTGGGTCGTGGTGGTCCTGTAAGAGAGTAGCCAAGACCGGGATGTCAATGTCGGCTAGTCAACTCCTACTTGACCGTTGGGAGCAGGTGGCCTGGGGATGGGCCCTGAAGCAAATCGCGCAGATGTGCAGGGCCTTGCACTTACTGTAGTTACAGAAGGATAAGTTATAGTTGTTGCAGATCTGGCTGTTGCCCAGGAAGGTGATGGGTCTACCTAACTTGTCGACCGAAGGATTGGATTTTTGGAGGCCGGAAGGGCCTGGCTCGGTTTTAGGCGTGGTTGACGCCGCCCGGTTGGGACACCAATCGGAGGAATGCGATATTGACTGGCAGCTAGCGCACACCGGGGTCTTGAGCCCAGAAAAATGTCGACAGAAGAGTTCGGTATCGAGGACCGACCAGTCTGTGGGCTGCTGGAATTGGGCCAGTGTAGCTGCTGCCTTTGCCGAGAAGGCCCGGTGGTAATCGTGGAACGCGTATCCTCCGTATTTGTATCCCAACTCGGCAATGCGGTAGAGGTATGTGTCTAACTCCTCGCGCCTCTCAGGGTGAGCTGAACATACTATGTCCCGATAGAGGCTAAACGCGAGCACGAACTCGAGGGGTGACAATTTTTTGTTGAGCCGGGCATCGCGTGCCTTGAGCACTACCGACACATCTCCGCAGGCGATGGTTTTGCTATCCACGACATCGTGGGTGGAGATGAGTATGGCAGCGAGGTTGACGTCCTTGCCAGCTAGGATGTCCTTCCTAATGGTGTCTGGCACGAAATAGGAAGGAGCGATGCATTGCCGGACAGAACTTGTACCTGTGGCCGATGGGGTGGTGGCGACGGTACCAGACTCGGGTGTGGAGGGAGTGCTGGCGGGGGCCTCACGTTGCTCGACCGCCTGTAAGCGTGAGTTGAATTCCGCCATGGAGGAGGACAACGTGTTGATTGTGGCATGGAGCTGGGTAAGTGACACCTGGATGGTGGGTAAGGAGACCTGTTCTGTCTGGGAAGATTGGGGATCGGGGAACAGCAGATGATAGAGCTCGGCCTTGCGTGCCGAAGCAGAGTGGCGGATTCCCTTTTATTCAGTTCTGAGATGAGCTTAGGCACTGTCCATGCCCGGTAAGAGGAGTTGCTCCCTCTTCCTGAAACCGCGGATTCGACCACGGAAGCCGTATCCTCAATATCTGACCCGTGCGACATGATGCCTGTAAGGAAAGGAAAAAACGACTGCAACAAGAGCGCCAAGTGAGCCGAGGGATATTATGCCGCGGGAAGAACCATCTTACCTGAGTTGTCCAAGGCGGGCTATGCTGGGTGGCAGGCAAAATGGAGTCCTCTGGCCGGCGGCAGGAGTAACGTGCTGCTCCAAGACCTAAGAGAACGCCAACCGTGAAGCCGACTAAGGGTGACGCGGGTGCCCCTGTTGGCCTCCGCGGAGTGGAGGGTACGGCCTGGGAAGTGGGCCGTGTGCAGAAACCGTAAATGGCCCCCCTTACCTGAGTGTCCTAACGTGCGTCTAAAATGAAAAACCAAACGACCCGGTCCCTGGAATGACGGACGGGTGGGACAACGTGTCACTTGAACCTATGGAGAGAACATGATAACCGGAGCGACTGAGTGATCAGACTGCGCGGGACTGATACGGGGGTGTAAAGAAAATGCCTAGTAACCCACGTGGGGGAGCGCGACTCCCCGAGTGACTGCTGGGATGCCGGAGGATCCGACCGAGTGCACCGAATGAGTGACGAGAGTAATTCAGTAAGAGGCAGAGAACGAGGAGAATAGACCTGGGCGTACCAGGGGTGGATAACGGAGTCCTGAGCGTATCAGGGAAACTGAGTGACCGGGCGATCCGGCAAAAAAGGACCAGGGCGTACCTGGGCGGGAATGTAGACAGGAGGAGCGTGGCGGTGTTAGTCCCCCACCGAGCCTGTGACGGTGAAAGGGGGATGGAAAACGGGTGAGGAACCTGGGAAGGCGTGGAAGCTGCCGGGCCGAGATGGGAGCACCCCCACGGCGGGTGGTGCTGTTGGAATGAAAGATGAGACGTGGCACGGCTGAGCGGCTGACACCAAGAGGGGCGGAATGGACTGCCGTGACCCTTGAGTGGGTAGTGACTCGAACCTGAGGACCAGTGTTCTGCGATATCCCCCACCTTCAAATACCCTTCTACCGTATGAACTGAGCCTGCCCAGTAGAGTAAAGTCTCCGCCCACATTTTAACAAAAGCCCATGATTTACATTAACAATTGTACGCTCGCCACGCTTTGGGGTCGGCCTTGCTGCGCTCGGCAACTATAAACTAACTCTATGCCGCCATTGATAGTAAAGAATGAACAGGATAGTAAAGAAGGGCGTGTCAAGAGAACGGGCTGTGGGCGGGGCCTTCACTCGTGTTGAGCATGCTGAAGTAGGAAAACAGCTGCGGCAGGAATATACCCCAGAACACCGGCTGTGGGAGCGGAGATGAACGTGGGAGTGTGCAAGGTGTTTTTTTTTTTTTTGGTGGCGAGAGAGCGCGTAGCTCTGGGCCTGGGACCGTGATGCTTCGGCAATCGTGTGTTCTGGGAAGAACGTGCGCCGTGGTCTTTCCGGCAGGGCGTGAGGACCGGTGCCTCTGTGTGAGCATGATCACCCATGCTGTGTGGAGGCCCCATTAGATATGATGCCTTGCTGTGCGTTAGTGCAGTCAGACTAGGGTGAGGCTTAATGTGGAGGGAGCACCCCGTCTGCTGCGGTTTCCCTGGGTGGGCCCCTCCCCCCTCCCAACGTCTGGAAGTATGTCCCACTTGCGGGGGGAATCAGTTGGCACGAGGTGCCGACATGGACCCTCAGGGGAGGCCCCTAAGAATCCCTGCTGCGGGGGTGGCCCTGTCTGCTGCCGGAAAAAGTGCCAGAGGGGGGGTCTGAGTGCCAGCTGACTGCCCCCCAGAAGAAGTGCATGCGGCCGGGAGCGAACACGCGTGCCGGTTGCTAGGCAACCGGAACGCTCCCGGCCTGCAGGGGGAGACCGCAGGCGCGCGTGATGGTCGTTGAGGGGAGGATGGATGCGGTATCGTGCCCGATGCGGGGCCTCAGGAGGAACTGCCCGGGCCGACCTGCCGCGCCTGTCTGGTGACCGGGGCAACCAGGACGCCACGGTGGGCCGGAAGAGTGCTGGCGGCGTGGAGGAGGGTGCCCTGGACGTGGGAAGGAGGAGGCAACGCCGGTCGCCGGTGTGCCTGGATCGGAGGTAAAGAAAAACCGCGTACGGCGGACCTCGGGTGTCCTGCGGTGTAACTCGGTCGGCGGGTGCGCCGGATCGACTTACCTTCCACCGAACGACCCGGAAGTGACGCGGGCGGGCGGGCGGATGTCGCGTTGTCCTGCCGTGCAGCCTGGAAGGCTGTGCCTGGGAGATATATAGTCCTATGCCCCTCCCACAAATGCAGGGCTGTAACCAGCCTGCTATACATATATATATATATATATATATATACACAAAATTATGTATAGATCCATGTCTGTAAATTATTATACCTTATGATTATACTCCATTCTATATCTCCTTTTTGCTATCGTTATCATTTTAATGATTATCATTATTATTATTATTATTATTATTATCATTATATTTTTATCATTATTATTACCATAACCACCGGGGATTCCCAACACTCTGTCCAGTATGTTGTTATTATCTTATTTTTAGACTTGAGAAAGGGATGCAATATCCTGAAACGCGCTGTCACCAATAAAAATAACTCAACTTTAAAAGTGCTGAACTTAAGGTCGTTTATTTGTGTGCCATAAGAAGTACCTCCAACAGTGCCTTCAGCACAAAAAAACGTCACCATTTTGATCATCTTCAGGACAACTTCCAGGACAAGAGGCAACTGGATGGATACATATTTTTAGCCTTACAAACTAAAAATATTATGTTACTATATATTTTTCTGGCTCTCACACTGAATCCATCACTTTTCCCCCACACAAAGCTACCTACTATGTCACATGATATCATCACAGTTCCTACTTGCCCATTTATGCTCTTCACTTCTTAGCTATATCTAATTCTGCCCAGCTTCTACTCTCCATTGCTTAGTCCCACCCCTCCTGATATCATCACAGATCCTTCACAATTTCTGGTCTTCACTACTGAGTGCCCTCCCCGTCTGCACTGATCGCATGATCACATTCTGCATACTGAAGACTTTTTAGAAAGGGTAACTAGAAGGTATAAATGAAAGATACATGTAACATTGTTTTAAGCTCCACGAAGGTGTCATGTGAGGAAGACTGTGACTACCTATTTTGACTACTGTGACTACTTCGTTTTGTATTCACAGTTGGGTGTCGTCCATGTTCCATGTTGGGAGCTTGCCCATTGATTGCAGGTTACAGTGATTGTTTCTTTACTATATATGTGATATGTGTGTATTTGTCTTATCATTGTTTGTTAAACTTCTTATTCACTTAGCCTTTTGTTAAACCTACAGTAATTTATTCCTGTCTCTTAGAATCCATAGTAAAACAGCTTGAAATAAATCTAGCAGAGCAATTGGAGCAATGAATGGAGATATTTCTGGATCCATGTAAGTTACAGGACTGGTTCTAGGTTTGTTAGAAAGTTATTGTCATGTAGTATTTGATGTCTGATTTTCATTTTTTTATATTGATTGGCCATTCACTTGCTGTCATTATGGCATGATAATCAATAGTATTTACTCTATACTACACTTGAAGAAAATAGCTTTGCTAGTCTACTATAATGTGAAGTTCTTATTCACTCACAGAAACCTGCCTTGCCTAAGCTCCTTCTATTGATTGCTTTTCCTTCATTTCAAACTATTTGTAACTATAGTTTGTAAATCACTTGCTAGTGATTTTCACTTAGGTTAACAGTGATTTTCATGAATAAACTATTTGTGTGGATAGTGGATAGTCAAGGTGAATAAACCATTTCTCACTCTCTTCTCATGATGTTGCATTATAAATGTAGCATAATCAGATATTTTCAGATGCCTAGAGCAAGCAATTGAAATCTTTATTATTGACATTGAATTCAGAATTAGTAGCAGATTATGTTTGAATGACTTTAGAAATATTGCTGCTCTAGGGAAAAATTGAAATGAAGCCAATTGTACCCTCTCATGCAAATAGAGAAACAAATTCAAATTAGACAAATCACTAAGCGTTAAATTTAAACAGATCTCTCCACTGTAAATATTGCGGGGCTATGGAACGGACATACGGATGCGGATAGTACATGGTGTGCTGTCAGCATTTTTTGTGAACCCATTGAAATGAATAGGTCCGCATCCTAGCCGCAAAAGAAACGGAACGGACATGGAAACAAAATACATTCGTGTGCATGAGGCCTTACCCTGATGCTGTCTTCATTTAAGCTGAGATCTTTGTTCCATAGCTAAGTTTTTTCTAGTCTCCTGGCCCCTCCTAACTCCACCTAAAGGTCAGTACTCATGTACAGTTACTTCATACTTCAGGAATGTGGCCAGGTATGAGACATCTCTAATCATTTACAGTGTCTTGAAAAAGTATTCATACCGCTTGAATTTCTCTAGCATGTATATTACAACCCAAATAATCGTTCCTGTACTTTAGGGTAATAACAGGTATGACGAGGCAGTGTTAACTCTGCTTGCAGTGGGTAAATTGTTCCGGCTACCATTAGAGGGCGCCGTGCTGTGCAACACAGGGGTCTCATCTGCAGGCTCAGTGTATGTAACTTTTTTTCATGCTAACTGTATTTTAGAGTTGTAGGTGATATTGCTGTGTTTCAGTAAAGAAGTTTTTGTTTGCAAAAGCCGGTGTCTGTGTCACTTTCCTCGTCTGTGACTTTGCTGTATCCTGGGGAGCCCAGGTACACGGAGTACAACTTGCTGTAGTCAGCAGGATACATGACCTTTATGGATGGGAACGAGGCGGGAGACCTTCCCCCGGCGGCAGTGTAACCGGATCAGGACCCAACTCAGGGTGCACCAGCACAAGGCCAGCTTGCCCCCAATGCTATGCCCGCTCCAGTAGAATACATCCCCATAGGGGGCGCTGCTGCGTCATCTGCCAAAGTATGACGGTAAAAACATGATGTTGCAGGACAGGACTGAAAGGTTGCGGAGCGCAGTTAAAATGTGTAAGCTGACCCCCGAGCTGCAAAAAGAGGTTGCGTTGGGAGCTCTAGAGGGTGACATTAGATGGACAGTGATAGTAGGGCCCGAATCTGAGAGGGACAGCCTAGAGAAAATATTCTCCCTGCTAGGGGGTGTGCTAAAGTAGTGCAGCTGCGGAGCCACTTCTTCAACCGACCATAGCGAGAGGGTGAGACCCTGATTCAGTACTCCAATGCCCTACAGGAGACGCTCAATGAAATACAGCGGCAGGACCTAGAGGCCATGGGAGCCTTCCGGGAGGTGGATCGGCTACTAAGAGATCAGTTCATAGTGGGGCTCTCCAACAAGTTCTTACAGGACATGCGGCGGCCGACATGGCATTCTAGAGCGTCTACCTAGCTGCCGTGGAGAGAGAGGAAGAGCACATGCCTGTGACGGAGAGAGTAGTAAGTAGCAACCATGCTACAGGACGTCAGTCTGCATCTGAAGACTCTGATTCCTTAAAGGATGTGGTCCAGGCCCTGCAGACAGAATTGAAAGGACGCCGACTGGAAGTGTCTCAAATGAAGGCAGGATCACCCTGGCCTCCGGAAATGACCCCAGCGTCCCACACCACTCAACCCAGGATAACTCCGGCGCGGGGGCCCCTCTGTTGGGCTTGTCGACATTACGGTCATATGGCCAGAGAGTGCCCAGAACAGATGAAGTCTGAGCCGAAGTTAAACTTCCGACCGCCACAGTGGCTGGGCGTACTGCTGCGGTACACCAGAAGTTAAGCCCTATGCGTGAGGAACGTGACCTTTATGCCAGCAGCCCCATTATGGAAGCTGAGTTGGAAGGCCAGAAGGTACGCTGCCTAGTTGATACAGGGTCAGAGTGCAAACTTATGCCCTTGGAGTTTTTCGAAAGGCACTTCCGGCATATGATGGAGCCCGAAGACGGGAGCATCATCAGGCTGACGGCTGCCGATAACAGAGAGATGGATGTTCGAGGGATAGTCTGGATGCGGGTCCGAATGTTTGGGCAAGACGTCGGCAAGAACGGGGTCATGCTGGTGGACCATCCGTCCTGGAAAGGAATGGACGTGACCCTAGGTATGAATGTACTGAGAGACTTAGACCATTAAGGGACGAAGTATTGGCTACGGGCCATCACACACAGGCCAGACCCAGAAGGTTTTACAACATAGGGTGAGGGGCTGTAGTCTGCAAAAGAGTAATATGTCTGGTCGGCCCTTCGGAGACATGAAGGTGCCACGGAGGACCCCGGTGAATATCCCACCTCGACAAGAATGAATATTGATGCTGCTGGCGGGGCTGGATGACGACTGAATGGACTGGAGGTCCTGATCGAGACCACTTATCAAGAGAAAATGCAGACCCGCCCATTTAGTAGTCCGTGCCCTCGCCATTGTGAAGGATGGATGTGTGCCTGTACGCTGCCTCAATGTTGAAGACTGCGAGTTAACCGTCCCCGGGATTCCGGGAACACCTTGATGGCCAAAGTTTATGTGTCCTCAGTCTTTTTTCCAGACTCTGTTGTTGTGCCATTCCGTGGCCTCCTGAAGCTGTTGCCAACTCCAGACATTGTGCCACTCTGTAGCCTTCATGACGCTAACATGGACCTGTAAGAGTGACGCCTATCATCTGCATGTCATACAGTGCATCTGCATGTCAATACTCACAGTATTATTTCACTACCACAGCAGACTCCCTGTGCGTGTTACTGCAAGGTCGAGTTTTCTACACCCATATAAAGGCTCTCTGCAGTCTGGAAATAGATGTCTTTTAATGCGATTAACAGCGAATAAATTCGGATCAAAGCAAATTTCTTGACAAATGAGCTTCACGCTACAGCCTGATAAGAGATCAGCCTGGACCTGTGCGGTAGAGCTTCATCAAAGGGAGACCCCGACAGCGGAGTGGAATGGTCGAGAGATCATGGCCCGGATGGCGGTGGACTGCAAGACTCTGACTCACGGACAACAGAAGTTGCTGGAAGACACCCTCTGGGAATTTCAAGAGGCATTCTCGCAACATGATGATGACTTTGGGTGTGCTTCCGCCATTGAACACGAAATCCCTACCGGCGATGCGGCACCGATCAGGGAACGTTACTGGCAAATCCCACCTAAAATGTACCAGGAGGTGAAGGATATGGCAGCCAGCATGTTGAAAAACTGGGTGATCCAAGAGATTCAAAGTCCTTGGGCTGCTTCCGTAGTCTTATGCTCTGTGCTCTCTTTATACAGTGTCACATGCTCTTTGTCTTCTGTATATAGTGCCACATACTCTCTGCCCTCTCTATATAGTGGCATATGCTCTGTGCCCTCTGTATATAGTGTCATATGCCCCGTGCCCTCTGTTTTTAGTGCAACACGCAGTGTCCCTAATGCTAGGACGACATGCTTTATGCCCTCTGTTTATAGTGCCACACACAGTGCCCCTAATTCTAGTGCCACACGCTCTGTGCCCCTTGTATATAGTGCCACATGCTTGATGCCACTTATAAATATTGCCTCTTACAAGTTCCCTTTTATGTATAGTGCCAAACAGTGCCCCTAATGCTAGTGTCACATGCTCTCTGCCCTCTGTATATAGTGCCATATGCTCTGTGCCCTCCTTATACTGTGCCACATGTTCTGTGCCCTCTATATATAGTGCCACATACTCCGTGCCCTCTATATAGTGCCAAACACTATGTGCCCCTTGTATATAGTGCCACATGCTTGGTGCCCCTTATAAATAATGCCACTTATATCTGTCCCTTTTATGTATAACACCTATTATGTGCCTCCTGTATGTATAGTACCTCTTATATGTGCCCCCTTTATGTACAGTGCCTCTTATATGTGTCCCCTTTATGCATAGCCCCTCTTATATGTGTTCCCTTTATGTATAGTGCCTCTTATATGTGCCCCCTTTATATATAATGCCTCTTATATTTGCCCGCTTTATGTATAGTGCCTCTTTTGTGTCCCCTTCATTTACAGTGCCTCTTATGTGTGCCCCTTTATTTATAGTGCCTCTTATAGTACCTCTTATATGGGCCCCCTTTATATACTGTATAGTGCATTTTATATATGCCCCCTTTATGAATAGCACCTCTTATGTGACCCCATTATGTATAGTGCCTCTTATATGTGCCCCTTTATGTATAGTGTCTCTTATATGTTCCCCTTTATGTATTGTGCCTCTTATATGTACCCCTTTGTGTTTAGTGCCTCTTCTATGTGCCCCCCTTATGTGTAGTGCAACTTATATATGCTCCTTTATGTATAGTGTCTCTTATATGTGCCCCCTTTTTGTATAGTGCCTCTTATCTGTGCCCCCTTTATGTATAGTGCCTCTTCTGAGTTCCCCCTAAATATAGTATATACACACTGTATTATAATACTCGGTGTAAGCTAGAATGCAGTGAGTAACGGAAGGTGTGACGTCACTGGCTATATGTTGCTGATGATCACATGACAAGAAGTATAATAGATGCAGTGGGTATATATAGTATATACAGCAGTGTACTGATATATGTGGTACTAGGTAAAAATTACACCTTGTATTTCAAATATCAGTACACTGCAGTAAATACTATATATCTGTACTAGAGATGAGCGAATTTCTCAAAAATTTGATTCGGCTTGTTTGCCGAATTTTCCGAAAGAATTTGCTTTGATCCGAATTTATTCGCTGTTAATCGCATTAAAAGACATCTATTTCCAGACTGCAGAGAGCCTTTATATGGGTGTAGAAAACTCGACCTTGCAGTAACACGCACAGGGAGTCTGCTGTGGTAGTGAAATAATACTGTGAGTATTGACATGCAGATGCACTGTATGACATGCAGATGATAGGCGTCACTCTTACAGGTCCATGTTAGCGTCATGAAGGCTACAGAGTGGCACAATGTCTGGAGTTGGCAACAGCTTCAGGAGGCCACGGAATGGCACAACAACAGAGTCTGGAAAAAAGACTGAGGGCACAGATTGTTGAGAAAGATGCAGATGGAAAGTTATCTATAGAGCTGTACGACAGTAACCTGCAGATTGTCACTTAAATGTAAAATTTACATTTTTCAATAAAAATTTTTAAATATTTAATACTGAGGGCACAAATTGTTGAGAAAGATACAGAAGGAAAGTTACCTGTAGAGCTGTACGATGGTAACCTGCAGATTAATGCACCCCTCAAAAGCAAGTTGGGTTTGTTGGTTCCAAAACCCAAATTAGATTGTGGGGCTGGTGATCAGTCCAAGACCTTCTTGAGTGGCAAGGTGACATAGTGTGGAGATGGCAGCATGAGGAGGCCGCAGAGTGGCACAATGACACAGTGTGGAGCAGTGGCAAAACTAGAGTGTAATGGGCCCCGGTGCAAACTTTGAATAGAGCCCCCCCCCCTAATAAACTAATAAAATCTGGTCCTACCTCATCCAGGGTGTCACTGGCATCGGCGTGATGTCTGCTGGATCCAGAACAAGGTCCCTGTGGCGATAGAGAAAAAAAGAATAATTACATAAGGAAAGGATTGTGACTGCCCCTGAGAAATCACAATAGTTATACCCACCTTTGTTCCTGTCACAGTAGTTATGCCCAGATATGTGCCCCCTCACAGTAATTATGGCCAGGTATGTACCCAGTCACTGTAGTTATGCCCACATATGTGCCCCTCACAGTAGTTATGCCCACGTATGTGCCCCCTCACAGTAGTTATGCCATATATTTGCCCCCACACAGTAGTTATGCCCACAGATGTGCCCCCTCACAGTAATTATGCCAGATATGTGCCTCCTCATAGTAGTTATGCCCAGATATGTGCCCTCTCATAGTAGTTATTCTTTAATATGTGCCCCTTCATAGTAGTTATGCCCACTTATGTGCCCCCTCACATTAGTTATGCCTTAATATGTGCCCCCTCATAGTAGTTATGCCCACATAGGTGCCCCCTTACAGTAATTATGCCAGCTTTATGGTGAAAATAAAAAAAACTCATACTTACCCTCCTCCCTGATGACACACACTCCAACACTCTCATGGCCTGCTGGCTGTGCTTAGAGGCTGATTCACGGGCATTCAGCTCTCTTCCCACAGTCAGCAGTACCAAGTACCTGAGCTGAAAAGAAAGGTGAAGCAGGGAGCAGAGACGGCCCCCTGCTTCACACTCTGGAGACAAGAGCCCGGCAGTGACAAGAACTGCCGGGTGTCGGGTAAGCACGCCCCTACCCCCCACATGCCTCTGCGACACCCCGGCCTCTGCAACCCCCACATTGTACATGTTTGATGGGCCTGGCCTTGTCACTGTAGTTCATGCTGGGCCCCGTCAGAGCGCTCCATTACATGTAAGTGTAGCGGCCCCCATCCCCCTGCCAGGCCTTGTTGCGGTTGCATCCTCTGCGACCGCGATCGTTACACCCCTGGTGTGGGGTTTGCAGCAGTATGAGAAGGCCACAAAGTGGCACAATGACAGAGTCTGGAGTTGGCAACAGCATCAGGAAGCCAAAGAATGGCACAATGACAGAGTCTGGATAAAAGACTCAGGGCACAGATTGTTGAGAAAGATGCAGATGGAAAGTTATCTATAGAGCTGTACGACAGTAACCTGCAGATTGTCACTTTTATGTAAAATTAAAAAATTTTAATAAAAATTTGGAAATATTAACCACTTCACATCTGCCTATAGGATATAGACATCTTATAGGCGGATGTTTAACTCTGAATGGATGTTTCTGAACGTCCATTCAGAGATCGCAGCTGCATGCTAATCGCGCAGCTGCAGAGCAGGTTCCCAGCTGTCAGTGACAGCAGGGCAACCCAGAGAGAAGGCAGGGACAGTTCCCAGGTGTCCCTACCTTCTAGATCACAGTATACACAGCGCTCACCGAGCTACTATGTCAGCCCCAGTCACAGGAGAAATCAATAGTGAAAAAAATAAATAAAAATTAACTCAAATATACCCCAGAGGTCTTATATGACCTTATGGGGGGATACAAAGTGCAAAATAAAAAAAAAAAAAAATAAAAAAAAAAATGTTTCATAAAAAAGAATAAAAAAGGTTTTGCATGTAAATAAAAAAATCCCAAATTAAATAAAAAAAAAATTTTAAAAATAGGAAAAAATAAATAAAATAGACATATTTGGTATTGCTGCGTCCGTGACATAGGCACCTTGCTACTATGTCAGCCCCAGTCACAGGAGAAATCAATAGTGAAAAAAATGAATAAAAATTAACTCAAATATACCCCAGAGGTCTTATATGACCTTATGGGAGAAACAAAGTGTAAAATAAAAAATAAAAAAATTCAAAACATAAAGTGTTTTATAAAAAAAAGAATAAAAAAGGTTTCACATGTAAAAAAAAAATTCCCAAATTAAATAATAAAAAAAAATATTAAAAATAGGAAAAAATAAATAAAATATACATATTTGGTATTGCTGCGTCCGTGACAGTCGGCTCTATAAATAAATCACATGATCCACACTGTCCGATAAACACCATAAAAAATAAAAACTGTGTAAAAAAAAAGCTATTTTTTCACCTTACATCACAAAAAGTGAAACACCAAGTGATCAAAAAGGCGTACGCCCCACAAAATGGTACCAATAAAACAGTCACCTACTTCCACAAAAAATGAGCCCCTACATAAGAAAATCACTCAAAAAAATTAAAATATAGCTCTCACAACATGGAGACATTAAAACATAATTTTTTGTTTCAAAAATGCTATTATTTTGTTGATATGAAATAAATAAAAAAAGTAGACATATGAGGTATCGCGTCTGTAACAACCAGCTCTACAAAAATATTACATGACCTAACCCCTCAGGTGAATGCAGTAAAAAAAAAAAAATAGAAACTGTTCCACAGGAAAGCATTTTTTGGCCACCTTACATCACAAAAAGTGTAATAGAAAGCGATCAAAAAGTCATATGCACCCCAAAATAGTGCCAATAAAACAGTGATCTCATTCCACAAAAAATGAGACCCTTCCTAAGACAATCGGCCAAAAAAAATAAATAAAAAACTATAACTCTCAGACTATGGAGACACTAAAACATGATTTTTTTTTTGTTTCAAAAATGATATTATAGTGTAAAACTTAAATCAGTAAAACAAAGTATACATGACCTAACCCCTCAGGTGAACACCGTCAAACAAATAAAATAAAAACTGTGCTAAAAACACTTATTATCGCCTTTCATCATTAAAAGTGCAACACCAAGCGATCAAATAGGCGTGTGCCCCACAAAATATTTCCAATCTTAGGCCTCTTTCACACGGGCGTCATATTTGACGCCCGGATAAGAGGCGGGTGCGTTGCGGGAATATGCGCATTTTTCCCGCGCGGGTGCAAACGTTTGTAACGCGTTTTGCACGTGCGTGAGAAAAAACGCCTTGTTTGGTACCCAACCCGAAGCTGGACTTCATCACGGAAGTCCGGTTTTGGGTCTTCTGGAGAATTGATTATTTTCCCTTATAACATGGTTATAAGGGTAAATAATAGCATTCTTAATATAGAATGCATTGTTAAATGAAGTGGAGGGGGTTAAAAATAATAAAAGTTAACTTACCTTAGCCACTTGATCGCGTAGTCGCGATCTCTCCTCTCTTTCCCTGCAGCATCTAAGATCTACAGGACCTGTGATGACGTCATCACATGGTCCAATCACATGGTCCATCTTACCATGGTGATGGACCATGTGATTGGACCATGTGATGTGACGTCATCGCAGGTCCTTTAGATCTTAGATGCTGCAGGGAAAGAGAGGAGAGATCGCGACTACGCGATCAAGTGGCTAAGGTAAGTTAACTTTTATTATTTTTAACCCTCCACTTCATTTAACAATGCATTCTTTATTAAGACTGCTATTATTTCCCTTATAACCATGTTATAAGGGAAAATATTAGAGATTGGGTCCCGTTGCTAAGCAACAATGCGGGAAAATCGCAACGCATCCGCACTTGCTTGCGGATGCTTGCGATTTTCCCGCAGCCCCATTCACTTCTATGGGGCCTGCGTTGCGTGAAAAACGCAGAATATAGAACATGCTGCGATTTTCACACAACGCAGAAGTGATGCGTGAAAATCACCGCTCATGTGCACAGCCCCATAGAAATGAATGGGTCCGGATTCAGTGCGGGTGCAATGCGTCCTCCTCACGCATTGCACCCGTGCGGAAAACTCGCCCGTGTGAAAGGGGCCTTACAGTAACCTCATCCCTCAAAAGATGAGCCCCTAGCTAAGACAATTGCCCCAAAAAATGTAAAATAATTATGTCTTTCAGTATATGGAGACACTAAAATACAATTCTTTTGTTTCAAAAATGCTGTTATTGTGTGAAACTTAAGTAAATAAAAAAGTATACATATTAGGCATCACTGCGTCCATAAGAACATGCTCTATAAAAATGTCACATGACCCAACCTCTCAGGGGAACACGGTAAAAAAAGAAAAAAAAACGTGCCAAAAGAAACATTTTTTTGTCACCTTACATCACAAAAAGTGTAATAGCAAGCGATCAAAAAGTCATAAGCACCACAAAATAGTACCAATCAAACAGTCATCTCATACTGAAAAAATAATACCAATCAAACAGTCATTTCCTCCTGAAAAAATAATACCCTACCTAAGACAATCACCAAGAAAATAAAAAAAACTATGGCTTTCAGACTATGGAGACACTAAAATGATTTTTTTTTTGTTTCAAAAATGATATTATTGTGTAAACCTTAAATAAACAAAAAAGTATACATATTAGGTATTGCTGCGTCCATAAGAACCTGCTGTAAAATATCACATTACCTAACCGCCCAGATGAACACCGTGAAAAAAAAAGCAATTTTTTGTCACCTTATATCACAAAAAGTGTAATACCAAGCGATCAAAAAGTCATATGCGCCCTAAAATAATACCATTAAATGGTCATCTGATACCAACAAAAATGAGCCCCTATATAAGACAGTCGCCCCAAAAAAAAAAAAAAAACTATGGCTTTCTGAATGTGGAGATACAAAAAAAAAAAATTTTTTCAAAAATGTTTTATTATGTACAACTGAAACAAACAACCAAATAAGTAGTCAGATTTGGTATTGTCACGTCTGTAACAACCTGCCACATAATCTAATCTATCAGATGAATCTGATCTAACAGCTATTTTTTGTTACCTTGCCTCACAAAAAGTGTAATATAGAGCAACCAAAAATCATATGTATCTTGCCCGGATCGCCCAGATTAGGTTTTCCTCCCTTCCCTGATCATTTGTATTTTGGTGTATGCACGCCCATATGACTGCGATTAGCTGAGATTTTATGATATATTTACTTTGTTGCAAATGTCTGGGTATGTACAGTTACTGTGACAGTTGTTATCATTTCTGCCACGCCTTATATTCCTTCATCATCTATTGTGCTTGTCCATCAAGTCGGCTGCTGTAAATGCTGCTGCAAATGTGTACCCAGCCTGGACCCCTTTGTATACATATGGGTGCATCAGATGGCATTCCATGAATTTGTGGGACTGTACTTTATTTACAAACAATGTGTCAGTCTTTCTATTAGCTACCTATAATTGTATGTGCAATACCACTCTGTTTTTATTTATTCGTTGTTGTGGTCGGGTCATTTATATGTCATCGTTTTGACCCATTTACACTCATTGCACAATATATATAGGCACCCGTGATTTGTTAGTAAAGCAATGTGGCAATTGTTACATTATTGTTGCATAGTACTTCCAATTGTCGCCCTCATGCCACTATAATCCGCACATTGTTATACTCTATATATCTGTATTATTCCGTTATTTGCAGTATTATAAAGCTGATTCCATTGGCGATTGTCCTATAATTACTGGCCTTTTGCGCCCTGGATTATTCCCTCTACGATCTCCCTTTCATATTGGCTCATATTTCTATTTGCTTCTATTCCTGTAGGTAAGCCGCCTTGATGTTCCTCCCTTTACTGTACAGCATATGGTGCGCTTTCCCCGGGGCTTACATAGTTCCTCCCACCTCCAGACTAGTCAGCTCACACTCCGCTCTGTCAGCATGCAGATTGGTCAGATGATTGAGAGGTTCGCCCAGCGGGACGGGGAGTTTGCACTTAAATAACGGCGTGCGGCCGTTAGTCCCGGACGCTTGTTAATCCAACACGCTGTCCCTCGGTTTAAAGGCAGATGGCTTAGGCAGGACTCTGCACTTTAACAGCAGGAATTCATCATACTAGAGGTGTGAGCCCTTAGGCAGGGATTACCTCATCCTGTGGTTGCTGTTAGAGCACAAAGTCCACCTGCCGCACCTCACACTAGAGGTTCTCGGCACTACCCCCTTCTTTTGTACCTGCCAGTGACCGTGCATACCGCTAGGAACGTCCACCTGGCTGTCCTGCCAGTAATTCATCACTGAGATAAAAGCAAATCCAGCCAGCGCTAGCTACTAAAGGTCAGCGTTGCTACGGGGAGGAGTGGAGCTCCACATGGACAAAAGTGAAAGTAAATCCCGGCAACTGGGATAATTGGGTAATTCATCACTGGCATATTTTGACCAGTATCCCATCACTGGGATAACTGGCCTTAGCAGGTCCAATCTTTGTTTTTGGTGCTGGTTGCTCCTGATGAGGTGCACTTTTGTGCACAGAAATGCGTCGAGCTTTATTATACCTGACTGGCACCGAGGGGTTGCGCTTTTTGCTACCTAGACTGCAATAGTGCAATAATGCTTTCCCTCTATGTCCAGCCAAGCACCTCTCTTTTTTGAGTATACACGGTGGGTGGCAATGCGCTCTGCCATCGACCGTGATCACATGTTATATCCTGCACCACTCCCTATTGGTGTTAGGTATCCTGCTTAGAGTATTTCAACTCACATGTGTTTTTTTCATATGTGGGATTGTTTAATTACCTAGCGGTTTCATGGGGCCCATTTATCTACAACACTGGATATGATCTCAGATTACACAAGCAATACATACCTGATCAATTAAAGTGGTACCCCAGTGTCTCACTTCAGTTGGGTGATCGGGTAGACACCCTTCTGTTTTAGCTGCAGATTACTTAATAAAGTTTGGTTTGTTATTTTTGTTTTAGCGTCCCTCCGTTTTTTGCTCAAAAATGCTAATATTGTGTAAAACTTAAATAAATAAGAAAAAGTATAAATATTAGATATTGCCACATTCGTAACTATCTGCTCTATAAAAATGTCACATGACCTAACCCCTCATGTGAACGCTGTGAAAATAAATAAATAAAAACTGTGCTAAAACAACCAATTTTTTGGTCACCTTGCCCCATAAAGTTAAATAATGAATCATCAAAAAATCATATGTACCCAAAAATGGTACTAAAACAAACGTCAACACTTTCTGCAAAAATTGAGCATCGAGCATTGACGATCGGCAGAGAAATAAAAAACAGACAAGAAAACAGACACAAAAACACGATTTAAAAAAAAAAAATGCTTTATTATGTAAAACTGAAACAAACAAATAAAGAAAGTAGACATATTTGATATCATTGTGTCCGTAACAACCTACTCTATAAAAATAGCACATGATCTACCCTGTCAGATGAATCTGGTTCCAATCTTGAGTTGGCGAGGAGACAATTAGAAATTGATTCCTTGTTGAAGGACGTGGAGCAGTTATTCGCTAATGTAACTCCATTCGCCCTGCAAGGCTAGGTGTAGAACAGAGTGACACCGCCGTGCTCTGCATAGGTGGTATGTAGAGATGGCCCGAACTATTCGCCGGCAAACAGTTCCCGGCGAACATAGCTTGTTCGCGTCCGCCGCGGCGGGCGAACATATTCGATGTTCGCATTCGCTCCTATACTTTATCATTGAGCAAACTTTGACCCTGTACCTCACAGTCAGCAGACACATTCCAGCCAAACAGCATACCCTCCATCCCAGACCCTTCCACCTCCTATCTAAACGCAAGGACAGCATCCATCTTAGATTCATTCTGAAGCTGCAGTGTTAGTAATTGTAAATTGCAATGCGATTAATATAACCTGTATTATTCGCATTGCGATTACAACTTAGATCTGAGTTCTTAACGGTTGTGTTGCTAGAATATAACGAAGATAACAAATACAGCACTATATTCTCAATCTTCATTATATTCTAGCAATACAACAACCATTACAATTATTAATCGCTTTGCGAATCCATTTGATGCCTCTATTTGATTGTATATGACGGTTAATAATTGTAAGTATTATTCGCATTGCGATTACAACTTAGAGCTGAGTTCCTAATTGTTGTATTGCTAGAATATAACGTATATTCTAGCAATACAACAACCATTAAGAACTCAGCTCTAAGTTGAATTTGCAATACGATTAATGCAGGTTATATTAATCACATTGCAAAGTAAACTTAGATCTGTGTTCCTAATGGTTGTTGTATTGCTAGAATATAATGAAGATTGAGAATATAGCGCTAAATTCTCAATCTTCGTTATATTCTAGCAATACAGCCATTAGGAACCCAGCTCTAAGTTGAATTCGTAAATAAGATGTCCCAAACTATTCACCGGTGGACAGTTCCTGGCGAACATAGCTTGTGCACGTTCGTCGCGGGTGCGAACATATGAGATGTTCGGTCCACCCCCAATTTGTCATCATTGAGCAAACTTTGACCCTGTACCTCACAGTCAGCAGACACATTCCAGCCAATCAGCATACCTTCCATCCCAGACCCTTCCACCTCCTATCTCAACGCAAGGACAGAATCCATCTTAGATTCATTCTGAAGCTGCAGTGTTAGTAATTGTAAATTGCAATGCGATTAATATAACCTGTATTATTCGCATTGCGATTACAACTTAGATCTGAGTTCCTAATGGTTGTATTGCTCGAATATAACAAAGATAACGAATATAGCACTATATTCTCAATCTTCATTATATTCTAGCAATACAACAATTATTAGGAACTCAGATCTAAGTTTAATTCGCAATGCGATTAATATAACCTGCATTAATCACATGGCAAATTCAACTTAGAGCTGAGTTCTAATGGTTGTTGTATTGCTAGAATATACGTTATATTCTAGCAATACAACCATTAGGAACTCAGCTCTAAGTTGTAATCGCAATGCGAATAATACTTACAATTATTAATCGCTTTGCGAATCCATTTGATGCCTCTATTTGATTATATATGACGGTTAATAATTGTAAGTATTATTCGCATTGCGATTACAACTTAGAGCTGAGTTCCTAATGGTTGTATTGCTAGAATATAATGTATATTCTAGCAATACAACAACCATTAGGAACTCAGCTCTAAGTTGAATTTGCAATACGATTAATGCAGGTTATATTAATCACATTGCAAATTAAACTTAGATCTGAGTTCCTAATGGTTGTTGTATTGCTAGAATATAATGAAGATTGAGAATATAGCGCTAAATTCTCAATCTTCGTTATATTCTAGCAATACAGCCATTAGGAACCCAGCTCTAAGTTGAATTCGTAAATAAGATGTCCCAAACTATTCACCGGTGGACAGTTCCTGGCGAACATAGCTTGTGCACGTTCGTCGCGGGTGCGAACATATGCGATGTTCGGTCCACCCCCTATTTGTCATCATTGAGCAAACTTTGACCCTGTACCTCACAGTCAGCAGACACATTCCAGCCAATCAGCATACCTTCCCTCCCAGACCCTCCCACCTCCTATCTCAACGCAAGGACAGAATCCATCTTAGATTCATTCTGAAGCTGCAGTGTTAGTAATTGTAAATTGCAATGCGATTAATATAACCTGTATTATTCGCATTGCGATTACAACTTAGATCTGAGTTCCTAATGGTTGTATTGCTAGAATATAACGAAGATAACGAATACAGCACTATATTCTCAATCTTCATTATATTCTAGCAATACAACAATTATTAGGAACTCAGATCTAAGTTTAATTAGCAATGCGATTAATATAACCTGCATTAATCACATGGCAAATTCAACTTAGAGCTGAGTTCTAATGGTTGTTGTATTGCTAGAATATACGTTATATTCTAGCAATACAACCATTAGGAACTCAGCTCTAAGTGTAATCGCAATGCGAATAATACTTACAATTATTAATCGCTTTGCGAATCCATTTGATGCCTCTATTTGATTATATATGACGGTTAATAATTGTAAGTATTATTCGCATTGCGATTACAACTTAGAGCTGAGTTCCTAATGGTTGTATTGCTAGAATATAATGTATATTCTAGCAATAAAACAACCATTAGGAACTCAGCTCTAAGTTGAATTGGCAATACGATTAATGCAGGTTATATTAATCACATTGCAAATTAAACTTAGATCTGAGTTCCTAATGGTTGTTGTATTGCTAGAATATAATGAAGATTGAGAATATAGCGCTAAATTCTCAATCTTCGTTATATTCTAGCAATACAGCCATTAGGAACCCAGCTCTAAGTTGAATTCGTAAATAAGATGTCCCAAACTATTCACCGGTGGACAGTTCCTGGCGAACATAGCTTGTGCACGTTCGTCGCGGGTGCGATACATATGCGATGTTCGGTCCACCCCCTATTTGTCATCATTGAGCAAACTTTGACCCTGTACCTCACAGTCAGCAGACACATTCCAGCCAATCAGCATACCTTCCCTCCCAGACCCTCCCACCTCCTATCTCAACGCAAGGACAGAATCCATCTTAGATTCATTCTGAAGCTGCAGTGTTAGTAATTGTAAATTGCAATGCGATTAATATAACCTGTATTATTCGCATTGCGATTACAACTTAGATCTGAGTTCCTAATGGTTGTATTGCTAGAATATAACGAAGATAACGAATACAGCACTATATTCTCAATCTTCATTATATTCTAGCAATACAACAATTATTAGGAACCCAGCTCTAAGTTGAATTCGCAAAAAAGATGTCCAAAACTATTCACCGGTGGACATTTCCCGGCAAACATAGCTTGTGCGCGTTTGTCGCGGCGGGCGAACATATGCGATGTTCGGTCCACCCCCTATTCATCATCATTGAGTAAACTTTGACCCTGTACCTCACAGTCAGCAGACACATTCCAGCCAATCAGCATACCCTCCCTCCCAGACCCTCCCATCTCCTGGACAGCATCCATTTTAGATTCATTCGGAAGCTGCAGTCTTAGTGAGAGGAGGGACAGTGTAGCTGCTGCTGATTTAATAGGGAGATCGATAGCTAGGCTAGTGTATTCAGTGTCCACTCCAGTCCTGAAAGACTCATCAGATCTCTGCTGTAAGGACAGCGTCCTGACAGCACCCCAAAAAGCCCTTTTTAGGGCTAGAACATCAGTCTCCCTCCCAAACCCTCCCACCTCCTATCAAAAAGCAAGGACGGCATCCATCTTAGATTAATTTTGAAGCTGCATTGTTAGTAGTTGTAATCGAGATGTGATTAATATAACCTGCATTAATCGCATTGCGAATTCAACTTAGGGCTGGGTTCCTAATGGTTGTATTGCTAGAATATAATGAAGATTGAGAATATAGCACTATATTCTCAATCTTCGTTATATTCTAGCAATACAACCATTAGGAACAGATCTAAGTTGTAATCGCAATGTGATTAATGCAGGTTATATTAATCACATTGTGAATTCAACTTACCACACTCTGCGTCAATTACTTAATTTTCCATGGGAGTTTTGCCATGGATCCCCCTCCGGCATGCCACAGTCCAGGTGTTAGTCTCCTTGAAACAACTTTTCCATTACAATTGTGGCCAGAAAAAGTCCCTGTGGGTTTTAAAATTCACCTGTCTATTGAAGTCTATGACGGTTCGCCCTGTTCGCATGTTCGCAAACATTTGCAGAAGTTCGCGTTCGCCGTTCGGGAACGGAAAATTTTATGTTCGCAACATCAATAGTGGTATGCTAGAGGGGCACTCTGACTTGTTCCTGCAGTGGAGGAGGACAAGGTTGAGGAGGCAGTGGAGGACATTGGCACAGGATTCACAGAATGAGAACGGGAGGGCGGCATACAGTACCTGTCACCTGGCCAAGTTGATGGTGTGCCAAGACAGGAACTATATTTACCCAGTGAGCTGTAAAGGACAGATTTTTTCCTTGACCATAGTTATAGCTCCACATGTCGGTGTTGCCGTGAACTTTACCAGACACTGACAGACTCAAAGACTGGCTAAACTTCTGCTCAACATACTTGTGCAGTGCAGGTACTGCATTTTTGGAGAAGTAATAATGGCTTGGGACTCTCAACCTTGGCTTGACACAACCACATGGAAAGGAACTGTAGTACCAGCAACTTGTCCAGGAGCATGTTCAGCTTCTGCACCGTTAGATGAGTGCATTCACACTTTTGAAACACAGCTCCCTTCTGCTGTGGTTATGGAACTTTTATTGCTGGAAAAGGGTTGCAGCCTGCTAAGAGATGCCACAGGCTATACCACAACATTAGCGCCACGGTTTTCCCAGGCCACTTTATAGTAAAGAACCATGTGTTAATGCAGCGCCGTGGTGCCAACATTGGCACCCTGGTCACGCTTCACCTTCTGCCACCAGATTCTACATACAGCCATACAGGGCTGGGACAAGGTCCAGCACCAACAGAGGCTGAGCTGCCCAAGTGCGCCCCCCCCCCCCCGCCATTTAGATATGTATGTTTATTAATAACCTGTCGTCAGGAAACCAGATGGATCTGTTATGATTCCTATAGACTTCTACTATGATGTAAGCAAAACAGAATGCCTCTTAAAGGCTTCCGTTTTGACCTCTATCTTATAGATTCCGTTATTTTTGTTATAACTATGTTATAATGGAAAGCTGTGTAACGGAATCCATAGCGCCAGTGTGAGCCCACCCTTAGGCTGGATTCGAACGTCCATGGACTAATGTAAGGCCGGTATAACACAGACCGTGTTCCACAGACGTATGAATCCAGTGTGTAGTAGTGATGAGCGGCAGGTGCCATATTCGATTTCGACGAAATTCGCGAATATTCGAATGAATATTCGTTTCGTATTCGTCGAAATCGAATATTCGTCATTTTTTCTAGTTATCGCGATTAAAATGCGATTTAAATAATCGCATATTGCGATTTGTACTTAAGGCTACTTTCCTATTGGTTTCATATCTAGAATTAGCGAGGATGACGAATATGACGAATGTATTCGTCATATTCCTCAAAACGAAGATAACGAAGTATTCTACATCTTCGTTTTAGCAACCTATTCGTCAACCTCGCTAATTCTAGCAATCAAATAGGAAGGTTGACTTACCAGACAGCTGTGTTAAATTCGCTATGCGATTTTTTTTTTAATACAATAATTATATTACTTGATATGATAATATTATTATAAGTATTCTATTTATTAAAAAAAAAAAAATCGCATAGCGAATTTAACACAGCTGTCTGGTAAGTCAACCTTCCTATTTGATTGCTAGAATTAGCGAGGTTGACGAATAGGTTGCTAAAACGAAGATGTAGAATACTGCTATCTTCGCTTTGAGGAATATGACGAATACATTCGCCATATTCGTCATCCTCGCTAATTCTACCAAGCCAACCATAACTTCTGTGCTCATGGAGCGTCCCCATCACCATGGGAACGTCTCCATATACTAAAATGTACTGTCGGATTTGAGGAATTACGTTGAAATCGCAATGCGATTAATTCAAGTTATATTAATCGCATTGCGATTTCAACTTAGAGCTGGGTTTATAATGGGTCAGCTTGCTAGAATTAACGAAGTTAACGAATATGGAATATAGCAGCAGTGCTAAGTTGAAATCGCAATGCGATTAATTTAACTTAAAGTATTCGCATTGCGATTTCAACTTAGCACTGCTAGTGCATAGCTATATATTCCATATTCGTTAATTCTAGCCTATGTAAGATAGCAGTGCTAAGTTGTAATCGCAATGCGATTAATATAACTTGAATTAATCGCATTGCGATTTCAACGTAATTCCTCAAATCCGACAGTACATTTTAGTATATAGAGATTTTCCCATGGAAGGGGACGCTCCATGAGCACGGAAGTCGGCAGAAGCGGCAACGGGCACTGACTGGAGCAGCCAGGAAGCCAGGAATCCTCATGACAGGTAAGAACTACTTTTGGGAAGTGGGAAAGAAAAAAATATAACTAAAAAAAAAAAAAAAAAAAACGAATATTCGAAATAGCGAATTTATAGCACTATATTCGAAATATTCGCGAATTAGCGAAGTGCCGATATTCGCTAAAAAAATTCGCTTTTCGAATATTCGCGCTCAACACTAGTGTGTAGTATATGCACAGGTGGTTATTATAGCCAAGAGATAATGTCCAGGGAAGATCCTCCATATTGGACTGGACTTTATCTCTTGGCTATAATAGCCTGCTGTGCATTTACTACACTCTGCACCATATACATCACACACATCTTACACTGATATATGTAGTACACTGTGTGTGATGTATATGGTGCAGAGTGTAGTAAATGCACAGGTGGTTATTATAGCCAAGAGATAAAGTCCAGTCCAATATGGAGGATCTTCCCTGGACATTATCTCTTGGCTATAATAGCCACCTGTGCATATACTACACTCTGCAGCACATACATCTCACACAGTGTACTACATATATCTGTGTTTGATGTATGTAAAGCAGGGTGTGTGATGTATGTGGTGCAGTGTGTAGTAAATGCACAGTCCAATATGGCGGATCTTCCCTCCACATTATCTCTTGGCTATAATAGCCACCTGTGCATTTACCACAGAGTGCACATACATCAGTGTGAGATGTGTGATATATGTACTGCAGTGTGTGATGTATGTACTGCAGTGTGTAGATCACACACTGCACTACATACATTACACATATGGATACATGATTGGTGCACTTTCACCTTGTCACACGCACTGGATGTCTGGGCTCCCCTGCACTGGACACCAGGACTCCATTCCTCTTCTCCTCTTCAGCTCTACGCCGGCTGCCCATCCTGCTCGCTTCATACATGGTGGAGCCGGCCCCTTCTCCTTTCAGCTCCCGCCACCGCCAGCTTCCATGTCTGTGTCTCGGGCTGGAGCAGGGAAGAGGTGTGTCCCTTTCCTGATAGGCCGGCAGCCTCCAGCGGAGGCAGCGCGATGACGTCATCGCGCCGCCTACGCCGGCCTATCAGGTATCAGGAAAGTGACACACCTCCTCTCCCCTGCTCCTCGGATCCTGTGTCGCCGCCGCCGGTGTAGCAGATTTTCACAGAACACCGGCCGCTCCATATTCTGCCGCAGTCCGCAGTCTGGGGCCTGGGGGGGATTTTAACATAGGCTGTCCCCGCTTCCTACGCCCATGGATGTGGTCAGTGGCCTGGCTGCCGCCCAGAGGCTCCTGCGCCCTGAGGCTGGAGCCTCCCCAGCCTCTGTGTCGGCCCGGCCCTGCAGCCATACTAGCGTTCTCCGGCGACTTGAAGAAAAATTCCCACACTGGCAAGTAGGGAATTTTACCCCCGCCACTCCACGATGACTGCTTGCCACTGCCTCTATGAAGCAATTTCCCTTTAGTTGTTTCTGGACAGGAAGGCTTCTAAGTAGCAGACAGTTTACTCCAGGCACGTTTGGCTCCAGATTTCACAGTGCTTCCACTCAGCTGGCTCACTACATGCTTACACCCTGCTAGCTGAGCCACATAATGCCACCCTCTCGCTGTCTCATGGGCAAGCTCCCACCTTCAAGCTGGCATCCTCATCCCCTGATGATGATGATGAAGCCCCATCTTCAGCCAGCTCCCACGTGCGATCGGCTACATCATCATCCACTATTGTCTGCCTGTCACTGATGTCACCCTCACCAGTCTTGTGGCCGAGTCACTGACCGCTCACAACGCCTACTCCCACGCGACTCGCATCATCACTACTTGCCCGCCTACAGGAGGATGCAGCAGATCTCTCCTCCGAATCTGGGCTGGACAGTAACTGCCCACTATTCTCAATAAGCTCGCCCTCACTTTAGAGCTAAGCAGAACTAAGGCAGGTTCTGAACAGGCAGGGGCACAGAGCTTGTTCCTGGGCCATGCCAACTAAGTGTTCTGTCAGAGGAACCTACCGACTCCTGGCTGTGGGTGTCTGATGTCAGTTGAGATGTTGTTGAAGACTGAGTCAACCATTCAAGCACAGCTGAGTTGCTCATCAAAACACGACTGCTGGATGACACTAACAGTTCTGGCTTGTTATTGCGACTGCTGCTACCACCCCCCCTTCTTCTGCTGCTACTTCTTTTGGCTCCAGAAACATTTGTGCCACTGCCCGTTCCTTTGGAAGGCCCTGGCACCTGTCTGCCGGTCATACAGTACTGTACAATAACTGTAAGTGTAAAATAGCAGTAGTATTAGACCACTTTTTCACCCAAATTAGAGATTTAAGTCTTTGTAGACTGACTTATCAATAAAGCAAAGTAGACACCTCAAAAGCAGTAGTATTAGACAGCTTTTTCACTCCATCTATAAAGCAATGTGGACACCCCAATAGCAGTAGTATAGATCGCTTTGTTACCCCAATTAGAGATTCAAGGCCTAATTGAATTACTGATGTATAAAACAAGGTGGAAACCCAAATAACTGTAAAAATAGATTGCTTTTTCACCCATATTAGAGATTTAAGGAATTATAGAATTACGTATATAAAACAATGTGGACATCCCAATAGTAGTAGTGTTAGACTGCCTTTTCATCCCAATTAGAGAATTAAGGCGTTATAGAATGATATCTATAAAGCAATGTGGACACCTCAATAGCAGCAGTATTAGACAACTAGTGAATCAAGACGTAATAAAATGTCTTATCTATTTACTAAGGGGAGCACTGTTCAATTAGTCCCTGCACTCCCTATACTGTCCCTATAGTGTGTAAAAAGTCTCTACTATCTCCCTACACTGTCCCTGCACTGTACCTGCACACTCCCTATCGAATCTTTTACAATTAAAGGCTTTCTTCATCAGTGTCCCTAGCGCTTGTCACATCTCTCCCTATGCTCAGCTCACAATGAAATGGCGGAGACCGTACAGGATGACACTTTGAAAGGGCTATGACATGACAGGGGATGGCTAGCTGCAAATTGGCTGTCTGCAATGCATTATTGGTGATCTCATGCTCACAGGCTTCTTACTTTAAGTTTGTAACACATATAGCTGGCTTTTTATGAAAAAAACAATTTGTTAACATGAAGCACCAGGAAATTCGGATTTGGTGCAAATTGAATTTTTCTTAAACTTCAGATAATATTCCACATTGGATGCTTCGATTTACTCAATACTACTATAGATGACTGAATCAATTCTGTTGATTTAGAATTTGACTTGACTTTTTGGAAAAATTCCTATTGTATAGAATTTTTGAATAAAGCGAGAGAGAGGTCATCCACAGCTTTTCAGGACAATTGAAGCGCTTTTAATTCGACTTGAATTGATTTGAGCCCAAAACGCTCGAATTGAACACAAATCAAATTTACAGAAATTTGCTCATATCTAGTTATGACTGGTAAAATTAGTATGGCTAACTGCACAGGGGAGGAAGATCTTTTTTCCCATTCGGTTTTACTCAGAGCAAAATGTCTTTGCTAAAAATTTTCTTGGACATTAGTTCCCTTTCAACCTCCAAACCTTGTTTAATTTATTAACCAATCACAGTAGATAGTGAGACAAATAGACTTGTTATTAGTAGACCTGCTGTCTTGCCTTCTGACACTTACTTGCTTTGCCTTAGATTGCAACATTTTCAAAATCTACTTTATCAATCGTCTATAACATTTAGAGCTCAGAGGATATACACTGCCGTTTCCAATTAGAGCACTAAAGTAGTATAGCACACTACAGCACAACCCTAAACCTTGCTAATGAATGCAATTTAGAGTTCTTTTGAAGCAAGGTCAAACTACTTACATTGATGTGTTTTTCTATACAAGCTCTTCAAATATGCTTTTAGCAAATGGTGTGCAGAAGGAGTTCTAGAAAATTGCACAAGCTCTCGTATATGACCACAACTGAACAACCTCTATAATTATATATTTTATATTAACATGATCAGTCATAGTCAAAATGACAGAAGGCACATACGAGTGCCAGACCTAAGTTTTCATTAAACTATATTAAAGTTTTTTATATCATGAGTTTATCAAACTCTCTTAAAATCATGTATATTAAAAGGAATGTGCCATCTGTTTTAAATTGCCCTATCTGAGGACAATGAAAGTAAGTGACAGGGGCCCTGACTGAAATGCTGGCCCATTTACTTATTCTGACAGTCATTTTCTTAATATCCCTATCTCTGTATTTATAAGCTTCTGCTTCTACAATTGGGGTAAAATAGCGGGCTGATACCATAGATTTTTGGGGGCTCACATTCTTTATACATAGTTATTGGGGTGAAATCGATTTCTGATACTACTGATTTTGGTGTGTTCACTTTCTTTTATAGATAAGTAAATCTGTTAATCCTTGATTCTATAACTGGGGCGAAATTTCCATCTGATACTACTGATTTTAGGGAGTTCATGTTCTTTTATACATAAGTAAATCCATTTATTCTTGATTCTGTAATTGGGGTGAAATTGCACCCTGACACTACTGCTATTTTACACTTGCAGTTACTGTTACAGTACAGTATGTCTGACAGACAGGCGCCAGGGCCTTCCAAGGGAAAGGGCAGTGGCCAAAATGTTTCTGGAGCTGGCAGAAGTAGCAGCAGAAGAAGGGAGGGTGGTAGCAGCAGTCACAGTGACAGGCCACAGCTGCCGGTGTCACCCAAGGGCTCATACACAAAAACGTATTTCTTTGCAGTGTCTGTTCCAGGATTTTTTGTGGCCCGCATGCAGAACCGTTCACTTCCATGGGTCCGCAAAAAATAAATTCTTTTTCCGTATCGTCACATGGCCATTCCACAAAAAAATAACATGTCCTATTCTTGTCCGTCTTGCGGACAAGAATAGGCATTGTTACAATGGATCAGCAAAAAAAAAAAAACGATGAAATTCAGATGTCACACGGATGTCACCCATATTTTTTGCGGATCTATGTTTTACAGACTGCAAAATACATACAGTAGCGTGCCTGAACCCTAGTGTCTTTTACAAATTAATTCAGATCGAATCAAATTTTTTGGAATAATTTGACAAATCTTCTGAATCAAATTTTTTAAAACTTCGCTCATCTCTAGTTATTTCCTTCAGTTATTGTAAGCCAAAACCTGTGGTGAAGCCTAGTGTACTGTGTTTTTGATCCGGACCTGGTTTTGGC
This sequence comes from Bufotes viridis, assembly GCA_033119425.1. Classification (NCBI taxonomy): domain Eukaryota; kingdom Metazoa; phylum Chordata; class Amphibia; order Anura; family Bufonidae; genus Bufotes; species Bufotes viridis. The sequence goes on along the minus strand of CM065592.1, from coordinate 340,155,918 downwards.
TCCCAAAAAATGATGTAAATAACTGATCAAATAATTGAAAAGTAAACTTGGCCTAAGAGGTAGTGAAGCTATGATCATAGATACTGTATAAAATTAAATACAATGGAAGAATGTTAGAGCAAGTCCAATATGTTATAGATAGAAGGAGCTGAAGTGAACTTGTTTCAGAGCAAATATGAATAAAGGGCCAAAATGAACTAAAGCAGCAGGATGACACAGTGAGTTGGGAGGGGATTTATCAAGTCCTGCACTCCAAAATTCTTGCTTGAAAAAGTAGCAAAATGGGGCTTTAAGAATAGAGCATTTCTAGGCTTATTTGCACAAAATTTGTGACATTTTGTATATTTACACCACAGTTTCAAAATGTGGGCATTGTTAGATTGTCAAGCTGATTTAAGCAAGATTTAAAAACTGTGGCTTAAAAAAGTTGTCACCACCAATAGCTAGCATAGAAGGTGACTTAGCATCTCAGGACTGTATTGTCAGACTTGAAGAGGTGCCAAACTCCTCCAACATCACCAGAGAGTTAATAAATTTGGTGCAAAGTTCACCAACACAAAATCCTGTAAAACTGACTTAAAAAATTTGCCTTGTGCTAAATCTCTCCTGTTCACTTGACCTACCCATCTTCATATAAACTGAGCAAAAGACTAAATCATCATCCCGGCAGCATTGTCCTGTATCATTCTCCATCCTTTTTGCTTTTGCTGAGTAGTGTTGAGCGCGAATATTCGAATAGCGAATTTTTTTTAATGAATATTGGCTCTTCGCTAATTCGTGAATATTTAGAATATAGTGCTATATATTCATAGAAAACAAATATTCGTTATTTTTATTTTTTTTAAATCTGAACCCAAGATACCGTTAACGAAGATAGAGAATATAGCGCTATGTTCTCTATCTTAGTTAATTCTAGCAAGCCAACCAATAGGAAAGTTATACCCCGTTCAAAGTTCCATTCGCAGTACGCGAATATTGCATTATGTAATATTCACATACTGTGAATGAAACTTTAAACAGGGTATAACTTTCCTATTGGTTGGCTTGCTAGAATTAACCAAGATAGAGAATATAGCACTATATTAGTTATCTTCACTAAGAATGAAGATAACAAAATATTCTCTATCTTCGCTATTAACGACGATGAAGAACATAGCGCTATATTCGTATTCGTTATCTTTGTTAATTCTAGCAAGCCAAGTAAACTTGCCTATACAAAGCTCTTGGATGCGCAATGTGAGAATATTAAGTAATATTAGTCGCATTGCGCATCCAACTTAGAGTGGGATATATGCAACTTACTTTGCTATTGTTTGGCTGGGTAGAATAAACGAATATGACGAATACAAATGTAGCGCTATATTCTCTATATTCGCTAATTCTAGCAAGCCAATAGTAAAGTTGCCTATAGACTGCTCTAAGTTGGATGCGCAATGCGAGAATATTACCTTGAGTCATTATTCAATTTATTGCAAAAAATAGACAAAGTAATATTCTCGCATTGTGCATCCAACTTAGAGCTGGGTACAGTCAACTTTCCTATTGATTGGATTGCTAGAATTAACGAATATAGAGAATATTCTAATTCAACAATATTTGACAAATATTCAATAGAATATTTGCGAAATATTGCAAAATCGAATATGGCACCTCCCGCTAATCACTATTGCTGAGTATAAAACACAAGAATAAAAAAAAAAAACTGCAAGCATTGAAGATCAGATAATTTTTCAAACACTAATGCACATGTTATAAAAGTAAGAACGTAACTTGTGTTGCTCAGTTTAGTTTACACTAACTCAGTGGCGTACATATAAGGGTTGCAGGGGTCGCACTTGCGACCGGGCCCGGCACTCCAGGGGGCCCGGCCACCTGTGGACCCACCCCCGAGGCCGGCAGGCCACCCTAAAGCCTGTTAAATACAGCTGTACTCACGCGCGCACTCACACACCTGGCTGGTCAGCATTTCGCTTCCATAGTGAAGCAGGGAAACCTCTCTCATCCCTGTTCTGGATCCAGTGGACATCATGCCGATGCCAGCGACACCCTGGATGAGGTAGGACCAGATTTTTTTAGGACGGGGTGAGTGTAGCCATTGGGCTTAGGGCTCTTTAACACGAGCGAATCCTGTGTGGGCAATCTGCTGCGTGAAACAAAGCCAAGCCCCGTTCTGGACAGCAGAGACATGGAGCAGTGACATGATTGATAATGCTCTGTGCCGCTCTGTGACCTTTTTATTACAAAATCACAGTGAGATAAAGTTGCCACCGTAATTTTGTAGTTAAAAGATCACAGTCAATCATGTTACTGCTCCAAGTCTCTGCTGTCTGGAATGGGGCTTGGCACACATTCACACAGCGGATTATCCACACAGAAAGAGCCCTTAGTAGCCCAAAGTGTAACTGCCATATAATTTTTTTTTTTTATTATAAAGTGTAGGGCAAGTGATAGGTAACATTTTTGTAATATACTTTTTTTTAGCCAAAACGTTTAATTTTAGTAGTAAACTGGGGCTGAAATGGCCCTTAGCAGCGCTCTCAGAAAGGGGGGGCGACGGGGAGGGGGCCCCATGAATCAGTTTCGCACCGGGGCCCCATGAATAGTGTATACGCCACTGCACTAACTCCTTACCAACCACCCAACATCTTTTGACAGTGAGTGTTGCAGGTCAGTAATTTACAGCAAACATCTTTTAAAGTCACTGCATTAATGCCCTTTGTCCAGCAATCTTGCAGGAGTAATGGCTGTATTTGACCTGCAAATTAGCAGGCGATTGTGGAGGAGAGAAGCCTTCTTTCACAGCAGTCACCTGCAAGTTAGCAGAGGAGAGCGCTGCTATTAAATGCAGTGATCTCCTCCACAGTATACAACAGGGAGGAGTGATCGCTTGTCCCCATACTGATCACTGTTTTCCGGCAGCAATGAATTTTTAAACCTGTTGAGAGATTCCAATTCATCGGGTAATGGGCCACTGTATTACACTGCCAGATCGTCGCTAACAATTCTTACTATGAACGCTCATTAGCAATGATCTAGCAGACTGTCTACCACAGGCTTAACTCAAGACCCAGTGTAAAATACAGAACTAGTCATATAGGTGCTTCTGGGTTCTCTTCTGCATTCTATATAGCCCTTGAATCATAAGAGCTATGGAAATTCAGGAAGCACCAATGCCACTGCTTCTGTTTGAATGTCCTAGCATATCCAAGCCACTGGGTGTAAGCAGCTCTAGACCAGCTCTCCCAGTGACTGTAGTCACCATGGGCAATGCTTTCACCTATAACTCAAGCTCCTATGCATGACCTGTAGTGATAGACGATCAAATGTTCGCGAACCGCACTTTCGCATCGCTCTCCTTGACTTTAATAGCAGACGAACCTGAAAAACCTTCAGGTCATATTTCCAGCCACCAAATACAAACTATGAGTGCACAAATAGTCCCACAACATGGACAGTGACATACCAGAGGGGGATCATTGGCAAAAATTCCCACTAAAAATATGACTTTTAATCAGGGGCCATTTTTATGCGTCTTAAAGGGAAACTCTCAAAAATGTGCCTTGCTGGAGCCTAGAAATTTTTATTTCCTATCGGTTTGATGTATACAAATGTGCAGCAGTACACATTTTTGTATCCTGCAGAGTCCAGTAAAAAAATGCATAAGTTAACGCAAATTTTTTTTCTACCATGGAACAGTATGGTGAACGGACGCCACTGTACGGCATCAGTCTGAGGCATATGTTAACGTATACATTTTTGGTATGCATTAAATCGATGGCAAAAGTAGGATGTGAACCCAGCCCTAGTGTCAGAATAAACACCAGTACACAGCGGAGCAGCGTGGCGGAGAAGTGAGGCCTCCATGTACTGACAGCTACCTGGTCCTAGTGGTCAGAGATGAGGACTGTGTTTACCAATGATCTATTTTCTACTGGGAAATACAGGGCACAGTATAATACACTAGAATCTATATAATATAAAGATATTAGCCCTACCCCCGAATAATAATAATACAATTAGGTGGTCATTTATTATATAGAAATACATTTATGTTAGGATTATTTCTTTACACAGATTGTGGCGCAAAGGTTCTTAGCACTGCAATCTGCATATTTTTCCCGCTCATGCCAGGTCTAAAAAAGGTGGTGTAGGCAGGGAAAGGGATACAGTTATGGCCATCCAGTTATTGGATACCACCTCCATACATTGACCGGATAACACCTCTGTACAGTGACCGGATAACACCACCATACTGTGACCGGATAAAAGGGATAAGAGGGCACAGTAAAGGGAATAACTAGGGGCACAGTATGGGGTGAGGGGCACAGTACGGGGTGGGGGGCACAGTCACATGACCCTGTGACATTAGAAGGTCCTTATGGTGAATGCGGTTCATACGCCACCATAATGAGAGGCAGAGGAGTGAGACAGAGGTGTGATTATGTGGCGAGAGATAAAAAATGTAACTGTCAGCCACTACAGGCCCCAAAAATTTGCCAATAGGCATTCACCTGACAGCAAAAACCTTTGGATTCTGTGGCTGGAGGTACATTATGCGGTCACAGGATAAAAATGTAACTGTCGGCCAGTACAGGCCCCAAAAATTAGGCATTCACCTGACAGAAAACTCCTTTTATACCGCTGTATATACATAAGGCAAGGACTATTCTTTGTTTTGGGTGGTGGCGGATATGTGTCGATTGGCATGAGGAAACTTAATTACACGTGGTCATCACAGGTGTTGAATTCCTTCGAGATAAATGCCTCATTTATTTTTAGAAATGTGAGTTAGTCCACACTGTTGTGTGCTAGGCGAGTGCGCTTATCAGTCACGATCCCCCCTTCTGTGCTGAACGTCCTTTATGGACAGGACACTCGACGAGGGACAAGCCAAGAGTTCCAGGGTAAATTGTGCCAGCTCTGGCCACAGGTCAAGCCTGCACACCTAGTAGTCAAGGGATTCCTCGCTTCTCAGAGCGTCCACATCGGCCGTTAACCCGATGTAGTCAGACATGTCACATGCATGTCAGAACAATCGCTTTATATGCAGATAGAGTGTTATAAAAAACTCGTGATTGCGAAAGTCATCACTTATGATGCAAACATTTTATCAGATCTAAGTAGATATTACTAATTAGTGCACTAAGTATTGTTGTGACATCACAGCACTATGTCTGTAGCATGTATGTATGGACAGAATAGAAGTATCTCTCACATGCACATTACACATCCATTTTCCTGCTGCACACTATATACCCCACACACACACACACACACACAAACACAGTCTATAGATTAGAGTTTGCTTCTTGTGGGCCAGGACTCAGTAGAAGCTTTCTTTGTCTTACCGCCAGCATTTGCTGGTTCATTTAGAGTTACCCAGGGTGCACCACGGGGAGGCGAACCAGCTTTACACCCCATAGAGTACCGTCACTTTCCTAGACAGGAACATCTCTGCTCAGCTGGCCAATATCTGATTGCTCAGACCCAACACACATACAATTGCAATAGAATCCGATCTTATAACGGTAACATTAAATCTTATATTTCCCCTTTAAAGACTTATATACTTTTGGATGTTTTGTTGAGGACATTATTTTCAATACTTGTATTTAAAAAAATTGGGATTATATGCTTGCTCCTTTATCCTGCAACGCATGTTGGAGAGGGGCTATGACCAGACCGGGTCCAGGCTGAGAAGCAGAGGATCGTAAGGGAGATCCGTTTCAAGCTCATAAGGAAGTTCAATGGCAGGCACCCTAAAATGGCCATATTAAAGAAATGGTCCGATTTGAAGAGGAGAAACTCGAAGTGGATCAGAGAGATCCGTTACAGAATATGCCCAGGTACAATGCTTATATTACTTTTGTATCTCTCTCCAACACTCTGTAATGTATATATACAGTTATGAAAATAAGTATTTCATCCCTCTACAAATGATTCTTTATTACGTGGTGTGACACGTAGCAAATCAGCAGGTTACATCATACATCTCTACCTCGCCAGTCATGATGAAGAGCCCATATCTGTAAGAGGCCCGAAACGCGTAACGGTGTTGCATGTCTGTCCTGATGTTTTGGAACTTTTTATGAACTTCAATAAAGAATCGCTTGGATCGTGGTGAGCTGGAGTTTTTTTCGCAATATTTCGATGTGTCCACCAGAGGACTTTTCCGTGCTCCCACTCAGCGGTCATCAGGGGTGAGCTGCCTTTTGCTTTGCTGCAAATTACCTTTTTACCTATATATATATATATATATATATATATATATATATTTATTTATACACACAGCGAGGTACAGATATATAATGTAACCGGCTGATTTTGTGCGCTTTAAACAATAATCATTATTTATTCCAGTAAAAGGCCTCGTCCATCGTTACATTACATACATCCCACACTTAATTTGCATTTGTTATGAGTTCTGAGTTGTTTGTCTAAATTCTGAACATTGTGTGATTACAGGGGTTCCTGTTCCGCCTGTCTGCTGCAGGCCTTCAACAGAGGATCTGGATGTGGTCGTGTTGTCCGCCGAGGAGGAGGAGGGAGAGGAGGGAGAGCAGGCTGGACCTTCCCAGTAGCAGCAGCATGAGGCACCAACCCCACCTGATGTGGACGAAGAGGTGGAGTTAGAAGAGGCTTGACCCTCCCAGCAGCCAGATTCCCCCCCCCCCAGCTCCTGATGAAGATGAAGAGGATGTCACCCACCCTTGCCAGGATGGTAAATATTTGCACATAGCAATACAGTTCTGTATCCATGCCACTTAATCAGAATTGCAAGTCATTTTTATATATTTTTTTATCTTAACAGTACTGATTAATTTAAGAAAATAAAATGCGGTAGATGCAGCAGGACAACGAAGCCGGCATGCACGAGATGTGGAGTGTCCAAGAAGATCCAAAAGATGGAGACGCTGCACCTCAAATGGATGAAGGAGATGTTGGAACTTCATGACCAACTGAAAAAGTTTCCATAAAGGCATGTTTGTAAATTACAATTTTTTTTTTCTGTTGTAACATGTGCTTCTGGTTGCCGTAAGGCCTCTTTAGTTCAGGGTCATACTCATCAGGATCAGGACAGGCAGTAGCAGCAGCAGGTAAATGTTAACGGTGTAGTAGAAGGCCTACACATAGCTCGGCCAAAATCATCGGGACAGACAGCAGCAGCATGTCAATGGTAACGGGTAGTATAAGGCCTACACATAGCTGAACAGAGGTAAAGGGGTAGTATAAGGCCTAAAATTGTAATGACACTATTGGTTTTGGACATAATGTTTTTTAAATCCAATTTTGATGAATTAAGCACATATTTTGAATTCACATGAAGTTATTAATCTATTCACATTATGTATACTTGTATATTATGTCTTTTCTTTAATGGGATTTTTTATTTTTCGACACAAGACTAATCAAACACATTAATTGTAATTAGATTAGTAATAGTTTTCATTAAATAATCACCTGAGTTTGCATTTGTATTTGTACATGGCACCATTCAATTTTGACACTGCTTGAGAAAGGTCCCAATGTGTGGACGAAACGTCGCGTGGGGTGAATAAAAGCACATTTTCTCTCAAACTTCCCTCTTTCTTAACCAATTCTTGACCGCTGCTTCTTTATACCTAAAACTTAACTTTTATTGTGCTCGATTTCCTTGTGCATCTGAACTCATTACGTTTAAATGTAGCCTTTATTGCGCCTATAAGACTGACTCTATATCTATATCGCTATATCGCTATATTGTGACCTTAGGGTAGTGCGCGCTCCTACCCTACAAGGTATTGACTAGTGTTGCTATTTTCCGGCGTTTTAATGGCAGTTTAAAATCGCATTCCAGCACTGCCCCCCGACATGTTTCAGGGGTTCGGGCAGTCTATGTTGGTTTGCGGCTCTGGTGGATCTCTTAAAGGCTCTGGTTACGCCTACTATTCAGTCACTGGGCATCACCCAGTTAACTCTCACTTTGTATGTCCCATAGACCTTTTGCCTTATGTGTCGAGTAAAGATCTTTCTTCGGCCGCCTTCATCGTCATCAATGACGTTTTTGGCCGTTCTTACTGCGCATGATTCTTTCTAGTGCGCATGTCTCTGGACTTAGAGATATTTCTGCGCACGATTCTTTTAATAGACTTTGGAAGCACTTTATCTTTTTTCTCTAGTGCGCATGTCTTTGGACTTTGACATATTCTCTCATTGCATGCTCTCTTCGCAAGCATTGCAACTCAGTAATTTATAAGATTCATTGCTATGCGCATGACCTAGATGATAGGTTCAGAGAGACCTTGATTTTTCTTCCTTTGCGCATGTCTTTGGACTTAGAATATTTTTAATGATATTGGTGGATGTTTTTAGTCCAGTTTATCTTCTGTTTGCGCATGTCTACGGACTTCAAAGTTTTTGGTTATTTTTAATATTAGCGAATGGGATGGGGTCTGATATGGGATTGATTATCCTACATTTCTTTAGCTTTGGAGTGATTTTGTGATGAGTATTATTTTCTCATCACTTAGTTTCTCAGGTATATACGCCATTCTAGTGGCATTTATAGTCACATTATATCTGAGTGTTCATGTATCAATACTTATATCTCTCCAGACTATTACCTATTCTGTACTTACCTTATAGGTATTTTGTAGGACTGCTGCCAGATCATTATTTGTTTTTGACTCTTCCCATTTGTTGTTTATTTGAGCTTATTCACTATATTTTACTGGTAACCCATTGAGTGAATGCACACATCGGTCCCCAAAGGCATAGGCTGCCGTGTGTTCAAAAGCGTAGGCGACCAGCGCTGGATGGCAGTGGAGGTGATAGAGGAGGGTGCAGAGGAGGCAGAGGTCTGGCTGCTGTTACCAGTACCTCTAGGAGAGGGAGTGGGGGAGTGGGAATGCATTGTTGGAAGGGGGTGGGGTGGCTGCAGTACAGTGGCAGGAGCTGCTGTCCCCTGTGCACTGCTGCGACCACCCTGCATCTGGTACCACTCCTGCCAGTGGTTGACTCTCAGGTGCTGGGTAAGGGTAGTAGTACCCAGCCGAGCAACAGACCTCCCTCATCTCATCCAGGCATGGCACAGCTGACAGATGGCAATTGTCTGATCGTTTGCTACTAGGGTGATGTAAGCCCAAACAGGCGACTTACACACCGACCTCCTGTCAGATGTGGTGGTGCTGGCTTGCGCCTGTTCGAGCTCGGTACACACAGGTGGAGCCGGCACCTGCTGCTGCCGCCTCCTGCTGCCACTACCAGTGGAGCCCCTGCCACTGGGCACCCTGGTGACCTTGCGCACCATTTGCCTTGGGTGCCTACTAGCGTTGAAGAAGCATGCTTTGCCGAACACCAGTTTGGCTCGAGCATCGCTATGCTCAAGTCAGTGTATTTAAATATAATTTAGCCTCTATTTCTATGCAGTAGATTGCTGTACAATGAGGGACTCCCTCAGTGCGAGTCCGTGGCTTAGGAGTCCCTGCTCTGACTCCATATATAGCTATGTCCATATATGGAGTCAATGCTTGGGGACATCCCAGTGTATTTAAATTCAAACTTATGACCTTCTGCATTAGAGGGAATGCACTCAGCTATATTTGCTGCATAGCCAGTTACTTAAAAAAAATATATATATATCCTTTATTGTACAGGAATACTTACTACTAGTAAGTATTCCTATACAGTAGATGTGTCATATATATTTTTTTTTTGTGACTGGCTATGCCGCTATATAGTGTAGTGGTTAAAGTTCTGGGCTGTGATGCAGATCTGTGAGTTCAAATCCCGTAACAGACTTTTTCAGAAATAGAGGTTACATTTTTTTTAGTAATTCTAAAAAATGCATGGCACAAAATAAATGTGTAATTACTAATATATATATATATATATATATATATATATATATATATATATATATATATATATCCTACTTCTGATATATATGAATGCATAATATATGGGAAACTACTAAACTACTACTGGTGTTTTAGCCATAATATTTTAACATATTTTATAATATATTATGTATTCTAAATATATACCAATATGTGTAAAAATATTGTGGCTAAAAACTATATATATATATTTAAATTAAGTTAAGCCTCTATTTCTTAAAAAGTTTGTGACAGGATTAGAACTCACATCTTCTGCATCAAAGCCCAGAACTTTAACCACTACACTGTAAAGCTAGATAGCCAGTCACTAACTCACTATATATAGTCACGATATATAACTTCTACTGTATAGGAATACTTTCTAGTAGTAAGTATTCCTTACAGTAGAAGTCTCTTTTTTTTTTAAAGTAACTGGTTATGCAGCAATTATAGCTGAGTGGTTAACTGCTTGACTCTAATGCAGATGGCCATGAGTTTGAATCCCAGCAGAAACTTTTCTGAAATACCGGCTAAATTAGATTTAAATACACTGGGTGTCCCCAAGCACTGACTCAATATATGGACATAGCTATACATGGAGTCAGGGCACGGATAACTAAGCCACTGACTCACACTGAGGGATTCCCTCACTGTACAGTGATCTTCTGCATAGAAATGGAGGCTAAATTAGATTTAAATACACTGGGGTGTCTCCAAGCACTGACTCCATATATGGACATAGCTATATAAGGAGTCAGAGCAGGGACTCCAAAGCCAAACTAGTCCTGACATCCTCCCTTCATCAGAGCAGGGAGTGCCTGGTTTAATGATTGGGTATTCCCATTGATTTCCATTGTGCTCGGTTGCTAAGTAGAGCACCCGAGCATCGCAAAGTGATCTACTCGACCACCCGAGCACACAAACACTGTGGTGCTCGATCAACACTAGTGCCTATCTTCTTCATCAGTGCTGCTGTCACCTGACAAGGGAGGTGGCACCCATTCCTCTAAGTCACCCTCCTCTTCGTCCTCTGTAATGTCAGACCCAAGTTCTACCATTGGTTGACTGAGGGGAACAGGAGTCGTGGAGCCCCTGACCTGGCTCCGCTGACGCCTGGGTCTGACTAGTGATGAGCGTCAGGGGCAATATTCGAATTTGCGATATTTCGCAAATATTTTGTAGAATATTCATCATATATTCTCAAATTTGTGGTTATTTTCTTGATTAAGAAAATCGACAATATGACATGCGCGTAATGCGTGCAATACAGTCGTGGATGGAACTGTATTAGAAAATTTTCCCAAAAATCGAAATTCAGAAATTTTACCTGCATTTGCCATTAACTCTTGTGGAAAACCTAAAGGCTTAATGACGTTTGTAAAATCAGTTTTGAATACCTTAAGGGGTGTAGTTTCTAGAATGGGGTCATTTTTGGGTTTCTATTATGTAAGCCTCACAAAGTGACTTCAGACCTGAACTGGTCCCTAAAAAGTGGGTTTTTGAAAATTTTAAGATTTGCTTCTAAACTTCTAAGTCTTCCAACGTCCTTAAATAAAGAAATAGCATTCCCAAAATGATCGATACATGAAGTAGCCATATGGGGAATGTAAATCAACAACAATTTTTGGTGGTATTACTATGTATTATAGAAGTAGAGAAATTGAAACTTGGAAAATTGCAAATTTTTCCAAATTTTTGGTAAATTTGTTTTTTTTTATTAAATAAAAATTAAATTTTTTGACTCCATTTTACCACTGTCATGAAGTACAATATGTGATGAAAAAACTATCTCAGAATGGCCGGGATAAGAAAAAGCATTTTAAAGTTATCACCACATAAAGTGACACTGGTCAGATTTTCAAAAAATGGCCGGGTCCTTAAGGTGAAATAAGGCTGAGTCCTTAAGGGGTTAAAGGATGGCAACAGCTATTGATAGAAAATTCTCTTCGTCTGTTACAATACCTTTTAGATTACGAGAAAGGGGCTCTGACAAAAATTACAACGCAGTTAGAGCAAGAAATTGCACAAATTCAGGGCCTCAGGTTGCAGCCGGAGTACACTCAGTGTGAATAACGCCTTCAAAAGAATATAGAGTCTTTTCAGATAGAAATAAAGGAGAGAAAGCACAGGAAATATATCAGAAACATGAGAGTGTGGTCAAATATTCATCTTTAAGACCAATACTGGGGTGTCCCAGAAGAAAAGAGAAAGTGGAAATCATCCCAGTGTCTCTCAAACAGATATATCTGAGTCTGACTGGTCAGGTTCAGAGGATAAATCGTTCAGAAATCAGTTGAGTGCCCTGACAGGCATAAAATGTAAAAACAAAGGTCGAGGGGCCTATACACAGAGAAAAGCATCGCCCCCCCAACCTGAACCTGTAACTCAAGTATGGGACGGGACTGCGACATCTGTCCCAAAAATAAATGGGATGACATCCAATACACCCTCACAAATAAGTACTACTTCTGTCTTTGGTATGGTGCCCTCCTTCTCCCTTCATGCATCACACCCTGGCCCCACCATACCAGCTTCACCCATGTTAATGAACCCCCATTTTTTAGGTGAGGGAGCTCAACTAAGGAGGCAGGAGCTATATGTTACAACCTGCGCTAAATAGTGTGCAACTGTTTGGCCGCTGCAGACAGCGACATTATCTGTGTGAGCATACTAAAAATATCTGTGTCCTCTGTGGACAGTTGCGTTACCTGCGCTACATCTCCTGTATAACATGTGCGCATACTAAAAATTATCTGTGACATCCAGTGTACTTTTCCTGTAGACGCTGCAGTCAGTGACATTTCCGTAGACGGTGTCCACTGCGGACAGTTACATTACCTGTGCTACATCTCCTGTATAACATTTGCACATCCTAAAAATATCTGGGACATTGACTGCAATATTTTCTTAGCCGCTGATGAGCGCAGCACCATTACCTTTGGTACCTCTTCTGTATAACGTTTCCTCATCCCAAATATCTGTGACATTGACTGTAATATTTTCTTAGCCGCTGGTGACAGCAGCGTCATTACCTGTGGTAGTACTCCTGTATTACGTTTGCGCATCCCAAATATCTGTAACATTGATCTAATTTATTTGCGCATACACTTTAAATGGGTGTACATGTGACATACTTGCAAGCAAATATACCATTTAATATGACGAAGGTGAGCAGTAAGTGACGGGGAAGTGTGTAATAAAGGGTGTTTTGGAGTGCCGGTTCCTTGTAATTTTTGGCAGCCCTTTCACTTAGTGCATAGGCTTTATGAGTGTAGGAGTCCCACTACCTGAACAATTGTACCACAATGTGAATGAGGCTTTCCTTTATGTGATATAAAGGTTGTATCGGAATGCCTCTTCCTTGTAGTTTTTGGCAGCACTTGCACTTTATATACAAGTAAATATACAGGAAAGAATGTTTCCTAACAATTTTTCCTCTAAAATCGATTTTATCTTTGGTTTTGTGCGTATTATTGTCAGTCTGTAAAATTGGCGTACTACTCGGACATCATTCCCAGCAGCGACCTGGGACTCCAAGATGCATCCAGACATCCTCCCCATGCTGTTCCCGAACTATTTCAGTGGTGTTTCCATCAATTTCTGAACTTTTCATGTGAACCAGACAACCTCCCCTCTTCAGAGCAGGGGGTGCCTGGTTTAATGCTCGGGCTCTGCCATTGACTTTCATTGTGCTCAGGTGCTTGGTAGAGCACCCGAGCATCCCGATGTGTTCTACTCGAGCACCCTAGCACTTTGGTGCTCGATCAACACTATATTTGACCAAATGTAATCATTTTGAATTTGATTTAGTTAGGGCTCATTCACCTGACCGTATTTATGTGTCCACATCTATTCCGCAATTTTGCAGAACTGATGTGGACCCATTCATTCCAATGGGGCCTCAAAAAATGTGGACAGTACACCGTGTTCTGTCTGCATACGTACTTCAGTTCCGTGGCCCCGTCAAAAAGGTAGAGCATGTCCTATTCTTGTCCACAATTGCAGACAAGAATAGCCATTTCTATCATTGGGCGTTCCACAAATTGCAGATTACACAAATGGCCAGTATCTGGCACCTGGCTGCCACTGATAATTTGACACCGAACCTTCTCTTGATACAGTAGATTGCAAAAACAGAAGTACAGTACAAGGGTAACAATGTCAAAAGAGATTGCTACAGACTAAGCGGAACATTTATCAAAACTGGTGTATGCCGGTCTTGACTCCCGTTGTACTGCGGAAGTATGCACGCCTCACATATATTTGGCGCATCTTCCGGCCATGCAATACAGCACATTTAAATATACAGCATCCTTCTCGCTTCAGTAGATTTCAGTCTTTCTTAACACTATAAAACTGGAAAGATAGATAAATATAGATAATTAAATGTAGATAAATAAAGATAACTGTGACGAGTCTGCAGTGCCATCTGCTCTCTGCCCTCGTTACATCACTTCCTTTTGCCGCTTCTGAAAAGTGGTGTGAAGGGGAAAATACCACAAATTTTGCCTCACAAATGGCGTGCAACAAAATTTGTGACCCACCCAGCTATGCTTTTCAACCTTTTAGTTTATATCCCACCTCAAAGGTGACGTAAATAGATTGGCAAATGTCACCCTTAGTGAGGATTTACTTCACACAATTCTCAGGATGATTATCGGAAACAAACAGTACAAAAAACGCTTATTGCTTTCATGCTGCAGATGACCTGATGAATGAGTAAAACGCGTGCTCATCGGGTGAAACGATATTTCATGTAGAACATTAAATTATTGCTATTAGTCAGTAGATCATGCTGTGTGAACAGCGATCTCTTCTGCAGAAACAATGAGTCTGTATAAGGGCGAGAGATAGCAGTAACCATCACTCGGAGGAGATTGCTGCACGTAAATGAAGCTACATCCTCCATTGATGAGCAGGCTGTTATTTGTTCCTTCCTGAAAATTGCGTGCTAGATCGGGAAATGTAAATGCAGCATAAAGATCTGCATAGCCTTCCATCAAGAGATAGCGGTGGTCTTTACAGGTGAATTGTGAACATAGTAACATAGTAAAATAATTTATAAGGCTGAAAAAGACATCTGTCCATCCAGTTCAGCCTGTTGTCCTCTGTGAGGTAGAAGCCAATTTTCCTCACTTTCGGCGAGAAAAAATCATTTCTGACTCCCCGGATCAATGACCCACCTCTAGTAACTATAACCTGTAATATTATTGCACTCCAGAAATATATCCAGGCCCCTCTTGAACTCTTTTAGTGAACTCACCATCATCACCCCCTCAGGCCGAGAGTTCCATAGTCTCACTGCTCTTACCGTAAAGAATCATCCTCTATGTTTGTGTAGAAACCTTCTTTCCTCCAGATGCAGAGGATGTCCCCTCATCACAGTCACAATCCGGGGGATAAATATATGATGGGAGAGATCTCTGTATTGACCCCTTTTATATTTATACATAGTTATTAGATCTCCCCTTAGTCATCTTTTTTCTAAAGCAAATAACCCTAAATTTGATAATCTCCCAGTCCAAGCATTCTCATTTTATATACTATCCTTTTATGCGGTACAGTGTCAAATGCTTTGGAGAAGTCAAGATATACAACAGTCCTTGACTCGCCGTGGTCAAGTCTAGAAACTGATTAAATTAGTTTGATAAAATGCATTTATTGTAATTGTCCTGTAAGTAATCAATTGCAGCAGCATTGTCTATAATGTATAAATTGTTCTGTGTACAAGATTAACCTCTTAAGGACACAGGATGTACCCGTACGTCCTGTGGCCTGCTCCTAAAGATGGCGCCCGCTCCTGCTTCATGCGGGCACCTTAGCCGCGGGTGTCCGCATGGTTCCGCAGACACCCGCGGCTAATGTCCGCGACTGGCAGCAATGCCGATCACAGACATTTAACCCCTCAGATGCAGTGGTAAATCCTGACCACGGCATCTGAGTGCGCACAAAGCGAAAGTTTTACTTGCGGTTTGCGCTCCGGCTTCCCCGTGTGGCGATCGGAGGAGCCGGAGCGCGCCTGTAGTAGCCTGGGTTTCTATGAATGAAACCCAGGCAGCTCTGTAGTATTTCCTATGGAGCCTTGCCTGTAATAGCTATGATATTGCATTGGAATGTATGATAATCGCAATCAAATGATTGTAAGTTATAGTTCCCTATGGGAACTATATAAAAGTGTAAAAAAAGCAAAAAAAAACAAACATAAAAGTTCAAATCACCCCCTTTTGCTAAAATAAAAATAAAAAAACTAAAAAAAATTCAAATGGGTGTCGCGATGTGCGAAAGCGCCCATACTATAAAAATAAAAAAAAAGTATTCCACATACGTCAAACAGCAAAACGGAAAAAAGCGTCCAAATGGCGGATTCGCCATTTTTGGTCGCTTCATTTTCCACAAAAAATTACATTAAAGGTTATTAAAAAGTCATACACACCCCAGAATGGTATAAATAAAAAGATAACATTATGATAACATTATATAAAAAAATTAGCCCTGATACAGCTCTGTACATGTAATTAAAAAAAAAGTTATAGGGGTCAAAACATGGTGACAAAAAAGTTAAACTGATTTTTTCCCACATTTGAATTTTTTTTTCACGATCAAAACGCAAGAAAACCTATACATATAGGGTATCGCCGGATTCGTACTGACCTGTAGAGTAAAAGTAACCAGTCAGTTTCATCACATATCAAACGTCAGAATTAAAAAACCCGCAAAACTGTGTTGGAATTGCTTTTTATTTTCAATTTCACCCCATTTGGAATTTTTTTCCCGCTTCCCACTACATCATATGTCTTTAGAAAGTACAACTTGTCCCGCAAAAAACAAGCCCTCATATGGCTATGTTAACCGAAAACTAAAAAAGTTATGGCTCTGGGAAGGCAGGGAGCGCAAAACGAAAACTCAAAAAATAAAAAACCTCCGGTCCTTAAGGGGTTAATGCCTATGTAAGATAAAACACAGACATGTTAAGAAGAGGGAAATAATATGCATTTTGTTAAAAATCTTCTGTATTTTTCATTTATATGTCGATGTACGATATAAATAAACATGTCAAAGCAGGTCAACATTTCATATTACAGACTAGCATCACACTATGGCACAAATACTGACATGCTTTGACAAGCATTCAATTTTATGCCTTTTTTCATATGAAAAGTACATTTAATTATTTTTTTTTTCTAAATATAGAAGTTCTTCATTATCATTTTCCAGAGGAGGAAGATGAAATGAATAAAATACTATTATAGTAATTGATATGCATTGTGTGCATGTCTTTTTATGCCTGTCTTTTGAAAGCCTACAGATTTATCTGAGATATGAGACTGGATTAATCTGCAAAATAATTGCCTATGATTTCTTTTTCACTTAAAGTGAACTGTTAGTCGTGGAGTTTCATTTATATTAGACCTCAAAAAGTGCCAATCTAGAGGAAAAAGATGTTGAATCTGCCCCTCACTGCTAAGATAGGCCTACTCAGCAACTTGAAATTAAATGCTAGTTATACACAAGATAGTTACCCCCCCCCCCACACACACACACACAAACACACACTCTTACCATGGACATTTACATTCTCTTCTGCATACATGTTTATCTCAATGGGGAGAGGGGAACATTCTTCTGCCAAATCTCTCTGGCAGCAGGTGATCACCATTGAAAACAAAGGATGGGACATTTTTAAGAGTACCTGTTACCAGTCCTAACTGTCTCATTTCGTAACTGCTTACAGTCCCCATGTAATTACAATTCTGGAGCATCTATTCTTATAACTTTATGTTGTGCCATTCCTTTATTATTCCTACCAGAGGTCCAAGTGGGTTCTAAGTGTCAGGTTATGCAGGGACACCCCCCAACTGCTAATACCAGCTGTCCATTTATTACAGACTGATGGCAATTCCTAGGTAATAGAGAAAAGGCACAGCATTGAGTTGTAAGAATATATATTTAAGAATTATCATTACATGAGGAATAATTAGTTACTAAAAAAGATATGTCAGGAGAGGTTACAGGTAGTGTTGAGCAAACCCGAACTGCAAACAATGCCTAGTAATGGCATGGCTGTGATTGGCCGGTGCATCATGTAACCCAGCTTCTATAAGAGCTGGATCATGTGTAGCACCGCCCATCAGCTGAGTGATGCAGGGACAAGAAGCAGGCAGCTGAAGTGAGGGAGAGTGTTAGGAATTTCATATGGCTATTTATTCTGTGGGAGACCTATAGTGATTTTTTTGTGGGTGCAATATGTCAGTTTTGCACCCCTGACACAGAAATATATAATTAATCTGGCTGTTAAATCTGTGGGTGACCTATAGCGATTTTTTTTGTGGGTGCAATGCACTATCTTTGCACCCCTGACACAGAAATATAATGATTAATCTGGCTGTTAATTCTGTGGATGATCTATAGGGATTCTTTTTTGTGGGTGCAATGCACCATCTTTGTACCGCTGACAAAAAAATATAATAGTTAATCTGCATGTTAGTTCGGTGGGTGACATATAACCATTTTTGGTGTGAGGTACTTTACACCTGCACTGCATCCTTGATAGGGAAATTAATATAGTTAATCCGTCTGTTAGTTCGGTGTGTGACATATTCCCATTTTTTTTGTGTGAGGTACACCTGCACTGCATCCGTGACAGGAAAATTAATATAGTTAATCCGTCTGATAGTTTGGTGGGTGACGTATACCCATTTTTGGTGTGAGGTAAACCTGCACTGCATCCGTGACAGGAAAATTAATATAGTTAATCTGTCTGTTAGTATGGTGGGTGAGGTATACCCATTTTTGGGGTGAGGTACACCTGCACCTTATCCGTGACAGGGAAATTAATATTTAAACAAAATAATAGCTTATCTCAAGGAGACCAGCTACAGAAAACACCGCTGAGCCTCATTTAAGAGTCTCAACACAGCAATCCAAAGTGCAACGCTCTCTGGGAAACAGTAATATGCAAAATAAATGTGGTGCCCCAGTGTTGGGTCTACAACACAATGAAAGCCAGATATCCCTCAAAGGAAGGAAAACCGAGCAAAGGGGTGTCTCCATTACAGAGATCACCAAATCCACCATATTAAGTGGCCCCCTAAGTCAAAATCCCGCTTTTTTTTACAAGCTTTAAGGATGTGACAGGGAAAACCTAAGCAAGTTATCCATTTACAGACAGCTGTTTCGGGGTGTTGCCCCTCATCAGTGTGGAGTAGGATTCTGGCTGACCGGGAGCAATGCCTTGGAGACTACTTAAACAAAAAAATAGCTTATCTCAAGGAGACCAGCTACAGAAACACAGCGGAGCTCTCTGGGAAACAGTAATATGCAAAATAAATGTGGAGCCCCAGTATTGGGTCTACAACACAATGAAAGCCGGATATCCCTCAAAGGAAGGAAAACTGAGCAAAGGGGTGTCTACATGACAGAAATCACCAAATCCACCATATTAAGTGGCCTCTAAGTCAAGGGAAATGAATATAGTGAATCTGTCTGTTAGATTGGTGAGTGACATATACCTATTTTTTGTGTGAGGTACACCTGCACTGCATCCGTGACAGAGAAATTAATATAATTAATCCGTCTGTTAGATCGGTGGGTGACATATGCCATTTTTGGTGTGAGGTACACCTGCACTGCATATGTGACAGGAAAATTAATAAAGTTAATCTGTCTGTTAGTTCAGTGGGTGACCTCAAAGAACGAGGAGAGCATCAAATAAGCATTGTGGCACTGGTTATGGTGCTGCTGGTGTTGGTGGAGCTCCTGTTGCAGGGAGAGAACGTGATCGATCTGTGCCAGCTACACACCTAAATAAAACACCTCAGGTGCATGTAGGTGACAGAACGTTCAACGTTATTTTGTAGGCCCGAATATCGGTGTACGAATGGTGAGGCTAGAACAAGTAGAGGTGGTAGTAGATTGGGTGTCTGACAGTGCCTCCAGTTCCTTCACATTGTCTCCAACCGGTCTACTGCTGAAATTGCAGAGTTGGCACCTGCAGCCCATGGGCATCTATCTTTTTCACCTCACTCCCTTGCAAATCAGCCAAGCAGTCTGAGCCCCAAGTCATGCAGCAGTCTCTTATGCTTTTTAATCACTCTCCTGGCATGGTTTCCGTGGGCCATCCACATAGCCCTGCCCCAGAAGTGGAAGAGATTGAGTGCACTGATGCCCAACCACTTATGGTTCAGGATGTGGACATGGGAGGACCACAGGAGCACGTCTCTGATGACGAAACACAGGTGCCAACTGCTGCGGCTTTCTGCAGTGTGCAGACCGGCAAGGAGGGCAGGGGTGAAAAATGGGGGGAAGACGTGTGCAGTTCGGAGGAAGAGGTGGTGTTCACACAGAGCAAGCCGCACAGCAAAAGAGTGAGCAGGGTGCAAAAGCAGAGTGGCCGTCCCCTAGCCAGTACGCCTGCACACAGGGACTAATCACACCAAATCCAGCTTCAAGGAATTCCTTGGCATGGCAGTTATTTAGACAATGTTCTAATGACAAGACGCGAGTGGTTTGCATGCTGTGCAATCAGAGCCTGAAGTGAGGCATAAATGTTCTAAACCTGAGCACCACCTGCATGATCAAGCATCTAAATGCAAAGCACGAGCTGCAGTGAAGTAAACACCTCAAATACCACAAAAGATCTCTGCCTCCTCCTGCTCCCTCTTCTGCTTCAGTCTCGGCCTCTTCCCCCCCCCCCTCTGGAGTGACAGTGGCACCTGCCACCCCGCAAACAGAGGATGTGGCAGCAACACCACCACCTCCACCACGCCGGATGGCATACACCCCCTTATCCTAAGGGAATTAAGTGATGTCATAGCCAGACCATTATTTCTGATATTTACGGACTCTATAATAACAGGGAATGTTCCACAGGATTGGCGCATAGCAAATGTGGTGCCAATATTCAAAAAGGGTCCAAAAACAGAGCCTGGAAAGTATAGGCCGGTAAGTTTAACATCTATTGTTGGTAAACTGTTTGAAGGGTTTCTAAGAGATGCTATTTTGGAGTATCTCAATGAAAATAAGCAAATAACGCCATATCAGCATGGCTTCATCGGGATCGGTCATGCCAAACGAATTTAATCAGCTTCTATGAGGAGGTAAGTTCTAGACTTGACAGCGGCGAATCAATGGATGTCGTATATCTGGACTTCTCCAAAGCATTTGACACCGTACCTCATAAAAGGTTAGTATATAAAATGAGGATGCTCGGACTGGGAAAAAATGTCTGTATGTGGGTAAGTAACTGGCTAAGTGACAGAAAACAGAGGGTGGTTATTAACGGTACATACTCAGATTGGGTCACTGTAACTAGTGGGGTACCTCAGGGGTCAGTATTGGGCCCTATTCTCTTCAATATATTTATTAATGATCTTGTAGAAGGCCTGCACAGTAAAATATCTATTTTTGCAGATGACACTAAACTGTGTAAAGTAATTAACACTGAAGAGGACAGTTTTCTGCTACAGAGGGATCTGGATAGATTGGAGGCTTGGGCAGAAAAATGGCAGATGAGGTTTAACACTGACAAATGTAAAGTTATGCAAGTCACCCGTACATATTAAATAGTAAAACACTCAGTAACACTGACATGGAAAAGGATCTAGGAATTTTAATAAACAGCAAATTAAGCTGCAAAAAACAGTGTCAAGCAGCTACTGCCAAGGCCAATAAGATAATGGGTTGCATCAAAAGGGGCATAGACGCCCGTGATGAGAACATAGTCCTACCACTTTACAAATAACTAGTCAGACCACACATGGAGTACAGTGTACAGTTCTGGGCTCCTGTGAACAAGACAGACATAGCAGAGCTGGAGAGGGTTCAGAGGAGGGCAACTAAAGTAATAACTGGAATGAGGGATCTACAGTACCCTGAAAGGTTATCAAAATTAGGGTTATTCACTTTAGAAAAAAGACGACTGAGGGGAGATCTAATAACTATGTATAAATATATCAGGGGTCAGTACAGAGATCTGTCCCATCATCTATTTATCCCCAGGACTGTGACTGTGACAAGGGGACATCCTCTGTGTCTCGAGGAAAGAAGGTTTGTACACAAACATAGAAAAGGATTCTTCACTGTAAGAGCAGTGAGACTATGGAACTCTCTGCCTGAGGAGGTAGTGATGGTGAGTACAATAAAGGAATTCAAGAGGGGACTGGATTTATTTCTGGAGTGTAATAATATTACAGGCTACAGCTACTAGAGAGGGGTCGTTGATCCAGGGAGTTAATCTGATTGCCTGATTGGAGTCGGGAAGGAATTTTTTTCCCCTTAAGTGGGGAAAATTGGCTTCTGCCTCACAGGGGTTTTTTGCCTTCCTCTGGATCAACTTGTAGGAAACAGGCCGAATTGGATGGACAAATGTCTTTTTTCGGTCTTATATACTATGTTACTATGTTACTA
Source organism: Bufotes viridis (assembly GCA_033119425.1). Taxonomy (NCBI): domain Eukaryota; kingdom Metazoa; phylum Chordata; class Amphibia; order Anura; family Bufonidae; genus Bufotes; species Bufotes viridis. Next base: position 340,133,656 of record CM065592.1, on the reverse strand, counting down.
TATTACCGAGCATCTCCACATTGTCCCATGGAAGTATTCAACTGTCCATCCCCCAAACACTGGAGAGAAAAAGGAAGTACCCCCCTACCATTCCTGGCTTTGAAATGCTGTCATTCCGTCTGGTGGAGACAGAGACTTTTAAAAACCTTATGGCGGTGGCTGTCCCACAGTATGTGGTTCCCAGCCACTACTATTTTTCCAGGCGAGCAATCCCTGCCTTGCACAACCAAGTGGCGAACAAAATCAGGTGTGCACTGTGCAACGCCATCTGTGACAAGGTCCACATAACCACCGATACGCGGACCAGTAAGCACGGGCAGAGACGTTATATCTCCCTAACTGCACGCTGGGTAAATGCAGTGGTGGCTGGGCCTGAGGCAGATAGCAGTTTGGCGCATGTCCTTCTGCCACCGAGGATTGCAGGGCTTTTCTCGTTGCCTCCTACTCCGCTTCCTCCTCTACCGCCTCCTTATCCGGTCAGTGTAACACCTGCACCACCAAATTCAGCACAACCAGGGGGAAACTACATCAGTAGTGATTAGGTGGCTCACTCTACTGTTGAGATGGAATATGGTGCTCTATCCCAATATGACGCACCCAACGTCACAAAAGAGGTAGGTGTATATTCAATACTTAGGAGGGATGGCACTCAAAGTATTGGTTAAGCATGGATAATTTATTATATAATGATAAATATTTTTTTGTATAATGATAAATATTTTTTTTTGATAAATATTTTTTAATGATAAATATTTTTTTATATAATGGTAATTTTTTGTATATAATGATAAATATTTTTTTATATAATGATAAATATTTTTTTTAAAAATATTTTTTTGATAATTTTTTTTTTTTTTATTTATTCTGCACCAAACCAATTGGGAACCATTTAAAAAGCAGCTATCACTCCTGCTGACAAAGAACCTAACAGACTTATATGTTAAATGGAGTGATTATATCTCACTCAAACATTTTATTCAGGGACATTCTATAGGTGTCACCCAACAAAAGTTTTGGGAACTTGGACATTCTATGTCAACACAAAAGGGGATTATAAGAAAACCCACAATTTACCAGAGAGAATACTTCTGGGTTTATGCTTTTATTATGTTTTTTTTACCTGTTTGTTTATATATCTTGTGATCACACTATCAAGAATCATTTTGAACCATCCTATCCTATTGGAAACTACATCCAGCTGTTTTAAAACTCATCTCTGTTTGGGGGAAACCCCCTACACCGCGCAGGAGCTGTGGATGGGCATGGAACAACAGATCAATGAGTGGTTCATGCCACAGAGCCTCAAGCCCGTCCTGTTGGTGTGTGATAACTGGCAAAATCTCATAGTAACGCTGGGCCTAGCTGGTTTGACGTACATCCCTTGCCTGGTGCATGTGCTGAATTTGGTTGTACAGAAGTTCCTGAAAAAATACCCTAATATGTCAGTGCTGCTGCAGAAAGTGTGGTCCGTTTGTGCTTTCGGCGTTCTCACCCTGCTGCTGCTCGTCTGTCTGCGCTGCAGCATAACTTCGGCCTTACCGCTCACCGCCTCATATGCAACATACCCACAAGGTGGAACTCCACCTTGCAAATGCTGGAGAGATAGTGGAGTTTCAGCTGTAGCACGTACAGGTGAGTTGCTCTGCGGAACAGCACCACTTCACCACCGAGTGGGCCTCTATGCAGGACGTGTGCCGTGTTGCGCTGCTTCGAGTACTCCACCAACATGACCAGTGCCGATGATGCCGTCCTCAGTGTTATTATCCCACTTCTATGTCTCCTTTAAAAAATCTTTGGGCGAAGAGGATGTGGCACAGGAGGAAGAGATGGAGGAAGAGAGATCATTTCAATGGTTATCAGGCCAGTTATTCACTAGTGGCTAAAAGGGTGGGTTCCTGCACCTACAGAGGCTAGGTACACAACTGTACAGCCAGGGCACAGTTCAGGAGGATAAGGAGGAGGAGGATGAAGATGATGATGAGGAGGAACTGTGTTCACAGCAGAGTGGCACCCAAAGCAGCTCATGGGCATCACTGGAGCATGGCTGGGGTATACAGAGGGCACAGGCGATACACCTTCCACAGAGAACAGCTTGTCGGTTCCTCTGGGCAGCCCAGCACACATGAGTGACTACATGCTGCATTTCCTGCTCAACGATTGCAACAACTGCTGAGTTGCCCACATAATAACTAGTGCTGATTACTGGGTTGCCACCCTGCTGGATCCCTGCTTCAGGGACATTGGGCCGTCCTTAATTCCGTCACTGGAGCATGATCGGAAGATGCGCGAGTACAAGCGCACGCTGGTAGACACTCTGCTGATGGCACTCCTACCTGACAGCGGGAGTTCAGTGGAAGCACAAGGAAAAGGCAAAGGAGGAGGAAGATGTCGCCAATGCAGCTGGGGCATCACCAGCACCTCCACCTTCACGGCCGCTTACACCTACACCACCACATCTACCACCTCCTCAACCTCCTACTCCACTTTGATGTCCGCCTCCTAGTTCAAGATTATTATTTATTTTTTATTTTTTTTATAGTTTTTTTATAGCTATATAGTAATAATAGTTGCCATTATCAAGGGTGTACATCAGTGGATCTCATGGCAATAAACTAAATTGGGCCTCCAATGCCCCATTCATAGTCTTTCCCACTACATGCATGTTATATAGTGTGCCACCAGGGCCTGATTGAGATTAGAAAAAACACTGGCACAAAAACCCCACCAGCCTCATATGATATATCATGCATACAAATATCAGTGTACATTGCACACTGCAGAGGTGAATTTTGCTTTACTTGATCATGCCCCCATGTGAACCGTCAATACAAGAAAGGAAGTAAAAGTGGAACACAAAAATTCCTAATCATGTGGTCAGGGACAGACATTACCCTCCCTAACAGCAGTACCATGATGAAGCTCAAAATACCCCCACAGCAGCATCTGATACTAGCATACATTTCCCAATTACCTCCCCATCTTCCCCATGTAATGCAAAATTGCAGCACAAAATATCTCCCCAACTGCGCAAAATAAATACCACTTTAAAGTCTAAAATACCCAGCATTAGTGTCCCCTGACAGCTGGCAGCAGCATTGTCCCCATTTAAATACCTCAGCTTTGTTTTAGACTTGCAGGACAGAAGCAGTGAGGCTGCAATTGAGATGGAAGAGCATTCTGGTAGATGGTAGAATGGAGTGGGTAAAAGGAGCAGAGTACTGATGTGAGAGGTACATACTGTAGGTATAATAGATGCAGTGTGTACAGATATGTGGTCAGTTATACATTATGGTCACTGTGTAATGTACATAAATTACAGCAGTGGTGATTGTAACTGTCTGCAGTACTACATATAAGTGAGATATGAGTAAAAAACAGGGAATGGGAGGTGGAGTGAATGAAGAGAAAGGGGGAGGACCTCTTCCTACCACTCCATTCTAATTTCAATGGAGAGCTTATTGTGCAGCTCTTCACGATACAATGGGGGTTAAAGGATCTGTCATGATGTCATCACAAGTCCTGGCAGATACATCTTTCTAACCTAGGAACTACACTATTGTCTTTGCAGGACCTGTGATGATAATGAATGATGATAATGTCATTGCGGGCCCTGGCAGATGCACCTTTCTAACTTGGGAACTACACCATTCTCTGTGCAGTTCTTTTACTGCTTGTACAGGAATGTCCTTTAGCTTTCTCCACTAATGATAAGGGATACTAGACTAGAGCAGAGCTGGAGTCTCTATTAAATGTAATTAGGGGATGGGACCTTTGGTTCACTGGCGGGGCCCCCCCCCCCCCCTTCCCAATGTGCCACTGGCTATTATCTATAATATGGTTGGATATATTTTATGCCTACATCTGGCACACTTCTTCACTGTGCATACGTGTATCTATGGACTGTAGATGTGTTAGCATGTGTTTATATAGATTGTACTATGATATATTTGTCATCATATATCTTATTGCACTGTGTGACTGTATTATCTATATATGGAACTACTAGTGTAACACTTTATAGTGGTAATTCATTAGCACAATATAGCAGGCCATCTGGCACAGTATTGGCCACTATGTAGTGGTATTATTTATATATATCACAGTACAACATAGAGCAGATATAGATGTTGAAAGTGAGACATTTTACCATTTCATGAAAAAGTTAACTCATTTATAACTTGATAGCAACTATAAATCTCAAAAATGTTGGGACAGAGTGATGAAGGGCTAAAAAAGTAAGTGGTACAAATAAAAAAAAACTGCTGGAGAGGTATAAAAAGAGAACATTAGAGAGACAGGATCTCTCAGAAGCAAAGAACCAATCTGTGAAAAATTACCGTATTATATTTTTCACCCCATAAGACGCACCCCCCCCCCAAAAGTAGGAAGGAAATGGCAGTGCATCTTGTGGGGCGAATACTGCCATTTTTGCGTCGCTAATGCTGATGCATCACCGGCTGCGATGCTTTACAGCACAGCGATTAATCAGCCGGGAGAGATTAGGGGCTAGAGGCAACTCACGGCGGGGCAGTCACTGTACTCTTACACCGTATGAAGCAGGCGGAGCAGGAGCATGATGTCAGTGAGTGAAGTTATGCCACCACCCGCACTGCATGTTACCGGAGCCTAATTGTAAGTTAGTAGAGAGGATAGCGCTGCCTTTAAGTTAAGGTTACTGGAGGTTAAAGATTACTGTTTAGAAATGTACACTGCTGTGAGCGGGGGGCACTGTCATGGGGTGGATCTGTGGATGAAACTTATGGGGGGATCTGTGGATGACACTACTATGGGGGATCTTTGGATGGCACTGTTATGGGTGGGATCTGTGGATGCACTGTTATGGGGAGGGGAATCTGTGGATGACACTGTTATGTGAAGGGGGATCTGTGGATGACATTGCTATAGGGAGGGGGATCTCATCCACAGATCCACCCCCATAGCAGTGTCATTCACAGATCCCCCTTCCCATAACAGTGTCATCCACTTATCCCCCTTCCCATAATAGTGTAATCCACAGATCCCCTCCATAACAGTGTAATCCACAGATCCCCCATAGTAGTGTCATCCACAGATCCCCCATAACAGTGCCATCCACAGATCCCCCATAACAGTGCCATCCACAGATACCCCATAACAGTGCCATCCACAGATACCCATAATACTGTCATCCACAGTTCCCTCCATAATTGTGTTATCCGCAGATCCCCCATAACAATCCACAGATCCCCCATGACAATCCACAGATCCCCCATAACAGTACCACCCACAGATCCCCCATAACAGTGCCACCCACAGATCCCTCATAACAGTGCCACCCACAGATCCCCCATAACAGTGCCATCCACAGATCCCCCAAAACAGTGCCATCCACAGATCCCCCTCCTTAAGTGTCCTCCACAGATCCCCCCGCATAACAGTGTCATCCACAGATCCCCCCATAACAGTGTCATCCACAGACTACCATTAGTTCAAAACCAACCAAAAGCATGCCTTTTGGTTCAAAATATTTTTTTTCTTATTTTCCTCCTCAAAAACCTAGGTACGTCTTATGGGCAGGTGCGTCTTATAGGATAAAAAATATACATCTAAAATTTGGGTAACAAGTTCATAAAAATGGTCCTTAAACCCTTAGTGACCAGTAATACACCTTTTTACAACAGTCATTAAGGGGCCTTAGGCTGGGCCGCTGCCTTTTCACAGCGTCCTGGTGTGAACACTGGACGGGTCCCCCGTGCAGCGGAGTCTGTCAGATGAGAGCCGTGCTTCTGCTCTAAAAGCCTGGGGGAGTGCCGATCAAGGCTGTTTAACCTCTTACATGCCACAGGCAATGGCACCCGCCGCATGTAAGCGGTGACAGAGTGTGTGGACTCCCTCTGTCTCCCATCGGCACCCTGCAAATAAACATATCAAAGCAGGTCCACATTTCGTATTACAGACTAGCATCGCACTATGGCACAAATACTGACATGTTTTGACAAGCATTCAATTGAATGCCTTTTTTCATATCAAAAGTACTGTACCTTTTCATTTTCTGAATATGCAAGTACTACATTATCATTTTCCAAAGGAGGAAGATGAAATGAATAATATACTATAATAGTAATCGATATACATCTTGTGCATATCTTTTTATGGAAAAATGGGATCCAGCTTCTTATGGAATAAAAACATTTCTTTATTGGCTCATCATATAAAATCCATCAAAGTCACAGAAAATTACATCAAAGTGACGCGTTTCGGGCTACAGAATCCAGCCCTTCATCAAGACATGTCTTTTTATGTATGTCTTTTAAAAGCCTACCTGAGATATGATGCTGGATTAATCTGCAAAATAATTGCCCATGATTTGTTTTTCACTTAAAGTGAACTGTTAGTCGTGGAGTTTCATTTATATTAGACCTCAAAAACTGTCAATCTAGAGGAAAGAAAGATGTCGGATCCGCCTCACACTCCTAAGATAGGCCTACTCATCAACTTGAAATCAAATGCTAGTTATACACAAGATAGTTACCCCCCCCCCCCCCCCCACACACACACACGCACAAACTTACCATGAACATGTACATTCTCTCCCGCATACATGTTCATCTCAATGGGGAGAGGGGAACATGCTTCTGCTAAATCTCTCTGGCAGCAGGTGATCACCAGTGAGAACAAAGGAATTCTTTTTGGAAATCACTGACACCATGTTCTGCAGACTCAAAAACAGAGGAATCATCCAGCTTGTTATCAGTACATATTTCAAAAGCCTGTATCTCTGATGATGTGTGGTTGCATTAGTGTATATGGTCTATGGTCAGCTTACACATCTGGAAAGGCAATATCAATGCTGGACAGTATAGAGGGTTTAGAACAACATAGGCTCCCATCCAGACAACATTTCTTTCAGGGAAGGCCTTGCATATTTGAGCCAGACACTAAACCACACACTAAACTATCAAGTATCACTAAACAGTATGGCTTCACAGAAGAAGTGCCCGGTTGCTGAATTGGAGTCCAGACCTTTCACCAACAGAAAACATGGGGTGCATAGTGAAACGAAAAATGCAGCAAAGACCCATGGACTGCTAATCAAAACTCTAGTAATTGGCCTCCTCACTTCCCAGATGTTTACAGACTGTTGCTAAAAAAGAACGAATGCTACATCCAACTTTTTGAAATACACTGCTGCCATCAAATTTTAAATGTTTTTTTTTTTCTTCATTAAATGGTAAAATGTCTCACTTTTAATGTATGATATGTGTTCTCTGATCTTTTGTGAGTAAAATATGGGCCTATGAGATTTGCAAATCATTGCGTTATGTTTTTGGAATTAGGGTTGTAATACTCTACAATGCTCCTTACAAAAGGAAAGAACAGGAAAGAGGAGAGCTTTATGTACAGAAGAGTTGGATTTTATAAAGAAAGAGACTTAACTCCAGGTAAGCAAGCACATCAACTAAACTTCCTGTGGATGATTGCAGCCTGGGGACCTTCATCAGGGGCAGGAATCAGGAGAGACCAGAATGTCATGTATTGCTTTTCATGCATCAATTTCTGTGGAATTGATCCAGGTCTGAATGGAATCACACACATGATTCGGATGAATTGACCCGAAATCAGTAAAGAATAGCCTTTTAACGAATCCTGCTTGCTGAGACAGTGCCATTTCTGCTGTACTACTGCATTAATGTATAATTTTTACTCTGTTCCACTTTTTTTCCATCCACACTAAAATATTGCTGTAATTTCATCACCTTGAAAGCAGCTTGTTTGGCTTTCCTGTATAACATGTAAATTCACTGGTTCTTTTCAGAATCACCCATGATATTGTGCTTGGAAGAACACCAGATGCTAGGATGCTTAATGTAACAGCGCAATAATAGATTAGGGCTTATTTTGAATGTTATTTTGTCATTAAGTGAAAAAAAATATAAAATAGTTAAACGCCCCTTCCTTATGAATATAATTATCGACCACATTATTTATATTCTATAAAATGTAATTAGCTTTAATTTACAAATTTGCTTTGTTAATCATGTCTAGCCCAGAATCAATTATGGACATAGAGCACTAAGTACTTCTAAGCAGATGCTGCTAATGCAAAGGCATTTAAACCCATGCAAAATGATGCATCTATATAACAAAGCTAAAGTAGCCTTACGATGACTGAGAATATGTCCTGGAACATTTTGTGTGCATTGTGAATACATTAGAAAGGTCAAGACTTCATACGTATCATCAAATCCTACATCTCCCACAATAAAGGAGTGGACAAGATATAATTGGGAACATTATTCTTGAGAATATCTTAATATCAAAATATACTATTACTGTACGTGATTTAAAATTATTGCAAAAGTTGAGGCTAGACGGTGTAACAATGTTCCAGTGTGGCTGATGCTGGATGATGAATTTGGGGCATTTTTTCTACATACAATACCTATTAGCTTGCTCACTTTGTGCCAGAATTTTATACCAGAATTCTGATGCAATATTGTTCACAGTATTTAAAGGAATTGTGCAATGAAACATATTCTACATCTTTCAAACCGGCCCCTGGATCTGAATAATTTTGTAATCGCATGTAATTATAAATTTAGCATAGCCAGTGAGTTATTCCATAAAATGTATCTGTATAGCGCCACCTGCAGTTTGTTCTTTTCTTTATTTTTTGGATCAAACATGCTCAGTATAAATCTTCAACTGCCACCAACCGTATGTACTGTTAGAAGCTGTGGCAGTTAAAGAGGAAATGCTGTGGCAGAAAGGACATGTCCCCTGAACCATCAGGTTGAAGATAATCTAGCAGATTAATTGGAGCAATGAATGTAGAGATCTCTGGACCCAAGTAAGCTACAGGGCTGGTTCTAGCTTTGTTAGAAAGGTATTGTCATGTAATATATGCCTGATTTTCATTTTTAGATCAATCAAATTCATGACATAACTAGTGATGAGCGGCAAGGGCAATATTCGAATTCGCGATATTTCGTGAATATTTGGGCGGATATTTGCCATATATTCACGAATTCCTGATCTTCAGGCATTATTTTCTTGATTGCAAAAATACGCATTAAAAAATTCGCAAAAAATTGGTATTTAACCATGTCCCGACCGCCGTACGCAGGATTGAGTCCTGGCGGCAGTCGGTTTACTCCTCCTGGACGTGCGGGCGCGTCATCTCGCGAGATGCGAGATTTCACGCTCCAAGCGTCAGGTGGAATGCAACCGCCGGACGCAGGAGAAGTGAGTCACCAACCTGCCAGCCAATGATCAGCGCTGGCAGGCTGGTGATTTTTAAAATCACCTATAGAAATTATCAATATACCTTTTATTTATAAATATGAACATGTTATAAGGGCTCTGTGCCATGTGCTGGGTCCTTTTCATCGATCGATGTGGATGAAAAAATATGCAAGAAAAAAAGAGGGGCCTGGCGATTGCCAGGACATAGGGGCTCCGCCCAAACATCCATACCCACTTCAGCTCCTATGTCCTGGAAAACGTGATTTCTCCATTCACATCGATCAATCGATCATTGTGGAGGAAGACATCTGTGCCAGATTTTTGATACAAAGTGTTTGCCAAAGCATACGAACTCCAACACCTCTCCTCAGCTCATATGCCTAGGCAAACGTACCTGTCCTGCAGAGGAGAAATCTCGTCTTGCAGCGCCGCATACACCGATTTCACGTGTCTTCCGACAGCAGCGCAATGCTTCTCTCAGAATTCACATCAGGGCTGCAGCGTTTTCATCGGTTGGTCCGTTGGTCTACCTGGAAAATAAAGGGTGGTTAGGGGGAAAAAAAAAAAAAAGAAGAAAAAACAGGCAGCAGGCACATAACTTCAACGTTACAAACTTTATAAAACATGAATAAAACCTGAACATGAATAAAACCTGAACTTTTAAAACCTGAACTTTCCGAAATGGGGTCATTTATGGGGTGTTTCTACTGTCTGGGCATTGTAGTACATCAGGGAACAGGACAGGTGCTCAGAAAGTCAAAGTGCGGAAATTCACTTTTTTGCACCATAGTTTGTAAAAGCTATTACTTTTACCCAAACCAATAAATATACACTTATTGGATTTTTTTTTTTATCAAAGACATGTAGAACAATAAATTTAGAGAAAAATTTGTAGAGAAATGTAGTTTTACATCAGACACGGAGGCTTCATATTGCTATCTCTTCCTTTACTGATCACCAACAGCAGCAAGGAGAAATATAAACAAAAAATGCAAATGGTCACCATAGTAACCCTCACTTCCCACCCCCACAGCCCCTATATAAGGCTGCATCCAAGGTGGGACTATCTCTTTCTTGCTGCTCACCAGATAAGTGACACTCATTTTCTACTGGGTTTTTCTTTTCTTAGTTTGCTGATATTTGCTGATAACCCTTTGGGTTTTATTATTGTCTGCGCCCTGTTTGCTTTATTTCTGTATTTGGGTTCAGTTTTCACTGCTTTACCTTCTGCCCCTGGGGGTTTTTTTCTCCCCTTTTGGGGGGAAAGTTCTCCTTTTGGCATCGCCCCCCCCCTCCCTTCCCCGTGTGGCGGGGGTTTTTCCTCCCCCCCTCTTCCTGCTCCCGGCAGCTTCCTTTGGGGTTCGGGTGTTTCCCTCCCCTCTTGTGGCTCCGCGCTCTGGCCATCACTGCTCCATTTCGCGGCCTTTTGCGCTCTGCCACGCCCCCCCTCTCTCTTTCCCTGTGGGGCGAGTTTTACCTTCCTCCTCCTCCAGCTCCCGGCTTCCTCCGGTGTTTGCGCGCTTCTGCAGGTCGCAGCGAGATCTCGCGAGATCCGGCGGCCATCTTGGATCCCGTTCTCGCGAGGTCTCGGTGTTTCCGGTCTCCTGCGTTCCCTGCTGCCGGTCCCCTGTAGCCTGCGCCGCTCCGCTCCTGCCTTGTGTTTCTGGGGTGATTTACCCCTGCTACCCTTGCATTTTCCCTACAGGTACTATTCCTATTAGGTTTCTTTGCCCTCGGGCCCTATTGTAATAGTTATTCAACCCGCATTCAATTTTCTTTTACATGGATCCTCCATCTGCCCAGCCCACCCCCTCCCCCCGCTCTGGGGATGCCAGACCCTCTGATGTGGACGCACAGGCGCTGGTCCTGCAGCGCTCTGTGTCCAATGCTATTTTAGAGGCAATGGGGTCCATGTCCACGGTTATCTCCCAGACCATCTCCCAGGCCCTGTCTGCACACCCCCTTGTTGGGGCCAGACCTGCTCCCTCTGAAGGGACCCAGCACTCGATTGCTGTTGATCCTCCTGTTGGACAGGAGACCATGACGGGTGTGTTTGATGCCACCAAAGACGACGCGCTGAGGTCGCGTAAAAGAGCTTGTCCCCGCCAGGCTGATAGAACGCGGGTGTGGAAATGCGCTAGAGCGCAGGCTATTTCCGACTCGGATTCGGATCTTGGTTCGGTCCCAGAGGACACGGCGGAGGCCAGTGATTTCTCAGAGGAGGATGACACCGCTCCGGTGTCCGACCCTGTCACCACTACCCCTTCTGCTCCTGTAGCTAAGGAATCATCCTCTGCCTCCGCCGAAAATGTCTCTGCCTCCCTTTTGGATTCTGCTGGGGTACCTATGTTTGACCCTGAGGCCCTCCACCATCCTAGATCGGCGGAGTGGCTCCCTGACACTCAGATTAGTAGTTACCTGGAACACTGGGTCCGCCGCCCCCTTTCTAAGGAGGCACGCAGTAAGTTGCGAGCTGAGTGCCCCAGGCCCATCATACCACACAAGATCTGCGACACCCCAGTCGTGGAGCCGAAAATGACACAATTCTTATCCAAAACGGGGTGGAACGCCCGGAAGGGTTTAGATTCAGCCCTTAGAGGCTGCCAGGATAAACTCCTGGACATATTTGGCCCGCTGGCGAAAATTATGGAGCTGGCGGAGTCAGCCAGACAAGAGGGTTCCCACATCGACCCTGAGGAGCTTACAGGCTGGGCACAACGGGCGATTTGCATCGCCGGGGGCACTAATGCGGCCCTGTCAGTGGAGAGGCGCAAGGCCATTCTCCTTAGGATGGATGCCAAACTAATTAACCTCACCCAAACTGAGACGGGCAAAGAGGCGGAGGGATTGCTATTTGGGGATTCCTTTATAAAGGATCTTAGCCGCTTCGTTGGCACATTTTCCGCCCTGGATAAGGCCCAGGCGACGATGCGCAAGGTCTTCCAGGGCCGGGTCTCTCACAGGGCCGGCAGCAACAGGGGCCGCCTGTCCGGCCGATCCAGCACCCGAGCCAGGGGTGTATCCAGAGGCTCCTACTCCCAGCGGTCCACCTTCCAGGACCAGCGGACGCCTCCGCCTTTCTTTCCATCCAGAGGCGGACAGTGGCGGTCTCGTTCCTTCCGAGGAAACACAGCTCCCCGCAAGACCTCCGGTAAGTCTGACCCCAGTCGGGGATTCTTCGGTCCATTGTGTAGGGGGCAGGCTTCGGCATTTTTTCCACGCTTGGGAACTAATTACGTCAGACCCATGGGTTCTGGCAACCGTCAAGGGTTTCTCCATAGAACTCACGGACAACCCTCGCTCAGTGCAGCCCCTACCGCCCACTCCTCGGAGGGGCGCTCACTCCGCCCTAGTGGACGAGGAGCTCTCTTCCCTCCTCCTCAAGAGGGCCATAGAGAGGGCTCCCGGCCACTCAGGGGGAGTGATAAGCAACATCTTCTTAGTCCAGAAGAAGGGGGGACAGATGCGCCCTGTGATCAATCTCCGGGCTCTAAACAATATCGTTCGGTACCGTCACTTCAAGATGGAGGGAATCCATCTGCTCCGGGACCTTCTCTCCCCCAGGGATTGGCTCGTGAAACTGGATCTGAAGGACGCGTACCTTACGGTCTCCGTTGCCCCCCACTCCAGGGATCTCCTTCGGTTCCTCTGGAAGGACGAGGTCTGGAGATTCACATGCCTTCCATTCGGCTTGTCGTCGGCTCCTTGGTGCTTCACCAAGCTCCTGCATCCAGTCATGGCCTGGTTGAGGTGCCGCGGAGTCCGCCTCATTGTCTACCTGGACGACATACTACTGATGCATCAGTCCAGGTCGACGCTACTGGAACACCTCCGATGGACGGCGGATCTCCTGGAGTCGCTCGGTTTCCTACTCAACTTGGAGAAGTCCTGTCTCACTCCCTCCCGGAGGATGGACTTCCTCGGTTTCACAGTGGACTCGCTCTCGGAATCCCTCAGTCTTCCAGGGGACAAGTTGCGATCCATTCGCAAGGAGCTGCGTCGGGCGTTGGCCTGTGCCCACCTCTCTCTTCGTCACCTGGCCCGCATCATTTGCCTGCTGGCGTCGTCCATCCAGGCAGTCTTCCCGGCACCGTTGCATTACCGGGCCCTGCAGCGCTTGAAGATTGCGCACCTCCACTCCGGTGCTTCCTTTGCGGACATGGTGGAATTGGATTCGGAAACCAGAGAGGAGATTCGTTGGTGGATTGCCAATCTGGAGGCCTGGAACGGCAGGGCGATCTTTGGCTTCCAGCCGGAATTCACCATCGAGTCAGATGCGAGCCTCCATGGTTGGGGAGCACATTGCGACGGGGTATCCACCGGAGGACCCTGGTCGGAGGTCGAGGCGCACTTGCACATCAATGCCTTGGAGTTGCTGGCCGGCTCGTTGGCCGTCAAGAGTTTTACCAACGGTATGGCCAACGCATGTATCCGTCTTCGGATGGACAATATTTCTGCGGTCCGCTACATCAACCGTTTGGGCGGCACCCAGTCGGCTACCCTGGCGGGTCTGGCGAAGGACTTTTGGTCCTATTGTCTCTCCAGGGACATCATGGTTCAGGCCGAATACCTTCCAGGTCTCTGCAATGTGCGGGCGGATTGGAGTTCGCGCCATCTTACGGACGGCAGCGACTGGCAGCTGGACCCGGCGATCTTCTCGGAGGTGTCGGACAGATGGGGACCGTGTTCCGTGGACTTGTTCGCCTCCCGGCTCAATGCTCTCCTTCCCCGATTTTACAGTTGGCGCCCGGATCCGGAGGCTATGGTGGTGGACGCGTTTCTGCAGGATTGGTCCACCGGCCTTCTATATGCCTTTCCCCCGTTCGTGATGATCCCGCGGATGCTTCTCCAGGTTCGTCGCCATCGGGCGGAGTTGATAGCGATAGTCCCCTTTTGGGACTCCCAGGTATGGTACCCGTCTCTGATGGAGCTCTTGGTGGATGTCCCCATTCTTCTGCCGAACCCGATATCTCTCCTACGCTGCCCTCAGGGGACTCCACACCCCCTGCTGCTGGACGGATCCCTGCGGTTGCTCGCCTGCCGGATCTCAGGACTCCAGGAGCGGTCGACGGAGTTTCGGAGGCAACTAGGCGCCTCCTGGACAACGCCTGGGCTCCCGGCACCCGAAAGTCTTATCGGGCGGCCTGGCGAACTTGGGCTAGCTGGTGCTTGGAACGGGACCTGGATCCTGTTTCAGCTCCTGTAGCTCAATTGCTTCAGTTTCTCACCGCTCTCTTCGAAGAGGGGAAGGCTTACAGAACGATCAATCTGTTTCGTTCGGCAATCTCCTCTTCACATCAAGGATTTGATGGGGTCCCGGCGGGACAGCACCCTTCTGTTTCGCGCCTCCTCCGTGGCTCTCGTTTGTCTCGGCCGCCCCGCCCTCGTTTCTCTTCCACGTGGGATGTTTCCTTGGTGCTGACCTTTTTGTCGTCTTGGCCTTCCAATACGGATCTGTCCTTACGTCAGCTTTCCGCCAAATTGGTCACCCTCTTTTGCCTGATTTCTTGCAAGAGGGTGTCTTATGTGCGTGCTCTGGACCATGACGCAAGGTCTTTTACCCCGGAAGGCGTGTCCTTCAACATTTCATGTCGCACGAAGACCAACATCCGGGTAGTGTCCTACCCCAGTTTTCCAGCTTCCCCGGCCTTATGCCCGGTGGCCTGTCTCAAGGATTACGAGACCAGGACTCGTTCTTATCGATCTCCAGACGTGCCGCAGTTGTTTCTTTCTATTCGGCATCCTTTCGGACCCGTTTCCAGCCCCACGTTGGCCCGTTGGCTGAAGTGGGTTATGGCTTTGGCTGGCGTGGACACTTCGGTGTTTACGGCTCATTCGGCGCGTGGGGCGGCGTCAACTTCGTTGGCGGTCTCGGGCGCCCGTTTGGAGGACATCCTGCGGTTGGCGGACTGGTCTAGTGCCACTACTTTTCGTGAGTATTATTTCCGTCCTCCTCCTCATTTGTTTGATCCTTTGGTTAACCAGCTTTGAACTAGCAATATGAAGCCTCCGTGTCTGATGTAAAACTAACTGATTTTCCTAGTCTACGACGTAAAGTCATAGTTTTATTAAGACACGGAGGCGAATATTGCCCACCCTGGCCCTCCCTTCTGGACTTTATCTGGGTTGGGTAGGATAAGTTTTGTTATTCATATGCGGTTTTATGTGGTGTTTTTTGCCTATAATGTTGTCTTACTGAACTGTTTTATATACTTTAATGTGCCTGCCTTCTTTGGTCGGTTCTGGACTTTGGTGTCCGCTTTGACCTGTATTTTGGCTTTTGCGGACTTTTATTTATTGTATTTTGCCTCTCTTATTTTATTTCAGGTTGAGTCCTCCAGCTCTGGAGTGTTCCTGTACTGGGCGGTGGTTCTATTCCGGCTCTTGCAGTTGCCCCGTTGGGTTTGTTGAGCGATTACGGATAACTATTTCTCTCAGGCCGTTCCTCTGGATTCTCCTGTTGGATAATCGTCCCCGGTTGGCCGTCGTTGGAGTCCTTGATGCGTGACGTGCTGTGGATGACCAGGGATTTTACCTGATGTTGGTTTCCGGTTTTCGAGTTTTGGACTGATTCGCGAAGAAAGAGGAAGTCCCACCTTGGATGCAGCCTTATATAGGGGCTGTGGGGGTGGGAAGTGAGGGTTACTATGGTGACCATTTGCATTTTTTGTTTATATTTCTCCTTGCTGCTGTTGGTGATCAGTAAAGGAAGAGATAGCAATATTCGCCTCCGTGTCTTAATAAAACTATGACTTTACGTCGTAGACTAGGAAAATCAGTTAGTTTTATTTGACAAATTTTCCAACAGAAAGTGAAAAATGTCATTTTTTTGCAAAGATTTCATCAAAAAAAGCAAAATATCAAAAAAAGTAAAAATTTCACAAAGAATGAAATACCACCAAATGAAAGCTCTATTAGTGAGAAGAAAAGGAGGTAAAATTCATTTGGGTGGTAATTTGTATGATGGAGCAATAAACGGTGAAAGTAGTGTAGTGCGGAATTGTAAAAAGTGGCCTGGTTATTAAGTGTGTTTAAGCTAGGGGGGCTGAAGTGGTTAAAAAAAATGAATATTCGAGATTACGAATATATTTTGAGATATTCAAAATATTTGCAAATTCTCAAAGTGCCGATATTCGTGATTAAAATTCGCAATTTGAATATTCGCGATCAACATTAGACATAACCCCTTTAAGATAAGCCTGCAGTGCTCAGCTTTCTCCGCAGTCCCATAGAGAATGATGGAGCAGCAGGATAAATGTTTAACTAGCTGCTCCATTTGAATGATGCAAGGGACCACCGATAACTTAGAGCATAACTTGCAAACGGCATAAGATGTAATTACTGGGATACCACTTTAGGAGATATCTACTAGATAGACTGTGTGGGATCATTTATCATTTAAAGGGTTGTCTGGGTTCAGAGCTGGACCCGGATATATCCCCTTCTTCACCCAGACAGCCCTTCTGAGATAAGCATTGGAGCATTTCATGCTCTAATGCTCTCCCTTGCTTTGCGCTTACAAACTTACACTACTAGGCGGAGGCTTCTGCCGAGCAGTGTTCCCGGTGATGTCACCTGCTCTGATAGGGTGGGCTTTAGCGCTGCCCTAGCTGTTTTGAAAAAAGCCCTTGGCCTGCGCGACTCATGAAATGCTCAGGTGCTTATCTCAGACGGGCTGTCTGGGTGAAGTAGGGGATAAGCCCGGGTTCAGCTCTGAACCCGGACAACCCCTTTAAGGTTGTTTATGTGTCATTATTAAATCTGGCTTTGCTTTGTATGCCTGCACCAAAGTTTTGAACTGGTTCAGCTTAACAATATGTGGTGTGAGTGTAATGTGATTTACACCTTTATGCCTCATTCACACATCAGGGTTTCCCGGACGTGTGCTGTATGTGTTCTCCGCGGACAGCACATGTCCCCATTCATTTGAATTTGTGTATTCACACATCAGTGTTTAGCACTGTCCGTGGGTCTGTGTTTTCAGCATGGATGCGTGTCTTATCTTGTCCGTGTTCCTGGATCCCTCGCGCCCATTATAGTCAATGAGTCAGTGAAAACCACGGATGCAACACGGATGCCATCCGTGTTGCATCCATGTTTCACGGATCATTTAAAAGAGATTGTTTGAAAATTATTTTCCAGCTGCTCAGTGTCAGTAAAAAACGGATGGCACACAGTCAGCAAAAAATGGACCCACAGACCCAACACGGATCTGTCACGGGAGGAAACACGGATTGAACACTGTCCATGTTGCCACTGATCCAAAACTGACTGTGCATGAGGCATCAGGTGTTAAAGTCGACCAGGGGGTTACCTGGCGTAGGTTGTGACTTCTGCAAAAGTTGCACATAGTAAATGAGCCATAATCAAGGTCTAATCTCACTTTTAGCTCTTAAACATAGGTCACTGTGAAAAGTGGTGAGGATCACGAAATGTCACAAAAATGTTGCAGTTGACTTGCGACTTTTTTACGCCACAAAACTGACATTTCTGATTTTATAAATGACCCCTTGGGTTGTTATTTCTTTATCTTTTTATGCAATTTATATTGACTAGGAGAATATACTTCCTGTCTATTAGATAACATATTGCGTAACGGATATAAGCGCTCCGAGTTAACTAAGCACAAAGAGGAAGCAGCACACAGGCTGATGATGCTGGAAGCATGGTTCAGTGTTTTCATCAGTCTGTTGTTCTTTTGTTCTTCAAGTTTGATTAGTTAATGGTCTGGCAAAATGGATTTCTTTAATCAATAATTAATTGCCCTATTGAATATAATATGCTGAAAAACTGGATGCAGAAAACAAAGAAAAAAAGCAAATTAATTATCTGAACTAGAACTAATTTGCATCTAGGCTCCTAGTCTCGTCTTTCAGTTCTTTCTGGCCCGCTATTGTGCTTTTTTTTCCCCTAACAAGAGCTCTTCAGTTCATGCTATTTAAAATATTTGCTTTAGGCTACATGCACATGAACGTATGTGTTTTGCAGTCCGCAAAATGTGGATGCGCAAAAACAAATGGATGACGTCCGTATGGCATCCATTTTTTTTGCATATCCATTGTAAAACGGACAAGAATAGGACATGCTCTATTTTTTTTGCGGGGCTACGGAACGGACATACGGATGTGGATAGTACACGGCGTGCTGTCATCAATTTTTGCGGACCCATTGAAATGGATGGGTCCGCATCCTATCCGCAAAAAAAACGGAACGGACACGGAAACAAAATACGTTCATGTGCATGTAGCCTTAAGGTTATATTCATATGTCGGGACTATACCACTAACAGCTCCTGTTATACGTGAATTGTTATTCCCTGAGTTTCCCTGCCGACAGGACAGCGACTGCCCAACTTCGTCGAGACAAAAGGATATGGAAACATAGATGGTCAGGAAATCACAAAAAGAGGTTAAATTTCAAGTTGAACAAAGAACAGATGTCCCATGTAATTACATCCCATGGGATGACATCCTCTTTAAATTTAACCTCTTTTTGTGATTCCCTGACCATCTATGTTTCCATATCCTTTTGTCTCGACAAAGTTGGGCAGTCGCTGTCCTGTCGGCAGGAGCTGTTAGGGGTATAGTCCCGACGTTCTTCCCCTTCATCTATCCTGTTTCTTTTATGTCTTTTGGGGGCTTTGAGCCTTCTTCTTTTTTGTGTTACTATTTGGGGCCATGTATTTCCTTTTAACGATGTATTAAAAGTTATATTTTAAAAAGGTATTAACTGTTACATTTAGCATATGGTTGTTTGGTACCTTGTTTTTCCGATCTTGATTAGGGATCTTGACAAACCTAATTGGTGACATTGATTATATTCATATGTGGCAGATCTATTGCTGGCAACTCTATTTCTGGCGACTCCTGTGCAACAGATGCAGAAACTGGTGGCAGGGAGACCTCAGTAAGCAATGGGTTCATATAGAAGTGGCTGCGGTCCCTCAGTGAGGGAAAGACAGCGACTAGTGATGAGCGAGCACCAAAGTGTTTGGGTGTTCGGGCACTCGGTCCGCACACATAGCTATATTCGTGCGCTCGACCGAGCACCCGAGTATAATGGGCCTGAAGCCGAGCGAACCCCATAACACATTGCAGTGATGGCCTACAGATGAGCAGACTGTATAAAACATTAGAGATGAGGGCCTGAAGGCGAGTGAACCCCTTAGAACATTGCAGTGATGGCCTACAGGTGAGCAGACCGTATAAAACATTGGAGGTGAGGGCCTGAAGCCGATCAAACCCCACAAAACATTGCGTGATGGCCTACAGGTGAGCAGACCGTATAAAACATTAGAGGTGAGGGCCTGAAGGAGAGTGAACCCCATAAAACATTGCAGTGATGGCCTACAGGTGAGCAGACCGTATAAAACATTAGAGGTGAGGGCCTGAAGCCAAGCGAACACCATAAAACATTGCAGTGATGGTCTACAAGTGAGCAGACCGTACAAAACATTAGAGGTGAGGGCCTGAAGGTGAGCAAACCCCATAAAACATTGCAGTAATGGCCTACAGGTGAGCAGACCGTAGAAAATATTGGAGGTGAGGAACTGAATGTGATCTAACCCCATAAAACATTGCAGTAGTGGCCTAAAGGTGAGCAGACCATATAAAACATTGGAGGTGAGGGCCTGAAGGTGATAGAACCGCATAAAACAGTGCAATGATGGCCTACAGGTGAGCAGACTGTATAAAACATTGGAAGTGAGGGCCTGAAGCCGAGCGAACCGCATAAAACATTGCGTGATGGCCTACAGGTGAGCAGACCGTATAAAACATTGGAGGTGAGAGACTGAAGGAGAGTGAACCCAATAAAACATTGCAGTGATGGCCTGCAGGTGAGCAGACCACATAAAACATTAGAGGTGAGGGCATGAAGGTGAGCGAACCCCATAAAACATTGCTTTAATGGCCTACAGGTGAGCAGACCGTATAAAACATTGGAGGTGGGGGCATGAAGGTGAGCGAACCCAATAAAACATTGCAGTGATGGCCTAAAGGTGAGAAGGCCGTATAAAACATGAGCGGTGAGCCTGAAGCGAAGTGAACCCTACAAAGCATTGTAGTGAGGGCATATATATTCTGTATAGAAGAGCAGGCGGAGGAGGAGGCGGGTGAGAAAACAAGATTCAAACATATACCCTTTTTTTGCAGTGGAAAGGGTGCATCTGAATCTTGTGGATTGAGTACATTATAAAGCATACATTTAAATTGCGTTTTTGTTCCTCATTAGCTCAGCTTTCCTCTGGTAGAGTGGAGAAGTCAGTGGTAGAGTTGAGTGGACACCTAGAAGTTCGGGTTCGATGGATTCGGCCTAACTTCACAAAAAAGTTCGGGTTCGGGGTAAAGTTTGGGTCAAGTTCGGGTCCCGAACCCGAACTTTTTTGTGAAGTTAGGCCGAAAAGTTGACCCAAACTTTACCCCGAACCCGAACCTCATTAAAGTCAATGGGGACCCGAACGTTTGGGCACTAAAATGGCTGTAACAAAGTCCTGGAAAGGGCTAGAGGGCTGCAAAAGGAAGCAAAATGTGGGTAAGTGCCGTGCAAACAAATGTGGATAGGGAAATAACTTAAAAAAAATAAATAAAAATTAGAAATTATTAACCTGCAACTCGGAGGAGGAGGTGAATGTGGAGTGGGAAGTTGAGGAGGCGGTGAATGTGGTGTAATAGGTGGAAGCTGCAATGGAGTAGGAGGAGGTAGCTACAGTTGTGTTCAAAATTATTCAACCCCCACTGAAATTGAGTGTTTTGGCCAGTTTGACATTGATTTTGATCATTTCAGTCATCTTGTTTACAATTAAATCAAAGAGGCACTTGTAAGTCAGACAAATATAACATAACATTTATAATGAAATAACCACAAATGTCTTTTTTTGTGCTTACATCATTATCAGTTTTATTTAACCCCCAAGTGACAATTAATCTTAGTACTTAGTACAACATCTTTTTCCAGTTATAACAGCTTTTAAACGTGAAGCATAGCTTGACACAAGTGTCTTGCAGCGATCTACGGGCATCTTCGCCCATTCTTCATGGGCAAAAGTGTCCAGTTCAGTCACATTCTTAGGCTTGCGTGCTGCAACTGCTTTCTTTAAGTCCCACCAGAGGTTCTCAATCGGATTTAAGTCTGGTGACTGCGATGGCCACTTCAAAATGTTCCAGCCTTTAATCTGCAACCATGCTCTAGTGGACTTGAAGGTATGTTTGGGATCATTGTCCTGTTGAAAGGTCCAACGTCTCCCAAGCCTCAGGTTTGTGACAGAGTGCATCACATTTTCATTCAATATCTCCTGGTACTGAAGAATTCATGGTACCTTGCACACGCTGAAGCTTCCCTGTACCTGTAGAAGCAAAACAGCCCCAAAGCATGATTGACCCTCCACCATGCTTCACAATAGGCAAAGGTGTTCTTTTCTTCATAGGCCTCCTCCAAACATAGCGTTGATCCATGGGCCCAAACAGTTCTAATTTTGTTTCATCAGTCCACAGAACACTATCCCAAAACTTTTGTGGTTTGTCCACATGACTTTTGGCATACTGCAGTCGACTCTTCCTATTCTTTGGAGACAGCAAGGGGGTGCGCCTGGGAGTTCTGGCATGGAGGCCTTCATTACGCAGTGTGTGCCTTATTGTTTGAGCTGAAACTTCAGTACCCGCATCTGAAAAATCTTTTTTCAGTTCCTCAGCAGTGACTCGGGGACTTTTCTCCACTTTGCGCTTCATGTAGCACACAGCAGTCGAAGTCAGCATCTTCTTTCTGCCACGACCAGGTAGCATTTCAACAGTGCCCTTTGCCTTGAATTTGCGAATGATGCTTCCTATGGTGTCTCTTGGTATGTTTAACATCTTTGCAATCTTCTTATAGCCATTGTCCTTCCTGTGAAGAGAAATCACCTCTTCTCTTGTCTTCCTGGACCATTCTCTTGACTTCACCATGTTTGTAAACACACCAGTAAATGTCTAGAAGGAGTTGAGTATCACAGTCATTTTAAATCTGCCTAATTGGTGCTTATTATGCTTGATTGCTGCTCCTTGACATCCACAGGTGTTTTCAATACCTGATCGAAAACACTTGAATGAAACTCTGTTCTTAAAAGTGGTAGTCTTTAAGGCAGGCATCCTCAAACTGCTGCCCTCCAGCTGTTGCAAAACTGCAACTCCCAGAATGCCAGAACAGCCTACAGGTATCAGCCTACAGCAGGGCATTGTGGGAGTTGTAGTTTTACAACAGCTGGAGGGCCGCAGTTTGAGGATGCCTGCTTTAAGGGGTTGAATAATTGTGTCAATGAAGAAATCACAAAAAAAAAACATTTAATACTGTATTACAAAAACAATTGATGTCATTTTAGTTGCATTTGGTTCTTTAAAAAGTCCTTGTAAGATTTCATTCTGAACACAATTACAAATGTACACTAAATTCCCTAGAACCCTTTACAGCATTGGGGGTTGAATAATTTTGAACACAACTGTAGCTAACAATGTTTTTTTTTTTTTTAATTGGGGTATCCCCCAAAATAATGGGACAAATGAAAGAAAGAAATCAAAGTATAAGTGCACTTGAGTACAAGATTATATCGTTTAGGCGGGTATAAAAGTCTATGCTGCACAAAGTACAGACAATTTTTGTGGGATCCAAGCCTGGTTCATTTTAATGAACGTGAGCTTGTCCACATTGGCTGTGGACAGGCGGCTGCGTTTTTCTGTAATGACGCCCCCTGCTATGCTAAATATATTTTCAGACAATACACTGGCTGCAGGGCAGGCCAGAACTTCCAAGGCATAAAGGGCAAGTTCAGGCCATGTGGACAATTTGGAGACCCAGAAGTTGAATGGGGCAGAATCATCAGTCAGTATGTGTAGGCGTGTGCACAAGTACTGTTCCACCACATTGTTCAAATGCTGCCTCCTGCTAAGATGTTCCATATCAGCTGGTGGTGCCAGTTGCTGTGGCGTGGTGACAAAACTTTTCCACATGACGGCCATGCTGACCCTGCCTTCTGAGGTGCTGGCCATGACCCAGCTGCATTGGTGACTTCTTCCTCCTCCTTCTCTGGCTTCGACTTGTGCTTCCACTTATCCCCTAGTGTCCATTGGGAATGTCCTCAGGAGCGCGTCTACTAGCGTGCGCTTGTAGTTGGGCATCTTCCTGTCATGCTCCAGTGAAGGAATTAAGGACAGCACGTTGTCTTTGTAACGGGGATCCAGCAGGGGGCAACCCAGTAGTCAGCACAAGTTAAAATATGGGCAACTCTGCGCAGGCACTGCAGCATGTAGTCGCTCATGTGTGCCAGGCTGCCCAGAGTTAAGGATAAGCTGTCCTCTGTAGGTGGTGTATCATCTGTGTCCTCCGTATCACCACAGCCACGCTCCAGTGATAGCCATGAACTGCGTTGGGTGCCACCCTGTTGTTAACCCAGTTCCTCCTACTCCTCCTCTACCACTTCCTCCTCTTCCACATGTCTACCTGGCCTCTGCTAGTGCAGAAACTCACCCTCTGAGCCACTTCTGAATGACTGACCTGAAACCCTGTGAAATGGCCCCTCCTTCTCTTCCTCCTGTGCCACATCCTCTTCCATTATCGCCCTAAGTGTTTTTTCAAGGAGACATAGAAGTTGTATCGTAACGCTAAGAACAGCGTCATCGGCACTGGCCATGTTGGTTGAATACTCGAAAAACCACAACAAGGCACACAGGTCTCTTATGGAGGCCCACTCATTGGTGGTGAAGTGGTTCTGTACCGCAAAGCAACTGCCCCGTGCATGCTGCAGCTGAAACTTCACTATCGGCTGCTGCTGCTTGCACAGTCTCTCCAGAAAATGCAAGGTGGAGTTGCATATGAGGCGGTGAGCAGGAATGCTGAAGTTACGCTGCAGCGCAGACAGGCGAGTAGCAGCAGGGTGAGAACGCCGAAAGTGCGCACAGATGGACCACACTTTCTGCAGCAGCTCTGACATGTCTGGGTACTTTTTAAGGAATGTCTGCACCACCAACTTCAGCACATGCACCAGCCAAGGGATGTGCGTCAAACCGGCTAGTCCCAGAGCTGCTACGAGATTTCGCCCATTATCACAGACCACCAGGCAGGGCTTGAGGCTCACTGGAAGCAACCACTCATCAGTCTGTTCTTCTATGCCCCTCCACAGCTCCTGTGCGGTATGGGGTTCGTCGCCCAAACACGAGTTTTAAAACCACCTGCTGATGTTTACCCCTGGCTGTGCTGAAGTTGGTGCGGAAAGTCTTTCGCTGACCAGATGATAGGTGGTAGAAGAGGAGGAGGAGGAAGCAGAGTAGGAGGAGGAGGCAACAGGAGGCAAATAATAATGCCCTGCGATCCTCGGTGTTGGAAGGACATGCACCAAACCGCTATCCACTTTGGGCCCAGCCGCCACAACATTTACCCAGTGTGCAGTTAAGGAGATATAGCATCCCTGCTCATGCTTACTGGTCCATGTATCTGTGGTTATGTGCACCTTGCCACAGATGGCGTTGCGCAGTGCACACTTGATTTTATCCTCCACTTGGCTGTGCAGGGAAGAGACGGCTCGCCTGGAAAACTAGTGGCGGCTGGGAACGACGTACTGTGGGAGAGCCACCGCCATCAGCTGTTTAAAACACTAGACAGAATGACAGCATTTCAAAGGCCAGTAATTTTAAAATGCTCATATTCAGGGCCAGGGATCAAGGGTGGATAGGTGGGTATTTCCTCTTTCTCTCCAGTGTTTGGGGGATGAACAGCTGAACTCTTGCGTGTGACATGGTGGAGATGCTTGATGATGATAATGGAGGTGGTGGTGTTGGTGGCACATCCTGTGTTTGCTGGGTGGCAGGTACCACTGTGACTCCAGAGGTGGAGGAAGAGGCAGAGACAGCAGCAGAAGAGGAAGCAGGAGGAGCCTGAGACCTTTCTTGGTTTTTAAGGTGTTTATTCCACTGCAGTTCGTGCTTTGCATGTAGATGCCTGGTCATGCAGGTTGTGCTCAGGTTTAGAACATTTATGCCTCACTTCAGGCTCTGATGTCACAACGTGCAAACCACTTGTGTCTTGTCTTCAGGACATTGTCTGAAGGACTGCCACGCCAATTAACTCCTTGTAGCTGGTTTTGGTGCGCTACGTCCCTGGGTGCGGTGGGCAGTAGCAGGCGTATTGTCTCAGGGACGGTCGCTCCGCTTTTGCACCCTGCTTCCTCTTTTACTGTGCTGTTGCCTCTGTGCGACCACCGCCTCTTCCTCAGAACTGCACACGTCACTAGCATAAACTTGAATCCAGTCAGGGTCTAGGAACTCATCGTCCTCCACATCATCTTCCACCTATTCTTGACCCCTGCCCTCCTCGTCGGTCTGCACCCTGCAGAAAGCCGCAGGAGTTGGCACCTGTGTTTCGTCATCATCAGATGTCCTAGTCCTGCAAAATAAGTGGTTGGGTATCAGTGGATTTAATGTGTTCCACTTCCGGGGCAGGCCTATGTGGATGACCTGGGGAAACCCTGCCAGCAGTGTCATCAACAAGCATAAGGCCAAGTTCACACTTCAGTTATTTGTTAAGTTATTTCCATCAGTTATTGTGAGCCAAAACCAGGTGTAAGTCAAAATCACAGAACAGGTGTAGATATTTCCATTATTCTTGATCCCTGTGTAGGCTTCACTACTGGTTTTAGCTCACAATAACTGACTGAAATAACTGACCAAATAACTGAAGTGTGAACTCAACCTAAGAGTATGCTGCATGACTTGGAGCTCAGATTGCTTGCCTGATTTGCAAGGGGGTGAGGTGAAAGACTGATGGGCAGGGCCGTCATCAGGAGGGTACAGCCCATACCCCAGTAAAGGGCCTGGACCCTGGGGGGGCCCGGCCAGTCCTGAGCCTTTTTTTTTTGTGGCTGCCGAGCCTGGGGCCCTGTGCTCTTCCCCCCTGTTAATTCCACGGCCCGTCCCTTACCACCCTGGCCCTCCCGCGGCCCGCCCCTTACTGCGGCTGACTGGGGATCTTTGGGCTGATCTGAGGTCTCATTGTCTTTGGGCTGATCTGAGGTCTGATGGGGGCTGACTGGGGAGCTGACTGGTGGTCTTTGGGCTGATCTGAGGTCTGATGGGGGCTGACTGGGGGTCTTCGGCCTGATCTGAGGTCTCATGGAGGCTGACTGGGAGTCTTTGGGCTATATGAGGTCGGATGGGGGCTGACTGGCGGGCTGATGGGGGTCTTTGGGCTGATCTGAGGTCTCATGGGGGCTGACTGGGGTTTTTTGGGCTGATCTGAGGTCTGATGGGGGCTGACTGGGGGTCTTTGGGCTGATCTGAGGTCTCATGGGGGCTGAGTGGGGGTCTGATTGGAGTAGGAAACTAACATATCTGTAAATCAAACTCTGCAGAGGTCAGAGATGGCTGAAAGAAGTCACCATTGCATTCTCGTCTGAATAGAGAAGATGAAGACAGAGAACATCTACATCAAAGGAGACGTCACTGGATGTAAGAGGTATGGACGCGATATATGGGTGAGACTGTGTGTGGGTGTGGCTTAAGGGTGGACGGTGACACAGGGGCCCCATGATCTCCTATTTCTGGGGGAAGTGCCCCTCCAAAGATCAGGCTCTGAATCCGCCACTGGGGTAGTATCGTGGAGGGGGCGGGGGGGTGGGGGAGGGGGGCAGGCCTTGAGCTGTGTAGGGGGCCCCAAAATTTCTGATGGCAGCCCTGCTGATGGGCATGGGTTACAGGTGCCAACTCTGAGCTTTCTGCAGAGGACTGGGTCGGAGATAATGTGAAGGAACTCGAGCCACTGTCAGCCACCCAATCTACTATCGCCTGTTCTTGTTCTGGCCTCACCATCCGTAGAGCGGCATTCGGGCCTATCAAATAACGCTGCAGGTTTTGTCACCTACTCACACCTGAGGAAGGTGTTTCACTTGGACCTGTTGCTGGTGCAGAACAGCCACGTCCTTTCCCAGCAACAGGAGCTCCACCAACACCACCACGACCACGTCCACATCCCTCATTTGATGTTCTTCTCATTATTTGCGTTCATCCACCAAACTAACAGATGGTTTATCTCAGGTGTCAATTTAAACACCAAAAGTCAACAATTAAGTTCACTAACAGTAAGGCAGTGCCCTTGTCATAAACAGAATACATTTCTTTAGGTCACCCAACAGTGTAACGGAGCAATTCTATACAATTAATTCACTATCACCCAAAATATGATTTTTCAAACCAACAATGTAACAGGAGAGGTTAACGGTTTTATTTGACAGTCAGAAATACAGCGTACACTGCAAATGTGCTATCTACCACGAAACCGGTGTTTTCGCAACCAACTATGTAAATGTCGAGTTCCACAGGTTACTTAAAATGACTGAAATACAGGGTAGGCTTCAGATCTGCTATGTAGCACAAAACCACTGTTTATTGCAACAAACTACATAAAAGCAGTATGTCACCGCAAAATTATAAAACAGTTTTTTCAGCGCAGTATGCAAACGTGCTCTGTGTTATGACAGTACGGGTGTTTTCTCCCAACTACAGAAATGCATTATGTCACCACAAAATTATAAAATAGGTAATGTAGGGGGACTTGACCTGCCAGTAAAAAGGAATTTTTCCTCCACAGGCTTGCACACATGCAGGTCACATGCAGTTCCAAGGACACTACAGTTGCTAAAATGGCCGCCGACCCCTACCTTAGTAACAGATGGATTAAAAAATGTTATGCAGTATCACTGGGCTCAGGGCTGGGTACAAATATGTAGCATAGCACTCTCAATAATTGCCGTAGTTTGAAGAGTTAAGGCCACCATGTTCAACAGATTTCTTCCCTAATCTCTCCCTGAGAGCACCAGCAGCAGCCTGTCCCTACACTAAGAGCAGCAGAGTGACTTGCGGCGGCTGGGTCTTATGCTGCACTTAGCAAATCACAGCCATGGCAATAGTAGCCATGGCTGTGATGGCTTCTTAGGACAAAGTAGTGAAACACTTGTTGATTGGCTGCCCTGCGGCCTTTCAAAAAGCGGGAAGAAATGTCAGCATTGTCAGTGGACAAGCAGATACGCTTATGTGTTATAATGCCACCAGCAGCACTAAATACACGCTTAGACAATACGCTGCCGGCAAGGCAGGCCAGCACCTCCAAGGCATCTTCCAAAACTTTTCCTTCCTTGTAGCACTAGGCCGCGCTTAAGGGTGAGGTTGCTGGCGGGGTGTCATGAAAGTGTCCCATGCCTTGGAAAGTGTTGCCTTGCCTCTGTTAGAACTACTGTGTGTTCACCTTGTCTCTCTTCCTCAGTTGCCTAAGGAAGTACGGACTCTGGCGTTGTCAGATGAAGTATTTTCCACCACAGGAATGAGAGATGAGAAGTTTTCTGTGTAGCGAGGGTCGAGAAGGGTGAACACCCAGTAATAACGCAAAGGTTCGCAGGGAAGGCAGCCTAACAAGAAGTCAGCCATGTGTGCCAGGGTACCAACGGGCAACATATCGATGTCAACTTCAGGATGACTCTCCATCTCCTCATCCTCCTCCTCTTCTGCCCATCCACGCTGAACAGATGGAATTAAAGTTCCATGGGTACTAGCCTCTGTAGCAGAGGCAAGTGTCTCCAGCTCCTCCTCCTCCTCCTTCTCTTCATGGCCCAATTCGCGCGGAGAAGACGAACTGGGGGAGGTCTAGCTATCACTCTGTGTCATCTCCTCCCCCATTACCTCGCCTGCCACATTCAAAGCATCCTCCTTAATTGTGTGCCCGAATCGTTTGAGTAGACACAGCAGTGGGATTGGTTATGCTGATAATAGCGTTATCGCCACTAACCATCTGTGTGGATTCATCAAAGTTTTTTAAAACCTCACAGAGGTCTATCATTAATGCCCACTCCTCGCTTGTGAATAGTGGCAGTTGACGGGAAATATGACAACCATGTTGCAGCTAGTATTCCACGACTGCCCTCTGCTGGCCAACATGCAGAACGTAGAGTTCCACCACGTTCTCACGTCGCACAACAGTCAGTGAGCTGGAAGCCACAAGCGCTGCTGCAGCGTTGACAGGTCAGCTGAAGCTGTCGACGACTTTTGGAAATGGGCACACAATTGGCGCGCCTTCACTAGTAGTTTTTGCAAATTGGGGTAGGTTTTGATAAACCGCTGACCCACTAAGTTTAAGACGTGGGCTAGGCATGGAATGTGTGTCAGGTTGCCGAGCTCCAAAGCCGCCACAAAGTTACGGCCATTGTCAGACACAATCATGCTTGGTTGTAGGTTGAGTGGCGAGAGCCACAGCTCGGTTTGGTCCATTATACCCTGCCACAGCTACAGGGCGGTGTGCTGTTTGTCCCCTAAGAAGATCAGCTTCAGCACGGCCTGTTGACACTTACCCACAGCAGTGGTACACTGCTTCCAGCTAGCGACTGATGGGTGACTGCTGTTGGAGGTGGAAGTAGAGGAGGAGGCGGAGGAAGAGGAGAAGTGGGGTTTGGAGCCAATAACAGTTGCTGGCAGAGACCCTGATGGATGTAGGACCCGCAATCCTTGGCATGGGTAGCACCTGTGCCATCCCAGGGTACGACTCACTCCCGGCCTCCACAACATTCACCCAGTGTGCGGTCAGGGAAATATAGCATCCCTGGCCACCAGAACTTGTCAATGTGTCCGTGGTGAGGTGGACCATCCCAGTAAGTGCGTTGGTCAGGGCACAGGTTATGTTGTGGGACACATGCTGGTGTAAGGCAGGCACAGCACACCGTAAAAGATAGTGGCGTCTGGGGGCTGCGTAACGAGGGATTGCCGCCGACATCAGGCTGCCGAAGGCCTCAGTGTCCACAAGCCTACATGGCAACATTTCAAGGGCCAGTAATTTCGAAACTTATGCATTTAGTGCTATGGCCTGTGGGTGGGTATTTCCGGTAGCGTTCAAATGCCTGTGTTATCGACATTTGGATGCTGCACTGGGACAGGGAAGTGGATGTTGTTGCTGATGGTTCATGCAAAGGCCCTGGTGCAGGGCGACGGGCATCCGGGCCTGCGCATTCAACTGGGGATTGGCCAGCAGTGCGTAACACAGGGGAAGAGAAGGCAGTGGTGGCACCCGCAGACCCAGAGTGTGGACCCAGTCGTTCGGCTCACTTATTAGGGTGCTTGGATGCCATGTGGTGGATCATGCTGGTGGTGGTGAGGCTGCTAATGTTCACACCCAGGCTCATTTTGGTATGGCACAGATTGCAAACTGACACTCTTTCGTCGTCTGCGCTTTCCTCAAAAAAGTGCCATACTGCAGAACACCTACCCCTTGGCAAGGTAGATTTATGCATGGGGGTGCTCGGTGTAACGGTTGCGGTCTTGTTTGGTGTTGTTCGACATCTCCCTTTTGCAACCCCACTGCCTCTTCTAGACTGTTGCGGTGCTACGTATCCCTCCCCCTCTGTACTGCTGTCTTTGTTTGGCTTTTCACCTCCCCATGTTGGGTCAGTGACCTCATCGTGCAGCACCTCCTTTTCCACTTCCTCACTCTGCTCATCCTCCTGACTTGACCTAACCACAACCTCAGTGATTTACAACTGTGTCTCATCATCATCCACCTTGTGAACGAATGATTGCCATTCACCACTGTTATCTTCTTGAGACTGTGAAGGCTCAAGAGCTTCAGAATCAGTGCACAATATCTCAGGTACCTCTTCAAGCGTTTTTTCTGTTGCACTGGCAGCAGGCACAGTTTAATTGCGCCCAGGGTCATGGCCTCTCCTTGCACCATCAGCATCACGCCCAGGGCCACGGCCTCTGCTTGTACCATCAGCATCACGCCTAGTGCCACGGCCTCTGCTTGCACCCTCATCATCACGCCCACTTCCCCGTCCCTTTGAGCTCGCCTTCTACATATTAATGGTTTTATCTGTAAATGTGGCGCAGATTGTTTTACTGTTCGCTAAAGACACAGTTTTCTGATGAAGCAGTACTGGATACAGAAAAATACTGATTTTGGGAAATTCATTAGCCCAGAGATAATCTAATTTTTACAATACAAACTGTATTGACTTGCTGTAAGGTACTGGATACTGAAAAATACAGATTTTGGGCACCACACTAGGGCAGACATAATGTAATTTTGACGATACACACTGTATTGACTTGCTGTAAGTTACTGGATACAGAAAAATTAAGGCCTTAATAATACACAGACAGGATTCGTTGTGCGTCTCATTTTTCCTTCCTTCTGACAGATCTGAAGAAAGGTCAAATCAATGATGATGTCAGCCAGGCTGAAAGCCAAAATAGTGGGCCAGTCATGAAGTGGGGTGAGTGGGAACAGCATTTGAAGTCCACAGAGTGTCCCTATGACAGAGTGGTGAGGTGGAAGCAGCATGAGGAGACAACCGAGTGGCCCAATGACAAAGTCTGGAGGTGGTGGCAGCATCAGGAGGCCACAGAGTGACACAATGACCGTGTGGAGGTGGCAGTAGTATAAGGAGGCCACCAAGTGGCACAATCACAGAGTATGTAGTTGGCAGCAGTATGAGGAGGCCAGCGAGGGCCAGGTTACATAGTGTGGAGATGGCAGCATCAGTAGGCCACAGAGTGGCAAGGTGACATAGTGTGGACTTGGCAGCATCAGGAGGCCACAGAGTGGAAAGATGACATAGTGTAGACATGGCAGCATCAGGAGGCCATAGAGTGGCAATCTTTTCTCGATATGATATGTAGATTCCCTTTTTCCTTCAACCAGTCAGTTATGACAGTAACTCTCCCTGTTTTGGATTTCAAATTCACCCCCTTTTTTTTTTACGATTTCAGCAATACACATTTTCTATAACACTACATTCATACTTACCTGATCTTTGTGCTATTCCTTTTAGATCCCTTGATAAAGGTCATAAATTGACTGAAACGTTGAGACTGCTACAGTAAATTCCATGCTATGCCTTAATACATTAGATGTGATGGTACACAATATGTATAAAAATTAATTATGAATTAATATAGGATTCATACTCTCTATAGTGGTGTGCCATGAACTTTCTTCTATGTATTTGAACCTTCTATGAGCACCCACCATCAAGCAAGGTGTGCAGATCTCAATTAACCAAAACATAGAGTGGCAAGGTGACATAGTGTGGACTTGGCAGCATCAGTAGGCCACAGCGTGGCAAGGGGACATAGTGTGGACATGGCAGCATCAGTAGGCCACAGAATGGCAAGGTGACATAGTGTGGACTTGGCAGCAGCAGCAGCATGATACATCAGAGTGGCATGGTGACATAGTGTAGACATGGCAGCATGAGGAGACCACAGAGCTGCACAGTGTCTGGAGGTGGCAGCAGCATGAGTATACCACAGAGTGGCACAATGACAGAGTATGTAGGTGGCAGCAGCATTGCGAGACTGCAGTGCAGCACAATGACAGAGTCTTGAGGTGGCAGCAGCATGATGCGACCACAGAGCGTCACCATGACAGAGTCTGGAGGTGGACGCAGCATGAGTAGGCCACAGAGCGTCAGAATGGCAGAGTCTGGAGGTGACGGCAGCATGCGCAGGCCACAGAGCAGCACAATGACAGAGTCTGGAGGTGGCGGCAACATCAGGAGTCCACAGAGTGGCAAGGTGACATACTGTGGACATGGCAGAATCAGTAGGCCACAGAATGGCCAGGTGACATAGTGTGGACTTGGGGGCATCAGGAGGCCACAGAGTGGAAGGATGACATAGTGTAGACATGGCAGCATCAGGAGGCCATAGAGTGGAAATCTTTTCTCGATATGTATATGTAGATTCCCATTTTCCTCCACCCAGTCAGTTATGAAAGTCGCTCTAATAACTCTCCCTGGTTTGGACTCAAAATCCCCCCCCCCCTTTTTTTACGATCTCAGCAATACACATTTTCTATAACACTACATTCATACTTACCTGATCTTTGTGCTATTCCTTTTAGATCCCTTGATAAAGGTCATAAATTGACTGAAACGTCGGGACTGCTACAGTAAATTCCATGCTATGCCTTAATACATTAGATGTGATGGTACACAATATGTGTAAAAATGAATTATGAATTAAAACATTTATAGCATTTATACTCTCTATAGTGGTGTGCCATGAACTTTCTTCTATGTATTTGAACCTTCTATGAGCACCCACCATCAAGCAAGGTGTGCAGATCTCAATTAACCAAAACATAGAGTGGCAAGGTGACATAGTGTGGACTTGGCAGCATCAGTAGGCCACAGAGTGGCAAGGTGACATAGTGTGGACATGGCAGCATCAGTAGGCCACAGAATGGCAAGGTGACATAGTGTGGACTTGGCAGCAGCAGCATGATACGTCAGAGTGGCATGGTGACATAATGTAGACATGGCAGCATGAGGAGACCACAGAGCGGGACAGAGTCTGGAGGTGGAGGCAGCATGAGTAGGCCACAGAGAGGCACAATGACAGAGTATGGAGGTGGCAGCAGTTATTGGGAGACTACAGAGCAGCACAATGACAGAGTCTTGAGGTGGCAGCAGCCTGATGCGACCACAGAGCGTCACTATGACAGAGTCTGGAGGTGGAGGCAGCATGAGTAGGCCACAAAGCGGCAGAATGGCAGAGTCTGGTGGTGGCGGCAGCATCAGGAGGCCACAGAGTGGCAAGGTGACATACTGTGGAGGTGGGTGGCAATACTAGTACCCACTGAAGATGGTGGGTGAAAGAAGGAGAACTTGGCATCAGATGTGTGGCATCAGGCAGGTAACAACATCAGAATAGTAGCTGAAGTAGGTACTTAGAAGAAACCGGTCTCTTTTGTCAAAATGTTGGTGTGGCACCACGGAAGACCTAGTCTGATGCATCAGTCATTGGTGTGTGGAAATCCTGGCTGATCCACGCCTGATTTTTCTTGATGCAGGGTCCCACTGTGTGCTATATGTGGGCACTTTAAACTTTTGCTAAATGTAATATCAAATGTATTGTGGTATCATGCTGTAATTCCATTTAACAGGTTGGCAGTATCATTTACCTTTATTCGCTCCTAGGTGGTGCTGGCATATATATAGGCGGGGGGGGGGGGGGTTGGCTAAAGTTATAAAGTTAGTGTGTCCGATGTTAATGAAGAGATGAGGAAGTTAATAGAAGAGGTGGAAATTCATATTTCCAACGAAATAATTGAAAAAAGATTTTATCGCATATAACTGCAGCGCTGATCGCCAACTGTCTTTTTCTACTGATATATGCCCCTAAAGGCTTTACCACATATAACTGGTACAGTGAACACCGAGTATATTTTTCTTTTTCCACGTATATACGCCACTAAAGGCTTTTCAAAAGAGGGTAATAGGCTGTCTATCAGTTTAAAAAAATCAAGGGCACCTGAGGCGGAGTGATCTGAAGTGAACTGGACGTAGCGGAGGAAGTAGCTCTGCGCTGGAAGAGCGAGAGGCGGTCCTCGTGCGGTTTCTGTGCTGCAGAAAAGTTCCCGTAGTGTCCAGCAATAAGCGATACAGCATATAGATGCTGGCTGGTGTGAATTAGTTCACATTTTTATGCAGGGTTAGTGCATAGTGTATTCACCTGCATTGGTGCACCGCTCTTATGGACGTCGTCACATAAGCACGCAGTGAGTGAAAGGTAAATACGAAATTTCACCACAACGTAATTTGGTCCATACCACAAAAAGGAATTTCCCACATATACTGTAACTGCAGCACTAAACGCTGAGTATATCTTTATTTTTCTACAGAAATACGACACTAAAGGCTTTACCATGTATAAATGCAACAGTTAACGCTGAATATATATATTTTTTCTACTGCTATACGTCAATAAAGGTTTTTCAAGATATAAGTTCAGGAGCGAACAGTGAATGTATATTTCTTTTTCTACTGATATACGTACAATGGAGGATGCCAGCACGGACCACATGCACCACAAAGGCATCCTACACAAAATGAAGCATTGTGCAGATCAAATATATAAATATATAAATCACAGAAAAAAAAATGCACCAAACGGATATGCCACTGACTATACTAGCTAGTCAAACAAGCAGATATTAAAAGCTGAGACTTTTGCCAGTATATTCCTGTCAGGAACACATCGGAGCCCCTCATGCACCACGTCACGGTCGCTCAGCATGGCGTGAGGTCCTACCACTACGCAAACTATGGTGTGAACACGGTCTGAAGGTGATGGAATACTGCTCACAGCCAAGCTTCCACACAACCGCATAGCAGGACAACTAATGCAATGTGAATAAAGCAAGACTGTAAGCCACAGCCATATCAGACCGTGTGATGGAGGCTACCAGGTGCAAAAGAATGTTAAATGCCAGGTGAAGGCACATTCAATACATATGGAACAAGATTACAGAAATATAGTGGCCAATATGGGGTAACTGCTCAGTCCCCAAACACTGTAGCATGTTTCTCATTGGGGAAGCAGTCCCACCGCATGTGGACCGCAGCAAACAACCATCCCCAGCAAAAAATGCATACAATGGAGGATGCCGGCGCGGACCATATACTAGCTAGTCAAACAAGCAGATATTAAAAGCTGAGACTTTTGACAATATATTCCTGTTAGGAACACATCGGAGCCCCTCATGCACCACGTCACGGTCGCTCAGCATGGCATGGGGTCCTACCACTACGCTAACTATGGTGTGAACACGGTCTGAAGGTGATGGAATACTGCTCACAGCAAAGCTTCCACACAACCGAATAGCAGGACAGAAAATGCGTACAAATGCCTTTGTGGTGCATGTGGGGCTCCGATGTGTTCCTGACAGGAATATATTGGCAAAAGTCTCAGCTTTTACTATCTGCTTGTTTGACATTTTTTTTTCCTGTGATTTATATATTTATATATTTCATTCGCACAATGCTCCGTTTTGTGTAGGATGCCTTTGTGGTGCATGTGGTCCACGCCGGCATCCTCCATTGTACGCATTTTTTGCTGGGGATGGTAGTTTGCTGCGGTCCACATGCGTTGGGACTGCTCCCCCAATGAGAAACACGCTACAGTGTTTGGGGTCTGAGCAGTTCCCCCATACTGGCCACTATCTTTCTGTAACACTATACCCTTTCAACAGAAATAAATGCAGAAGTGAACTGAGAATATATTTTTCTTGTAGTACTGAAATAGGCCCATATACGCTTTCACCAGAAATAACTGCAGAAGTAACCAGAGAATATATTTTTCTGAGTGGACTGAAATACGCCCTTATATGCTTTCACCAGAAATAACTGCAACAGTGCAGTACGTATATATATATTTTCCTTTTTTTACTGAAATATGCCCCTATACGCTTTCTCCGGAAATTAATGCACCATGCAGTGCATTTAAATGTTTTGTGTATTACTGAAATACCACCCTATACTTTTTCTCCAGAAATGACTGCAAACGTGAAGTGAGTTTATATTTTCAAGGTATTACTGAAATACCACCCTATACTCTTTAACCAGAAATGACTTCAAATGATTTTAGCGTAAATAACAACAAAAGTGACCTGCGTGTATATTTATCTGTTTCCACAGAAAAAAGCCACTAAAGGCTTTTCAACATAGCACTTGCACCCCAATAACTAATTGCTAGAATGACATAACTGTATTATGAGACTATCTGGATCCCCAAATAATGTTTCCCTGCACTTGTAAATCGCTTTTTTTCACAATGAGGATTTTCCCATGACTCTCCCTTGCATCTGCACACTTCTCTCCCTGCCTGTGAAATGATTCCTCTCACCATCCTTTCCCTGCATGCAAAAAAATGGCTTTTCCCGTTTTTTTTTAACAATTAGTTGTCGTGAATATTGCTGTGTTCACTTTACCTTGTAAAATTGTGCATGTACAGTAGTTGAAACAGAATAGTTTTGTTGTATTTCAATAAAAACACAATTACATAAAAAAAAAAATCAAGGTACTTACTAATTTATTGTGATTGTCCATATTGCTTACTTTGCTGGCCAGATTAATTTTTCTATCACATTATACACTGTTCATTTCCAGGGAATATGGCCCCTGCTTCAGAGCAGATAAGAGGTGGCCAGGACAGGAGCTGCTGCACATGCGTGCCTATGCATGCTCCCATGGTCTCAGCCCCCAGGGGCCAACTCTTTTCTTATAGTGTGTAAGCACAGCCACCATTGGTGGATTGTAACGGTGGCCATAAACCATGGAAATTAGCAGTTTATAAAGCAATAGAGAAATAAATCAAACCATCAAAGGAGGCAATATGGACAATCCAGATACATTAGTAAGTGCCTTGTATTAACTTTGTCTACATGATAAGGCTACATTCACACGACCGTATTTTTTTCATCCGTATTTTACGGACGCAAAAAACGGAAGCCGTATGTCCACATTTTGCGGAAGAAGGCTTCCGTATCTCTTCCGTTTTTTGCGGATCCGCAAAACACTGAACTAGAGGGAGGGAAAAAAAAAAGAGAGATAAAATTAGTTGTCAAGGAAACGAATGTGGAGAAGTCACATGTTTATTCATTCTGTCCTAAAGATGGCAAAACAGGGATGCAACAGGCCTTGATAACTATATAAATGACAAAAGACTATATTTTACTCAATACCATATTTAAAATATATGATAAAAAGGGTATACTTACTAAGGCCAAAACGTTTTTCGCTTTTGAATACTGCCCATTCGTCCGGTAAAAGCTCCTGGGCTACTTCCTCCCATGCCTTGTCCTTTCTGACACTGTCATGATAAATATCCTTTCTAGAGTCCCAAATTACAGGCCTGTCTTGGATTAGCACTATGAGCTTGCTGACATCTATACGAGGCATCTTGAATCTATAGTTTTTCTTGTACACAACAATATTTAGCCCAACCCATAGGGGCATGTTCTTCAATAAAATATTCTAATAATAATACGGAAACGGATCCGCAAAATACGGATAACATACGAAAACCTTTCCTTATGTTATCTGTTTTTTGCGGACCCATTGACTTCTATGGGGCTGCGGACCGATTTTTGCGGACAATTTTAGGACATGCTTCATATTTTTGTGGATGACATATGCGGACACACGGATGCGGACAACTTACGGAAAGTTGTCCGCAAATTTTAAAAGGCCATAGAGATGAATGGGACCGTATCTATTCCGCAAAAAACGGAAACGGATGCGGATCGGATGCGGAATGAAAAATACGGTCGTGTGAATGTAGCCTAAATGTCATTTGCCGAAGTGAGAAAACCCATTTAAGGAGGACCTGTCACCACAAAATGCAGTGCAATCTGCAGGCAGCATGTTATAGAGAAGGAAGACCTCAGCATATTGAGATTAAGTTTGTGGGAAAAGATTCTGTAAACATTATAAACCCCTTCCCTCTCTCACAGCTTTTAGTTAGTGTGCTACATGTTGATGTCTGCTCTTCCTGTCATTGGGTGCCGGATAATTGTAGAAACACATATATATTTGTGGGTTCTGCTCTCCTGAATTGCAATGCCTATATGGCATGGAGATAGGTATTAAATAGAGTACTCGAGGTTCCCGCCTGGACTGAGGTCACCTTGCCGTGGTGGGTGAGCACAGATATTTTTTGATCAAAACATAATTGCCAAGAACCTTGTGTTTATTTATGATATCAAATGGGGTATTACTTTTAGTGTTGAGCTTGAATATTCAAATTTTGATTTATTCAAAAGTCGAAATATCGAATATTGTGCTATATTTTTGTTTTTTAGAATATTTGTTAATTTTTTCTATCTGAAGTCTTCCCTGCTTAAGTTGCTTTTGGGCCAATGACTGTTCATATTAAATTGGAAAAAATGATAAATATTCCAAAAAAAGAATATATAGCAATATATTCTATAGTGCTATATATTCATGTTTGAGAATATTCGCATTTTGCGAATATTACATTGCCGATCGGCAATGTAATATTCGCATAATGCGAATATTTTAAGCCACGAGGAGGATTCGGCCACCAGAGTAGGCCTGCTTTGTTCACTCCATGTTGCCTGCAGCCTATACCTCTTGCCTGCATTGCCGTTCTTCTGCCCCTAGTTTGTGTACATTGCCTCTGACCCTGTAACGGCCACCCAGGTTGGTAGCAGGGTGTATGCCGTCAGAGTCGTCCTTTGCTGCGGAGTATTCCCGATATCCCATCTGCTGGATCCTTGTAGAGAGGGAGAAGTAGAGCTCTTAAAAGAACTAATGATTAAGCTGGAAGTCGGTACCCTTCAATAATGAGACGGGGCTAAATATTGAGGGTTAAGCAGCACCGATTTAATGACCACACAAGTATTTCCTTTTATACCTATTTTACAACAAGGTTACCACCCAGGAGGACCTTGTTGGGAACTAAGGACATAAACATAGCAGCCAATTATTTACCATTTTACAGTTTAAACACACCCATTCATCACTGTACATTCCTCCCTTCTTCTTTGGAGACAATTGAGTTAATTGCGGTATCAGCTCAATTATTTCCGAGCGAACAATATACTTTTTAACACATTTCTGGCAATCCAAAACTATACATTTAACAAACACAATGGGCATTGTCCGTGACACAATTAACAAAATACAATGGTCATTGCCTGTGACGCAATTAACAAAATAAAATTAATGAATCCGGGAGGTTTATACAAGGTTACAGTCTGTGGCCCAGGCAATAACAGGGGTTCTGTTACATATCCTAATCAACATAGAGCCTATGGCTAGCTTCCCTTGGTATTTCAGGCACCTTCCCCTTTGGGATGGCACCTGAGCCAAAGAAATTCTTATTATTCCCTGTGAAGGTTATATATATATATATATATATATATATATATAATGTTCTGATTTTCTGTGCTTGACCTCTGCATGTGTTCCATCTGTGACTTTCAGCTGCCTGGTCTGACTTCAGCTTTGCTCTTTTGTTGATACCATGCTGCCTATCTGCCCTGATCAATCAACTGATTCTCGATTTCACTAAACTCTGCCTGTACTACAATTTTGCTGGTCCATTTATTGCTACACGCCTGTGTCTCTTGAACTTCCTGGATCAGCTGTCATTGAACAGAGACTTCATCAACAGGTAGCAACCTTGTGATTCCCTTAGAGTGCAAATCTCTGTATAGTGATTAAAGTATGAAAACCAAGGGGGCAATTTAGATAATATCCTTAAAGTAGCCCCAAGCCATATCAGTTCAGGTTCAACCACTGTGTGAGTGATGCTATTAAGGAATATATTAGTTTACCTATCACTGGCCACTGTATGCGCCCTTCTAGCAGACTGTGCAACTCGCACTTCTGCCTGAGTTCCACGGCACCCGGCAGGCACGATCCCCTGAACCTGCAATGCCGATGTCCAGTTGCTAGGTCACCGGTCCTCCTTGTTGCTGCTCCACTATAGGCCCATTGTATTATGATGGCAGGCGTGCTCCATTGAGGGCTGCACTGCAGGCGTTCTGTTGTTTAGTAACTGATTGGGTCCCATTAGTTGAATCACTGGCCAATCATGGGGAGGTTGGGATCTGGTGTCATATGACATCACAGGTTATGTGAGTGGATGTCCCATGTGATCTACAGAGTGCTCTATTTCAATAGACAACTGCTGGCCACAGTTTGGTGCTTTCTTCATATACATACCCTGCTATATTTAGTTTTTAACCTCTGGATTTTTAGACCTCAATGTGTTCTGGATTCTACATGTTTGCCTGACGATTTGGACCTAATGAGACTTCCTGGTTTAAATTCTTGGTTTGGTACGTTTCTATTTCGTGATTTGGTGTTAGATCTGCTTCTCCTGGTATTGACTTGTGCAACTCTGCTATATTCCACTTGGTTCTAATCTGGTTCTCACCCATACCGTCAGTTAACTGCTCTGGTTATCTGTCACAATGTTTATTGTTTTGTACAGTTTTTTTTCCCTGTAGCCCCTGAACTTAGTTAGGAAGGGAGAATTAAATAAACCAGTACAAATTGTAGATGTGACACACAGGATTCACCAATAGCCAAATAGAGGTGCTCTCAGTGAAGTGGACTCACCCTGTCCACTCTAATTAAAACTGAGTAGAATTGTGAAAAAACTGGGCACTCTCAGGATATCTGAACCATCTAGAAATTTTATATCACATTAAAATACACAGCATAAAATTAGTTCTAGACCTAAAACAAAACACATAATGTGGTAACTATAAATAGTGGCATATCATAGTATTTGAAAGTGAGATGACATCAAAATATGGCATGAAACTGTACAGGTACTCTATTGATGTAGATGAATGGTAGCAACAATGTTCGCATAAATTGTAGAGGTTTTCACATTATATTCAAATGCGAAAAAGTCTTAAGGAATGTGGTGGCGGGCAATATGCGTGTAACTTACACCACTAGTGACGCAAAATAGTCCCAAGATATAGACAATAATATTCGCAATGTCCTGAACTCGGTCCAGTATATGTCTAGTTGTGAAGAGTTAAGCGAACTTGTATTTTAGGTTCCGCGTCCAAAGTTCGGGTTGGGGTTATCGAAGAATCCTGTTATGGATTCCACTACCACGGACCATAACGGCATTTTGAATCCATATGGGGATTCTTCGATGAACCCAAACCTTGGACAACACTAAGGACCTGGGGTGACGTCACCGTCATGTGATTAGTGCAGGGGGCGTGGCTCAGTACTGGATCACCTCTTATCCAATCCAGTACTGAGCATTCTTCGATAACCCCAACCCGAACTTTGGACGCCAAACTTAAAATACAAGTTCGCTCAACTCTAGTTGGGGGCAACACTGGTTTTCAGTGTCCCACAATTAGAAAAGGTTGTATAAGGGCAAGGTTTAGCGGCGCCCTGCTATATGAACAAACTAACGGTGTCCCACTGGAATAATATAACTGCGAGTTTTTGTATAAGTTCTGCCGGATAAATTTAAACGGTCTTACCGCATTACTTTTCACACCACAAAGTTGCCCTGTTAGATTGTTCTATATCTGTAGAAGTCGATAGTCTCCGAGCGATAGTAGTCCTCACTTCCCGCGCTGGTGAATATTTGGCACGTGCAAACAGACCTCAGGTCTTGCGCAATCTCTTTCTCATTTATCCTTTACGCGGTGATGGACAATATTTTCTGTGCGAATCCGGCAGAGGATTACGATTTCCAATAGTGAAAACGCTTGGGGTTCTGTCTTAGCTAGACGCGTTTCGGGGCTTCTGATCTCCCCTTCCTCAATAGCTACCAGTCCCCCATAAACTACTTCCTTTTATAGTGAAGAAATATTCCAAAACCTGACATAGATCTTTTTTGGGGCACACTTTATGTCATATAAATTGTTACGCTGAGCGCTCCGGGCCCTCTGCTGGCCTCGGAGCGCTCACAGCGTGTGTCCCCAGGCAGCGCTCCAGCGTCTCGGCGTGTGCGTCCCCGCTCTCTAGGGCGCACACGCACCGGGACTTTTAGATCTAAAGGACCAGTGCACAGGTGATTTGTGCCTGGTCCAAACTGGTTTATCTAGGGTTAAGCTTTGTGAGAGGCAGTACTGTTTGGCCTTAATTAGGCCTCACCTGTGCACTGCCTATAAGTACCATCCCCTTCCACAGTCTCCTGCCGGATCTTTGTTGCCTCTGTGCCTTAGAGAAAGCTTCTTCTGTGTACCCTTTGCCTATTGCCATACCCGTTGCTACGACTACCGCCTCTGAACCTGTGCCGCCTGCCCTGACCTCTAGCTACGTCCGACTACGCCTCTGCCTATCCCTTCTGTTCTTCGCCTGTCTCAGCAGTCAGTGAGGTTGCGCCGCTACCGGAGGACACGACCTGGTTGCTACCGCTGCAGCAAGACCATCCCGCTTTGCGGCGGGCTCTGGTGAAAACCAGTAGCAACTTAGAACCGGTCCTCCGGTACGGTCCACGCCAATCCCTCACTGACACAGAGGATCCACTTCCACTACCGCCTCCTGCTACCAGTCCGGATCGTGACATAAATCATTAACTTTTTCCAGTTATAACTTCCGCTTTTCGGTATATTATCTTTATAGAAGCCATTATTTGATGCTCTATATTTACAATATAAATAAATCAATATATAAAAAATAATAAAGGTAACAATATATATTAAAACCTATAAAAACACATAAGGCAATTATATATTTAAAAAACCTCCAATACATTTGTACATCTTTCTGTGCTGGTACCTCCACACTAAAAAGCGCATCAGAACCCATGCGTTTTTTTACCAAAATGCCACATAAAAAATGTTATTGCTGCTCTATGTCTGTTAAGTTATGGACTATATTCTAATTCTGTGGGAAGAGACATTCACTCTTGATTAAGAAGGAGGCATGGGCACCTGGTTAAAAATAGAAAGTTAAAGGTTAGAGCAATTAACATTTGGCAGAAATTTTCACATATGCACATAATTTAAGAAAAATTTTTTGCATGTGGTGCAAATATTCCACACTGAGCAGAAGTGTGAGAATAGGGGAATGGTGGAAGCCCACTGCCAAGGGCCCACCGGCCTAAAATAAATGCCAGGTAGGGTTGATCTTCAGCAGGGGGCACCCACCACAATCTTTATAGGAAGCCAAACAACTCAAATTCTGCATTCAATCCTCCTGGAATTAGTGTGTTTAGTTCAAAAATATGTTGAGTTTCTAATCTTGACATTTTACTGATGTGGTTGCCCCCCTCCAATCTCTGTTCAACTTGTTAATGGCTGCAAATTTGAGGCCTATTTGATTTTTATTATGTGCTACTCTAAAGTGATTGGACAAAGAATGTGTGTCCAATCCTTTTCTAATGTTAGCCATATGTTCCGAAATGTGTTTTTTCAATGTCATTTTTGTCATCCCCACATACTGTTTACCACAATGACATTCTATAACGTAAATCACGCCAGTCGAATTACATGATAAAACTTCTTTTATTGAATGGCTATATTTATTAGTGGTGGAAATGACTTCATTGGTTCTGTGTGGGAAATCTGTAATTTTGCATTTTCTGCATTGACCGCAATTAAAAAAAAACATTGATGTTCTCCCAACTTTGGACTGAACATACCTGATTGGTTTCTTTCTTAACCATCGGGCCACTTTATTGCTAAGACATGGTGCCTTTGTAAATGTAATTAGGGGGTTTGGTGGA
Organism: Bufotes viridis; assembly: GCA_033119425.1. Taxonomy (NCBI): domain Eukaryota; kingdom Metazoa; phylum Chordata; class Amphibia; order Anura; family Bufonidae; genus Bufotes; species Bufotes viridis. Next base: position 340,089,410 of record CM065592.1, on the reverse strand, counting down.
ATAATGGGGTCCAATGTCTTATCTTTTTTTATTAGATACCAATATTTCCGTATTATCCTTTGCACCTTCCTGTATTCGCTATTGAAGGGTAAAATAATGCGTAATTCACCTCCCTTCTGTTCTTTATCTTTTTCCTCCCTTTCTTTAAAAAATCTTCCCTTTTCATGTCCCAAACCTTACTAAGGGCTCCTTCCAAGAGTCCCACGGGGTAATTTTTCTCTAGAAATGCTTTTTTCATCCCTTCTGCTTCTATTTCAAATTGGTCAGTTAGAGTGCAGTTGTGTTTTATCCTTTGAAATTGGCCCTGAGGTATATTAATGAGCCAACTTGGGAGGGGACAGCTGCTATATAAAATATAGCTGTTTCTGGTGGAAGGTTTTATAAAGGTACACTTCAGCTTATTGTTCTCCACATAAATATTTAGGTCTAAAAATTCTAATTTTTCATTGCTTATGGCTCCCGAAAATTTAACGTTAAAAACATTAGACTTGATCTCTTCTAAAAAAAAAATTCTAATTTTTCCCTTCCAGATTTCCATATAAAAAAAAGATATATCTTTGCCAGAGCACTAGGTCCGCTCCCAGTTGGGGGCAATAGTCTGTTCTTCCTAATTAGCCATAAACAAATTAGCATAACTGGGGGCGAACCTGGTGCCCATGGCAGTACCTTGAGTTTGTAAATAAAAATCCCCATTAAAATTAAAATAGTTATGGGACAAAATAAAATCAATACCATTAATTAAAAACGCAATTTGTTTTTGAGCCAATCTTCTTGTTCCAATTGTGCCCTAACTGCTTCTTTGCCCTGTGCGTGATTAATAACTGTATATAATGAACACATCAACCACTGATCCTCAAATTGCATATCCTCTATTATACTAATGATTTGAGTAGTATCCTTCGTGTAATATATATATTGGGACAAGTTGCAGGTCAAGGAGTCGATCCCTGATAAAATAGGGCGTCCTGGTGGATTATTTTTATCCTTGTGTATTTTCGGTAAAGTATAAAACACTGGTATCCGTGGAAACTTATTTAATATTTCCTGTTTTAAAATGCCACTTATTATCCCCTCTTCACTAAAATCTGCAAATTCTTTATAAAATTGTTGGGTCGGATCCCCTGTTAATTTTTTATAGGTCTCTGGGTCCGACATTTGTCTTAAGCATTCAGCATTATATTTTTCCACATCCAGTATTATTATTGATCCACGCTTATCAGCAGGGCGGATAACCACACTGTTCACTTTTTGTAGATTTTTCAGTGCTATAGTTTCTTCTCTGGACAAGTTTTGACGTAAATACCTAGTTTTGTCTTTTACTTTACGAAGGTAATTTTCTACGCATTTTTTTAAAAGTAGTCATTTCTTCACTCATCTCATTTCTTGGGTATTTCTTTGATGAGTTTTTTAAATTGGTATGAATAAACTGTTCTGATTGTAACATGGGGTTGGTCTCTCTAATTATAGGGTTGTTTAGAAAATATTTTTTTAAACATAGTCGTTGCATGAATTTCTCCACTCCAATAAAAGTTTCAAACTTATTTAATTTGATCGTCGGGGCAAATTTTAGACCCTTATTTAGTAATTTATTTTCCATGTCTGATAAAGTGAAGGAACTCAAATTTATGATGGAGTCATTCTCAACCTGAGGCTCGGTTATCTTTGATGGTATCTGTTTCTTCCTTCTTCCCCTTTCTACCTCATATTGTCTCACCCTGGGTGAATATTTCTGAGTGTGTTGATCCTGATATTGATTGTTCTGTCTCCCTATTGGTTGTGTCCTGTATTCTTGTCTGGGAATCTGTGGTCTGTTCCTTAAAATGTAAGAGTGATCTATAAGTGTGTTTAAGTGTATCGTCGGTGGTCTCCTCACAGGTGATCTCTGTCTCGTGCGAATTCTGTGATGTGGTGGTGTCCGATATAAAAATTGTTCCCTGTCCTCCAAAATTTCAAATCTATTGTGAACTGGTACATTAGAGTTGTGGTGTTTGTGTGTATCTTTTTCCCTAGTGTAATTTTCCCTTAAATTCCTAATACCCTGATTTTGTGTAGTTTCTCCTTTTCCCTCTATCTTCCCACCTTCTACATTGTGTTCCCTCCTTTTATTTTTGCCCTTTTTATTACAGTTACATATCTTCACCTATTTGTTAATAATTTCCCTTTTCGCTTTGTCCAATTTGTTACATAGTTGAGAATGATAGTTGTTCAAGTCCTCATTTTTGGGGAATCTGTCAACTATTATTCTCATTTCCGCTATTTTCTTTAGTTTCCTCCAAAATCTCTAAATGTCTCTTAATCACCAAATTGGTTAATGCGATGGATTGTTCATGCAAGAATTCATCCCATTCTCTATCGAAATTGACGCTACAGAGATCCTGGGCTGGAGTTTTGCTCAAGGTAAGACCCTTTGGAATCTGGTTTACTTCAATATATCTCTTCAGGGTTTTAACTTCCCATCTATGTCTCAGTTGACGGATAAGAAGAATTTCCAAGTCCCTAAATGTGTTCACCACATAATATTCTTCACTGATTATATAATTATCATCCTCCTTAAAATTATCCACTTTCTGTTTTTTAGATTCTATATGCTCCCAAATATCCATGGTCATGGTATAATCCTTGCTGTCACAAGGGAGAATTAAATAAACCAGTACAAATCGTAGATGTGACGCACAGGATTCACCAATAGCCAAATAGAGGGGCTCTCAGTGAAATGGACTCACCCTGTCCACTCTAATCAAAACTGAGTAGAATTGTGAGAAAACTGGGCACTCTCAGGATATCTGAACCATCTAGAAATTTAATATCACATTAAAATACACAGCATAAAATTAGTTCTAGACCTAAAACAAAACACGTAATGTGGTAACTATAAATATCATAATATTATATCATAATATTTGAAAGTGAGATGACATCAAAATATGGCATGAAACTGTACAGGTAATCTATTGATGTAGATGAATGGTAGCAGCAATGTTCGCATAAATTGTAGAGGTTTTCGCAATATATTCAAATGCAAAAAAGTCTTAAGGAATGTGGTGGCGGGAAATATGCGTGTAACCACATATATAAATAAGGGGGGACACCAAAATGAATATAGAACAGGAGTGCAAACAGTGGTCAAAGAAACAATTGCACTAAACAAAATGCCACATCAGCCATGACACATTATTCCAACAGGTGAGACTTATTATACAATGTTGGTTGAATAATTAAGGGGACACTTTGTGCATTTGACTCTGTACCCCTGACGAAGCCGGAGATTACCGGCGAAACTCGTGGGAAATTTCTTTCATTCAGCTGGGGTCCAACGGCCAGTGAGAGGACAGGATATGGCATTCACATTATGACCACACGTGGTCTGGTTTAGATCGATGCAGCCATTGGTATATATGTATGCATTTGCTGTATGACCTTATTGCAGTCTGTAATGTAGCTGGCTTGTATGATTTGAAGTCAGTTTATTTTGGACAAGAGTGGACTCTGCTTTAGTGTCGGCTTATATATTGCCTTTATTCTATTGTATAACATTTTTAATGTGTCTTTGTATTTTGTGTCCTTTGTACAATAAAATAATTTTGTTTTTATACATGATTTTGTTGGATGTGCATTCCAATATGCGTGTAACTGACACCACTAGTGACGCGAAATAGTCCCAAGATATAGACAACAATATTCACAATGTCCTGAACTCGGTCCAGTATATGTTTAGTTGGGGGCAACACTGGTTATTCAGTGTCCCACATTAAAAAAGGTTGTATAAGGGCAAGGTATAGCGGTGTCGCTCTATATGAACAAACCAGCGGCGTCCCACAATAGAAAGGGAAAAAATGAAAGGAGCGAACAAAATGTAGAAGGTGGGAAGATAGAGGGAAAAGATGAAACTACACAAAATCAGGGTTTTATGAATTTAAATGAAAATTACACTAGGGAAACAGATACACATAAACACCAACTCTAATGTACCAGTTCACAATAGATTTGAAATTTTGGAAGACAGGGAACATTTTTTATATCGGACACCACCACATCACAGAATTCGCACGAGACAGAGATCACCTGTGAGGAGACCACCGACGATACACTTAAACACACTTATAGATCACTCTTACATTTTAGGGACAGACCACAGATTCCCAGACAAGAATACAGGACACAACCAATAGGGAGAGAGAACAATCAATATCAGGATCAACACACTCAGAAATATTCACCCAGGGTGAGACAATATGAGGTAGAAAGGGGAAGAAGGAAGAAACAGATACCATCAAAGATAACCGAGCCTCAGGTTGAGAATGACTCCATCATAAATTTGAGTTCCTTCACTTTATCAGACATGGAAAATAAATTACTAAATAAGGATCTAAAATTTGCCCCGACGGTCAAATTAAATAAGTTTGAAACTTTTATTGGAGTGGAGAAATTCATGCGATGACTATGTTAAAAAATATTTTCTAAAGAACCCTATAATTAGAGAGATCAACCCCATGTTACAATCAGAACAGTTTATTCATACCAATTTAAAAAACTCATCAAAGAAATACCCCAGAAATGAGATGAGTTAAGAAATGACCACTTTTAAAAACTGCGTAAAAAATGACCTTCGTAAAATAAAAGAAAAAAAAAGGTATTTATGTCAAAACTTGTCCAGAGAAGAAACTATAGCATTGAAAAATCTACAAAAAGGGCACAGTGGTTATCCGCCCTGCTAATAATGATGGATTAATAATAATACAGGATGTGGAAAAATATAATGCTGAATGCTTAAGACAATTGTTGGACCCAGAGACCTATAGTAAATGAACAGGGGATCCGACCCAACAATTTTATAAAGAATTGGCGGATTTTAGTGAAGAGGGGTTGATAAGTGGCATTTTAAAACAGGAAGAATTAAATTTTATAATAAATAAGTTTCCACAGATACCAGTGTTTTATACTTTACCGAAAATACACAAGGATAAAAATAATCCACCAGGATGCCCAATTGTATCAGGGATAGACTCCTTGACCTGCAACTTGTCCCAATATATTGATGTATTGTTACAACCTAAGGTTAAGAAGATGCCCTCTTACACGAATAGAGGATATGCAATAATAGAGGATGTGCAATTTGAGAATCAATGGTTGATGTGTTCATTGGACGAACAACATTTATATACAGTTATTAATCACGCACAGGGCAAAGAAGCAGTTAGGGCACAATTGGAACAAGAAGGTAGATTGGCTCAAAAACAAATATAGTTTTTAATTAATGGCATTGATTTTATTTTGTCCCATAACTTTTTTAATGTTAATGGGGACTTTTATTTACAAACTCAAGTTACTGCCATGGGCACCAGGTTCGCCCCCAGTTATGCTAATTTGTTTATGGCTAATTGGGAGGAACAGACTATTGCCCCCGACTGGGAGCGGACCTGATGCTCTGGCAAAGATATATCGATTAAGTATTTTTTATATGGAAATCTGGAAGGGAAAAATTGCCATAACCAATTAAAAATTTGAATTTTTAGACCTAAATATTTATGTTGAGAACAATAAGCTGAAGTGCTGCACCTTTATAAAACCTTCCACCAGAAGCAGCTATATTTTATAAAGCAGCTGTCACCTCCCAAGTTGGCTCATCAATATACCTCAGGGCCAGTTTCGAAGGATAAAACGCAACTGCACTCTAAATGACCAATTTTAAATGGAAGCAGAAGGGATGAAAAAAGCGTTTCTACAGAAAAATTACCCCGTGGGACTCTTGGAAGGAGCCCATAGTAAGGTTAGGGACGTAAAAAGGGAAGATTTTTTAAAGACAGGGAGGAAAAATATAAAGAACAGAAGGGAGGTGAATTACGCATTATTTTACCCTTCAATAGCGAATACAGGAAAGTGCAAAGGATAATACGGAAATATTGGTATCTAATAAAAAAAGATAAGACATTGGACTCCATGATTCCACCAAACCCTCTAATAACATTTACAAAAGCACTATGTCTTAGCAATAAAGTGCCCTGACAGTCAAGAGAGAAACCAATGAGGTATGTTCAGTCCAAAGTTGGGCGAACATCAATGTTTTTGTAAATGCGGTCAATGCAGAAACTACAAAATTACAGATTTCCCACGCAGAACCGATGAAGTCATTTCCACCACTAATAAATATAGACATTTAATAAAAGAATTTTTATCATGTAATTCGACTGACGTGATTTACGTTATAGAATGTCCTTGTGGTAAAAAGTATGTGGGGAGGACAAAAATGACATTGAAAAAACGCATATCGGAAAATATGGCTAACATTAGAAAAGGATTGAACACACATTCCTGTCCAATCACTTTAGAGTATCACCAGGGGCGTAACTATAGGGGAAGCAGGGGAAGGGGCTGCTTTGGGGCCCTAATACAGGTCCCACTGCAAGGAATCATGCGTCATATCACCCACCACTGGAGAAGGCCACTTTCAGTTATTTCGGCCCAGCAACCAGACCGAGGATACAGGTCCCACTGCAAGGAATCATGCGTCATATCACCCACCACTGGAGAAGGCCACTTTCAGTTATTTCGGCCCAGCACCCAGACCGAGGATATAGGTCAGACTGCAAGGAATCATGCGTCATATCACCCACCACTGGAGAAGGCCAATTTCAGATATTTCGGCCCAGCACCCAGACAGAGGAGAGAGGTCCCACAGCAAGGAATCATGCGTCATATCACCCACCACTGGAGAGGGCCACTTTCAGTTATTTTGGCCCCAGCACCCAGACAGAGGAGAGAGGTCCCACAGCAAGGAATCATGCGTCATATCACCCACAACTGGAGAAGGCCACTTTCAGTTATTGCGGCCTAGCACCCAGACCGAGGATACAGGTCCCACTGCAAGGAATCATGCTTCATATCACCCACCACTGGAGAAGGCCAATTTCAGTTATTTCGGCCCAGCACCCAGATAGAGGAGAGAGGTCCCACAGCAAGGAATCATGCGTCATATCATCCACCACTGGAGAAGGCCACTTTCAGTTATTTCGGCCCAGCACCCAGACAGAGGAGAGAGGTCCCACAGCAAGGAATCATGCGTCATATCACCCACCACTGGAGAAGGCCACTTTCAGTTATTTCGGCCTAGCACCCAGACCGAGGAGAGAGGTCCCACTGCAAGAAATCATGCGTCATATCACCCACCACTGGAGAAGGCCACTTTCAGTTATTTCGGCCCAGCACCCAGACCGAGTATACAGGTCCCACTGCAAGGAATCATGCTTCATATCACCCACCACTGGAGAAGGCCAATTTCAGTTATTTCGGCCCAGCACCCAGACAGAGGAGAGAGGTCCCACAGCAAGGAATCATGCGTAATATCACCCACCACTGGAGAAGGCCACTTTCAGTTATTTCGGCCCCAGCACCCAGGCCGAGTATAAAGGTCCCACTGCAAGGAATCATGCGCCATATCACCCACCACTGGAGAAGGCCAATTTCAGTTATTTCGGCCCAGCAACCAGACCGAGGAGAGAGGTCCCACAGCAAGGAATCATGCGTCATATCACCCACCACTGGAGAAGGCCACTTTCAGTTATTTCGGCCCAGCACACAGACCGAGGATAGAGGTCCCACTGAAGGGAATCATGCTTTATATCACCCACCACTGGAGAAGGCCAATTTCAGTTATTTCGGCCCAGCACCCAGACCGAGGAGAGAGGTCCCACAGCAAGGAATCATGCGTCATATCACCCACCACTGGAGAAGGCCACTTTCAGTTATTTCAGCCCAGCACCAAGACCGAGGATACAGGTCCCACTGCAAGGAATCATGTGTCATATCACCCACCACTGGAGAAGGCCACTTTCAGTTATTTCGGCCCAGCACCCAGACCGAGGATACAGGTCCCACTGCAAGGAATCATGCGTCATATAACCCACCACTGGAGAAGGCCACTTTCAGTTATTTGGGCCCAGCACCCAGACCGAGGATACAGGTCCCACTGCAAGGAATCATGCGTCATATCACCCACCACTGGAGAAGGCCACTTTCAGTTATTTCGGCCCCAGCACCCAGACAGAGGAGAGAGGTCTCACAGCAAGGAATCATGCGTCATATCACCCACCACTGGAGAAGGCCACTTTCAGTTATTTCGGCCCAGCACCCAGACAGAGGAGAGAGGTCCCACAGCAAGCATACATGCATCATATCACCCACCACTGTAGAAGGCCACTTTCAGTTATTTCGGCCCAGCACCTAGAACGAGGATAGAGGTCCCACTGCAAGGAATCATGCGTCATATCACCAACCACTGGAGAAGGCCACTATCAGTTATTTCGGCCCAGGACCCAGACAGAAGAGAGAGGTCCCACAGCAAGGAATCATGCATCATATCACCCACCATTGGACAAGGCCACTTTCAGTTATTTCGGCCCAGCACCCAGACCGAGGAGAGAGGTTCCACTGCAAGGAATCATGCGTCATATCACCCACCACTGGAGAAGGCCACTTTCAGTTATTTTGGCCCAGCACCCAGACCGAGTATACAGGTCCCACTGCAAGGAATCATGCGTCATATAACCCACCACTGGAGAAGGCCACTTTCAGTTATTTGGGCCCAGCACCTAGACCGAGGATACAGGTCCCACTGCAAGGAATCATGCGTCATATCACCCACCACTGGAGAAGGCCACTTTCAGTTATTTCGGCCCAGCAACCAGACAGAGGAGAGAGGTCCCACAGCAAGGAATCATGCATCATATCACCCACCACTGTAGAAGGCCACTTTCAGTTTTTTCGGCCCAGCACCCAGACCGAGTATACAGGTCCCACAGCAAGGAATCATGCGTCATATCACCCACCACTGGAGAAGGCCACTTTCAGCTATTTCGGCCCAGCACTCAGACAGAGGAGAGAGGTCCCACAGCAAGGAATCATGCGTCATATCACCCACAACTGGAGAAGGCCACTTTCAGTTATTTCGGCCCAGCACCCAGACCGAGGATAGAGGTCCCACTGCAAGGAATCATGGTTTATATCACCCACCACTGGAGAAGGCCAATTTCAGTTATTTCGGCCCAGCACCCAGACCGAGGAGAGAGGTCCCACAGCAAGGAATCATGCGTCATATCACCCACCACTGGAGAAGGCCACTTTCAGTTATTTCAGCCCAGCACCAAGACCGAGGATACAGGTCCTACTGCAAGGAATCATGTGTCATATCACCCACCACTGGAGAAGGCCACTTTCAGTTATTTCGGCCCAGCACCCAGACCGAGGATACAGGTCCCACTGCAAGGAATCATGCGTCATATAACCCACCACTGGAGAAGGCCACTTTCAGTTATTTGGGCCCAGCACCCAGACCGAGGATACAGGTCCCACTGCAAGGAATCATGCGTCATATCACCCACCACTGGAGAAGGCCACTTTCAGTTATTTCGGCCCCAGCACCCAGACAGAGGAGAGAGGTCTCACAGCAAGGAATCATGCGTCATATCACCCACCACTGGAGAAGGCCACTTTCAGTTATTTCGGCCCAGCACCCAGACAGAGGAGAGAGGTCCCACAGCAAGGAATCATGCATCATATCACCCACCACTGTAGAAGGCCACTTTCAGTTATTTCGGCCCAGCACCTAGACCGAGGATAGAGGTCCCACTGCAAGGAATCATGCGTCATATAACCCACCACTGGAGAAGGCCACTTTCAGTTATTTGGGCCCAGCACCTAGACCGAGGATACAGGTCCCACTGCAAGGAATCATGCTTCATATCACCCACCACTGGAGAAGGCCAATTTCAGTTATTTCGGCCCAGCACCCAGATAGAGGAAAGAGGTCCCACAGCAAGGAATCATGCGTCATATCATCCACCACTGGAGAAGGCCACTTTCAGTTATTTCGGCCCAGCACCCAGACAGAGGAGAGAGGTCCCACAGCAAGGAATCATGCGTCATATCACCCACCACTGGAGAAGGCCACTTTCAGTTATTTCGGCCTAGCACCCAGACCGAGGAGAGAGGTCCCACTGCAAGAAATCATGCGTCATATCACCCACCACTGGAGAAGGCCACTTTCAGTTATTTCGGCCCAGCACCCAGACAGAGGAGAGAGGTCCCACAGCAAGGAATCATGCATCATATCACCCACCACTGTAGAAGGCCACTTTCAGTTTTTTCGGCCCAGCACCCAGACCGAGTATACAGGTCCCAAAGCAAGGAATCATGCGTCATATCACCCACCACTGGAGAAGGCCACTTTCAGTTATTTCGGCCCAGCACCCAGACCGAGGATAGAGGTCCCACAGCAAGGAATCATGCGTCATATCACCAACCACTGGAGAAGGCCACTTTCAGTTATTTTTGCCCCAGCACCCAGACAGAGGAGAGAGGTCTCACAGCAAGGAATCATTCGTCATATCACTCACCACTGGAGAAGGCCACTTTCAGTTATTTCGGCCCAGCACCCAGACAGAGGAGAGAGGTCCCACAGCAAGGAATCATGCATCATATCACTCACCACTGTAGAAGGCCACTTTAAGTTATTTCGGCCCAGCACCCAGACCGAGGATAGAGGTCCCACAGCAAGGAATCATGCGTCATATCACCCACCACTGGAGAAGGCCACTTTCAGTTATTTCAGCCCCACCACCCAGACAGAGGAGAGGTTCATTCAACTTTGGGTTGCACCGCAAGATCATGGTAAAGTTAAAAAAATGAGGATTCAATAAAGAAGTGCCCCGGAGTAGAAGAATACATGTTTGAGGGGAAGGCAGTTATAAATGTCTATTCTGCACAAGGGAGGCACAGGTCCTATGGGATCCATGCCTGGTTCATTTTTATCAACGTCAGCTTGTCCACGTTGGCTGTGGACAGGCGGCTGCGTTTGTCAGTAATGACGCCGCCTGCCGTGCTGAATACACGTTCAGACAAAACGCTGGCCGCCGGGCAGGCCAGCACCTCCAAGGCATAGTATGCTAACTCTGGCCACGTGGACAATTTGTAGAGCCAGAAGCTGAATGAGGCCGAACCATCAGTCAGTACGTGGAGGGGTGTGCAGACGTACTGTTCAATCATGTTAGTGAAATGCTGCCTCCTGCTAACACATTCCGTATTAGGTGGTGGTGCAGTTGGCTGTGGCGTGGAGACAAAACTTTTCCACATTTCTGCCATGCTAACCCTGCCCTCAGAGGAGTTGGCCGTGACACAGATGCATTGGCGACCTCTTGCTCCTCCTCTGCCTTCGCCTTGGGCTTCCACCTGATCCCCTGTGACGATTTGGGAATGCTCTCAGGAGCGCGTCTACCAGCGTGCGCTTGTACTCGCGCATCTTCCTATCACGCTCCAGTGCAGGAAGTAAGGTGGGCACATTGTCTTTGTACAGGGGGTCCAGCAGGGTGGCAACCCAGTAGTCCGCACACGTTAAAATGTGGGCAACTTTGCTGTCGTTGCGCAGGCACTGCAGCATGTAGTCGCTCATATGTGCAAGGCTCCCCAGAGGTAAGGACAAGCTGTCCTCTGTGGGAGGCGTATCGTCATCGTCCTCCGTATCCCCCCAGCCACGCACCAGTGATGGGCCTGAGCTGTGTCGGGTGCCACCCCGCTGTGAACCTGCTTCATCCTCATCCTCCTCCACCTCCTCCTCATCCTCCTCGTCCTCCAGTAGTGGGCCCTGGCTGGCCACATTTGTACCTGGCCTCTGCTGTTGCAAAAAAACTCCCTCTTAGCCACATCTAACAGACTGGCCTGAAAGTGGTAAAAATGACCCCTCATCCTCCTCCTCCTCCTGGGCCTCCTCCTCTTCCATTATCGCCCTAAGCGTTTTCACAAGTAGATATAGAAGTGGAATTATAACGCTGATAACAGTGTCATCGCCACTGGCCATGTTGGTGGAGTACGGGAAACAGCGCAACAGGGCACACAGGTCTCGCATGGAGGCCCAATCATTGGTGGTGAAGTGGTGCTGTTCAGCAGTGCGACTGACGTGTGCGTGCTGCAGCTGAAACTCCACTATGGTCTCTCCAGCATGTGCAAGGTGGAGTTCCACCTGGTGGGCACGTCGCATATGAGGCGGTGAGCGGGAAGGCTGAGGTTCCGCTGTAGCGCAGACAGGAGAGCAGCGGCAGGATGTGAACGCCGGAAGCATGCACAGACGTCCCGCACTTTATGCAGCAGCTCTGACAAGTCGGGGTAGTTATGAATGAACTTCTGCACCACCAAATTCAGCACATGCGCCAGGCAAGGGATGTGCGTCAAACCGGCTAGTCCCAAAGCTGCGACGAGATTTCGTCCATTATCGCACACAACCAGGCCGGGCTTGAGGCCCACCGGCAGAAACCACTCGTTGGTCTGTTGTTCATTACCCCGCCACAACTCCTGCGCGGTGTGGGGCCTGTCCCCCAAACATAAGAGTTTCAGAATGGCCTGCTGACGTTTACCCCGGGCTGTACTGAAGTTGGTGGTGAAGATGTGTGGCTGACTGGATGAGCTGGTGGAAGCAGAGGAGGAGGAAGCCGAGAAGGAGGAGGAGGCTACAGGAGGCAAAGAATGATGCCCTGCGATCCTTGGCTGCGGAAGGACGTGTGCCAAGGAACTCTCCGCCTGCGGCCCAGCCGCCACTACATTTACCCAGTGTGCAGTTAGGGAGATATAGCGTCCCTGGCCGTGCATACTGGTCCACGTATCTGTGGTTAGGTGGACCTTGCCACAGATGGCGTTGCGCAGTGCACACTTGATTTTATCGGATACTTGGTTGTGCAGGGAAGGCACGGCTGTCTTGGAGAAGTAGTGGTGGCTGGGAACAACATACTGTGGTACAGCCATGGACATCAGCTGTTTGAAGCTGTCTGTGTCCACCAGCCTGAATGACAGCATTTTAAACGCCAGTAGTTTAGAAATGCTGGCATTCAGGCCCAGGGCTCGAGGGTGGCTAGGTGGGAATTTACGCTTTCTCTCCAAGGTTTGTGAGACGGAGAGCTGAACGCTGCCGTGTGACATGGTGGAGATGCTTGGTGACGCAGGTGGTGTTGTCGGTGGCACATCCTCTGTTGGGTGGCCGGCAGGTGCCAACATTCCTCCCGAGGCGGAGGAAGAGGCCGAGGCATCAGCAGAAGAGGAAGCAGGGGGAGCCAGAGTGAGTTCATAGCTTTTAAGGTGTTTACTCCACTGCAGTTCATTGCTTTGCATGTACAGTAGATGTCTGGTCATGCAGGTTGTGCTAAGGTTAGGAACGTTAATGCCTCGCTTCAGTCTCTGATGGCACAGCGTGCAAACCACTCGGGTCTTGTCGTCAGCACATTGTTTAAAGAAGTGCCATGCCAGGGAACTCCTTGAAGCTGCCTTTGGGGTGCTCTTTCACTGGTGGCTGTGGCCAGTAGCAGGCGAACTCTCTTGGAGGCGGCTGTTCTGCTTTTGCCCCATGCTCTCTCTTTTGCTACGCTGTTGGCTCGGTCTCACCACTGCCTCTTCCTCTGAACTATGAAAGTCAGTGGCACGACCTTCATTCCATGTGGGGTCTAGGACCTCATCGTCCCCTGCATCGTCTTCCACACAGTCTTCCTCCCTGACCTCCTGTTTGGTCTGCACACTGCAGAAAGACGCAGCAGTTGGCACCTGTGTTTCGTCATCATCAGAGACGTGCGGACTCCGATGAGGTGGTATTCCCATGTCATCATCATCAGGAAACATCAGTGGTTGTGCATCAGTGCATTCTATGTCTTCCACCACTGGGAAAGGGCTAGGTGGATTCCCTTGGGAAACCCTGCCAGCAGAGTCTTCAAACAGCATAAGAGACTGCTGCATAACTTGAGGCGCAGACAGTTTCCCTGATATGCATGGGGGTGATGTGACAGACTGATGGGCTTGGTTTTCAGGTGCCACCTGTGCGCTTTCTGCAGAAGTCTGGGTGGGAAATAATGTTGTGAACATGCTGGATCCACTGCCGGCCACCCAATTGACTAGCGCCTGTACCTGCTCAGGCCTTACCATCCTTAGAAAGGCATTGGGCCCCACCAAATATCGCTGTAAATTCTGGCGGGTACTGGAACCTGAGGTAGTTGGTTCACTAGGACGTGTGGCTGTGGCAGAATGGCCACGTCCTCTCCCAGCACAAGAGGGTACACTAACACCACCACGACCGTGTCCGCGTCCCTTACTAGAAGTTTTCCTCATTGTTACTGTTCACCAAGCACCACAATAAGACAAAAAATATTTGGCCCAATGTATTGATTTTAAATGCATGCCTTTTTTTTACAGGCACCTAACACTATCTGCCTATGTATTTATGTAGCATATTACACTAATCCAGACACAGCAGTAACCACTGATTTAGGGGAATATCTCTTTTAGGGCTAGTATTTAGGCCCTGGATGAAAGGTATCCTTTTATGGACAGATTTACAATTGGCCTGCAACAGCTCGAACACCAGATTCAGGGTATTGTTATTTTGGCAATTGAATTTCACCCCAGAACAAAATATACCCTGTTACGTACAGATGTAAACTAGGCCTGCAACAGCTGGAACACCAGATTCAGGGTATCGCTATTTTGGCAATTAAATTTCACCCCAGAACAAAATATATGTTTTTGCGGACACTATGAAACTTGGCCATCCACAGCTGAAACCACTGAATTATGGTATTGCTATTTTGGCAATTGAATTTCACCCCAGAACAAAATATACCCTGTTATGGACAGATTTAATCTAGGCCTGCAACAGCTGGAACACCAGATTCAGGGTATTGCTATTTTGGCAATTGAATTTCACCCCAGAACAAAATATATAATTTACAGGACACTATAAAACTTGGCCATCCACAGCTGAAACCACTGATTTATGGTATTGCTATTTTGGCAATTGAATTTCACCCCAGAACAAAATATATAATTTGCAGGACACTATGAAACTTTGCCAGCCACAGCTGAAACCACTGATTTATGGTATTGCTATTTTGGCAATTGAATTTCACCCCAGAACAAAATATATGATTTTACGGACACTATGAAACATTGCCTGCCACAGCTGAAACCACTGATTTATGGTATTGCTATTTTGGCAATTGAATTTCACCCCAGAACAAAATATATGTTTTTACGGACACTATGAAACTTTGCCAGCCACAGCTGAAACCACTGATTTATGGTATTGCTATTTTGGCAATTGAATTTCACCTCAGAAATTAATCTATCCTTTGCCAGACAGCAGACAGTATTATACTTGGCTAGCCAAAGCTGGAACACCAGATTTAGGGGATTGGTATTTGGGCAATTGTATTTAACCCCTTAATAAAATATAGAAATTGCTATCTTGAGTTTCTAGGGGTGACAATTAGCACAGCCAAGCCCCTGATGTAGGATATAGCAAAAAAAAAAATAGTATTGATGGATTGATGGACTTGGTGGCAGCTTGTTCTGGTGCACCACAAGTCACAAAATGGCCACCGATCACCCTAGAAAATAAGTGACAGAAAAACGCTCTGTGCAGCCTAAAAACCAGTAAGCAAGTAACTAGCAGAAATTCAATCATTCACAGCTGTAGATCGATCAGTTCATTAGGTGCTGTTGCTGACTTTTCCCTGCCTAATCTCGCCCTCACAGAAGCTGCGTCCTCTCCCTACACTAATCAGAGCAGTGTGACGTGTGGCGCTACGTGACTCCAGCTTAAATAGAGGCTGGGTCACATGCTGCACTTGGCCAATCACAGCCATGCCATTAGTAGGCATGGCTGTGATGGGCTCTTAGAGCAAGAAGTAAAACGCTAGCTGATTGGCTGCTGTGCAGCCTTTCAGAAAGCGGGAAGTAATCGCCGAACAACGAACCTGAACTTTTTTGAAAATGTTGGGGTTTCGGGTCCGGGACCGGGTCCCGAACACACCAAAATTCGGTACGAACCCGAACTATGCTCGAACTGTTCGCTCAACACTACTCGTAAGTTGAAATTGCACAAGTTTTTCGCAAACAATGACAAGGAGGAATGCTTAAAATTTGGCATTCCACTTGACTGTTTAGAGGATGGGAGACTTCTTGCATCTCTCACCGAAAAAACTGATCCTAATACGGGTAAGGGTCCCTTCACCACCTTGCGTTCAAAGAGTAAAAAAATGCCTCCCCAACAAGAAAATCCAGCGATTGCGATTTTCTCCAGACTTGTGTTACAACTGATTGGGAAAATAACCCCTAACAGAGGACAGATGCTTAACCTTACAGTGGGAGAGAGAAAGGCCCTCTGTAGATTGGAAAAAGACAGTGACATTATTTTTAAACCAACTGATAAAGGGGGTAACATAGTAATCATGGATCATAAGATCTACCATGATATGTGTTACTCCATTCTTAATGACCAGCACTGTAATGGACATATACAGACGGACCCTTCCGAAAAATGTATGGGGGAACTAAATGGAATTCTATTAGAGGCTTTTGAGAATGGACTTATCTCTCCGGAAGAATTGAATTTTATGACTCCAAATTGTCCACAGATTGCTACATTCTATGCTCTCCCGAAAATACACAAGGGGAGATTCCCCCTAAAGGGGAGACCAATTGTATCGGGGGTGGACTCTTTCTCCCAAAATACAAGCATCTATATTGATAAGGTATTGAGATCATTTGTGTCCTCTTTACAATCTTATATAAGGGACACGACTTACCTCTAAATTAAAATACAAGATATTGCTGTGGAGGAGCAAGTATTACTTGCACCCATTGATGTGGAGGCCCTCTATAGCAGTATACCACACGATTGGGGTTTAAAAGCCACACACTCGTTTGTTGAGACAAGAGGAATCCAATATCGCCCACATAATCGTTTTGTTCTGTCCTTACTTGAATACATCTTGACCCATAATTTTTTTCTGTTTGAGTCGAAATTCTACCACCAGCTCAGGGGCACGGCTATGGGCAGCCCTTGTGCGCCCACTTATGCTAATTTTCTCCTGGGCTGGTGGGAGGACCGTATAGTCTTCAGCGAAGCGGAGGATCCCTGGACCACCCACATCCTTTTTTGGGGTAGATATATTGATGACATCTTTGTCTTGTGGGATGGTCCAGTGGATACATTCAAAGCTTTTGCTGAATCCTTAAACCACAATCCAATAGGTTTACAATTTACCTGGGAAATCAGAGATCAGGAGATCTCTTTCCTTGATGCTAGAATCTCAAAAAAGGGGGATGCTTTATACAGAAACCTTCAGGAAAGAAACAGCTACAAACAGCCTGCTCCATTGGGACAGCTTTCACCCACAACACCTTAAAAGGGGAATACCAAGGGGGCAGTACATATGCACAAGAAGGAACTGTACTAACATCTCCACCTTCGTACAACAATCGGGAGAATTGAAGAATAGATTTTGTCAGAGGGGATATCCCGAAAAAACACTTAAGGGGCCATTTCAACACTCACTCTCTATTAATAGAAAAAGACTTCTAACACCTCAAGTGAAAAAAGAACAAAAAGACACTATGAGAATAATTGGAACATATGATAACGCTCATGATAAGATATATGAGATTTTGAGAAAGCATTAAGGTATTTTGCAGACTGATCAGGACCTAGTCGACATACTACCTCCAAAACCAGCTATTACTTTTCGGAGGGGACGGTCAATCAAGGATCGGTTGGTTCATAGTATGTATGTTAAACACAAAACTTCAGGTACCTGGCTTGATCGTAGACCCCTGGGAACTTTTAGATGTAGTGGATGTATAGCCTGCCCATATATCTCAGTATCAAAAAGGTTTACAAGTGCCTCAACAGGAAAATCCTTTGACATAAGGGATTTCTCCAATTGTAGAACTAGTGGAGTGGTTTACATTATAACATGCCAATGCCCTCTGAATTATATAGGGAAAACCAAAAGAGAGCTGAGAAGGAGAATAGAGGAACATTTTGGGAAATTAGGCATAAAAGGGATACCCCAGTGGCAAATCATGTCCTGGAATTTCATGGGGGAAACCCAATATGTCTTAACTTCCAAGTTATTGAGGTAATCCATCCATCTCCACGCAAGGCAGATTGGAATAGAAAAATACTTCAAAGGGAAAGTTACTGGATTTATCGACTACGAACAACTAACCCAGAAGGCCTGAATGAGCAACTAAAATTTAGTTGCTTTCTCTAACTTGATTATATATTGCGTAATACTATCAATCCCCGACCTGTCCTCAATTCTCTAAATTTATGTAATTAACCTCCACACAGCGAGTCTCTACCCTTCACCCTATGTGTGAATTAAATCAGGTCTCCATATCTTGGTTGATAGGCCATAATTGTTTATATCGGACCGGAAAGGTCCAATTATATAATATCATATTAATGTCCAAAGGGATAATCATAATTAACATTTGATCACCGCCTGGGACATTGTCCCATTTCTCTTTGAGTGTGTTATTTCTGGGATCTATTGGGTTTAACTATAAAATTATTATTTTTATTTTTTTGTAAGGAGCCTCCCCCTAACAGTATCAGTCCTCCTCCTTCAATCTATTAACCTTTATTTATCTGCGATCTTCCTCTGAAGCGTGTGCGCCCCAGTCAAAGACTCGCAATATGAATGCCTGAACATTGTTTACCCATCACATGTAATAATGCATACTATGCGCATATACTCTAGTCATAAATTTGTAACAGGAGTGCTCGAACATTGTCATTATCGCAATTATTGCCTTAGCAAAAAATTGGCAATATGAGTGCTTGAACACTGTTTAACCATCACATATAATAATGTATGCTGTGCGCACGTACTTTAGTAGCAAATTTTCAATGGGAGTGCTCAAACATTGTTACTATCGCAATCAATAATGTCACTTTCTGTTAGGTAGAGCGCAGATTGCGTTACACGCCTCACTCGAGTTCATGGTGCACTTCCAGTTTTTGCAATGAGGCGCAGACTGCGTTCCACACTACTCGTTATATGACAACATCCGGTTTAGTGGTGGAACGCATATGCGTTCCATTGTAGCATTTTTCATCGATTTAATATAGTTCAAGACCAAATAGCTTCTGGTGAATATTGTAAATCGCGCAATCTTTGTAGGGGATATTAGTATAATTGAACTGTTGAATCTGGGTATACTCTATGAGGACTTATTTGGTTTTATTACAAGAACTAAGGAGGAGGAAATGGATGGGAGGTAACCATTGTACTAGTGGACCAATATAAGGCGCAAGTTTCAAATCATATACTGTGGCGCCTTCATCTGAACACAGGTCTGTCTGCATTTCCCTATTTAGGAACAATATTTCTAGATACTTATTATATCATATATACTGGATATTCTGGTTTAGGGTCTATAGATTTAAGACTCTCAACCTAGAATTTTTTTCTACTTGGATATTGTGTTGAATAATCAAGGTACACAGTCCCCTGACTAACCTGACGAAAGACTTTTAACTGGGGAAACGCCGCGTCGGGATGTATGATTATTAAACTTTGTGGACATTTTTGTTGTAGACACCTTTACATTTGCTGCTTGTCCTGGTTTTCCCATATTTATTCTGTGTAGGGTTATACTAGGGATAATAGCAGTTTTAGGAACGTATACAGGGGACCCTCACCATCAGGGGGTCTCCCTGGGCAAAGGGATAGATAGGGAATCCAGGGTGTTATAGGGATAATTTATATCTTCCCCCATACCAGGCTATCCGAATATGTGAAATGATGCAGCCCAACGGTTTCTAAGAGTGTCTACGAATAGTAAGTAGAGATGGCCCGAACTATCCGCCGGCGAACAGTTCCTCAACGGGCGAACACATGCGATGTTCGGTCCGCCCCCTATACATCATAATTGAGCAAACTTTGACCCTGTACCTCACAGTCAGCAGACACATTCCAGCCAATCAGCAGCATACCCTCCCTCCCAGACCCTCCCATCTCCTGAACAGCATCCATTTTAGATTCATTCGGAATTTGCAGTCTTAGTGAGAGGAGGGAGAGTGTAGTTGCTGCTGATTTAATAGGGAAATTGATAGCTAGGCTAGTGAATTCAGAGTGCACTCCAGTCCTGAAAGACTCATCTGATCTATGCTGTAAGGACAGCGTCCTGACAGTACCCCAAAAAGCCCTTTTTAGGGCTGCAACATTAGTCTGCTTTTTTTTTTCTCCATATACATATTGCAGTTGCCTGGCCTGCCTGTGTGTGAGGAGCTGCAGGCCCACAGACTGTAGTGTGCCCACTGCCAGTGCCCAACCCTGTCATCCCATGTGGCACAGGACTTTGCATCAAAAAAAGGCATTTCATTTTTACACTTTAATCTAAGGTTAGTTGCCTGCCAGTGTGTGTCAGGCTGACTTCCACTGACTGTAGTGTGCCCACTGCCAGTGCCCACCACTCATACCAGCTGGCACAGGACTTTGCATAAAAAAGGCATTTAATTTTTACACTTTAGTGTAATTTCAGCTGCTTGCCTGCTGCTAGTGTGTCAGGCCGACTTCCACTGACTGTAGTGTGCCCACTGCCAGTGCCCACCCCTGTCATCCCGTGTGGCACAGGACTTTGCATCAAAAAAAGGCATTTCATTTTTACACTTTAATCTAAGGTTAGTTGCCTGCCAGTGTGTGTCAGGCTGACTTCCACTGACTGTAGTGTGCCCACTGCCAGTGCCCACCACTCATACCGGCTGGCACAGAACTTTGCATAAAAAAAGCCATTTAATATTTACACTTTAGTGTAATTTCATTAGCTTGCCTGCTGCTAGTGTGTGTCAGGCCGACTTCCACTGAATGTAGTGTGCCCACTGCCAGTGCCCACCCCTGTCATCCCGTGTGGCACAGGACTTTGCATCAAAAAAGGGCATTTAATTTTTACACTTTAGTGTAATTTCAGTTGCTTGCCAGCTGCCAGTGTGATTCAGGCCCACTTCCACAGACTGTAGTGTGCCCACTGCCAGTGCCAACCACTCATACCGGGTGGCACAGTAGCTTGCCGATAAATAAGGCATTTAATTTTTAGACAGTAGTCTAAATTCAGTTGCTTGCCTGCTGCCAGTCTGTGTCAGGCCCACTTCCACTGACTGTAGTGTGCCCACTGCCAGTGCCAACCACTGATACCGGGTGGCACAGCAGCTTGCCAATAAATAAGGCATTTCATTTTTACACATTAGTCTAATTTCAGTTGCTTGCCTGCTGCCAGTATGTGTCAGGCCCACTTCCACAGACTGTAGTGTGCCCACTGCCAGTGCTAACCACTGATACCGGGTGGCACAGTAGCTTGCCGATAAATAAGGCATTTAATTTTTATACAGTAGTCTAAATTCAGTTGCTTGCCTGCTGCCCAGTGTGTGTCAGGCCCACTTCCACAGACTGTAGTGTGCCCACTGCCAGTGCCAACCACTGATACCGGGTGGCACAGTAGCTTGCCGATAAATAAGGCATTTAATTTTTACACATTAGTCTAAATTCAGTTGCTTGCCTGCTGCCAGTGTGTGTCAGGCCCACTTCCACAGACTGTAGTGTGCCCACTGCCAGTCCCAGCCACTGATACCGGGTGGCACAGTAGCTTGCCGATAAATAAGGCATTTAATTTTTAGACAGTAGTCTAAATTCAGTTGCTTGCCTGCTGCCAGTGTGTGTCAGGCCCACTTCCACAGACTGTAGTGTGCCCACTGCCAGTGCCAGCCACTTATACCGGGTGGTACAGTAGCTTGCCGATAAATAAGGCATTTAATTTTTACGCATTAGTCTAATTTCAGTTGCTTGCCTGCTGCCAGTGTTTGTCAGGCCCACTTCCACAGACTGTAGTGTGCCCACTGCCAGTGCCCACCATTGATACTGGGTGGCACAGTACCTAGCACGCGTAGTACCACTTATCTAAAAAAAAATGACAGGCAGAGGCAGGCCACCCCGCAGGGGCCGTCGTGGTCGTGGTGCTGTGATTTCCACTGTCCCTGGAATAATGCCTAGTGTTCAGAGGCCACGTACCCTGAACCTGAAAAATTCTGAGGACATAATTGACTGGCTTAGACAGTACACCCAATCTTCAACAGCTTCCGCTAAGAACCTTGACGCACCATCCTCCTTCAGCTCAGCTTCGGTCACCTGCTCTCAAGTTACCACGCACCCGCCCGCCCGCCGCTGATAGGAATAGTACTAGTTAAGACACCACTCATATAGGGTGCCACAGCACATTGCTCTGTGCACGCGCAGTGCCCCAATTTGGGAGTATGAGGACCGACCAAGCTGCTTTTTCCATCTCCCGGTTCCTGAAATCAATTCAGTTTGGTGTATGAGAAATTGGTCTATCACTGTGAAGGCAGTTGAAGGTACCCGGCCTAAAATTTTTTTCACAAAAGGCAATCCCTGATATGGGATGTAACAGGGATTAAACTGATGAGAATAGTTTTTTTAACCATCTCCCCGTTCGAAAAATCAATTCAATAAATGGCCCCCAGATTGGGGATGTTAGAGGGATTAAACTGATGAGAATAGTACTACAGAAAATACCACTCATATCGGGTGTGACAGTAAATTGCACGGCGCAGACGCCAGTCACCGTGGTTTAAAACAGAGTGGAGGGAGCCAGCGTTTTTAACCATCTTCCCTTCAAAAATCAATTCAATAAATGGCCCCCAGATTGGGGATGTTAGAGGGATTAAACTGATGAGAATAGTACTACAGAAAATACCACTCATATCGGGTGTGACAGTAAATTGCACGGCGCAGACGCAGTCACCATGGATTAAAACAGAGTGGAGGGAGCCAGCATTTTTTTAACCATCTCCCCGTTCGAAAAATCTATTCAATAAATGGCCCCCAGATTGGGGACGTTAAAGGGATTAAACTGATGAGAATAGTACTACAGAAAATACCACTCATATCGGGTGTGACAGTAAATTGCATGGCGCAGACGCAGTGACCGTGGAGAAAAACAAAGGGGAGGGAGCCAGCGTTTTTTTAACCATCTCCCCGTTCGAAAAATCTATTCAATTCACCTTTCGGGGACCCTTGGTGTTGTACGTGGCTGGGTGGAGGAAGCAACCTTCAATGACATCACCGGGACATGGCTTGCTTGGTATCCAACCTTGTGCAAATGGGGAGTTTGCGTTTGTGCAAATGAACTGTTTGCGGTTGTTTGCGGTGCATTAAAAGGGGAGTTTGGTCTGTCAATGTCTGTAAAGTGGGCGTAACCCTTACACTACCTGATCGATACAACATCATACCTGATCGTATACACACACTGGATGTTTTAAAGCATGTTATTCCAAACAATTTAGGAATGTTAGTTGATTTATGCCCTTTATGGATTAAAACCCAACTCTGCGTCCACTACGTAATTTTCCATGGGAGTTTTGCCATAGATCCCCCTCCGGCATGCCACAGTCCAGGTGTTAGACCCCTTGAAACAACTTTCCCATCACTATTCTGGCCAGAAAGAGTCCATGTGGGTTTTAAAATTCGCCTGCCAATTGAAGTCTATGGCGGTTCGCCCATTCGCGAACATTTGCGGAAGTTCGCGTTCGCTGTTCGCGAACGGAAAATTTTATGTTCGCGACATCACTAATCGTAAGTAGAAAGGTGGTAGCCTTATCTATCATTTATCTATATTTGCCTGCATATATCAGATTTGACAATTTATCAGAGTGAAAAGGTTTTTGAAGTTTATCCTTCAGATTATTTGTACTTTTAGAACTATCTATTAAAAGTTATTTTTTTAATGTTGGAAGGTTTCAATGTTTTGTCCATTTTGTAGACTTCCTCAGTATTGTATTTGCCAATTGGCAGTTGTGTCTGAGTTTGCACTGTGAAAAAGATCACGAAATTTCGCAGTTGCAGGGGGCGCGGCTTGCCGTCGAGGAAGATGGCCGCTTAAGAGCAGAGCTCCGTCATTACAACAGCGACTAAACACGCATTTGGCACAGGAAACTTGCCACATCCTCTTTGCCTACATGTCTCAGACATCTATGACGACCTGGGGCAAGAGATCCATGAAGGCCCAAGGCAAACTTAGCTTCTTCTTTGATAAAGAGCGAGGACAACATGGGGGCGGCACTCCCTCCTCACCACTGAGACACTGAGATGCTGCTCGCATTTACCAGCCACAGACGAGCCGGGAGATGGTAAAAGGCAAAGCCCTCGATCCCTGTCACCCACTGTGAGTACTCCGACTAGAGTCGGCAGCTCCCCAACCCCCTTGCTGCATGACAGCCCCAGAAGGAGCCCATCAACTGTAGGCCATGCATCTTGGCTAAACGCCTCACTCACTAACAGCCGCCATGCTTAACAGATCCACCAGCAATAGCCGCACGCCGATACAGACGCGTCTCTATCACCTATCAGTTGCACCCCGGGGCATGTTGGGGCAACATTGCAGGACTTTCCTACCTCAGATATGCCGGCCTCTGGGTCTCTCCTGAAAGATATGCCACTGGCACTCGGCAGATCCATGCAAGACAATATGGCCTTGCTCATATCCCCTCTGCAGGCCTCTATATCTAGATGGCAGGGTCCCACATGCAGAAACAAAACTTGGAGAATTTGCTTCCTGACATAATCAACTCATTGATGCTCACAATGACCTCACAGATGAAATTGAGATATTAAAGCGCAAGCTCACTGACCTTGAAGATAGGTGACGTCGAAACAATGTCAAAATAGGAGGGATCCCTGAGGAAGCCCAACCACAGGAGCTACAGTCCTATCTTCAACGACTGATGCAAGCCTTGATCCCATCAATCTCTGAACAAGACCTCCTTATCGACAGACTATACAGAGTAGCATGTTCTAAGCATCTACCATCTACCACTCCTAGAGACGTCCTAGTCCAAATCCTCTACTTCCAAATAAAAGAGGCATTACTCCAAGCCAGCAGAAACAAAGGCATCCTGCCTTCTCTTGATGAGGAGATCAAGTTGTTTGCAGACTTGTCTGCAGCCACCCTACAGTAAAGGAGGACCCTGGCCCCCATACCCGCAGTGCTGTGAGACCACGCTATGCCCTATAGATGGGCCTTCCCCA
The DNA here is from genome assembly GCA_033119425.1 of Bufotes viridis. Lineage (NCBI taxonomy): Eukaryota > Metazoa > Chordata > Amphibia > Anura > Bufonidae > Bufotes > Bufotes viridis. The sequence goes on along the minus strand of CM065592.1, from coordinate 340,064,502 downwards.
AGAGAATTTTAATAAAATACAATGGGGCTTTACAATCCATCTCTTCTTTGGAAGAAGGCAAGCATCTGTTGCAACAATGGAACATTACAGTTTCAGAAGCCTTCCACAACCAAGCATCGGTACCAACCCATCTACGCCAAGAATGGAAAGTGGTCTCCTCCAAGCGCAAGTCCAGGAGACGAAATCCCGACTAGCTGTATAATGGGACATGGAGCTGAACTGTTATACATGGTCATAAATCGTAAGTTATTTGGTTCCCCCCAGACATAAGTGTCAGTCGAAACTATGCTGACAGCAAACTATAATTTCTATTTTATGCAAGTTCATGTTTTGTTTAATGTTGTTTTGTTAATTTGTTTATTCTGGTACAGTACATTCTTGTCTAACCTACTGAGATCTACAGGGGCTAAATCCTCTTATGCACTAGTTCCCAGTAGAGATGACTATATTTCCTGTGGTTCATCTCTACTACTGTGGTTTGGCCCTCTGGACATGCTGAGCACTTCACCCTTCCTCTTCAATGGCACATAATAAATGAACATTTATGTGGAAGGAGATCATGAGCCTCCAGTGTGACGTGTTCATCATTCGGGAGTCACACCTCAGAGTTGCAGATGCCAGCCGGATTCACCACCGCTCCTTCTTGTTATATACCAATCTCACAATCTATCTCATAAAAAACAGAGAGGAGTTATCTTAGAGATCAGAGACACAGTAACTTTCCAACTCTACAAAGTGACTTCAGTGATTTCAGACCCTGATAGCAGAATCATTATTGTAGTGGACCCCTTAAATAACATAATCAACACTTTAGTGGCAGTTTACGCCCCTAATAGACATCAGCCTACATTCCTTTACAAACTCTCCAGGAAAGTGAAGGGAGTTAGGCAAGTCCAAACTGTATGGTTCAACAGAATTGTAGATCCACTTCTAGATACCACCTCTACTGCCAACAGGGCACCCTGGTTAAGGGAATTCCTTCTATCAAGGGATCTGTATGATATCTGGAGAATCCACCATGATAATGAGAGGGACTTCTTTTTCTCCACAGCACATAACTCCTACTCGAGGATAGACTAACTCCACCTAAGTAGATCTTTGATCCATGCAGCAATAGCTTCATCGGTAGAAGTGATCATTTGGTCAGAACATACAGCTGTCACTTTAACATTGCAGGAAATCTACCACTCTAGACATAACTCCTCTTGTTAACTAAACCCTTTTCTTCTAGAGCACAACACATATATTGAGGAAATTTCCGCTCTTCTAGAATATTTTAAATTTAATTAGGGCTCAGTCTCTAGCTCCTTTTCCCTGTGGAACACCCACAAAGTCTACATAAGGGGAGTCATCATGAAAATAGGTATCAAGGCACAAAAGGAAAGAGAGCGGAAGTTCTCGGAACTCATGTCTAAAATCACGCCTCTAGAAGCTCTCAATAAAAGAAACTGTTCACCCACACAAACTGCACAGTTAAAATCCCAGTGACTTCAACTTAGAAAACAAGCAGGTAGGCTATTAGCATATAATATCAAATAAAAAGCCATAAAATCAAAAATCCCCTTGCTTAAAAACCAGTCCACTAGAGCACATATATATGACCGGTACAGAATTGCCAATGAATTCAAAACTTACTATTCTTCACTATATAATCTAGAGTAAAATAACCCTTCCATTCACCCACAACAGGCAGCTATAGATGTGTGGACTCCCTCCATATCCCAAATGGAATCTCTAAATGCACCATTGAACCAAAACAAGGTCTTATCAACTATCCGCTCCCTACCCCTACACAAAGCACCGGGGCCGGAGGGGCTTACAAACACTTATTATAAGACATCTTGGCCCCACATTTGACCCACACCCCACAGCAGGCTATGGAGGAGGGCAAATTTCCGAGAGAAATGCTAGATGCCACCATTGTCACCATCCCCAAGCTGGGCAAAGCCCCTGACATCCCTCAACACTTTCGGCCAATTTCCATGCTGAACTCAGATGTAAAAATATATGCCAAAATCCTTGCCAACCGTCTGGCTGCATTGGTTCCACACTTTGTTTCTCCTGACCAAACAGGCTTTATAAAAGGCCGACAGATTTATGAAAACACCAGAAGGATTGTCAACATATTAGATACTCTGGAGAGACGGAAATCTCCTGCAGTGTTGGTGACATTACATGCTGAGAAGGCGTTTGACCGCGTGAATTGGTTGTTCACCTTCTTCATCCTGCGACATGTGGGATTTGGGAGGGTGTGCTTTAATGCAATCTCAGCGTTATACTCTGCCCCTTCCGTTCAAGTGCTCGCCAACTCCACTTTATCGGATCCACTCCCCATAAGGAATGGAACATGACAGGAGTACCCCCTTTCCCCTGTCATATTTGCGCTATCAATCGAGCCGCTACCACAGGCTATTAGAACACACCCAGATATAACTGGGGTGATTATAGGTAATCGCTCGCATTACATTTCATTATACGCAGATGACATAATCCTAACCTTTACTCATCCTAAAAAATATTTGGGTACCGCTATGGAACTTGTAAAAGCCTTTGGAAAACTCTCCTTCTATAAGCTTAATGAAACAAAATCCCAAATCCTACACCTCAATATTTCACAGTAGAGGAACAGTACTTCAAAACAAATTTTTTTCTAGACTGGCAGACCCAACAGATAGACTACCTAGGCCTAAAAATTACCTGTTCCAGGAAAGCTTTGTGCAAATCCAACTATATACCACTACTACTCTAAAAACAGATCTCTCATCTACAATCAACTGATGGCTAAGCTTTTGTATATTTTCAAGATTCTCCCGATTTTAGTTCCCAGATCCTTCTTTATTAAAGCAACCCGAATGATCAACACCTACATCTGAGCGGGTAAAAAGCCAAGAGTGCCTGCCTCCTTGCTATATAAATGGAGGGCTTATGGGGGCATTGGACTAGCCAATGGGAGTACTTTTTGGCAACTCAAATACAACAACTGCAAGACTGGTGGCAGGGAGACCTTAGCAAATAATGGGTGCACATAGAAGCATCCTCCGTCCCCCAGACATCTCTGAGGTCTCTACTGCTGGCCTCCCTTTTCCCTTCCTTCTCCTATAACCAATATCATTACCTTGTGGACGCAGCAATGAGACACTGGAAGAAATTCCACGCTCTAACCAGTCATAGCCCCAAACCTATCCTGGAGTTTTTGCCCCTTGATTCCACCTGTCTCTTTGTTACTAACATAAACCTAGGCACATGGACAGTCCTAGGTAAAACAAACACCCCGGCTAAAGATTTCCCTAGGACTAAGTCATCTTGTCCAATCAGAGGTCCGTGTTTCTGTTAACATCAATCGCTCTTTATTGGAGTTATGGTCAGTCCCTAGGACGAAAAATCTGCCCCTTATGCCTATTTACGTCATGATGGGCAACAAGGAGACCTTTATTACATCCTCACCCTTTCTCTCCTGAAAATCGGAATTGAACAAATCCTTCTCGAATGCCCAGTTTTCAGCAGCTCTATGACTATCTGTCAGACTCCTTAAATGCACTTCACATTATGAATCTATCATAAGAGCCATGCTACGGTGGTACTGTACCCCCAACAGACTATGCCACATGTTCCCAGGAACTTCATACCAATTCTGGAGGAAATTTGCAGGCAAGGGCACATTAATGCATATCTTGTGGTCTTGTCCTAAGCTAGATGGACTCTGAAGAGAAGTCTTCTTGATAGCTTCTGACCTGGCTAGTCATTCAATAGCCCCTTCTCCTTCCCTAACCTTATTATACCTTGACTTGGACGTCATCCCCAGCAGATGTAGAGGAGTTATGGCATATTTATTTCTAGCAGCAAAACTATCAATCACTTCCAATTGAAAGAGGGAAATTGCTCATTCAGTATCTGATGTAATACACAGACTTAACTCTACATTTGTGTATTAGAAAACATTATCATACTTATGTTGATTCCATGGAGGGTCCTTAAAAATGTGGCTCCTTTAGTCTAAATCTAAATACTGTACTTCTGTCTAAACTACTGTATGCAATATACGCACAAACTGATACATTATCAGCGTCGAACAGATATGCTACTTTACCTTTTCCTATCTTTTCCTATGTTTAGTTTTTAATTTTTGATCAAGTGTATGAATCTATGGATCTAATGGATTCCATTATTTTCTGTTATAGCCATATAGCCATTATGGATGTGGAAAGCCAAAATAGAATACATAACAGTGATGTGAACAAGCCCTGAGCCTTTCTTTCAGGAGACTCATGAGACTGTGCTGAGACTGTTTGCATTCAGATCACATCAGTGTTTTGTATTCGTATTTTTAAAACAAAACGTTAAGTGTATCCTAAACAATACCATTGTATTTATTAAACTCCCTATTAAAATATAACTTTTAATAAATAGCATTAAACCCCGCCGCCCCCAAAAAAACAAATGCTAGATGTGAGTAGTTGCAAAGCTAATCCATATACCAAAGTGACAAAAACTGTCAATCACTCACACAGAGATCATACTCAGTGCTCTTGTCTTGAATTATACCTGATATTCACAGATCAGACAATAAATTAAGGAGGACTCTTACATATCCATTTGTATGTATTCTCTTTCCCAGGTCCAGTGGTTAGTCTTCAATAGAGATGAGTGAATCGAAGTTGATGAAGTGGAATTAGATCCAAATTTCAGGAAAAATTGAATTCACACCAAATCCGAATTTCCGGTAACTTTGTGGTAATAAATTGCATGTTTTCCTAAAATGGCTGCTGCACATGTTATGACATGGAGCTAGGAACTGTGGAAACGAGGGATCATCCACAATGCCATGCATGCAGCCAAAAAGCAGCCAGCCAGCCCTATGATGTCACAGCCCGATAAATAGTCTCAACCATCTTGGATTCAGCCATTTTCCAGTGTACTTAGTGCTGGGAGAGAAGTCAGCAAGTGCTAGGGAAAGTGGTAGAAAAGACTATAAAACTGTTATTTTGCTGTATAGAGGTTCAGGGAAAGGATAGGGAGAAATCATTCCACAGTATTGAAGCAGAACAGGGTTCAGTAGGCAGTTTACAGCCTGGGTAATAGGAACAATCCTATTACACCTTGTTGCATTGACTGCGGATCCAAATTGCCATTACACAGCTCTGTAATTCCAGCAAACCGTTCTTGTTATTGGGATGCAAGTGCTGTTTATTTATGTGCCTTATTTGCCTTGTACGCTGCAGTTATATGTTTTAAAGCATTTTTTGGCTTGGATTAGTGGGGAAAATAGGGCTTACTAGCCGTTGTGTGGTGAAGTGAGAAAATTACAACCCTTTTTGAAGTGTATTAGAAACAAAAAATATATATATTATTTCCCATTCAGCAGTGCAGTTAAATGTTCTAAATCCCTTTTTGGCGTGCATTAGTGGCAAAAAATATATATATTATTTGCCGTTCAGCAATGCAGTTATATGTTCTAAAGCCTTTTGTGGCATGTATAAGTGGAAAAAAATAAGGGCCTATTTGCCGTTCAGCAGTACAGTTATATGTTCTAAAAACCTTTTTGGTGTGTATTAGTAGCACAAAAAAAAGTATTTGCCATTGTGTGGTGAAGTGAGAAAATTACAGCCCTTTTTATCGTGTATTAGTGGCACAAAAATTATTTGCTGTTCAGTTGCAGTTATATGTTCTAAAGCCTTTTGTGGCATGTATAAGTGGAAAAAAATAAGGGCCTATTTGCCTTTAAGCAGTGCAGTTATCTGTTCTAAAGTCCTTTTTGCCATGTATTAGTGGCAAAACAATATATATTTGCCATTTAGCGGTGCAGTTATATGTTCTAAAGCCCTTTTTGGCGTGTATTAGTGGCAAATATATATATATATATATATATATATATATATTATTTGCCGTTCAGCAGTGCAGTTATATGTTCTAAAGCCATTTATGGCGTGTATAGGTGGAAAAAGTAAGGGGCTATTTGCCATTCAGCGGTGCAGTTATATGTTCTGAAGCCTTCTTTGGCGTGTATTAGTGGGAAAAAAGGGCTTATTATTAGCCGTTGTGTGGTGAAGTAAAAAAAAATTCTGACTTGATGCTAACGTAGACCTGTAAGGCTGAGTTCACACTTGAGTTATTTGGTCAGTTTTCTGCCCCGTAACTGCCTAAATAAGTGAAGTATGCAGTGATTCTAAGAGCAACGCCTGTCATCTTCATGTCATACTGACTCACAGTATTGTTTCACTACAACAACAGATTCACTATACGTGTTACTGAAAGACACAGTGTTCTACACCACTATAAATGCTCTCTACAGCCAGGAAATAGGTGCTTTTTAACGCGATTCGGATCTAACCAATTTTTTTCGAAAAATTCGGCGAACCGGCCAAATCAAATATTTTTCGGAATTTGCTCATCTCTAGTATTCATTCATCAACACCTTAAAAGGAATGTGTCAGCAGAGAATGACCTATTGTTTAAATTGCCTTTTTGATGTTATTTTTCATTTCCCATGTCAATATCTATATTTAAACAAAAAAACTAAATCGTGCAGTTTTGACACTGGCCACTAAGCCTAAAAATAGGCGCCACATGATTTGTACTGATCACTTTATTGCAGCTTATCTGTCATTTTGCAATGACACAGGTCACAGAGCATGCCTAGAAAACTCTCCCATAGAAGCAAATAGGTTCAGCTTCAGACCATTGTGTCTGTGGACCATGGGCCTGCCATAAAGCTATTTTCTTAATGATTTAAAAATTCTGTGAAGAACAGCTCAGGTAAGATGTCCACCCCCATAATTATGTTCAGAAATTGGAATAACTATATCTGCAAACAGAAAATAAAAACAGATTAGAAAAAAGGATATATATTGCTATCCTGTTTTAACTGGCAGATAAAGGTTTTGGTGACACACTTCCTTTAATCACTTTTGCCATTTTTAATTTTTTTCCATTATGACATTCACCGTGCACAATATATATATATATATATATATATATATATGTACTAATACAAAAAGGATTAGCAGCACACAGCAAACAGTTAGCTGGTGCAGATCCTCATACCACTGACAAAGTGGTTCCAATATCCAGCAAATCCAAAGAGAGAGGCCGCACACCAAAGTCAAAGATGAAAACGTGGATCCTTTATTCCCCTTAGCAACGTTTCAACCACTCATTGTGGTCTTTATCAAGCATACAAAAATGGTGTCATAGGGGGCATATATATACCCAGAATGCAAAGTAAGTGATCACATACCAATTAACATATAATCAATACAAAATCAGTGCCATATTTATCAAAAGATGTTCATTAAAATTTCTGCAGTGCAATAAAACACATCAAATTACCATATATGTAAAATACACATAATAATTCATATCAAATCGTGAAATATTCATATAGTAGTGTAAATAAATCAGTGACGTCATCACCCCAAAGTGATTAGTGCAATTAAAAACATATGAGATATATAAAAAAAGACAACTTACAAGGAGCTCATTGTAGTTAAAGTATCCCGCCTAAGATCGCGTCTCCTAAGGCTTAGTGCGCATGTCCGGTAACCAAGCAACCAGAACGCACACAGGGCCGAGGCCACGCAAGGCTCACCGCCCCAAAGACGTCACACGCACAAGTCATGTGACAATCCCTGGTAGCGGCCCGCCATCGCGAGACCAGGCTCCGGTAAGCGTCCCGGTTGTCATGGCAACGCTGCCACGATCTGCAGGACGGGCGAATCCCACACCACATATTATTGGTGCGGGACCCACCGCCACTACCCATCATGCATATCCGAACAAATTGCTCAAAACAGGGCAACAAAACCTGTGGGAGATGTACCGGGCACAATACATTCAATTTTTATTAATATATTTAACATAATAGACAATCAATCACCAAACAGTGATCAAATCAATTACCCCCCGATGTAAAACAACACCGGTAGGTAAAAAATTTATTTAAACCACATGATCACAATAACACTGAAAAGTGTCCGATGCATGTCCCACTTATAAATAGGCAGACGCTCCGATCCTGGTGGAGACTTCAAGGCTCCTTCATAAAGCTTGATGTACAAAATCTATAAAAGAGAGAAAGAGTACACAATGAGATACAACGATCAATAAAATCAATAAGTATATTGTAAAACGACACCATTAATGGTCACACGATCCAGATCAGAACAAGAGAGCGGCACCACAGGAAGAGGGTCGGAGCCAACCATCTATCCACACCTTACACGATATTCCATTTAAATTCCACATTTAAGCCTTGTGGTCTAAGTGATTTGAATCGAAAAATCCACTGAAGCTCTCTTTGTTTCAAGAGTAACTTACGATCCCCTCCTCTCCTAGGCATGGGTACCTGATCAAGAATCATAAACCTAAGGTCCCATTCACAGTGACCAACCTCGGAAAAATGTTTGGGTACGGGCAAATCCTTCCTCTTTTGTCGAATAGAGAAACTATGGTTGTTTAGTCGCGTCTTCATGTCACATGTGGTCTCCCCCACATAGAGGAGGCCACATGGACATACTAAAACGTATATCACGAAGGAGCTATCACATGTCAAGAACTGTCTGATATCACAAGTGAATCCCAAAGATGGATGTACAAAATTACTCCCTTTAATCATAAAGGGGCAGTTCACACAGTTCAAGCATGGGAAGCTACCCTTCCGTCTATTTCCAATGTACGATTGCACCAATGTTCTAGGGGGAATATCGGCAGAGATATGCTCAGAGATTCGTACAGATCTCCAATAAATATGCATTTGACATCATACTGTTGAATCTGGAATATTTACAGGAGGAACTTGTGGAATGTAAGAAACGTGTGGCTGAAACTAAAGCTACACTACAGTCCATGATGAATGAGGAAGAATGGCAACAATATGATGAAAATTGTACCATGTATTTAATCAAATTTGTCAAAGAACAGGAGATTACCAAAAGAAAGAAGTGGCTCCGTGATACAGATGACTATGCCAAAGGGAGAATCTATACATGGCAGAGTGACATGACTAGACGTGATATGTACGGTTATCGCACTATGCATAAGAAACAGTCTACTTCCACTGCACCTCCTTCAGCTGTATCTACCCAGTCTTTTTTTAGAGATGGACCCCAGCGCAAGAGAACCAGGAGGGGCGGTAGGAAACACCACAAAAGGAGGAAATCCCAAACCAGGGAGACCGCAGAAAGTCATGAACTTGCGCAAGAAAGGCAACTAATGGATATGGGGACTGAAAGATCTACAGTGGTAAATATATCATCTGTACCTCTTACACAGGCGCAGATGAGTGTATTGGCGAAGGGTTTATCTTTTTGCCCTTCTACTCATGTTGATTGGTTCCAGTTGGAGGTCGATCTACAGCGCTTCTTCAGAAACATATAGCTGAAGATTTGGTTTGCTGATCGGCCGTCCACTGGAAATCAGGTTCAAGATGGTAATATAACTGAACTCAATTTGATTGGGTTGGGTTTGTACACTAAGAGTGATTTTGTACCTCCCACTAGTGTTCCTGTTGTTGACACCTTTATTCAGGCTGTTAAGATCGATTTGTTTGACCTGAAGGGGAAAGTTTCTGACACGTTGTTACAGCATCTGAATATGACTGGTGAGGAAATCCGGGCCTTGGACGAGCTGTACCATGACGGCAGCCGCACCATCAAACCTGCTGATAAGGGTGGTGCGGTTGTCGTCATGGATACTTCTAACTATATTGGTGAGGTCATGAGACAGTTGGGTGACGTGAATGTTTATAAGAAATTGTCAGGGGATCCTAGGTTTGAGGTCACCTGCCTGATCAAAAGAGTACTGGATTGTGCGCTCAGTGATGAGATCATTGATAAAGAATTATATTCTTTTCTGGTAATACAGCATCCACGGACTCCGGTGATGTATGTATTACCGAAAATACATAAAGCATTGGTCGACCCTCCTGGTCGCCCAATTGTAGCAGGGACCGGATCAGTATTTTCTAATATTGCTATCTTCCTCGATCGCGTATTGCGTAAATACGCGATGGAAACAAGATCGTACATTAAGGACACGGGGGATTTTTTATCTAAAATTTCACAAATTACTGTACCTGATGGTTGACTCGTGGCATCGTTCGATGTCACGAGTTTGTATACATCCATCGACCATGCTAGGGGACTACATGCAGTCAGTAGAGCATTAGAACAGAGTCCACACTCTCCCCGTTGTCGCACATTTGTTATGGGTCTACTTGAATTGGTCCTGCGACAGAATTACTTTATGTTTATGGATGCGTTTTATCTGCAGTTACGAGGGACCACCATGGGGTCAAATGTGGCGCCCACGTATGCCAACATCTTCATGGCGGCCCTCGAGGAAGGCATGGTCTATGGATCCCACCACTTCAGTCATGTACTGGGGTGGTGGCGATACATAGACGATGTCTTCCTGGTGTGGCAAGGTGACAGACCATCTTTGGATTCCTTTCATCTTTTTTTGAATGGGATGGATCCAGATATCAAATTCACGTTGACATGCTCCGAGACCCAGGTACAATTTTTGGACACGATGGTGACAATTGATGGCAACAAGCTATGTACTGATATTTATACCAAACCAACGGATTGCAACTCGTTGTTGCATTTTAGCAGTTGCCATCCAAGGTCTACCATCGAGTCCTTACCTGCCAGTCAGTTGCTTAGGGTTAAGCGGATTGTGCAGGACCCTGAGGTCCTGCCTCTACGCTATAGCCAGATGGCAAACAAATTCTATCAGAGGGGGTATCCCAAATGTTTGGTACAGAAACACCTTGAGAAAGTTAAACAACCCGTTGGGAGCGATAGTAGCCTGACTTCCGGGGTACATGTACGTATACCCTTAGTAACTGCATACAGTGAACAAAGTGGTGCGGTTGCAAAAATTATACGCAAACACTGGCCAATGCTGAAAAGTAATTTTCCACATATCAAGGAATTTACTGTACCCCCGTTACTTTCATATAGACGCTCTAGCAATCTAAGGGATAAGTTGGTTCGTGCCGATATTCCCCCTAGAACATTGGTGCAATCGTACATTGGAAATAGACGGAAGGGTAGCTTCCCATGCTTGAACTGTGTGAACTGCCCCTTTATGATTAAAGGGAGTAATTTTGTACATCCATCTTTGGGATTCACTTGTGATATCAGACAGTTCTTGACATGTGATAGCTCCTTCGTGATATACGTTTTAGTATGTCCATGTGGCCTCCTCTATGTGGGGGAGACCACATGTGACATGAAGACGCGACTAAACAACCATAGTTTCTCTATTCGACAAAAGAGGAAGGATTTGCCCGTACCCAAACATTTCTCCGAGGTTGGTCACTGTGAACGGGACCTTAGGTTTATGATTCTTGATCAGGTCCCCATGCCTAGGAGAGGAGGGGATCGTAAGTTACTCTTGAAACAAAGAGAGCTTCAGTGGATTTTTCGATTAAAATCACTTAGACCACAAGGCTTAAATGTGGAATTTAAATGGAATATCGTGTAAGGTGTGGATGGATGGTTGGCTCCGACCCTCTTCCTGTGGTGCCGCTCTCTTGTTCTGATCTGGATCGTGTGACCATTAATGGTATCGTTTTACAGTATACTTATTGATTATATTGATCTATGTATCTTATTGTGTACTCTTTCTCTCTTTTATAGATTTTGTACATCAAGCTTTATGAAGGAGCCTTGAAGTCTCCACCAGGATCGGAGCGTCTGCCTATTTATAAGTGGGAGATGCATCGGACACTTTTCAGTGTTATTGTGATCATGTGGTTTAAATTTTTTCTTTAACTTTTTTTACCTACCGGTGTTATTTTACATCGGGGGGTAATTGATTTGATCACTGTTTGGTGATTGATTGTCTATTATGTTAAATGTATTAATAAAAATTAAATGTATTGTGCCCGGTACATCTCCCACAGGTTTTGTTGCCCTGTTTTGAGCATTTTGTTCGGATATGCATGATGGGAAGTGGCGGTGGGTGATCGTGGCAGTGTTGCCATGACAACCGGGATGCTTACCGGAGCCTGGTCTCGCGATGGCGGGCCGCTACCAGGGATTGTCACATGACTTGTGCGTGTGACGTCCTTGCGTGGCCTCGGCCGTGTGTGCGTTCTGGTTGCTTGGTTACCGGACATGCGCACTAAGCCTTAGGAGACGCGATCTTAGATACTTTAACTACAATGAGCTCCTTGTAAGTTGTCTTTTTATATATCTCATATGTTTTTAATCGCACTAATCACTTTGGGGTGATGACGTCACTGATCTATTTACACTACTATATGAATATTTCACGATTTGATATGAATTATTATGTGTATTTTACATATATGGTAATTTGATGTGTTTTATTGCACTGCAGAAATTTTAATGAACATCTTTTGATAAATATGGCACTGATTTTGTATTGATTATATGTTAATTGGTATGTGATCACTTACTTTGCATTCTGGGTATATATATGCCCCCTATGACACCATTTTTGTATGCTTGATAAAGACCACAATGAGTGGTTGAAACGTTGCTAAGGGGAATAAAGGATCCACGTTTTCATCTTTGACTTTGGTGTGCTGCCTCTCTCTTTGGATTTGCTATATATATATATATATATATATATATATATATATATATATATTTATTTTTTATTTTATTAGTTCAGACATTTTCAGACTCAGTGATACCAATGATTTTTATTGTTTATTTTTATGTGTAAAATTTTGAAGGAGGGATGATTTGAAGGCAGCTCCTTATGACAGGCCTGGGGGCTTCATATGGCTCCAGGATGCCATAGCAGCCTATCTCAGTTCCATAATCCTGCTGCAAAAGCTCTAATTAGAGGGCATAGGGGACCCCTTTATTGACAATGGTACCTGAGGGATTAAATGACAGGGATCAAAGTCATATCTGATCCCAGTTACTGCCAGCAGGTGTCTGCTATATTATACAGCCAGCTCCTGCTGTGTATCGAGTGATCTAAGGGCACAATCATACTCAATTACAATTGCCTAACATATAAGATGTGTACTTATACTGTAGTGTGACTTATACTGTACATCATCCGCAGACTGACTCTTTAATAATCTGGGACAAATCTGGTGTCCATAATCTGTGGTGTTCTTTGTAACCAATACTGTCCTGTCTCAGAAAACACTGTCAGCATTACAAATTCCAATAATCTGGTCCTCATATAGTGTCCATAATCTGTGGTGTTCTATAACCAATACTGAAATTATTCTGAAAACACTGTGAATATTACAATTTCCATTAATCTGGGCCTAGTAAAGTGTACACAATCTGTGGGTTTTTGTATTCCATACTGAACTGAATCTGAAAAAGTGTGTATATTAAAATTTCCATTATTATGGGCCTAGTAAAGTGTCCACAATCTGTGGGTTTTTGTATTCCATACTAAACTGAATCTCAAAAAAGTATGTGTATTACAATTTCCATTGATCTGGGCATAGTAAAGTGTCCACAATCTGTGGGTTTTTGTATTCCATACTGAACTGAATCTGAAAACACTGTGTATGTTACAACTTCCATTAATCTGGGCCTAGTAAAGTGTCCACAATCTGTGGGTTTTTGTATCCCATACTGAACTGAATCTGAAAAAAGTGTGAATATTACAATTTCCATTAATCTGGGCCTAGTAAAGTGTACACGATCTGTGGGTTTTTGTATTCCATAATGAACTGAATCTGAAAAAGTGTGTATATTACAATTTCCATTAAACTGGGCCTAGTAAAGTGTCCACAATCTGTGTGTTTTTGTATTCCATACTGAACTGAATCTGAAAATGTGTGTATATTACAATTTCCATTGATCTGGGCCTAGTAAAGTGTCCACATATCTGTGTGCTTTTTATACTCATCAATCGGGCCTGAAAGTTGTCCAACTGTGCAATCTGCCTAATAAAGGTGTATTTTACAACTCCCATTAATTCTAGCCTAGTAAAGTGTCCGCCATCTGTGGTTTTTTGTTTAATTCCATTAACGAGTCTTAGAAAGTGTTCAATCTGCATAATGATGAAAGGCCCAGATTACAATTTCCATTAGTCTGGGCCTAGTAAAGTGTCCACAATCTGTGGGTTTTTGTATCCCATGCTGAACTGAATCAGAAAAAAGTGTGTATATTACAATTTCCATTAGTCTGGGCCTAGTAAAGTGTCCACAATCTGTGGGTTTTTGTATTCCATACTAAACTGAATCTCAAAAAAGTATGTGTATTACAATTTCCATTGATCTGGGCATAGTAAAGTGTCCACAATCTGTGGGTTTTTGTATTCCATACTGAACTGAATCTGAAAACACTGTGTATGTTACAACTTCCATTAATCTGGGCCTAGTAAAGTGTCCACAATCTGTGGGTTTTTGTATCCCATACTGAACTGAATCTGAAAAAAGTGTGAATATTACAATTTCCATTAATCTGGGCCTAGTAAAGTGTACACGATCTGTGGGTTTTTGTATTCCATAATGAACTGAATCTGAAAAAGTGTGTATATTACAATTTCCATTAAACTGGGCCTAGTAAAGTGTCCACAATCTGTGTGTTTTTGTATTCCATACTGAACTGAATCTGAAAATGTGTGTATATTACAATTTCCATTGATCTGGGCCTAGTAAAGTGTCCACAATCTGTGTGTTTTTGCATTCCTTACTGAACTGAATCTGAAAACTCAGTCTATATTACAACTTGCATTAATCTGGGCCTAGTAAAGTGTCCACAATCTGTGGGTTTTTGTATCCCATACTGAACTGAATCTAAAAAGTGTGTATATTACAATTTCCATTAATCTGGGCCTAGTAAAGTGTCCGCCATCTGTGTTTTTTTTAATCCCAAATTTAACTGAATCTTAAAAAAGTGTGTATTTTACAACTTCCATTAATCTGCGCCTAGTAAAGTGTTCGCAATCTGTGGTTTTTTGTATTCCATACAGAAATGAATCTGAAAAAAGGCCCAGATTACAATTTCCATTAGTCTGGGCCTAGTAAAGTGTCCACAATCTGTGGGTTTTTGTATCCCATGCTGAACTGAATCAGAAAAAAGTGTGTATATTACAATTTCCATTAATCTGGGCCTAGTAAAGTGTCCACAATCTGTAGGTTTTTGTATCCAATACTAAACAATATCTAAAAACACTGTCTATATTCCAACTTTCATTGATCTGTGCCTAGTGTAGTGTCCAAAATCTGTGGTGTTCTGTAACCAATACTGTCCTGCATCAGAAAATGGTGTCTTTAGCGGACAGTAAAACAATCTGCTCCACATCTACAGACAAAACCATTAATATGAAGAAGGCAAGCAAAAGGGACAGGGAAGTGGGTGAGTTGCTGATAATGCAAGCAGAGGCCGTGGACCTGGGCGCAGTGGAACTGTGCCTGCTGCCAGTCCACCAGAAACAACTAAAAAAATCCACCTTACCCAGCTTCATGTCCAATTTAGCTGGGCGCAGGACAACACTGTCCAAGTCGGAACAGTGTGAACAGGTGGTCAGTTGGAAGGTTGAAGATAATGCTTCCAGTCGATTAAGCACCACCCTCTCTTCCACTAAGTCCAGTCTCTGTAGCCAAGAGTCTGGTCAACCGAATCCTTACTCTGATCCTCCTTCCTCCCACCATGTCGCATCTGGCCAAAGAAGTGATCCCACAGATATTCACGTGACCTCTTTTCATCACCAGTACTTGGTTTGGCTCTGTTGCCAAGCATGCTTGAAGAGGTACCTGAGATATTGTGCACTGATTCCCAAGCTCTGGATGACGATGAGACATAGTTGTCAATCACTGAAGTTGTGGTTAGGTCAAGTCAGGAGGATGAGCTGAGTGAGGAAGTGGAAAAGGAGGTGGTGGATGATGAGGTCACTGATCCAACATGGGAAGGTGAAAAGTGGAGCGAGGACAGCAGTACAGATAACAGAAGTGGAGGGATCCACAGCACCACAACAGTCTGGAAGAGGCAGTGGGGTTGCAAAAGGGAGACGTCGGCCCACACCAAACAGGCCCACAACCTTTACACCGAGCACCCCATGCCTAAATCTACCTTGCCAAGGGGTAGGTGTTCCGCAGTATGGCGCACTTTTGAGGAAAGCGCAGGCGACAAAAGAGTGGTAGCTTGCCACCTGTGCCGTACCAAAATGAGCCGGGGCGTGAACACTAGCAACCTCACCACCACCAGCATAGTCCACCAAATGGCATCTAAGCAGCCTAATAAGTGGTGTGAATGCCTGGGTCCACAATCTGGGTCTGCGGGTCACACCACTGCCTCCTCTTCCCCTGTGATTGGCACGGCTGGTCAATCCCCTGTCGAAGGCGCAGGCCCGGATGCCCCTAGCCCTGCACCTAGACATTTGCATGAACTGTCAGCAACCCCATCCACTTCCCTGTCCCAGCGCAGCATCCAAATGTCGACAACACAGGCATTTGAATGTAAGCGCAAATACCCACCCACCCACCCACAGGCCATATCACTAAATGCGCAATTTCAAAATTATTGGCTCTTGAATTGTTGCCATTTAGGCTTGTGGACACTGAGGCCTTCCACAGCATGATGTCGGCAGCCGTCCCTCGCTACGCAGTCCCCAGCCGCCACTATTTTTCACGGTGTGCCGTGCCCACCTTACACCAGCATGTGTCCTAGAATATCACCCATGCCCTGACCAACGCACTTACTGGGAAGGTCCACCTCACCACGGACACATGGACAAGTGCTGGTGGCCAGGGACACTACATTTCCATGACTGCATACTGGGTGAATGTTTTTAAGACCGAGAGTGAATCGTACCCTGGGATGGCACAGGTGCTACCCACACCATGGATTGCGGCTCCTACTGTACGTCCATCAGGGTCTCCACCAGCAGTTATGTTACTGGCTCCAACCCCCACTTCTCCTCCTCCTCCGCCTCCTCCTCCACTTCCCCCTCCAACAGCAGTCAGCTATCAGTCGCTAGCTGGATGTAGTGTAGCACTGCTGTGGGTAAGTGTTAACAGGCCATGCTGAAGCTGATCTGCTTAGGGGACAAACAGCACACCGCCGCAAAGCTTTGGCAGGGTATAAGGGACCAGACCAAGCTGTGGCTCTCGCCACTCAACCTACAACTAGGCATGGTTGTGCCTGACAATGGCTGTAATTATGTGGCTTTGAAGCTCGGCAATCTGACACACATCCAATGCATTGCCCATGTCTTAAACTTAGTGGTTCAGCGGTTTATCAAAACTTACCCCAATTTGCAGGAGCTACTAGTGAAGGCGCGCCGCATGTGTGCCCATTTCCGCAAGTCGTCCACAGCTTTAGCCGGTCTGTCAATGCTGTAGTAGTGCTTGCGGATTCCAGCTCACCGACTGTTTTGCGATGTGAGCACGCACTGGAACTCTACATTCTACATGTTAGCCAGGCTTTGTGAGCAGCAGAGGGCAGTTGTGTAATACCAGCTGCAACATGGTCATCCCCTTTCCAGTCAACTGCCACTGTTCCAAAGCGAGGAGTGGGCATTAATGTTAGACCTTTGTGAGGTTTTAAAAAACTTTGATGAATCTACACAGATGGTTAGTGGTGATAACGCTATTATCAGCGTAACCATCCCACTGCTGTGTCTACTCAAACAATCGCTGCTCACAATTAAGGAGGACGCTCTGAATGTGGTAGGCGAGGAAATGGGGGAGAACATTACACAGGTTGATAGCCAGACCACCCACAGTTCGTCTTCTTACCGCGAATTGGGCCATGAAGATGAGGAGGAGGAGGAAGAGGAGCTGGAGACAGTTGCCTCTGCTACAGAGGGTAGTACCCATGGAACTTTATTTCCATCTGTTCGGCGTGGATGGGCAGGATAGGAGGAGGATGATGAGGGGATGCAGAGTCATTCTGATGTTGACATAGACGTCTTGCCTGTTGGTACTCTGGTACACATGGCTGACTTCATGTTAGGCTTCCTTTCTGGCGACCCTCGCGTTATGCGCACTTTACACGCCGGTCCTCCGCTCCATACAAGCATGTTATTTAGTCTGATGAAGGGCATCCTGATTGCCCGAAGCATTTCACTTTTGTAGCACCATGACCGCCTAAATTAATAAATATACTCAGCATATAAACCTTGGAGTGCTGTCTCATCTATTTGAAGATGCGCACTTTAGATAACACAGATTATTGGGTGTTCACTCTTCTCGACCCCCCACTACAAAGAGAAATTCTAATCTCTCATTCTTGTGGTGTAGAGGACGAGTAAAACGGTGCAATACCAGAAGGTACTTATTGAGAGATTGCTCCAAAATCTTCCATCTGACAACGTGGCCGCCAGAGTCCGTACTTCCTTAAGCAACCAAGGAAGGGAGAAAAGGGGAATGCACCACAGTTCCAACAGAGGCAGGGCAACACTCTCCAAGGCATGGGACATATTCATGACACCCTGCCAGCAACCTCAACCTTAAGCACGGCCCAGTGCTACAAGGAGGGAAAAGTTTTGGAAGATGGTGAAGGAATACATTGCAGACCGTGTCAGCGTCCTAAATGATCTCTCAGTTCCTTACAACTACTGGGTGTCCAAGCTGAAAACGTGGCAAGAACTTGCGCTCTACCCCTTGGAGGTGCTGGCCTGCAAGAGTTTATGGCTGAATCTTGTTTTCTCCTCCTCATCCAGATTGTATATATTTCCTCCACTACAAATTTTAAAGAGGGTCAGCTCACCAGCAAGCCCTCAGCCATAATATTTTAGCGGGTGAGCTCACCAGCAGACCCTCAACCATAATGTTTTAGATGGTCAGCTCACCAGTAGGCTCTGAACCATAATGTTTTATAGGGTCAGCTCACCAGTAGTCTCTCAACCATAATGTTTTATAGGGTCAGCTCACCAGCAGGCCCTCAACCATGATGCATTCCTTTGTGTGTAATAAAGGGTGTATTGTAGTGCCGGTTCCTTGTAATTTTTGTCAGCCCTTTCACTTAGTGCATAGGCTTTATAAGTGTAGGAGTCACACTACCTGAACATTTGTACCACAATGTGAACGAGGCCCTCCTTTATGTGATATACAGGCTGTTTCGGAGTGCCTCTTGCTTGCAATTTTTGGCAGCACTTGCACTTTATATACAATCGAATATACAGGAAAGATTGTTTCCTAACTATGAAATATATATATATACTGTATATATATATATATATATATATATATATATATTTATATATATATATATTTATATATATATAAATATATATATATATATATATATTTTTTGTGTGCGTATTTTTGTCAGCCTGTAAAAGTGGAGTACAACTAGGACAACATGGTTCCCAACAGTGACCTGGGAATCCCCATGCATCTTCCCCATGCTGTTCCAGATCCATTTTGGTGGTGTTCCTGTCACTTTTAAACCTATTCCAATGGACCAGGCACAATCACCTCTTCAGAGCAGGGGGTGCCTAGTTGTCACTCATTGACTTCTATTATACTCGGGGGCTCGGCCGAGCACACAAATATCACAATGTGTTCGGACCGAACACCTGAACACTTTGGTGCTCGCTAATCACTTCTAATCATTCTTGAGTAGAACAGATTTGTCAGTAACCTGGCTTTATATGCCTTTAATTAATATTATCTCCATAAGGTCTCATGCACACGAATCTAAGCCGACCATGCCCGTATTACGGTCCTCAAACAGCGGGTATGCAAATGCAATATACGGGGCACTGGCCGTGTGCACAACATATCATGAATGCAGACTCATTTACTTGAATGGGTCTACAATCCTGAAGATATGTAGCGGAGTCACGGAGTGAAAGGCCACGGATGCACTACGGAGAGCTTTCATGGCATTTTGGTTCCGCCTTCCACTCAAGTTGAATGGGTCTATATCCGTCTCCACAAGCCACAGGGACGGTGCCTGCGCATTGAGGACTGTAATGCACATCCAGCACACATTCGTGTGCATGAGCACTAACTGAAACACCTTCAAAAGGTGTGTGCTTTTTACCGGATGTGTAGTTCAATCAGAACCAAAGCCTAGCTACTAGAACATTGAAAAAGATATCCCAGCAAACGTGTAGTTTTTTTCTTGCTTCTTTAATGTACTGTGTCAAAAATACATTTACATTTGACGTGTTTCGGCATAAAGCCTTCATCAACAGGTCATCGAACATTAATCTATACACGCTTTAAATAGAGAAACACTTAACTGACGTCAGACGCCGAACAATGTCAGCAAATACTAACAACCAATCAGTATACAGATAAACAGTGCACGTTACCATTGTGGTTCTCAGTTTGCAGAAAATGTCTAAAATAAAACAAGAATCAAATTATTATAGCGGAATATCACCAAATAACATTTTATAGACATGCTATTTCATATTCACGGTTCAAACCGCGCGGTTGTAGGGTATCCAATGTATGTATCCAAAAGGCTTCACTACATAATAGAAGCCTTTTAATGTCACCTCACCACCCCTCCTCAGTAGTTTAACCTGTTCCAGGACTTGAAATCTCAACTGTGCGATATTGTTGAGATACACGGGCACCGTTCTGTGGCCATTCCGCATCACGGATGCGGACCCATTCATTTCAATGGGTCCGCAAATCCAGAGATGCGGAACGGTGCGGAACGGAATGACAGAACACTACGGAAGCACTGCGGAGTGCTTCCGTTCTGTACTTCTGTTCCGCAAAAAGATAGAACATGCCCTATCTTTTTGCAGAACGGGCAGATCATGGACCCATTCAAGTGAATGGGTCCGCGATCCGCTGCGGCTGCCCCACTGTCCTGTTGCACCTTGCATACATATATTTATATTCATGCACACATTGTTTTACTTATTCATTTTTAATTTCAAAGACATTACTTTCTCCTCTCCATCCAGAGTGCAATGATATCTAGGTTATATATTAGAGGCTGTATGTTTCAAGTCCTCATAAATAAATCAGGAGAACACCATCAATTTCAAAATGTGCAGATAAATAGGCACATTGCAACCACCAAGCTCAAGTGACTGAGACAAACTCAGCAGTTCTATAGAAAAGGAATACATTACAATCAGTGCAAATTGTTCTCAATTCCAGGTAATGGCTGCTCCTGAAATTTCCTCTCCCTTCAGATCATACCAATGAATATATTATTTCGATTGTAACTTCTTTTGTATTCAGAATTGCCATCCTACACACGATTTTGACTTTCCGTACATATAAGCAGCAAAAATTTGTCATTACAAGCCTGCCACCATAATAGTTCAACTATTCCTTGTTACAAGGTCTTATGTATAAACTTGTAATTCAAAAAGAAAAGAGACACACAGAGGCAAAATTTTAGGCTCCGGGGTACGAGTGCAAAATCTTTAACAAGGGCACAGTCTACTGTATACCACTTATATAACTATTGCCTTCTAATATGGCAAAGAGTGCATTTCTAGGTAGAAGCCTTAAGTCAAAATTGAAATGCTGAGGATTTAAAGGGAAGCTGAGAAACCAATTACAAAATGCATTGAGAGGACTCCTGTGCTCATGCACATAATGAAGAGGAGTCAAAAAGGAGTCCTCTCAATGAATTTTACTGTTAGTTGCTGGGAACACAACGTCAGAATGCAAGTGAGTATGAAGATAAAACATAATCAGACTCTGTGTCTCTTACTTTATTCACCGCTTACTCTAGTTGGGGGGTGTTTTGGAGCTGACAATTTCCCTTTAAAATCCACACTGCAGGGAAATTTCTGCACATAACTTTTGTGGAGTTTTTTAGTAGTATGTGACTCTTAGCTATTTCTGCCAGTTCTGAACATACCCTAAAATGCCTAGTCACAAGCAGCATACAAATCCAGTCATGCTCTGGATTTCCATATCCATGGCCTATCAATTCAGGACTGTTGTTGTACTATTTATTAGTGTTGAGCGCGAATATTCGATTAGCGATTTTTTTTAGCGAATATCGGCACTTCGCTAATTCGCGAATATTTTGAATATTGTTTTTTTTATTTTAGTTTTTTGTTATATTTTTTTCTTTCCCACTTCCCAAAAATAATTCTTACCTGTCCTGAGGATTCCTGGCTTCCTGGATGCTCCAGTCAGTGCCCGTTGCCGCTTCTGCCGACTTCCATGCTCATGGAGCATCACCCTGGGAACGTCTCCATACTTAAATGTACTGTCGGATTTGAGAATTACGTTGAAATTGCAATGCGATTTATACTTAGACCTGGTTTACTATGGTTGGCTTGGTAGAATTAGCGAATATTCCTCAAAACGAAGATAACGAAGTATTCTCCATCTTCGTTTTAGCAACCATAGTAAACCATGTCTGTTGAAATCGCAATGCGATTAATTCAAGTTATATTTATTGCATTGCGATTACAACTTAGCACTGCTATCTTACATAGTAGGCTAGAATTAACGAATATGGAATATAGCAGTGCTAAGTAGAAATCGCAATGCAATGACTTCAAGTTATATTAATCGCATTGCGATTTCAACTTAGAGCTGGGTTTATAATGGGTCAGCTTGCTAGAATGAACGAAGTTAACGAATATGGAATATAGCAGTGCTAAGTTGAAATCACAGCTGTCTCTATAGTCAACCTTCCTATTTGATTGCTAGAATTAGCGAAGTTGACGAATAGGTAGCTAAAACGAAGATGGAGAATACTTTGTTATCTTTGTTTTGAGGAATATGACGAATGCATTCGTCATATTCGTCATCTTCGCTATAATTCTAGATATCAAACCAATAGGAAAGTAGCCTTAAGTTAAAATAGCAATACGCGATTATTTAAATCGCATATTAATCGCAATAACTAGAATAATGTGGAATATTCGATTTCGACGAATATGAAACGAATATTCTATCGAATATTCGCGAATTTCGTCGAAATCGAATATGGCACCTGCCGCTCATCACTACTATTCATGCATTGCAATGGAGTCTGAATATGCATGCAGAGGGGTGACTACAATAGGACCCTCAATTATACTGTGTCATCATTAAGGACTTTGTATGGAACAGAGGGACTTTTTAGTTCCCTTTTAGTTATTCCCCTGTGTGTGTCACAAATGTGGATTTTGTGGTGGATTTTTAAAGATTTTTTTTTTTTTTTTTGTATATTCCAATTTTCCGCATACACTGTTGTGTCCAGGTGCCAGTGAACACACCAGGTCAAAGAGATATGGTATCCCCTAAATTAGGACTAGGTCTCTCACCCAGTTAAGCCAGTGCTCTCTGCTCTGCACTGATGAGGGGCAGTCACCCAAAAATATCTGTCTGCAGATGAGATGATGGCTTAACTATTGTCCAAGTCATATCTCGAAGCTGGTTTAAAAGGTTGAACATTGACTTATAAGATACCTACCTTACATCTGGTGGCAATAGCTTGCTAAGAGCTCATTTACCAGAAATCACAGATAAATTTTATGTGGGCTATTAAACTGTTTAGGTGCTCCATATACTTAGTGATAAACATACCATGTGCAGGGTAGCCTCTAAGAGTCAGCCCAGTGAAATTTGCTTTTTCACACTGGAACTGGGCATATGAGAGAAAGAACCATGACATCTGGACAGGCAACAAAAGTAAGTAACAGCAATACAGAATGTAGACATGGCTATATTTTTAATTGGTCCCAACAGCAAACATTTTATGTTTTGTCTAATCTACCAAAGTGAATTAATATTTAATACTGATACAAGTTCTTTAAAACAAGATACAGTATGTGAACCCACTCCAAAAGGAAAATTAATAGTCATAAATGAGGTTGTCAACTTAATTCTGTAGAATATTTTATATATTATGTGTAATCCAAGACATTTCCAAGTGTCCTCTTTTGTCACATAATGATAAGGTTGGTTTCAGAGGAGCAATTTTTTTAGAACTTTGTCCCAGAAGGGACACTGACTTATTCAATTGAAAGTCTATATTCACATTGCGTTTTTTCCCCATGGACTATCTATCCTTGCAGATAAATTCACTGAAGGCTCTATCTTTGTCCAGTCTTCCCATAAAACTCTGTTTAAAAAGTAATCAGTGTTTGTGGCTGGATTATGACTAGAGATGAGGGAATTGAAGCTGACAAAGTGGAATTCGATTAAAATTTCAGGAAAAATTCGATTCACACTGAATGCGAATTTCCTCACACTTCATGTTAACGAATCACATTTTTCCTAAAATGGCTGCTGCAGGTGTGAGTACATGGAGAAAGGAAGTATGGGAAGGTGGGATCACCCAGACTGACATGCATGATGCAGTAAATGAGCAGCCAGCCAGCCCTGTGATGTCACAGCCCTTTAAACACAGTGGCCATCTTAGATTCAGACATTTTCCAGAATTCTGAGTGCAGGGACAAACGTGAGAAGGCACTAAGGACAGCAATTGTAAAAACCTCATTGTGAAAAAAAATAGAAAAAATGATTTGTAAGTGCAGGGAAAGGATATGGAGGAATCATTTCAAAGCATCTTAGTGCAGGGAGAGACATCAGAAGGCGCTAGGGACAATGCTAGAAAAGCGATTTACAAGTGCAGGGAAAGATAATTTGGGGATCCAAATTGCCATTATATAGATCCGTCATTCCAGCAATTTGTTCTTAGGGTGCAAGTGCTATGTTGAAAAGCCTTTACTGGATTCTATCTGTGGAAAAAGAAAAACCTATACGCAGTTCACTTTTGCAGTTATTTACGCTAAAAGCGTTTACTGGCCTATTTCAGTACAAATATAAAAATATATATGCAGTTCACTTCTGCAGCTACATGTGTTGAAAGCATTTAGTGGCGTATTTCATTACAAAAAGAAACATATATTATCAGTTCACTTCTGCAGCTATATGTAGTGAAAGCTTTTAGTGGCATATTTCGGTACAAAAAGAAAAATATATACACAGTTCACTTATGCAGCTATATGTGGTGAATGAGTTTAGTGGCGTATTTAATTACAAAAAGAAAAATATATATGCAGTTCACTATTGCAGTTATTTGTGCTAAAAGAGTTTAGTGACGTATTTCAGTACTAAAATAAAAATATATACGCATTTCACTGTTGCAGTTATTTGCGGTAAAAGCATTTAGTGGCCTATTTCAGTACAAAAAGAGAAATATATACGTAGTTCACTTCTGCAGTTATTTGCGCTAAAAGCGTTTACTAGCCTATTTCAGTACAAAAAATAAATAAACATGCAGTACACTTTGGCAGTTATTTGCGCTGAAAGCGTTTACTGGCTTTTTCAGTACCAAAAAGAGAAATATATACGCAGTTCACTTTTGCAGTTATTTGCACTAAAAGCGTTTACTGCCCTGTTTCAGTACAAAAAGAGAAATATATACTACGCAGTTCACTTTTGAAGTTATTTGCGCTAAAAGCGTTTACTGGGCTATTTCAGTGCAAAATGAGAAATATATACGCAGTTCACTTCTGCAGTTATATGTGGTGAAAGCGTTTAGTGGCCTATTTCAGTGCAAAAAGAAAAATATATTCTCAGTTCACTTCTGCAGCTATTTGTGGTGAAAGCGTTTAGTAGCGTATTTCAGTGCAAAAAGATAAATATATTTGGCGCTTTTAGGGGTGTTTAAATTTCATTTTTATTTATTGAGTTTAGCTAACAGTATGTCAGACTGAGAAGTGCCAGGCAATGCACAGAGGCATGGCAGAGGCCTAAATGTTTCTGGCGCAGGCAGAGGTCGCAACAGAGTAAGGAGGCGTGGCAGTAGGAGTCGCAGCAAGAGGCCTGAGCTCCAGGTGCCATTTAGCGGTCGTGTTAACTCAGTCATCCACTTCATCCCAAGTGACATCAGACACCCCTCAGCCAACAGTCGTGGGTGCGTCAGACACAACCCTTAGTTGGCAAGGCCCGGGAGCAGACCCTGTGCCCTTACCTGTCCTCAACCTGCCTCAGTCTTTTGCTGTTCCCTCAGCCGCAGAAGTATTGTATGCTGTGGGCTCAGCTCCACTATATAGTAAGGTCGAGCTACTAGAGGACAGTAAGCAGCTATTGCCCAGCCAAGATCTGGAAGAGACATCCGCTGCTCCATCCGCTAGGCAGGCAAATAGTGATGAGGAGAGTGGCGTGGGTGGTGGTGTAGCAAGCAGTCAGGCTCCTGACCCAGAGACGGTTGAGGAGGACATCAGTGACGTGCAGACACTACTCGACGATGATGAAGCCGATCGCACTTGGGAGCAGGTGCAGACGGAGTTTCATCATCATCAGGAGAAGAGGATGGCAGCTTGCCTGTGAGGCAGCGGTGGAGCCAGCAAGCTGGTAGCATGGCTAGGAGTCAGCAGGGTGGCAGCAGTGGGAGGTAGGGAGCCAAAAGTGCCCGGGGTAGACCAACTGCTTCGCAGCAGCCTAGCTTTCCGGGAAGTAGTGGTGCAGGGGTTCACGGAGGCAGGGCGGTAGCAGTCAGTCAGTGTGGACTGTTGGGAGGGAAAATCACCTACTCAGCAGTTTTACAGTTTTTTATGAAATAGCCTGAGGAGGTGAATGTGGCCGTATGTCAATTCTGTGGGCAGAAGGTAAAGCATGGCCAGGGTGCCAATGTTGGCACTATGGCCCTGCGTCAACATATGCAGCGTCACCATACAGTGGCCTGGAAAAACTGTGGCTCCAATGTGGTGGTCCAGCCTGCTGCAGCAACTGCTGCATCACCCAGTGGCATGCAACGCATTTCAGGCAGTCAAGGCTACACCACCTCAGCAGAAGGTTGCTGTCTGTCCTTCCCATCATCTGCTGGTCCTGATGCTCCTGCTCCTCCTCATACTCTTTGTCAGTCATTCCATCAGCAATCGATCACTGAAGCGATTGCCTAGAGACAACAGTAAGTGTGCACTCATCGAACGGCGCAGAAGCTGAACGTGCTCCTGTCCACCTTGCTGGTGCTGCAGTCCCTCCCTTTCCAAGTGGTGGCACCTTTCAGAGAACTGATGGCTTGTGCTGAGCCGAGGTGGAGAGTCCCGAGCTGTCATTTCTTTGCGAAAAAGGCAGTACCAGCCCTGCACAAATATGTATAACAGAAGGTGGGCCAGTCCTTGAGCCTGTTGGTGTCTTCCAAAGTGCATGGCAGTGCTGATGTGTGGAGCTGTAACTACAGTCAGGGACATTACATGTCCTTTACAGCCCACTGGGTGAATGTGGGTCATGCAGAGCCACACCAGCAACTTGGCCAGGTGACGCTGCTTCCGCCTCCACATTGTCATGACGTTGGTCCTGCGACAATGTTCGCCTCTGTCTCCTCATCCTCCACCATGTCCTCAGCCTCCACTGCAGGGACAAGTCACAGTGCCCCTCCAGCATACCACATGTGCAGGGCATGGCAGTGTTACGCTGTTCTTCACTTCGTTTCCCTGGGCGAACAAAGTCACACAGGGGAGGAACTGCTCTGTGTCCTTCGTCAAGAAATCAAATCCTGGCTTTCTCCCCTACAACTTAAAATTAGAACTATGGTGACCGACAACAAGATGAACATTGTGTCTGCAATGCGTCAAGGAAGGCTGAGCCATGCGCCCTGCATGGCACACATGTTCATTTTGGTTGTCAAGCGGTTCCTGAAGTCTTCCACCCATCTGCAAGACATCCTAAAAATGGCCTGGAAACTTTGTATGCTCTTCAGCCACTCATACATCGCAAAGCACGATTTCTTGATGATCCAAGTGGACAGGAGTTGTTCTCTGTGTAACTTCGATTTCAGCTCATGCGTGACACCTGCCGTTTGCTCATTATTTGTCAGTAGCCAGGAGTATGGGATGAATGACTTCATTCCACTGCTTCATGTCCGGGAACAGTTGATGGTAACAATGGCTGGTCAGGGGACTGGAGACTAGCGGCATAAGCAACATTCGAATTTGCAATATCTCAGCCGAATATTCACCATAGATTAGCAAATTCGAGAATTCGTGATATTCAGTCATTATTTACTTGTTTGCGAAAATCGGCATTGTAGTATATTTGCGACAAAGATTCGTGATTAGAACAATTTCTATCAACGCTAAGAGGTAGGCAACTTTCCTATAGGTTGCTAAGGATGTTGTTAAGTGGCGATATTTGCGATAAATATACGATTAGAATATTCGCGATCAACACTATTAGCAAATACAAATATTCCACTACATTATAAATATACGCAAATTCTCGAAGTGGTGATATTCGCGATTAAATTTCGCTATTCGAATATTCATGCTCAACACTACTGTGGGGCCTAGATCTCACGGCCACATGAGCCCTGTGGGGGCTGAACTGGAAGAGGAGGAGGAGGGGGAGGAGGACATTGGAGCACAGACAATATATGTAGCAAAACGGGTGGTTTTTCTACTCAGCTGACAGGAGAGGAGGAGCAGGAGCAGCCAGAGGAGCTACAGGATGATGAGGAAGACGAGACAGAGGACCGAGACACACCATGGCAGTATGCAGTGGAGATGGAGGCAGCGAGTCCCTCTGAGTCACTTGCACAAATGGCCCGATGCATGCTCACTTGCTTGCTTAGTGACAGCCGAATTGTCACCATTTGGCAGAGGGATGACTTGTGGCTCTCCACCTTGTTGGACCCTCGCTACTAGTCCAGAATGGCGGCCTTTTTTACACCCACTGAGAGGGAGGACAAACTGAACTACTACAGAGACATCCTATGTAGTCAATAAATAGTCCAGAAAATTAAAAAATAAGAACCAAATAAACAAAAGTTCAACACCGTGTTACTGTTGGCATTTTGTTGGCTTTGCAGACCTCCAAGTGAAGCGGGCTCATTCACAAACAACAGTTCAATCCAGAAAGGTGGTCGCACTGCCAGATACAAGCTGAAATTTCCAAGTGTATATGTAGATACGGGGATCCTTTTGAATGCACCCAAACTTTGAGTACCACAGTAAGTCAGTCCTATTCACGAACAGACCTCCTGCAGAATAAAGGTTTGGCAGTTGGCACACATAGTGAAGATCCACCAATTTCGGTATACAAACACTTATTTATTATACTCACAGAAGTCAAGCATAAGTAGGCATTAAATCAGTCTTTAAAAGAGTCCACACGCTCCAGCTGCCTAACCCGGGTTTTGCCTAAAGCTTCATCAGGGGCGAATGAAACATCCTCCTTTGGGCGGTCTCTTAAGGCAGAGTTCATCCGTGTTGACACTCCCCTCCCGTCCCCCATAAAGGTAAAAATCAATATAATATGATAATATTTCATAACAATCAATAAAATATTTCATATAAATAACATTTTTTTTATAAATAACACTTTTTTCGGACATCATATAAATTAATTAATAATATCGAACATAAAAACAACAACCATTCATGCTAATCATGACATCTGTATATGTCACTCAGTCCAACCAGAGCCTATAGAGTTAAGTTTCCCCATATTCAAATTGAGAATCCCATCTAATATTTATAAACCCAAATAGTTTCACTCTCAAAGATTCCTAAAACACTCATATCTTCTCATCTGATCCTATGTAGACAGTTGGCCACTGCCTAACTGCGCCATCGTCCATCCTCTCACAGGTGTGACCGGAGGGGGGGTTCCGCTGCGCTCACGTTCCACTGCCGTGACTGCTGATAGGGGATGGGGTTGCAGGACTAGTACCAGCTCTATCAGCAGCGGCCTGAGTCTACAGTCGCAGGTGAGTAGTTTTGAGCGGGAGGTGCCATATTCGATTTTGCAATATTTCATTATTCTATTCTGCGAATGTTACGCAAATTTATATTCGCATTGCGAATTAAACTTAGAGCTGAGTTCCTAATGGTTGTATTGCTAGAATTGACGAAGATAACAAATTTTCCGAATATAGCACTATATTCTCAATCTTCGTTATATTCTAGCAGCGACCATTAGGAACTGAGCTCTAAGTTGCATTCGCAATGTGAACATATACTCGCATTTCGAATTCAACTTAGAGCTGGGTTCCTAATGGTCGGCTTGCTAGAATATAACGAAGATTGAGAATATAGTGCTATATTCGTGAATTTGTGATATTCGTTATGTTCTAGCAATACAACTATTAGGAACCCAGCTCTAAGTTTAATTCGCAATACGAGTAATTCAGGTTATATTAATCGCATTGCGATTACAACTTAGTCAATTTTGTGAGATCGTGATTCTCACATCCGACAGTACATTTTAGCATGGAGGCGTTCCCATGCACACGGGAAGTCGGCAGAATCGGTAACGGACATTGACTGGAGCGGGCAGAGAGCCAGGAATCCTCCGGACAGGTAAGAAACAGCTTTTGGGAAGTGGGAAGACAACCAGAGTGCAACAAGGATTAACAACTTAAAAAAAAAAAAAAGAATATTTGAAATAGCGAATATATAGTGCTATATTCACTATATTCGCGGATTTGTGTAGTGTGCGACATTCGCTAAAAAATTCGCTATTCGAATATTCGCGCTCAACACTACTGGTGAGTAGCTTTCTTCACTCGTATAGTGAAGAAACTACTGACCAGCAGCAGCAGGTAGACCTAGAGCAGGACCTGAACCAGCCGGTGGTGGCATACTTGGACAGCACCCTTCCAACACACATTGAAGATCCGCTGGACTACTGGGCAGCCCAACTGGATTTGTGGCAGTAACTGGCCGAGTTTGCCCTGGAAAAGCTGCCCAGTCAGTAGTGTGGCATCAGAGAGCGTGTTTAGTGTGGCGGGGACATAGTTACCTCAAGGAGAACTCGCCTGTCCGCCCAAAATATGGAGAGACTGACCTTTGTCAAGATGAATCATGCATGGATCAGCCAGGATTTCAACCCACCAATTCCTGATGCATCTGATTAGATCATCTTTGCCGCCTCACGCAAGCCTTGAAAAAAGAGACTTGTTTCTTCTGGCTACCTGCCTCAGCTATTACTCTGATGCTCCCACCCGCCTGATGTTACATATCTGATGCCAAGTGCTCCTTCTTTCACCCACCTTCGTTAGCGGGTACTGGTATTGACACCCACCGCCCCACTCTGTCACTGGGTCACTTTGTGGTCTCCTGATGCTGCTGCTGCTGTTTTATCCACACTATGTCACCTTGCCACTCTGTGGTATCCTGATGCTGCTGCTTCTGCCATCTCCACGCTATGTCACCTTGACACTGTGTGGTATCCTGATGCTGCTGCTGCCTGATCCATGCTATGTAACCTTGCCACTCTGTGGTATCCTGATGCTGCTGCCATCTCCACACTATGTCACCTTGCCACTCTGTGGTATCCTGATGGTGCTACTGCTGTCTTATCCACACTATGTCACCTTGCCACTCTGTGGTATCCTGATGTTGCTGCCATATCCACACTATGTCACTTTGCCACTGTGTGGTATCCTGATGCTGCTGCTGCCTTATCTACACTATGTCACCTTGCCACTCTGTGGCCTCCTCCTGATACTGCTGCTGTTGTCACCTCCACACGATGTCATGCCACTCAGGGGCCTCCTCATACTGCTGCCAACTCCATACTCAGTCTTTGTGCCACTCGGTGGCTTTCTCATACTACTGCCAACTCCAGACCCTGTCATTGGGCCACTTTGTGCTCACCTCATGCTGCTTCCACCTCACCACTATGTCATAGGTCCACTTTGTGGACTACTCATGCTGTTCCCACCATCCCCACTTCATGACTGGTCCACTAATTTGGCTTTCAGCCTGGCTGACAACTTCATATATTTGACCCTTCTTCTGATCTGTCATAAGGAAGGAAAAATGAGACGCACAACGGATCCTGTCTGTGTAGCAGCTGAAAGGCCTTTATGGTCCCATCAGAATTGGCTTATGATTTAGTAGCCAAAAGTAGGAGTGGGTACAAAACACAGAAGATATGAAAATATTCCATTCCTGTGTCATCTCTGTTTTAGATCCACTCCTGTTTTTTTTTGCCATTAGCAATACTGATAGATTTTTGAGCAAATGCTGACCGATTGAAGGCGTATGCTCCACAGACAGGATCCATTTTTTGTGGGTTATTGTTCTGATGGTTCAGAGGAATGGCAAATTAATCAGTGACGTCAACACAAACGTACTGCTGACACCCTCTCCACTCTGTCAGGTGGGCTCAACTTGTATGCTTGTTTAATAGAACAGGTTCTGTAGACATCTATGTGGAATTATCTGGTGACTTTGCAAAAGGAGTGTGCTTCTTCTTGGCGCTAACATCGACCTGTAAGGCTGAGTTCATACTTGAGTTATTTGGTCTGTTTTGGCCCATGACTGCCCAAATAAGTGAAGTGTGCAGTGATTCTAAGAGTGATGCCTGTCATCTGCATGTCATATGATCTCACAGTATTATTTCACTACCAAAGCAGACTCCCTATGCATGTTACTGCAAAGAACAGTGTTCTACACCACTATAAACGTTCTCAGCAGCCAGGAAATAGCCGTTTTTTAACGTAATTTGCCGTGAATTTAATCGCATCAAACCAAATTTTTCCTGAAAAATTCTGCAAAGCGGCAAATCGAATTTTTAAAAAATTCACTCATCTCTGATTTTGACGCACACCATATTTGCTCCATAACTTTTAGAGGTTCTCACCACTTGAGTTTCTGGTGCATGGAGAGCCAGAGATGTGCCTAATTTATTAAGAAGCATCTGCCTTTTAATAAATTAGACAAATATTCCTCCAACAGAAGGAGATCAAGACTGTCATATGGGAATGCCAGTTTTGATAAATCTCCCCCATTTATTTTTGCATTATGAATGTATGCAGTTTACGAAGTGGTAAATAAATAATATGTTAGATCTTTGGGGGTCAGTATGATTATGGCATTATAACATATGTGTAGTTTTTGAATGTTTCACTATTTTGCACAATAATAGTACATTTCATTGGAAAAATGTTTTTATGTTGCCATTAGGGGTGAGCAAATTGCGATTTGGATTTAAGGTCCAAAGTCAATTCTTTTCACAACTTCATTTTAGTGCTGTATCTCTGTACAACATTAAAATCTATGTGATGCACTTCGGTGAAGAACTTCGGGCTTCAATTCTACTATTTTAAAAACAGCAATATGAAATCAGCTTTGATACCTCGGTAAAAAAAAAAAAATAACATACCTCATCCATTGTCCAAATGATGTCACTGTGCCCAGCCAGCGTGATGACACTGCATGATATTTCGAACAGTGTCTTAAAAAAAGATGACCACAATGGCCTCTGCGTGAGCAAATGGATAAGGTGAATATTTTTCATTGTTTTATTTTTACTCTGATGAAATTGGATTATGCCCTAAAGAATTATTGACTGTTTGGTTGTCACATAAATACTTCATAAAGGGAATTTTTCTCCAAAGGAGCACAGGTTAAAAAAAAAAAAAAAAGATTCTGATTCCTGAACAGACAAGATTATTTAATATAATGAGTAACTATGACTCGTATGATGTCTGGCGGATCCAGCATACCACTAAACGTGATTTTACTATTTTTTTCATGTCCCCACAAGGTTTATACCTGCACTGACTATATTTTAGTTGACAGACAGTTACTCTCTCAAATTGAATCCACAGCCACATCACTTGGTCTGATGTCGCTTCTATTATGATGACTATATTTGAACATTATAATTCCACTCCTCACTCAATCTGGAGACTCAATAATTATATTTTACAAAGCCCAAGATATTCCTTGTAAACAGTACAGTGTTTGATTATTTTTTGGATAAAGACAATGGTGAAACCTTGGATACTACTTTGTGATGTGCTATGAAAGCAGCTCTTAGAGGCCACTTCATTAAACAGGCTTCCTACAACAAGAAATTCAAGCATCAAATTTTGATTCAATTACAGGCCCTATTAGCTGATCTATGTCAGTTAAATAAAGTACATTTTTACTCTGTCAGAGCTTCCGTAATTTCAGAACTTCAATCCTGCTTACATGAGTTAAATTCCTACCACTATTATTTGAGGCTGAGGAAGCTTACAGTATATTGCAACTAGCAGAGGAATAAGGGAGGTGCCTTATTAGCTAAACAATTGAAGTCCCAAACCATTAAATCTAAAATCCCATTTCTATTTTGTTCTGATAGTTTTTGGGTGTTTGGTCAGCATACTGTTGCATTTGCAAAATATTATGCATCATATAATCTCTCACAGGATACTTCCATTTCCCAGCCATTTCTACCTAGCATCCAAGCTTTTCTAGATTACATTAATCTGCCTGCTCTTACAGAGTCCTTGGGGTTCTCAGTCACCAGAGCCTTTTCAGCTCAGGAAATTTCCCTGGATATTAAGTCTCTAAAGATTGGCAACCCACCAGGCTCTGATGGCCTCATGAATTAATTCTATAAAATGCATGGAGACTTACTGGCTCCTTACTTGGCTTGAGTCTTTAATGAAGCAGCTTCCTCAGAGAGTTGCCCTATCCATGGTGACTATAAGCCTGTTGCCTTCTCTGTTTCTTGACGCAGAGAAGGCGCATGACCTGGTACACTGGTTCTATTTGAGGGGGGTCCTGTGTCATTTTGGGTTCCCCCATGGCTTTTATACCTCAGTTTATATCTCAGGGCATTTGAGTGGTACATGGCAATGAACTTCTGATCATTGCTATTCACTACACAAAGAAGAACTCATCCCTTTAATATAAAAAGATGCAAAACCTGTTCCCATATAATGACTAGTGTTGATCACGAATATTCGAATTGCAAATTTTAATTGCAAATATCGGAACTTCGAGAATATTTATATTTTTTTTTAAATACCAGTCTATGCAAAAAAAATTGAGAATTTTAATGCAAATTTTTGTAATCAAGTAAAATAATGCCTGAAGATCAGGAATTCACAATTTCGCGAATATATGGCGAATATTCACCCGAATATTTGCGAAATATTGTGAATTCAAATATTGCCTCTGCCGCTCATCACTAATAAGGACAACAGACAAGATCCGGATTCCCGAAAACTATAAGATCCCTGGGACATTCACATGTTCTACATCCAATGCTGTGTACCTGATTATCTTCACTTAATGTCCTGCTTGAGTATCCATGTTGGAGAAACAGGACAGAAACTTACAGCAAGAATGAAGTCACACCACCACACAATTAAAGAGAAAAAGGTACATTTTGCTGTGGCTAAGCATTTGTCTAGCCCAGGACAAAATGAAGAACAGATGAAAGTAGTCATATTAAAAGGTAATTTCAAGTCTCAAAGTGCCAGAAGAATTTGGGAATACAGATTTATAACACTGCTTGATAAGTTTTATATTGGACTGGATTTGTCCCAAGAATTAATGGCACACTACCAGATCTAAATCATCTTCTATACACATAGTTGGGGCACCAGGTCGCTGAGATAATATCAATTTAAAGACCATAAAACTTTCACATGCCTTATCTGTAAGATAATTAAGGAAATCATTCTCAAGATTTTTGATATTCTGTTGTCTTTCAAATATCCATTTATTACACCATGTCTTATTGTATGTATATATATATATATATATATATATATATATAGCTGTTTCTTCATACATTCATGTTGTATGCCTGATGAAGGGACTGATGTCGTCTAGAAAGACTGCAAGACTCGTATTATGTTTCTCTGAATGAGAGCACTAAACCAAATATCTGCAGGTATTGTTCTAATGCAATTGGCACTCTTTAGAAATTTTCTCACTTCACCACACAGCGGCAAATACATTTTTTGTGTCACCAATGCATGCAAAAAAGGGCTTTATAACATATATCTGCACCGTTGAAGGGCAACTATATTTTTTCCTTTTCTACTAATACATGCCACAAAAGGCTTTAGAACAGATAACTGTACCGCTGAGCAGCAACAATATTTTAGCACTTCACCCCACAATGGTTAAAAAGGCCTTTTTTCCCACTAATTAAAGCCAAAAAATGCTTTAGAACATAACTGTACCACATAAGGGCAAATAAGACGTATAGAAATATTTCTTTGTAACAAACCCTGTAAATGCCTGTATCAAACAGCACTTGCACCCTAATAAGAACGGTTTGCTGGTATTACAGAGCTGTATAATGGCAATTTGGATCCCCAGTCAGTGCAGCAAGGTGTAATAAGATTGTTCCTATTACCCAGGCTGTAACCTCCCCTACTGAATCCTGTTCATCATAAATGCTGTGTAATGATTCCTCCTTATCATTTCCCTACACCTTGAATAATATTTCCCTGCACTTGTAAGTCATTTTTTTAGCACAATAAAGTTTTTTCTAACACTATCCCTAGCGCCTGCTGACGTCTTTCCCTGCACTAAGTACACTGGTATATAGCAGAATCTAAGATGGCTGATGCTATTTACAGGGCATAGGGCTGGCTGCTGATTGGTTGTATGCATGGCATTGTAGGTGATCCCACCTTCCTAGAGTTCCTTGCTCCATGTCATCACACATGCAGAATCCATGTTAGGAAAAAATGCGATTCATTACCACGAAGCGTGAGGAAATTCGGCTTCGGTGAAAATCAAATTTTTCTGAAATTCGGATCGAATTCCACTTTGCAGCTTCAATTCGCTCATATCTAGTAGCAATGCCCAGCTGTGAGCTAAGGATCTAGTTTATTGTGTTGGATCTAGTGGAAACCGAGATCCCTTAAGGTCTAGAAGTGGCTTTGCTATACTTAGATTGACTCACTTTCTACTGACTGACATTACGAATAGTTTCCATATTCTAACAGTAACTAGAATGGGTATAGCGTAACGGTAGAAAAGTACGGACCTTTCTTTTATTTCTGAAATAGTTAAAGTGAATTCCAATTGTGTTATGGAATTGTTGATTGCAAAAGGGTTAAACCCATTTGCACGATACTGTAATAGATGGAAAAAATGGTCCATATTCATAATGCATACATTTACTTTCTCTTCCCTTTCCCTGCTTTGATGAGTGGTTTATCACTTTATATTAGATACCTATATTATCAATGGCAGTGTGGCATCTGTTTCCTGTCTTTTTTTTTTTTTTTAAGTTGTCATGCTTATTTAAGAGCTGCTATACTTTTCATTTTGAGATGTCTAATATTTGATCATGACAATGTGTGGCTTTTAAAAAAAAAATCAATAAAAAAATTGAAACAATAAAACAAACACAGAGGCAGGTTACCGACTTATTACGCCAAATACAGACCTTAGAAACGGTTTATAAACAAGTCACCAATACATTAATATATAAACTTTAAATGTTAGGACTCCAATTTAAAGATTGCTTACTTTTTACAATTATGAGTAAAACTTTAAACAAGTCTAAGCTAAGTATAATTCACAAGATAGTAAGGCTAACAAGCTGCTAACTAGATTTTTGAAACTAGTATCTGCAAAAACAGCAATCCAATATCTTCTAAACCCCCAAGACTCCTTGAAAATACTAGACCCACGCTTCAGTGTTAGAGATGGCCCGAACTATCCGCCGGCGAACAGTTCCCGGCGAACATAGCTTGTTCGCGTTCGCCACAGCGGGCGAACACATGCGATGTTCGGTCCGCCCCCTATACATCATCATTGAGCAAACTTTGACCCTGTACCTCACAGTCAGCAGACACATTCCAGCCAATCAGCAGCATACCCTCCTTCCCAGACCCTCCCATCTCCTGAACAGCATCCATTTTAGATTCATTCGGAATTTGCAGTCTTAGTGAGAGGAGGGAGAGTGTAGTTGCTGCTCATTTAATAGGGAAATCGATAGCTAGGCTAGTAAATTCAGTGTCCACTCCAGTCCTGAAAGACTCATCTGATCTCTGCTGTAAGGACAGCCTCCTGACAGCACCCCAAAAAGCCCTTTTTAGGGCTGCAACATTAGTCTGCTTTTTATTTTCCTTTATATACATATTGCAGTTGCCTAGCCTGCCTGTGTGTGAGGATCTGCAGGCCCACAGACTGTAGTGTGCCCACTGCCAGTGCCCACCCCTGTCATCCCGTGTGGCACAGGACTTTGCATAAAAAAAAGGCCCTTAATTTTTACGCTTTAATCTAAGGTTAGTTGCCTGCCAGTGTGTGTCAGGCTGACTTCCACTGACTGTAGTGTGCCCACTTGCAGTGCCCACCACTCATATCGGCTGGCACAGGACTTTGCATAAAAAAGGCATTTAATTTTTACACTTTAGTGTAATTTCACTTGCAGTGCCCACCACTCATATCGGCTGGCACAGGACTTTGCATAAAAAAGGCATTTAATTTTTACACTTTAGTGTAATTTCAGCTGCTTGCCTGCTGCTAGTGTGTGTCAGGCCGACTTCAACTGACTGTAGTGTGCCCACTGCCAGTGCCCACCCGTGTCATCCCGTGTGGCACAGGACTTTGCATTAAAAAAGGCACTTAAGTTTTACACTTTAATCTAAGTTTAGTTGCCTGCCAGTGTGTGTCAGGCTGACTTCCACTGACTGTAGTGTGCCCACTGCCAGTGCCCACCACTCATACCGGCTGGCACAGGACTTTGCATAAAAAAGGCATTTAATTTTTACACTTAAGTGTAATTTCAGCTGCTTGCCTGCTGCTAGTGTGTGTCAGGCCGACTTCAACTGACTGTAGTGTGCCCACTGCCAGTGCCCACCCCTGTCATCCCGTGTGGCACAGGACTTTGCATAAAAAAAAGGCCCTTAATTTTTACGCTTTAATCTAAGGTTAGTTGCCTGCCAGTGTGTGTCAGGCTGACTTCCACTGACTGTAGTGTGCCCACTTGCAGTGCCCACCACTCATACCGGCTGGCACAGGACTTTGCATAAAAAAGGCATTTAATTTTTACACTTTAGTGTAATTTCAGCTGCTTGCCTGCTGCTAGTGTGTGTCAGGCCGACTTCAACTGACTGTAGTGTGCCCACTGCCAGTGCCCACCCGTGTCATCCCGTGTGGCACAGGACTTTGCATTAAAAAAAGGCACTTAATTTTTACACTTTAATCTAAGTTTAGTTGCCTGCCAGTGTGTGTCAGGCTGACTTCCACTGACTGTAGTGTGCCCACTGCCAGTGCCCACCACTCATACCGGCTGGCACAGGACTTTGCATAAAAAAGGCATTTAATTTTTACACTTAAGTGTAATTTCAGCTGCTTGCCTGCTGCTACTGTGTGTCAGGCCGACTTCAACTGACTGTAGTGTGCCCACTGCCAGTGCCCACCCCTGTCATCCCGTGTGGCACAGGACTTTGCATTAAAAAAAGGCACTTAATTTTTACACTTTAATCTAAGGTTAGTTGCCTGCCAGTGTGTGTCAGGCCGACTTCCACTGACTGTAGTGTGCCCACTGCCAGTGCCCACCACTCATACCGGGTGGCACAGTAGCTTGCCGATAAATAAGGCATTTAATTTTTAGACAGTAGTCTAAATTCAGTTGCTTGCCTGCTGCCAGTGTGTGTCAGGCCTGCTTCCACTGACTGTAGTGTGCCCACTGGCAGTGCCCACCACTCATACCGGGTGGCAGAGTAGCTTGCCGATAAATAAGGCATTTAATTTTTAGACAGTAGTCTAATTTCAGTTGCTTGCCTGCTGCCAGTGTGTGTCAGGCCCACTTCCACAGACTGTAGTGTGCCCACTGCCAGTGCCAACCACTGATACCGGGTGGCACAGTAGCTTGCCGATAAATAAAGCATTTAATTTTTAGACAGTAGTCTAAATTCAGTTGCTTGCCTGCTGCCAGTGTGTGTCAGGCCTGCTTCCACTGACTTTAGTGTGCCCACTGCCAGTGCCCACCACTCATACCGGGTGTCACAGTAGCTTGCCGATAAATAAGGCATTTAATTTTTAGACAGTAGTCTAAATTCAGTTGCTTGCCTGCTGCCAGTGTGTGTCAGGCCTGCTTCCACTGACTGTAGTGTGCCCACTGCCAGTGCCCACCACTCATACCGGGTGGCACAGTAGCTTGCCGATAAATAAGGCATTTAATTTTTAGACAGTAGTCTAAATTCAGTTGCTTGCCTGCTGCCAGTGTGTGTCAGGCCTGCTTCCACTGACTGTAGTGTGCCCACTGCCAGTGCCCACCACTCATACCGGGTGGCACAAAAAAAATGACAGGCAGAGGCAGGCCACCCCGCAGGGGCCGTCGTGGTCGTGGTGCTGTGATTTCCAATGTCCCTGGAATAATGGCCAGTGTTCAGCGGCCACGTACCCTGAACCCAAAAAATTCTGAGGAAATAGTTGACTGGCTTAGACAGGACACTCAATCTTCAACAGCTTCCGCTAAGAACCTTGACGCACCATCCTCCTCCAGCTCAGCTTCGGTCACCTGCTCTCAAGTTACCACGCACCCGCCCGTCGCCACCACCACCACTACCACCACAGCCACCACAGCCGCTTCACTTGATCCGTCAGAGGAGTTAATTACACATCAGTTGGATGCAATTAGTGATGCGCAACCATTATTGCCAGATGATGTAGATTACGGGGATATGTCTCAGTCAGGCAGGATTACACACATGGACGTACAGTGTGATGATGATGATGTTGTACCCGCTGCTGCTTCCTTTGCTGAGGTGTCAGATACAAGTGAAGTGGTTGATGATGACGATGTGTCCTCGGATGCCACGTGGGTGCCTGCTCGAAGAGAAGAAGAGGGGGAAAGTTCTGAAGGGGAGACAGAGAGAATGAGGAGACGAGTTGGAAGTAGGGGGAGGTCATCGCAAGGAGTTAGTGGCACAGTCAGACAGCATGTATCGGCACCTGGGGTCAGCCAGACAGCACGCCAGTCAACGCATGCTGTTGCCACCACCAGAATGCCGTCATTGCAAAGCTCAGCAGTGTGGCATTTTTTTTGTGTGTCTGCCTCTGATAAAAGCAATGCCATTTGCAACCTGTGCCAAAAGAAACTGAGTCGTGGGAAGTCCAACACCCACCTTGGTACAACTGCTTTGCGAAGGCACATGATCTCACATCACAAACGCCTATGGGATCAACACATGAGTACAAGCAGCACACAAACTCAAAGCCACCATGCTCCTCCTGGTCCAGCATCTTCAGCCACATCAACCACTGCTGTCCTCCCTGCCCCCTCTCAACCACCCGCCACTCCATCTCTCACTTTCAGCAGTTCCTGCTCATCTGCCCACAGTCAGGTGTCTGTCAAGGACATGTTTGAGCATAAGAAGCCAATGTCACAAAGTCACCTCCTTGCCCGGCGACTGACAGCTGGCTTGACGGAACTCTTAGCCCGCCAGCTTTTACCATACCAGCTGGTAGAGTCTGAGGCCTTCAAAAAATTTGTCGCTATTGGGACACCACAGTGGAAGGTACTCAGACGAATTTTTTTTTCAAAAAAGGCAATCCCAAACCTCTACCATGTCATTGAAAAGGAAGTCATGGCATCTCTGGCATACAGTGTTGGGGCAAGGGTCCATCTGACCACTGATACCTGGTCTGCAAAGCACGGTCAGGGCAGGTATATCACGTATACTGCGCACTGGGTCAACCTGCTGACGGCTGACAAGCATGGAATGCGTGGCTCCGCAGCGGAGTTGGTGACACCACCACGACTTGCAAGCAGACCTACTGCCACCTCCTCTACTCCTACTCCATCCTCTTCGATATCCTCCTCGGCTGAGTCCTCTTCTGCTGCGGCGTCTGGCTGCACATCAACTGAATCCCCTCATCTCCCCAGGGGTTATTGCACATCCCGGATACGACAGTGTCACGCTGTCTTGGGATTGACTTGCCTGAAAGCAGAGAGCCACACAGGACCAGCACTCCTGTCCGCCCTGAACGCACAGGTGGATCAGTGGCTGACCCCGCACCAACTGGAGATCGGCAAAGTGGTGTGTGACAATGGAAGCAATCTGTTGGCGGCATTAAATTTGGGCAAGTTGTCACATGTGCCGTGCAAGGCACATGTGTTGAATCTCATCGTACAACGTTTTGTGTCTAAGTACCCAGGCTTACAGGACGTCCTCAAGCAGGCCAGGAAGATGTGTGGCCATTTCAGGCGTTCCTACACGGCCATGGCGCACTTTTCCGATATTCAGCGGCGAAACAACATGCCAGTGAGGCGCTTGATATCCGACAGCCCGACATGCTGGAATTCAACACTCCTAATGTTCGATCGCCTGCTCCAACAAGAAAAAGCCGTCAACGAGTATTTGTATGACCGGGGTGCTAGGACAGCCTCTGCGGAGCTGGGAATCTTTTTGCCACGTTACTGGACACTCATGCGCAATGCCTGTAGGCTCATGCGTCCTTTTGAGGAGGTGACAAACCTAGTCAGTCGCACCGAAGGCACCATCAGCGACCTCATCCCATTTGTTTTCTTTCTGGAGCGTGCCCTGCGTAGAGTTCTGGATCAGGCTGTAGATGAGCGTGAAGAGGAAGAGTTGTGGTCACCATCACCACCAGAAACTGCCTTGTCATCATCGCTTGCCGGACCTGCAGCAACGCTGGAAGAGGAGTATGAGGAAGAGGAGTCAGAGGAGGAATGTGGCGGCTTTGAGGAGGAGGAAGACCAACCACAGCAGGCACCCCAGGGTGCTCGTTGTTGTCACCTATCTGGGACCCATGGTGTTGTACGTGGCTGGGGGGAAGAACAGACCGTCAATGACATCAGTGAGGACGAGGAACGGGAAATGAGTAGCTCTGCATCCAACCTTGTTCAAATGGGGTCTTTCATGCTGTCATGTCTGTTGAGGGACCCACGTATAAAAAGGATGAAGGAGAACGATCTGTACCCCCGGTATAAGCAGAAAGTGGCAGAAATGTTACCAAATTTCCGAAAGTCGAAAAGGATGCAGCAGTTCAAAACCAAACTAAAAAATATGCTTTACACAGCTTATAAGGGGGATGTCACAGCACAACGGGAATCTAACAGGGGAAGAGGTGAGTGTAATCCTCCTCCTACCACGGCGGCAAGGACTGGACGATTTACAGATGTGTTGTTGATGGAGGACATGCTTTTTCAGTCCTACTCATCGCCACAGCCCTTCGGGATCCAGCCTTAGAGAACGACTCGACCGACAGGTAGCAGACTCCCTCGCCTTAACAGCAGATATCGACACTCTGAGGAGCCATGAACCCCTTCACTACTGGGTGTGCAGGCTTGACCTGTGGTCTGAGCTATCCCAGTTCGCGATAGAACTTCTGGCCTGCCCTGCTTCAAGTGTCCTGTCAGAACACTTGTCACTGACAAGAGAAGTCGCCTCGGTCAAAAAAGTGTTGATTACCTCACCTTCATAAAGATGAATGAGGCATGGATCCCGAAGGGACTGACAGTGGGGGATACGTTTGACTAACAAAAGGCCTGATTACATGCCTTGGCCACAAAATGGTCCCCACGCTGCTGTATTTAATGTCTGCATGCCGGATGACTTTCGTGAATTCTCCACCACCAACTAGGGTTCAAGCCGCAATGTTTTAGTCACTTTTCTGCCTGGAAAACATCAACTTTTCCGGCCACTGCTACAATAGCGGCTGCAACAATGCCATTTTTTTTCAGGCATGTGTACATGCCAAATTTTTCTGTCCTATGGTGCAGCACTGTGGCTGCAAAAACAAACCAAAAAAAAAAAAAAGGCACATACAAGTGTCAATTCCCCTTCGTGATCGTTACCTTGTTGTGGT
This sequence comes from Bufotes viridis, assembly GCA_033119425.1. Lineage (NCBI taxonomy): Eukaryota > Metazoa > Chordata > Amphibia > Anura > Bufonidae > Bufotes > Bufotes viridis. The sequence goes on along the minus strand of CM065592.1, from coordinate 340,021,131 downwards.
GAAGGGGCTTGCGTATCACAATGAAGCAATCATCACCTTTATGAGTGTGTTGGCAATGTTGCCACACCCCAGATGATAAGGCCGTTGCTTCATTATGGTCAAACCAAAAGCGATCGAACGGCTGGATAATATTTCATAGAAAAAACATTAATTTACCTTTTTTTTTTTATATGTTGTATGGGTTTTTAATACATAAAATAAAAAATCATAATAAAATCTCTTAATAGTTTATTAGAAATGATGCAGACAATTAAAAAAATCCCCATCAATTCCAATACAAAGCAAGTACAGAGCTCAGAACTAAATTATTTCATGATGTCGTAATGGTTTGCTAATTCGACAATGGTTAATCAATTCGACCAGATAGGGTACGTAACAGGGATTAAACTGATAGGAATAGTACTAGTTAAGACACCACTCATATAGGGTGTCACAGCACATTGCTCTGTGCACGCGCAGTGCCCCAATTTGGGAGTAAGAGGACCGACCAAGCTGCTTTTTCCATCTCCCGGTTCCTGAAATCAATTCAGTTTGGTGTATGAGAGTTTGGTCTGTCACTGTGAAGGCAGTCGAAGGTACCCGGCCTAAAATTTTTTTCGCAAAAGGCAATCCCTGATATGGGACGTAACAGGGATTAAACTGATGAGAATAGTACTACAGAAAATACCACTCATATCGGGTGTGACAGTAAACGCAGACGCAGTCACCGTGGTTTAAAACAGAGTGGATGGAGCCAGCATTTTTTTAATCATCTCCCCGTTCGAAAAATCTATTCAATAAATGGCCCCCAGGTTGGGGACGTTAGAGGGATTAAACTGATGAGAATAGCACTACAGAAAATACCACTCATATCGGGTGTGACAGTAAATTGCACGGCGCAGACGCAGTCACCATGGTTTAAAACAGAGTGGAGGGAGCCAACGTTTTTTTAACCATCTCCCCGTTCGAAAAATCTATTCAATAAATGGCCCCCAGATTGGGGACGTTAGAGGGATTAAACTGATGAGAATAGTACTACAGAAAATACCACTCTTATCGGGTGTGACAGTAAATTGCACGGCGCAGACGCAGTCACCTTGGTTTAAAACAGAGTGGAGGGAGGCAGCATTTTTTTAATCATCTCCCCGTTCGAAAAATCTATTCAATAAATGGCCCCCAGGTTGGGGATGTTAGAGGGATTAAACTGATGAGAATAGTACTACAGAAAATACCACTCATATCGGGTGTGACAGTAAATTGCACGGCGCAGACGCAGTCACCAAGGTTTAAAACAGAGTGGAGGGAGCCAACGTTTTTTTAACCATCTCCCCGTTTGAAAAATCAATTCAATAAATGGCCCCCAGGTTGGGGACGTTAGAGGGATTAAACTGATGAGAATAGTACTACAGAAAATACCACTCATATCGGGTGTGACAGTAAATTGCACGGCGCAGACGCAGTCACCGTGGTTTAAAACAGAGTGGAGGGAGCCAACGTTTTTTTAACCATCTCCCCGTTCGAAAAATCTATTCAATAAATGGCCCCCAGGTTGGGGACGTTAGAGGGATTAAACTGATGAGAATAGTACTACAGAAAATACCACTCATATTGGGTGTGACAGTAAATTGCACGGCGCAGACGCAGTCACCGTGGTTTAAAACAGAGTGGAGGGAGCCAGAATTTTTTTAATCATCTCCCCATTCGAAAAATCTATTCAATAAATGGCCCCCAGGTTGGGGATGTTAGAGGGATTAAACTGATGAGAATAGTACTACAGAAAATACCACTCATATCGTGTGTGACAGTAAATTGCACAGCGCAGACGCAGTCACCGTGGTTTAAAACAGAGTGGAGGGAGCCAACGTTTTTTTAACCATCTCCCCGTTCGAAAAATCTATTCAATAAATGGCCCCCAGATTGGGGACGTTAGAGGGATTAAACTGATGAGAATAGTACTACAGAAAATACCACTCATATCGGGTGTGACAGTAAATTGCACGGCGCAGACGCAGTGACCATGGTTTAAAACAGAGTGGAGGGAGCCAGCATTTTTTTAATCATCTCCCCGTTCGAAAAATCTATTCAATAAATGGCCCCCAGATTGGGGACGTTAGAGGGATTAAACTGATGAGAATAGTACTACAGAAAATACCACTCATATCGGGTGTGACAGTAAATTGCACGGCGCAGACGCAGTGACCGTGGATAAAAACAAAGGGGAGGGAGCCAGAGTTTTTCTTAACCATCTCCCCGTTCGAGAAATCAATTCAATTCACCTTTTGGGGACCCTTGGTGTTGTACATGGCTGGGTGGAGGAAGAAACCTTCAATGACATCACCGGGACGTGGCTAGCTTGGTATCCAACCTTGTGCAAATGGGGAGTTTGGGGTTGTGCAAATGAACTGTTTGCGGTTGTTTGCGGTGCATTAAAAGCGGAGTTTGGTCTGTCAATGTCTGTGAAGCGGGCGTAACCCTTACACTACCTGATCGATACAACATCATACCTGATCGTATACACACACTGGATGTTTTAAAGCACGTTATTCCAAACAATTTAGGAATGTTAGTTGATTTATGCCCTTTATGGATTAAAACCCGACTCTGCGTCCACTACGTAATTTTCCATGGGAGTTTTGCCATAGATCCCCCTCCGGCATGCCACAGTCCAGGTGTTAGACCCCTTGAAACAACTTTCCCATCACTATTGTGGCCAGAATGAGTCCCTGTGGGTTTTAAAATTCGCCTGCCAATTGAAGTCTATGGCGGTTCGCCCGGTTCGCCCGTTCGCGAACATTTGCGGAAGTTCGCGTTCGCTGTTCGCGAACGGAAAATTTTATGTTTGCGACATCACTATTCAGTGTTAATCGGTTTATGGATTTCTATTAATACCCTCCTCCAGTCCCTTTCTCCAAGATAAATCATTTCTTAGATAAACTAACTGTTTCTACTTTGACAACTTCTCAACTGGAAATCCTGAACATGCCCCTCACGAAACTTTCTTCATATTGCCTTTCAAATAACTATTATGCTGTAAATCATTTCAGAGCATACTGCCCCCTCATATTTATTCATATTCTGCAAACTGGATTTATGAAAACTACCCTTTACGGGTATCTGACTCCTGACCAACTAAGCCATACATTCCCCGGAGCTTCTCATCTTTGCTGGAGAAATTGTGGGGGAAAGGAACTCTACTTCACATATTATGGTCATGCCCTAAGATGCAGAACTTAAGTTTTTCAACTTCTCTCTACTGTTTTGAACTTCCTGTCCTTCCCTCACAGGGCCAGGACAACGGATAGGTGAGGATAGGCACCTGCCTAGGGCGCCACCTCACTACCTCTAAAGTGGGGACACACATTTACTTTAATTGAAAAAAAAAAACTTTCTAATTTAACTAATCAGTACTTCTCTTCTGGAAGAGCTCATTAGTACAGGAAGCCCAGGGAACGGAGAGTATGGAGCTCCTAGTGCTAGAAGTACTCTCTATTTTGTTTCCTAGTCTTCATCTTCTCCAGGTTATAGCAGGTGAAAGGGGTTTAAATTAATGTGTGGTCAGATATGGGGTCTGTATGAATTTGGGGGGCTGATTTGGGCCTGTTTGAATTTTGGGTCTGATTCAAGGGTCTAATCTGTAAAAATGTTTGGGCTTATCAGGGGTTAAATTTGGAAGAGTTCAATAGTTTCGTCATCTGTTAATTTTTAAGTCGTTCTAGAGGTTTCTATTAATTTTGGAGTCTGATCTAGGAGTCTATTAATTTTGAGGTCTGTCTGGAGTCAGTATTGATTTTTGGGTCTAGGAGTGTCTGTCTAAAGGTTTTTATCATTTTAGGCTTGGAGGTAAGTATTCATATTGGGGTTTGCCTGGGTACGTCATGTACATCATGGAGGCAAGTGAGGCAAGTACGTCATGGAGGCAAGTGACTTGCCGCATTTTGACTTACTATTGTATCATGGTGATCAAGCTGGCACCAGAGCAGTGTGCGCACCATCACTGCAGGGACCTGGCAGTCCATGATAGTTGGGCCCTTGCTGTATTCGCCGGCATCGGCTTTTACAGCCCTGACCACGGCATAGAAGGTGCATGTGGCGGGTGACGGAGCCCATCGGGTCCCCGCGCTGCTGTGGCGGGGACCCGATGGGTGACAGACTAGGCAGCCCGATGCCATGCAAAGGCTGCCCAATGCCTTGCATGGCTTCGGGATCTGCCTTCTATGGGGGCTGAGGAGATCCAGCCCCAGGCTGGGTCTCCTAGGCAACCTGTTAGTGTATTACTCAGTGTAATACACGAACAGGCAATGCAGTACAATATAGATGTATTGTAATGCATTTCAGAGGGGATGAGACCCTCAAAAGTTGAAGTCCCAGACTGGGACGGAAATAAAGTTTAAAAAAGCAAAAAAAAAAAGTTGTTTTTTTTTCCCCAATCTTTATTTATTATTATAGAAAATTTGCAGTTTACATGTTTCCATATTCAATCACAGAAGATATTCATTTTATCAACCAATAATGGAAAACAATACAATACACAAAAATATCAAATCCTTAACACCCCTCTTCCCCTCACGACTGTCTGTGTGCTATATTCAAGATCCCATCATTTCAGGTATCAAGCCTTAACATGTGGAGGCTATTCTCTTTTCCCATTCGGCCCTGTTCAGGTTCCATCTATTCAGTTGCCTTGTCTTTATTCCTCTCAGTACTAACCCAAATATAACAAACTCCGGGGTTATAATAAGCTGCTTCTCATTTATTCCCAACCTATCGAATACCGATTTCCAGAAGTCGTCTATGTCGGGACAACTTAGCAAAACGTGCACATAATCAGCCTCACCACCATTACATCTTTTACAGTTGAAAATAGATCCTTTTCCCTGATATATCTTTGTTAGCATTTTAGGAGTATAATGCAACTTATGAGTAATTTTAAATTGTATCAGTCTGTGTGAACTTGAACTAAATACCACATGTGAATGTATATAGAGGGGCACTCCAATACCTGAGATCAAGGGATGCTGCATTCACATCAATTAACACTCATCAACATCAATTAACACTCATCAACATTTATTTCCACATAAAATAGCATACAAATGTTCCCATAAAAATGTGCAATAGTACACCACTAGTCCCTTGATTCAAGGGCTCGCTACCAATTGTAGATGCTATACGAACGTGGATATTGTGCCAGAATTGATAATAAATTGTGCTACTGGTCTTATGTCTTTAAACAAATTCTTAGCACCATGTCCTACGTAAGATTGAATCGAATGTACGTTGTTAACGTAGTTAACTCCAATGGTATAGTATGTCCGCATCAAGGAGTACACAGTCCCGCCAGAGTAAAAGTATAACTTAAAATAAACTGGGTCACTTTACCAGTCTTGATCCCGTATTTTCGCTAGCTTGACTCACCACGGCATCCCGTGTGGTCTCTTGCTAGAGTTTGCAGCGTCTCACGTGACTCAACTCTGTTCTACGTCACTAGGGTCTGGCGTCTCACGTGACCTAACGTTTGTTATTCCGTAGTCGGGCATCTCACGTGACTACTCCCCGCTCTCTGTTTGAAAAAATAGCTTGGCTATGATAAGAGCTATTCTTCTGGCCCTTCAGTCGGATAAGAGATTTTGTGGGGCAGTCCTCCGCACAATTGTAAAGTTCCACACGGGTATGACTTGCTCCAATAAAAAGTAGATAAAAAATATATAAATATCGCTTGCTGTCCCACTCCCTCTATATACATTTTTTTTACAGTTTGAATTCAAGGTTGCAGGTGAAACCAGAGGTGAGCACCTGGTTCTGCTTTGATTATTGAGTGAGCCGCCCATCTTCCATTTTTTGAATTTCTGTATATAGTCTTCCAATCAATATCTCGATTCCCCAATTCTACTTCCCATTTCTTCTCACTCTTAAACTTTTAATCAGTTTACCAATCTCCCTTAACAATTTCTTGTAAATTAGTGACATTTTAACCCTACCTACACCCTACCACTAGCCTTAGTGACCTGAAAACAATAATCTAAAAGGGCCTGCTCCCGGACTGTGGCATGTGCTAATTGTGCAAATCTAAACAAATCCATCTTTTCTGATCCACAGTGTATAATTTCCATTTGGGACTTTAAGCCCCCTTCTGTGAACACCTGTTATACCTTAATGATGCCATTTTTTCCCCAATATTGAAAATCTTTTATTTTACTAAATTCTTCCAGAGACAAGTTATTCCATATCGGGGAGAAATGGAGCGAGGTCCGGAATTCTAAAATGTTTCTCAATTTATTCCACACTTTTTGCAACATTTTGCCTATAGGACACTTTGAATCGCCCTGTCCCATTTGGCCCGACTCCAACATGGAACAGATGTTATCCCACTTCGCCTTATGAGCGAGGTGTAGATACCATTCAAGCCCATTACTGTAGGAGTTAAGGCACCATTGGATCTGGGCACTCAAAAAATATCCCATATATTGAGTTAGCGCTAGCCCCCAATTTGCCTCTGACAGACAGAGGTAACTATATTTAATTTGCGCTCTCTTTCTTCCCCAAATCAAAAAATTAAACTCCCTCTCTATATCAGAAAAAGTATCTTCCCCTACCCAGATGGGAACCACCGTCAGTACATGTAAAATTGATGGTAAAAGTACCATTATCACCAAGGCAATTCTGTCAACCTGGGAGATCACCTTTTTCTGCCATGCCCTTACTTTATCCTTTATTTTGGCCAATACAGGTTTGATATTATTTTTAATATAGTCCTCCAAATTGACCCCTATCTTAATACCTAGATAATCCAGATGATCTTTTTTTCGGGGATCTTTAATTGCGATGAACCATTTCTCCAGTTAATCTCCCCCAAAGGCAATAGTTTCGATTTAGCCCAGTTAATATCAAACCAGGATATCTGGCCATACACTTTCAACAGCTGCATTACAGACGGGACATCCTTTCTTGTGTCTTTCAAAAAGAACAGAATATCATCCGCGTATAGACTCAATTTATCCCCAGCCGAGGTCCCCCCATCCCCTCCAGGCTCGCATCAGCTCTCACCTTACATGCCAAAGGTTCTAAGTAGATCGTGAACAGTAGAGGAGACAGGGGGCACCCTTCTCTGGTCCCCCTCGGGGTAATCCTGACTCCATCCCATTAATTGTAACCCTAGCTCTGGCGTTCATATATAATAATTTAGTCAACTCAATAATTTGAGCCCCAAGAGTCATCCGTTTCATCACTTTCCATAGGAAGGGCCATTCCACCCTATCAAACGCTTTGGTAGCGTTCAAAGACAGGATAGAACCTGGCCCTCCCCTACTGCACTGGACATTTAAAAATGCCCTCCTTATATTATTTTGGATTGTTCTACCTGGGATGAATCCGGACTGATCCGGGTGGACCAACCTTTGAATGACACCTTTCAGACGGTTAGATAAGGCGAGATTGGCCGATAAGAGCCGATCTCCTCCATATTCGCACTTTTTTTGGGGATTAGACTGATAATCACTTCGCTGAGGGAAGATGGCATGCAACCTGCGGCCATGGATTCTTGCATTACCTGACTTAGAATTGGAAATAAAACACCCCCATATATTCTATAGACCTCAAATGGCAGGCCGTACGACGCTGGCAATGTATTTCCTGATATATCATTAATAGCTCTATGAAGTTCTTCTATATTCATGGGGGCATTAATATCCAGACTATCTTGTTGGAATAACTCTGGAAGCCTAGCTTGATCTAGATAGCTGTCTATATCTTCCGCCTTCCCTAGATATTCTGAGCGGTACAGGGCAGCAAAATAATTCTCAATAGAACTCGTTATTTCCCCCGGGTCTTCCGTACTTCCATGCTCTGTTTTTATTAGTTTACTATAGTGTTTCTCTTTTAGATTGGCTACTACTAACATTGCCAAAAGACTGCTTGGTTTGCCCCCTTCTGTATATCTCTTGAACCCCCTGAAAAATAACTTCTGTTGGGCCTTTTCTTTTAAATATCCGTTATAGGCTTCTCTAGCCTCCCTCAGAGTATTTCTGGATTCTTCATCTGGGTTTCCTATATAATTCTTCTCTGCAGTTCTGATTTCATTCTGCAAACACTGTTCTCTCTCAAAAAAAGCAGATAGTTTACTCTATATCTTGCTAAAATACAATCCCCTCAAGTATGCTTTCAGGAAGTCCCAGACATAATGTATATGAGTACTATTCTGATTGAACAGCCAAAACTCAGTTATTCTCTCAGCAATGGAATCCTGATCTCCTTTTACCCTAATCCAATGTGCATTAAGAGTAAACCTCTTAACCCTACTAATCACTTCATTACTCTTAAAAGATACTACAATAGGGGTATCATCTGATACTCCCTATGCTGCATACTCCATCTTAACTATCTGTGTCGCCATCAGCGGGTCTGTCAAAGCCAAATCTATTCTAGACATTGTTCCACGTGAGGAGCCATAGCACGAGAATGCCTTCTTCTCCCTATACAGATACGTCCAGACATCAATTAAGCCAAGCTCCCTGCATAGGCTCCCCAACGTGGAGCAGCGTCCTGTTTCCTTCTTCACCCTATGAGAAATCAATATTCTATCCAGTGTCTCATTGAACACTGCATTAAAATCTCCCGCAATGATGGTTTGACATTTTTCCCTAACCGCTATAAATGTCGCAAATTGCGTAAGAACAAAAGTTGTAAAGGGAGGGGGGATGTAAATGCTATTATCGTCAAGACCCCAGTCCATCGTCCATATATAAAGACAAATCTGCCTTTTTTATCCGTTCTGGAGTCAATCAGCTCAAAATACACTCCTCTGTGTATATACACACTAACATCCCTTGAATAGGATGTGTAATATGAGTGGAATTCATATTTTGCCCATTTCCTTTTAGATATCTTACCACCTTCTGAGCTTGCGTAGGTCTCCATAAGTCCAACTATCGCAGGCAAATACCTAGCCAGCTGATCAAAAACTATTCCAGGATTATTCCAGGAAATTATTCCAGGAAATTAATTTCCGTCCCATGCTATCATCTTAGAGCAGAGCCTCCATAATTGTCTACACCTTTAACAATGCCCTCCTTATCAGATACTATTGTATGGAACACAGACAGTCGTGATACCCTCCTTCCCAACCCCCAAAAACCGTCAACCCCCCCCCCCCTCCTCCCTTCACTCCTCCTTGATTCATGATGGTGCTGTACCTCATAAACCTCTTCCAATTCGTCCCCCATCACCCCAACCCCCACCGCGCACCCTGTTACTTTGTACCTTCCTATTTAATCTATCTCTCTTCCTTCTTTTCTCCTCCATCCCTTCCCCTTCTCTCCCACCAAATCTGCCCACTCCATGGCTTCCCCCGGGGTATGATAAAAGGAAATCTTATCACTATAAACAACTCGTAGGGTAGCCGGATATAACATAGCATATTGTATATTCCCTCTTTGCAATCTCTTTTTAATGACCTGATATTCCCTTTTATTTTGGGTTTCCCTGGAGAAATCGGGATAGAACTGAATCTTATGACCGTTATATTCAACTTCCTTTAACTCTCTCTTTCTGTTCAAAATCCAGTCCCTATCTCTTTCACTCAACATCCTAATTAGGATAGCTCTAGGTTGACTACCGACTGACGGCTTTTTAAAGGGAATCCTATGAGCTCTCTCTACCGTAAATAAATTAGAGTTATGATCAGTACCCAGAACTTTTTCCAGCCACTCTTGAATAAAGCCCGTTGTGTCAGGTCGCTCAACACCCTCTGGGAAGCCCGCTATCCTGATATTATGCCTCCGAGATCTGTCTTCCAGGTCTGTCACCTTATTGGCCCTGATCTAATTTCTCTATTTTTCTTTCCATTACCATGACCGCCTATCTTATTGACTGAACCTCTACCATGGTTTCCATTACTTTTTAACTCATTTCCTTCACATCCTCCCTAATAAAAGATATCAGTTTGTAATGATGCCAGCCTAGTGGTTACATCTTTCACTGAGGTATTTGTTATTTGGACCACCTCAAAAATATCCATAATTTTTTTTTCCAGTATACTAAGCTGATCTTCTTTGGCCAATACCTGGAGCCGAGACTGAGCATCTACCAACAGTGGGGTGCCCGTTTCATCCACCGGGTCAGTCGACCCTTTCTGGAGGTCTCTATTTTTCGAAGTAGTGGAGTTCAAAAAAATTTCCATCTTAGATTGTGGACTGGACATACCCCCGCTTCTTGGAGAGGATAGCGCCGTATATTTTCTGCTGCTTTTTGGTGGCATCTTCCCCACTTTTTTTTTTTCACCTTAACTTCCTCCTGCCCTTATTTCAACCCTCCCTTCTTAGCTCTTTCTTTTATTCCTTCAACGGCCCACAACCCACTTCTTGTCCCCAATCCCCTCTTTCTTCTCCCCCATCAAGCCACGCTCCACTTTTCAGTCCCTTTCAATTAGCGGCATACACTTTGAGATTCAATACAATCTTAGCAATTCGCACTTAAGTGAATAAGAATAAATGGCAAGTTTATAAACAGCAGTACTTCATGAAAAGGAGGCAACCCTCAAGGAGATTTATCCAGTCAGTCTCAATTCATCAACATCCTGTTCCCAAATATGCATGTACGACCAAATTACAACTCAGCAGATCCCACTGCGCATAGCCAGATGTATTAGATCAGTTCCACTTTCTCCAATTTCTGCTCCAAATACTGCTTCAAACAAAATATATATATATTTTTTTCAACCTTCAATTTCAGTTCATCAAGAGTCTATTCCAAATTCACCAGTCTGGCTACGCGATTACAGATTATCAAAGTTCCACTCCACTCCAAAATAAACCGCTCAGAGAAGAGCTCCGCATTTAGCTTGCCAAAAGTACATCAACTTTATAATAAAGTAGAGTCAGCATAATAAGGATGTAAGGTTTCTGAGAGGATTTTTTTTTTCCGATTCTGGGGTCCCTCTCCACTCCCTCTCTCCACTTTCCCCCAGATTTCTCCCGGTCTTGCGGCCGATGCCTTCTACAATCTCTCCATTTAGCCCTCCTTACACACTATTTCCACAAGGTAAATAGAGATAGAGAGGGATGGTTATCAGTACAGGTCAGCTGCAGGCGGCCAAGTCCTCCATTCAGGCCTCCACTTACTCCAGCGTCCCCATTGCTACCACTGCATACTTCACATGCAGACACAACCTCTCCCTCCTGGCATCTCCAGGCTAAGATCCACCCGGTACCGGTGCGCTGCTGTTGCTCTGCTGCTGGCTACTGATGCCTCTCTCGTCTCCTCCTCAGCGGCGGTAGTATAACTCGGACAGTCCTCATTCAGTCTTCATTCGGCCTCTCTGAAAGGTCAGCCGACTGTGAGGGCTTGGCGTGGTGAAGCGCTGTGAGGGCTTTGCGTGGTGAACCACTACGCCGATCACGTGTTGATGCCGGGCACAGGAAGGGAGGGTGGGGGGGGGGAAACTGGAGATGGAAGACATTCCCAGGTGCGGATTGCGGTCGGGGAGGGGGCGTGGCACACCTACGTCCACTACGTCATGCCGCTTTAAAAAAAAAGTATTTTTAATTAAAAAAAAAAAGTTTCAAGTAAAAAAGAAAAAAAAGCCCCTTGCCCCTAATTTTATAATAAAAAATTGAAAAAAAAATGGAAAAAACACACATATTAGATATCATCGCATTCGTAATGACCGTAATTATAAATATATCACATGATCCATCCCGCCTGATAAACAACATAAAAAAAAGCCAATGTTGTCACCTTACATCACAAAAAGTGCAACACCAAATGAACAAAAGGGCATATGTCCCACAAAATGGTACCGATAAAACCGTCACCTCATCCTGCAAAAATTGAGCCCCTATGTAAGAAAATCGCTCAAAAAAACAAAATATATAGCTCTTAGAGCATGGAGACACTAAAATATCATTTTTTTTGTTTAAATACAAAAACAGTGCCAAAAAAGCAATTTTTTTATCACCTTATATCACAAAAATTGTAACACAAAGCTATCAAAAAGGCATATGCCCCCCAAAATAGTACCAATTAAACCGTCACCTCATCCCACAAAAAATGCGTATCTACCTGAGACAATTGGTCAAAAATTAAAACAACTATGACTTTTAGACAATGGAGACACTAAAATATGATTTTTTTTGCTTCAAAACTGTTATTATTGTGTTAAAGTGAAATAAAAAAAAAAAAGGAAGACATAATATGTATTGCTGCATCTATAACAACCTTCTCTATAAAAATATCACATGACCTAACCCCTCAGGTGAACACCATAAAATATAAAAATAAAAACAGTGCCAAAAATGCCATTTTTTGTCACCTCACATTACATAAAGTGCAAAACCAAGCAATCAAAAAGGCGAATGCCCCCCCAAAACAGTACCAATCAAACAGTCACCTCATCTAAAAAAAAAAAAAATAATAGACCTAGTTAAGACAATCGGTCACAAAATAAAAAAGCTATGGCTCTCAGACTATGGAGACACTAAAACATCATATTTTTTTTGTTACAAAAATGCTATTATTAAGTACAACTTAAATAAATGAGAAAAAGTATACATATTAGGTATTGCCATGTCTGTAACGACCTGCTCTAAATGTTACATGGCCTAACCCTCAGATGAACGCTGTAAAAATAAATAAATAAAAACTGTGCCAAAACAACCATTTTTTTGGTCACCTTGCCCCATAAAGTGTAATAATGAATGATCAAAAAATCATATGTACCCAAAAATTGTACCAATAAAAATATCAACTTCCTGCAAAAAACAAGCCCCTGCACAAAATGATCGGCAAAAAAAAAAAAGGCAGTCAGAGAATGGAGACACAAAAATATTTTTTTCCACAAATGCTTTATTATGTAAAATTTAAACAAACAAACAAAGTAGACATATTTGATATAATTGCATCCATAACGATCTGCTCTATAAAAATAGCATATGATCTACTCTGTCAGATAAAAGTTGTAAAAAATAAAAACGGTGTTAAAACAGACATTTTTTGTTACCTTGCCTCACAAAACAACTTAATATAGAGCAATTAAAAATCATATGTACCCCAAAATAGTACCAATAAAATTGGCACCTTATCCCCTAGTTTCCAAAATGGGGTCACTTTTTGGGAGTTTCTACTGTAAGGGTGCATCAGGGGGGCTTCAAATGGGACATGGCATCTAAAAACCAGTCCAGCAAAATCTGCCTTCCAAAAACCATATGGCTCTTTTTCTTCAGCGCCCTACCGTGTGCCCTTACATGAGTTTACGACCACATGTGGGGTGTTTCTGTAAACCGCAGAATCAGGGTAATAAATATTCAGTTTTGTTTGGCTGTTAACCCTCAATGTGTTAAAGAAAAAAAATGGATTAAAATGGAAAATCTGCCCAAAAAGTTAAATTTAGAAATTTCATCTCCATTTTACATTAATTCTTGTGGAACACCTAAAGGGTTAAGAAAGTTTATAAAATCAGTTTTGAGTAACTTCAGGGGATTTTTTTCTAGAATGGGGTCATTTATGGGGAGTTCCCCTACGTAAGCCCCACAAAGTGACTTCAGACCTGAACTGGTCCTTAAAAAGTGGGTTTTGGAAATCTTCTTATAAATTTTAAGAATTGCTTCTAAAATTCTAAGCCTTCTAACGTCCTAAAAAAATAAAATGACATTTACAAAATGATGCCAACATAAAGTGTACATATGGGCAATGTTCAGTAATAAATATTTTATGAGATATCGCTTTCTGTCTTAAAAGCAGAGAAATTGAAATTTTCAAAATTTAAAAAAAAAATGTAAATTTGGGATTTTTTCATAAATAAAGGTGAAAAATATTGACTCAAATTCATGACATCATGAAGTACAATGTGTCACGAGAAAACAATCTCAGAGTGGCTTGGATAAATAAAAGTGTTCCAAAGTTATTACCACATAAATTGACGCATGTCAAATTTGCAAAAAAGGGCCTGGGCAGGAGGGAAAATTTTGTTGAAAGTTGATTGGAATGTCATAAAATAATAAAAGTAGTGTACACTTTCTGATCACCACTATTCTCCTCCCGCTGCTTACTGTGTTCTCACTGTTTACTGTACTTCAAAGTTTCTCTCGACTCAGACATGTGACTGCGATAGCCAGTGGTTGCAAAACAAGTGTAGAGGAACAGTATGGTATGATTACTTTTATTATTTTATCACATTCTCAGCAGTTTAAAAGAAAACTAATGTGGGCACAAGAGGCAGCAGGGGGAACAGTATATGTGGAAGCTACAGATGGCAATTTTTAAAGGGGCACCTGTATAGGAGATTGTTTGCTATAAAGGATGGGGATGGACTGCAAAAGCAATGAATGAAGGCAGAGGTGTAATATTAATATCCTGGGCACTCATGCAAAATCTGTAAAAGTCCCCATCTACACTGTGCCAAAGATGTCTGCACAGGAAACTCTGCCATCTTCAGGATAAATTACCATAATGGTCTCAACCGAATGGAGAAGATAAGGAAAGTGTACAACTCAAATCTGTGGAGATGTCACCTGTAAGTCACTGGATTTACATTTGCTATACCTGTGATAACTCTTTATTAGAAATTAAGGCTTTTATTACACTGGCTTATGGTCGGCCATATCTGGCTTCGAAAAACTGCCACTGATTACCCAAAAAACAACCAATTGCTTGTTCATCAGGCAATCAAGATTTTTGAAAAGGACCTGTCACCACTCCTGACATGCCTATTTGAATAGCTTCATACATTCCCCATGTAATAACAATTCTGAAGCATCTAGTCTTATGTCTGTATGTTGTAACATTGCTTTATTATTTCTACTAGAAGTTATGAATAAATTACTAGATGTCTGCAGTACGGTTTGGGTTGCGTCCCTGCATAGTCCCACTCTATCCAATCAGTGCTGCCATTTTCAGACTTCGCAAGTACACACCCCCAACTGGTTACCACCCCTCTGTACCCATACTGCAGACTGCTAGCAATTCGTTAATAACTTTTAGTAGAAATAATAAAGGAATGGCACAACATGGAGCCATAAGAATAGATGCCTCAAAAGTGTTATTACATGGGGAATACATAAAGCTATTAAAGCATGTCAGGAGTGGTGACAGGTCCTCTTTAAGCCGGCAAAAAAAAAATCATTTTTTTCCGGTGGCCGATTGTGCTGTCTAATCACGCTCTGCTACTGGCAAACAATGGGTCAATATGGGGACGAGCAATGGCATTAGAGATCGCTCACCCCCATACTGTGGAGGAGATTCAATGATAGTTTGTTATGGTTTGAAAACCTCAATAAAAAGATTGGCAATAAAATTGCAACATTAGAGATCTTACACAGTTCTTACACAATTCTGTAACAAATAAGGCTGCAAAATATACAAATATAAATTATTAATCGATGTTATTAGAAGTTCATTTTTTTGTCCCCCTACTAAAAATGAACACAGAGAAGCCTGTTTGGATACAGTACACAGGAGGCTTAGGGGCAAATTATAGTACTAAAAGTTAATAAAATATTATCTTTTTACAAAAAAAACACTAAATCAGTTTTACAACAAAATATACATTATTGCACAATAGTATCTTCTCCTGTAAGCTAGAAATGCCAGTCAATGGACAAATAAATGTACAGTGCACTTTTAGGAAATTGTTTGTTTTAGTTTGGCTCCTTGGACCTGAACCTGACCCAAACTCGACCCCGAACCCAAGCCCCATTTAAGTCAATGAGGACCCGAAATTTGGGGCACTAAAATGGCTCTAAAAAAGTAATGGAAAGGGCTAGAGGGCTGGAAATTCAAGCAACATTGAGGTAAGAGTAGGACAAGTGCCATGCAAACAAATTTGGATAGGGAAATAACTTAAAATAACATACAATACATAAAAATTAAAAATAAATGTTCTAAACGAGTGAGCGACAGTGGCACCAGCCACCATGCAAACAGAGGATGTGGCAGCAACGCCACCACATCTTTCACTGTCACCAAGCATCTCCACACTATACCATGGAAGCGTTCAGCTGTCCATCTCCCAAACACTGGAGAGAAAGAAAAATAGAAAGAGGAATACCCCCCTACCCACCCGTGATCCCTGGCCCTGAATGCCAGGATTTCTAAATTCCTGGTGCTTTGAAATGCTGTCATTCTGTCTGTTGGAGATGAATGAAGACTGTTAAAAAACTTATGGCGGTGGCTGTCCCACTGTACGTGGTTCCCAGCGCCACTACTTTTCCATGCGAGCCATCCCTTCCCTGCACAACCAAGTGGCGGACAAAATCAGGTGCGCACTGCGCAATGCCATTCGTGCCAAGGTCCACAAAACCACCAATATGTGGATCGGAAAGCACGGGCAGGGAAGTTATATCTCCCTAACAGCACACTGGGTGAATGTAGTGGCGGCTGGGCCAGAGGCAGATAGTAGTTTGGCACATGTCCTTCCGCCTCCGAGGATTGCAGGGCATTTCTCTTTGCCTCCTGTTGCTGCTTCCTCCTTCTACTCCGATTCCTCCTCCTCTACCACCTTCTCATCCGCTCAGCATAACACCTTCACGACCAACATCAGCACAGCCAGGGGAAAACGACAGCAGGCTGTTCTGAGACTCATCTGTTTGGGGGACAAACCACACAGCGCGCAGGAGCTGTGGATGGGCATCGAACAACAGACCGATGAGTGGTTGGTGTCACTGAGCCTCAAGCCCGGCCTGGTTGTGTGCAATAATGGGCAAAATCTCGTAGGAGCTCAGGGCCTAGCCGGCTTGACACACATCCCTTGACTGGCACATGTGTTGAATTTGGTGGTGCAGAAATTCCTGAACACCTGACAGTGAAAATCAATTCAGTTAATCCTGCTCTTAGATTCTGGTGGGACAAATTCACTTTTATTGGTGCTCAAGGACCCCTGCGGCCTGGGCTGCAGATGTTACAGGCAAATAATTTTATTAAATTTGTCGGTTAGATTGTTGGGTAACATTTAGACTTCCCCCCTACCCTCCCCCCTTTCACTCAAACCACTCATCAATGCCCATTCATAAACTATTTACAAATTTACTTATAAACATATTTAAAAAACTATAAGTCAGATAAGCTAAATAAACAAACAAAACTATATACATGCCTTACACTTAACTTATAAGTCCAGTCATATACAAGTGACTTGGAGGGTGGGTTCCTGCACCAACATAGGCCAGGTACAAAATTCTCCAGCCAGGGCACAGTTCTGGAGGAGGAGGAAGAGGAGGAGAAGAAACCGTGTTCACAGCAGGGTTGCACCCAAAGCAGCTCATGGCCATCACTTGAGCATGGCTGGGGGGAAACAGAGGACACAGATGATACACCTCCCACAGAGGACAGCTTGTCGTTGCCTCTGGGCAGCCTGGCAAACATGAGTGACTACATGCTACAGTGCCTGCAACGACTGCCGAGTTGCCTACATTCTAACTTGTGCAGATTACTGGGTTGCCACCCTGCTGGATCTCCGTTACAAGGACAACATGCTGTCCTTAATTCCGTCACTGAAACGTGATCGGAAGAAGCAAACGCTGGTAGTCGTGCTGCTGATGGCATTCACACCTGACACCAGGGGCTTAGTGGAAGCACAAGGCTAAAGCAGAGGAGGAGGAAGAGGTCACCGCCCGCACCTCAGAAGGCATGGTTAGCATGGCCGAAATGTGGAAAAGCTTTGTCACCACACCACAACAACCAGCACCACCAGAAGATATGGAACGTCTTAGTAAGAGACAGCATTTCAGCAAAATGGTGGAATAGTGTCTCTGCACACGCCTACACGTACTGACTGATGGATCTGCCCAGGGTCGTAGCTACAGCGGAAGCAGGAAAAGTGGCTGCTTTGGGGCCCTGACCCAGAAGGGGCCCATCCAGGAGGAGGAGTACTAAAAGACTTTGTCAGGGCCCGCTCAACAGTATCATACAATGAAATTATATACAGTGGCAGTATAGAAAGTGTAAAAAACGGATGGAACAGCTGCCAGGCCTGGTCTGAGAGAGTGATCTTTAGTAGCCACAAGAATGAGGGAGGCATGAAAGGAAGGGGTTGTGAAAAAATTACTGGTGGAGGGTGGCTTCATTCAAAAATTTGCTGTTGGGCCCATTCATTTATAGCTACGCCACTGGGTCTGCCGCATTCAACTTCTGGGTCTCCAAATATACCAGCCTCACCCAACCATTGTTACACTACAGCGCATTTACTCTTTGTTTTTTGTTTTTTTTAAATTTCCCAATGTTTTGGGGGTTTTATCCCAATTTATAAAAAAAAAAAAAGAAAACAAAACACATTGTTGTTGGCGACTACCTTTGGCTTCACAGCCAAAAAAGGCTTTATGTCAGGCAACAATGTAACCGCCAATTGTAATGAATTAAGTTCCCTGCCTGTTATGCAGTGCAGGGGTACTTTGAAAGGAAGAAGGGGTACAGATCAGCCAACAATCTGAACGCCACCTAATTTACAGAATATATTTCCCAGTCTAGTAAGCAGTGCAGGGGTACATTGAAAAAAAGAAGGGGTACAGATCACTCAACAATCTGAAGGCCACCTAATTTACTGAATATATTTCCAAGTCAGGTATGCAGTGCAGGGGTCCTTTATAGCCCAATAATGTAACAGACGATTTTTAGAAATTTACTTCCCTGTCACCTATGCAGAGCAGGGATTTGTATACGGCAAAGCTGGAAAAATGTCACCCACCAATGTAACAGACGATTATTAGAAATTTACCTCCCTGTCACCTATGCAAAACAGGGGTTTGTATACTGCAAAACTGGCAAAATGTCACCCACCAATGTAACAGATGATTTTTAGAAATTTACCTCCCTGTCACCTATGCAGAGCATGGCTTGGTATATGGCAAAACTGGGATAATGTTAATATCACCCAATAATGTAACAGACAATTTTTACAAATTTACCTCCCTGTCACCTATGCAGAGCAGGGTTTTGTATACGCCAAAAAGGTTAAAATGTCACCCACCAATGGAACTGATGATGATACAAATTTATGTCCCTGTCACCTATCTAGCACACCAATGGAATAGATGATTTTATAAATGTATGTCCCTATCACCTATTAGCTCAAAAAGTGTCTCTTTTTCTAGCACCAATGTAAATGCAGTAAGTTGCGGTTGTATTATACTGTCAGAAATGCAGCGTAGCACGCAAATTTGCTATCTAGCACCAAAAAATTAGCTTTTTTTATAGCAGCAATGTAACTGTCTTGCAAAAAAAATTGTGCTTTTTCATATCAGCAAGGTAACTGCAGTATTTAACGTTTTTTTGAATGGTCAATCACCACCATCAGGGGAAAAGCTAAGAACGAAGGGTTCACTTAGATAACATCTTTAGAGGAGAGGACATGTGGCACAGTGGGTTCACACCTGCTGGATTGTGACACACTGAACCAGTGAGGACCGTAATCTAATGGTGGTAGCACTGACTAGTGAATATTCGAATTGTGAATTTTTACAGTATACAGTGTTCCAGCAGAGAATTATTTGTATTTGGGACAAATTTAACTAGTTTTAGGCACCTCTGTGTGTGCGTTCAATTCACTGTCAGGGATCAGAGAGGAAGGAAAGAGGGTGCACTCTGACTCCACCCTCAACCCCTGTCCCTGCCTACTTACACTACCCGCCCTAGGCGACGGGGCATAACTGGGCGACGGTCCCTTACTTAACTTAAGTGCACAGAGGAAAGATAAGAAAGGTCAACAAGCCAAAGATCAGAACCAGGAGAAGCGGGCAGTACAAATGGAGCGGCCAAATGCAAGGTCAACAGTCAGAGCCGAGATCAAATCCAGGAAAGCAAATACATGCAAAGGATGAGATGAAGTCGAGGTCAAAGAACGAGCCAAGGTCACAAGGTCAGGAGGTCAATCAGAATAAGCAGCTGCAGACTAGAACCAAAGGACAAGGAAGCACCAATGGACCAGTATCACAGGCAACCTGTAGCTAGCAGGTTGCCTGTATTTATAGTGGGGAGGGAGGGTCACATGACCGACAGACAGATAAGCCGAGCACCGAATGATCAGCTCGGCCCTCAAGGCAGACCTAGGAGCAGGGAGCCTCCCATCTAACAAGCTGCCCTGGGAATGAGGCTGAACCAGGATCTCTCTGCTCCACGCCATCAAGCTCCCGCTGAGGAAGGTAATTCATTGAACGAAACGTTCGGGATACTTTATACATGTGGCTAATTATGCACTTTCTCCAACCTGGATGTATGTAATGAACCCACCATTGGAATTTTGCACAAATAGAATGTGACACTTTTTGCAAGAATAACGGAGTGCTGTGAAATAATTCTATATACAGTATTCCAGCAGAGAATTATTTGTATTTGAGATGCATTTAACTACTTTTGAGCACATCTGTGTGTGCGTTTAGGCTGCGGCCATATATACAGGATGCCAGCAGATAATTATTTGTATTTGGGACAAATTTAACTAGTTTTGGGTGCATCTTTGTGTGCGTTCAAACCACAAACGTTAAATACAGTATTCCAGCAGAAAATTATTTGTATTTGGGACACATTTAACTACTTTTGGGCACATCTGTGTGTGTTTTGGCCGCAACCGTATATACAGTACTCCAGCAGGGTATTATTTGTATGTGGGGCAAATTTAACTCTTTTGTGCCAAATATACTGTACATACTGTGGATTTCTGCGACAAATACTCTACCACATTTGAAAAGAGTGTCTGTTGTGCCAATCTAAATAATCTGTGCATAATCTAGTGTCCATATTCTGTTCCATTACTGGGGCATATACTGACTCAAATTTAAAATCTGTGTGTCTTGCGAAAATCGAAATAATCTAGTCCAAATATGGTGTCCATAGCGCGTGGCTCTCTGTTTCAAATACAGAACCACATGTGAAAACAGTGTATTTTGGGGAAAAGTAAAATATTTGTCCCAGATCTACTGTGTGTGCATTTTGTAAGAAAATTGGACCCTTAGCTAGGTACCCCTGGTACCGGACTCCAGTGGTCAGCTTGGGTTAAGTCTTAGTGGTACCAGGAGAGATATTTCTCAGTAGCAAACAAATGACAGACACACACACACCGGTATCACTGAGAAATACTCTAACTTTATTGAGGGTGGGGTAACACATATATAGCAAGGGGGAGGAGGGAATCAACAGCCAATAAGATGAAGATGCACATACTATATGAAAAGTTAATGTTACAAAGAAATTGACCTTTGCTACATTTCTTAGAAGTGAGTAACAAGATGAAAATAAGGGGATGTAGCCAGAACATCCACAGCTCAAGGCCTCAGACGCATAGCTTACTGTGTTAACCCTTCAAATTTCATACATATCCCTAACATTTACTGTACTTCATCCGCAGACGGTGTATGGTAGTCTGTGACATTATCAGAGCTACATCCCCTAAGTAAAGTGTGCGCATCCAAAATACCTGTTTTAGTATTAAGAAGGCAGCCAGTACGGGACGTGGAAGTGGCCGCGATGCTGATAGTTCATGCAGAGGCTGTTGCCCTGGGCTCAATGAAGCAGAGTAAAATAATGTAGCTGAGGGCATCCAGGTGCACTAACCCTCTAAAACTGTGAAGGCGATGATTAGAGATTGATTGCCCAAACTGCAACCACAAACACACTTATTTATCGCAAAGTGCCCACACGATCATTTACCCTGAATACTACAGTTCAATATAGTATATCTCCCATGTTCCTTATTATTTAGCTATAATAGCCTGCCTACAGTCAATGTGCTGTCTGTTCCATTCATGGCGTACCCAACGCAGATGAATGGCAGGAAAATTATAAGGCATATTTGTGCACCATAGACTTTTTTAAGGGTAAGGGTGCCCACAGAGAGGGCTCTGAATGTCGTCTCTGGCACCTGTGTAAGAATTTTGTTGACCCTATAAAACATTATGAGCGAGGGCAGCCTAAAAAGCATGTTGATATGATGGAGGAAGAGGAGGAGGAGGAGAAGGATGAGAAAAGGAAGATTGAACTATATAACCTTTTTTGTGGTGGCAGAGGTGTATGAGAATAAAGTGTATTCAGTACATTATAAACAACACATTTAAAGTACCTTTATGTTCAGCCGCTTTCATCTGGTGGAGTAGAGAATTCAGGGGCAATCCAGGCCCCATTCATTTTTATGATAGTCAACCTGTCAACATTTTCAGTTGACAGGCACATGCGCTTATCTGTTATTATGGCCCCAGCGGCACCAAATACCCTCTGTGACAAAATGCTGATGGCAGGGCATGCCAGCACCTCTGAAGCGTAAAGAAGACAAACTGAGGGTGGTCTGGCTATCATCCTGTTTTCTGTGTTTGACTTTTTGTTGGTTATGGTTTGAGTTACAGTTTATGACTAGACTGTAAGATATGTTATTATTGTTATTTATTTTGTTATTTAGGAGTTATTCAACAGGCCATGCCATTGTTTTACCACCACTGTTGTATGTTATGTTTGTATTTTATAGTAATGTGTAAGTTTTGGATGATGTTTTAGTGAATACAATGTATTCACTGAGGAAAATAATTCTGAATGTAAAAATAAATTCCCCATTAAAAGTGTCCTGTATGACCCAAAAAGAAATACAACAGCAACTTAAAAAGATTAAAATAGACAAATCACCAGGACCGGATGGCATACACCCCCGTATCCTAAGGGAATTAGGTAATGTCATAGCCAGACCCCTATTTCTGATATTTGCGGACTCTATACTGACAGGGAATGTTCCACAGGATTGGCGCATAGCAAATGTGGTGCCAATATTCAAAAAGGGTCCAAAAACAGAGACTGGAAACTATAGGCCGGTAAGTTTAACATACGTTGTGGGTAAACTGTTTAAAGGTTTTCTTAGAGATGCTATCTTAGAGAATCTTAACAGAAATAAGCAAATAATCAGCATGGCTTCATGAGCGATCAGTCATGCCAAACTAATTTAATCAGTTTCTATGAGGAGGTAAGTTCTAGACTTGACAGCAGCGAATCAATGGATGTCGTACTGTACATCTGGACTTCTCCAAAGCATTTGACACTGTATCACATAAAAGGTTAGTATATAAAATGAGAATGCTCGGACTGGGAGAAAATGTCTGTAAGTGGGTAAGTAACTGGCTGAGTGACAGAAAACAGAGGGTGGTTATTAACGGTACACACTCAGATTTGGTCACTGTCACTAGTGGGGTACCTCAGGGGTCAGTATTGGGCCCTATTCTCTTTAATATATTTATTAATGATCTTGTAGAAGGCTTGCATAGTAAAATATAATTTTTTGCAGATGACACTAAACTGTGTAAAATAATTAACACTGAAGAGGACAATATACTGCTACAGAGGGATCTGGATAGATTGGAGGCTTGGGGAGATGAGGTTTAACACTGACAAATGTAAAGTTATGTACATGGGAAGAAATAATGCAACTCAACAGTACATACTAAATGATAAAAACTCAGTAACACTGACGTGGGAAATGATCTAGGAATTTTAATAAACAGCAAACTAATCTGCAAAAACCAGTGTCAGGCAGCTGCCGCCAAGACCAATAAGAAAATGGGTTGAATCAAAAGGGGCATAGACGCCCATGATGAAAACATAGTCCTACCACTTTACAAATCGCTAGTCAGACCACACATGGAGTACTGTGTACAGTTCTGGGTTCCTGTGAACAAGTCAAACATAGTAGAGCTGGAGAGGGTTCAGAGGAGGGCAACTAAAGTAATAACTGTAATGGGGCAACTACAGTACCCTGAAAGATTATCAAAATTAGGTTTACTCACTTTAGAAAAAAGACAACTGAGGGGAGATTTAATTATTATGTAGAAATATATCAGGAACAGTACAGAGATCTCTCCCATCATCTATTTATCCCCAGGACTGTGACTGTGACGAGGGAACATCCTCTGTGTCTGGAGGAAAGAAGGTTTGCACTCAAACATAGAAGAGTTTTTGTTATGGTTAGAGCATTGAGAATATGGAACTCTCTGCCTGAGGAGGTGGTGATGGTGAGTTCACTAAAAGAGTTCAAGAGGGGCCTGGATGTATTTCTGGAGTGTAATAATATTACAGGTTATATAGCTACTAGAGATGGGTCATTGATCCAGGGAGTTATTCTGATTGCCTGATTGGAGTCAGGAAGGAATTTTTTATTCACCTTAAGTGGGGAAAATTGGCTTATACCTCACAGTTTTTTTTTTTGCCTTCCTCTGGATAAACTTGCAGGATGAAAGGCCAAACTGGATGGACAGATGTCTTTTTTCAGCCTTATGTACTATGTTCTTATGTTACAATGTACTCAGATTGGTAATTATTAGAGATCAGATCAATTATACAACAAAAATTATTAGCTTAATTATAACCCTCAATGAGGTTTGCTATTAGATAAGCATTTTGCCTTTTTTATTAAATGCTGATATAGTATCTGCTATTACTGATGTTTAGTGTTGAGCGAACAATTCGAGAATAGTTCGGGTTCGTACTGGATTTTGGGGTGTTCGGGACACGGACCCGAACCCGAACATTTTCAAAAAAGTTCGGGTTCGGGTTCATTGTTCGGCGATTACTTCCCGCTTTCTGAAGGGCTGCACAGCAGCCAATCAGCTAGCGTTTTACTTCTTGCCCTAAGAGCCCATCACAGCCATGCCTACTAATGGCATGGCTGTGATTGGCCAAGTGCAGCATGTGACCCAGCCTCTATTTAAGCTGAAGTCACGTAGCGCCGCACGGCACACTGCTCTGATTAGTGTAGGGAGAGGACGCAGCTGCTGTGAGGGCGAGATTAGGCAGGGAAAAGTCAGCAAAAGCACCTAATGAAGTGATCGATCTACAGCTGTGAATCATTCAACTTCTGCTAATTACTTGCTCACTGGTTTTAAGGCTGCACAGAGCGTTTTTCTGTCACTTATTTTCTGGGGTGATCGGCGGCCATTTTGTGGCTTGTGGTGCACCAGAACAAGCTGCCACCAAGTCCATCAATCCATCACTACTAGTTTTTTTTTTTTGCTATATCCTACATCAGGGGCTTGGCTGTGCTAATTGTCACCCCTAGAAACTCATGATAGCAATTTTTATATTTTATTAAGGGGTTAGATACAATTGCCAAAATACCAATCCCCTAAATCTGGTGTTCCAGCTTTGGCTAGCCAAGTATAATACTGTCTGCGGTCTGGCAAAGGATAGATTATTTTCTGTGGGGAAATTCAATTGCCAAAATAGCAATCCCCTAAATCTGGTGTCTCAGCACTGGCTGGCAAAGTATAATAGTGTCCGTCAAAACATATATTTTGTTCTGGGGTGAAATTCAATTGCTAAAATAGCAATACCATAAATCTGGTGTCACAGCTGTGGCTGGCAAAGTATAATAGTGTCCGCCAAAACATATATATTTTGTTCTGGGGTGAAATTCAATTGCAAAAATAGCAATACCCTGAATCTGGTGTCCCAGCTGTTGCAGGCCAAGTGTTAATCTGTCCGTAAAAGGTTATATTTTGTTCGGGGGTGAAATTCAATTGCCAAAATAGCAATACCCTGAATCTGGTGTCCCAACTGTTGCAGGCCAAGTGTTAATCTGTCCGTAAAAGGGTATATTTTGTTCTGGGGTGAAATTCAATTGCCAAAATAGCAATACGATAAATCAGTGGTTTCAGCTGTGGCTGGCAAAGTATAATAGTGTCCGCCAAAACATATATTTTGTTCTGGGGTGAAATTCAATTGCCAAAATAGCAATACCATAAATCAGTGGTTTCAGCTGTGGCTGGCAAAGTATAATAGTGTCCGCCAAAACAAATATTTTGTTCTGGGGTGAAATTCAATGGCCAAAATAGCAATACCCTGAATCTGGTGTCCCAGCTGTTGCAGGCCAAGTGTTAATCTGTCTGTAAAAGGGAATATTTTCTTCTGGGGTGAAATTCAATTGCTAAAATAGAAATACCATAAATCAGTGGTTTCAGCTGTGGCTGGCAAAGTATAATAGTGTCCGCCAAAACATATATTTTGTTCTGGGGTGAAATTCAATTGCCAAAATAGCAATACCCTGAATCTGGTGTCCCAGCTGTTTTAGGCCAAGTGTTATCCAGTCCGTAAAAGGGTATATTTTGTTCTGTGGTGAA
This sequence comes from Bufotes viridis, assembly GCA_033119425.1. Taxonomy (NCBI): domain Eukaryota; kingdom Metazoa; phylum Chordata; class Amphibia; order Anura; family Bufonidae; genus Bufotes; species Bufotes viridis. The sequence continues at coordinate 339,995,089 of CM065592.1, read as the reverse complement.
ATTCAATTGCCAAAATAGCAATACCCTGAATCTGGTGTCCCAGCTGTTGCAGGCTAAGTGTTAATCTGTCCGTAAAAGGGTATATTTTGTTCTGGGGTAAAATTCAATTGCCAAAATAGCAATACCCTGAATCTGGTGTTCCAGCTGTTGCATGCCAAGTGTTAATCTGTCTGTAAAAGGGTATATTACACACAAGGTGTATATACACTTGCTGAGAGGGTCACCCTCATTAACTTCACACGATACCGTGCCTCTCCCATTGTATTTCTGTCCGTTAAAGGGTATTACACAAAGTGTTAAAATACAAATGCTGAAGGCATAATCCTACATATTTTTTCTCACGCTACTGTGCATCTCCAAGTGTAAATCTGTTCATAAAAGGATACCTTTCATCCAGGGACTAAATACTAGCCCTAAAAGAGATATTCCCCTAAATCAGTGGTTACTGCTGTGCCTGGATTAGTGTAATACGCTACATAAATAGGCAGATAGTGTTAGGTGCCTGTAAAAAAAGGCCTGAATTTGAAATCAATACATTGGGCCAAATATTTTTTTTCTTATTGTGGTGCTTGGTGAACGGTAACAATGAGGTAAACATCGCGTAAGGGACGTGGACTCGGTCGTGGTGGTGTTAGTGTAACCTCTGGTGCTGGGAGAGGACGTGGCCATTCTGCCACAGCCACACTTCCTAGTGAACCAACTACCTCAGGTTCCAGTAACCGCCAGAATTTACAGCGATATTTGGTGGGGTCCAATGCCGTTCTAAGGATGGTAAGGCCTGAGCAGGTACAGGTGCTAGTCAATTGGGTGGCCGACAGTGGATCCAGCACGTTCACAACATTATCTCCCACCCAGTCTTCTGCAGAAAGCGCACAGGTGGCGCCTGAAAACCAAGCCCATCAGTCTGTCACATCACCCCCATGCATATCAGGGAAACTGTCTGAGCCTCAAGTTATGCAGCAGTCTCTTATGCTGTATAAAGACTCTGCTGGCAGGGTTTCCCAAGGGAATCCACCTAGCCCTTCCCCAGTGGTGGAAGACATAGAATTCACTGATGCACAACCACTGATGTTTCCTGATGATGAGGACATGGGAATACCACCTCATCGGAGTCCGCACGTCTCTGATGATGACGAAACACAGGTGCCAACTGCTGCGTCTTTCAGCAGTGTGCAGACCGAACAGGACTTCAGGGAGGAAGACTATGTGGAAGATGATGCAGCGGACGATGAGGTCCTAGACCCCACATGGAATGAAGGTCATGCCACTGACTTTCATAGTTCAGAGGAAGAGGCAGTGGTGAGACCGAGCCAACAGCGTACCAAAAGAGAGTTCGCCTTCTACTGGCCACCGCCACCAGGGACCGAGCACCCCAAAGGCAGCTTCAAGGAGTTCCCTGGCATGGCACTTCTTTAAACAATGTGCTGACGACAAGACCCGAGTGGTTTGCACGCTGTGCCATCAGAGCCTGAAGCGAGGCATTAATGTTCGGAACCTTAGCACAACCTGCATGACCAGACATCTACATGCAAAGCATGAACTGCAGTGGAGTAAACACCTTAAAAGCAAGGAACTCACTCTGGCTCCCCCTGCTCCCTCTTCTGCTGCTGCCTCGGCCACTTCCTCCACCTCGGGAGGAACGTTGGCACCTGCCGCCCACCAAACAGAGAATGTGCCTCCGTCACCACCACCTGCGTCACCAAGCATCTCCACCATGTCACACGGCAGTGTTCAGCTCTCCATCTCACAAACCTTGGAGAGAAAGCGTAAATTCCCACCTAGCCACCCTCGAGCCCTGGGCCTGAATGCCAGAATTTATAAACTACTGGCCTTTGAAATGCTGTCATTCAGGCTGGTGGACACAGACAGCTTCAAAAAGCGGATGTCCATGGCTGTCCCACAGTATGTTGTTCCCAGCCGCCACTACTTTTCCAAGACAGCCGTGCCTTCCCTGCACAACCAAGTATCCGATAAAATAAAGTGTGCACTGCACAACGCCATCTGTGGCAAGGTCCACCTAACCACCGATACGTGGACCAGTAAGCACGGCCAGGGAAACTATATCTCCCTAACTGCACACTGGGTAAATGTAGTGGCGGTTGGGCCCCAGGCGGAGAGTTCCTTGGCGCACATCCTTCCGCCGCCAAGGATCGCAGGGCATCATTCTTTGCCTCCTGTAGCCTCCTCCTCCTACTCGGCTTCCTCCTCCTCTGCTTCCACCAGCTCATCCAGTCAGCCACACACCTTCACCGCCAACTTCAGCACAGCCCGGGATAAATGTCAGCAGGCCGTTCTGAAACTCATATGTTTGGGGGACAGGCCCCACACCGCGCAGGAGTTGTGGCGGGGTATTGAACAACATACCGACGAGTGGTTTCTGCCGGTGGGCCTCAATCCCGGCCTGGTGGTGTGCGATAATGGGCGAAATCTCGTTGCAGCTCTGGGACTAGACGGTTTGACGCACATCCCTTGCCTGGCGCATGTGCTGAATTTGGTGGTGCAGAAGTTCATTCACAACTACCCCGACATGTCAGAGCTGCTGCATAAATTGCGGGCCGTCTGTGCGCGCTTCCGGCGTTCACATCCTGCCGCTGCTCGCCTGTCTGCGCTACAGCATAACTTTGGCCTTCCCGCTCACCGCCTCATATGCGACGTGCCCACCAGGTGGAACTCCACCTTGCACATGCTGGAGAGACTGTGCGAGCAGCAGCAGGCCATAGTGGAGTTTCTGCTGCAGCACGCACGGGTCAGTCGCACTGCGGAACAGCACCACTTCACCACCAATGATTGGGCCTCCATGCGAGACCTGTGTGCCCTGTTGCGCTGTTTCGAGTACTCCACCAACATGGCCAGTGGCGATGACACCGTTATCAGCGTTACAATACCACTTCTATGTCTCCTTGAGAAAACGCTTAGGGTGATGATTGAAGAGGAGGTGGCCCAGAAGGAGGAGGAGGATGAGGGGTCAATTTTAGCACTTTCAGGCCAGTCTGTTAGAAGTGGCTCAGAGGGAGGTTTTATGCAACAGCAGAGGCCAGGTACAAATGTGGCCAGCCAGGGCCCACTACTGGAGGACGAAGAGGATGAGGTGAAGGAGGATGAGGATGAAGCAGGTTCACAGCGGGGTGGCACCCGACACAGCTCAGGCCCATCACTGGTGCATGGCTGGGGGGATACGGAGGACGATGACGATACGCCTCCCACAGAGGACAGCTTGTCCTTACCTCTGGGGAGCCTGGCACACATGAGCGACTACATGCTGCAGTGCCTGCGCAACGACAGCAGAGTTGTCCACATTTTAACGTGTGTGGACTACTGGGTTGCCACCCTGCTGGATCCCCGGTACAAAGATAATGTGCCCACCATAATTCCTGCACTGGAGCGTGATAGGAAGATGCGCGAGTACAAGCGCACGCTAGTAGAGGCGCTCCTGAGAGCATTCCCAAATGTCACAGGGGAACAGGTGGAAGCCCAAGGCGAAGGCAGAGGAGGAGCAAGAGGTCGCCAACGCAGCTGTGTCACAGCCAGCTCCTCTGAGGGCAGGGTTAGCATGGCAGAAATGTGGAAAAGTTTTGTCTCCACGCCACAGCTAACTGCACCACCACCTGATACGGAACGTGTTAGCAGGAGGCAGCATTATACTAACATGGTTGAACAGAACGTCTGCACACCGCTCCACGTACTGACTGATGGTTCGGCCCCATTCAACTTCTGGGTCTCCAAATTGTCCACGTGGCTAGAGTTAGCCTTTTATGCCTTGGAGGTGCTGGCCTGCCCGGCGGCCACCGTTTTGTCTGAGCGTGTATTCAGCACGGCAGGGGGCGTCATTACTGACAAACGCTGCTGCCTGTCCACAGCCAACGTGGACAAGCTGACGTTCATAAAAATGAACCAGGCATGGATCCCACAGGACCTGTGCCTCCCTTGTGCAGAATAGACATTTATAACTGCCTCCCCCTCAACCATGTATTCTTGTACTCCAGGGCACTTCTTTATTGAATCCTCATTTTTTTAACTTTACCATGATCTTGCGGTGCAACCCAAAGTTGAATGAACCTCTCCTCAATCTGGGCGCCAGGGCCTAAATAACTGAAAGTGGCCTTCTCCAGTGGTGGGTGATATGACGCATGATTCCTTGCTGTGGGACCTCTCTCCTCTGTCTGGGTGCTGGGCCCGAAGTAACTGAAAGTGGCCTTCTCCAGTGGTGTGTGATATGACGCATGATTCCTTGCTGTGGGACCTCTCTCCTCTGTCTGGGTGCTGGGGCCGAAATAACTGAAAGTGGCCTTCTCCAGTGGTGGGTGATATGACGCATGATCCCTTGCTGTGGGATCTCTCTCCTCTGTCTGGGTGCTGGGGCTGAAATAACTGAAAGTGGCCTTTTCCAGTGGGGGGTGATATGACGCATGATTCTCTGCTATGGGACCTCTCTCCAATTGATATTGGTTAATTTTTATTTATTTTATTTTAATTCATTTCCCTATCCCCATTTGTTTGCAGGGCATTTACCTACATTTTGCTGCCTTTTGCAGCCCTCTAGCCCTTTCCTGGACTATTTTACAGCCTTTTTAGTGACTAAAAGTTTGTTCCCCATTGACTTCAATGGGGTTCGGGTTCGGGTGAACTTCTCGAACCCGAACATCCAGGTGTTCGCTCATCTCTACTGATGTTTAACCCCTTCCCGACCAGCGCCGTAATAGTACGTCTTTGCGGGAAGTCACTTCCCGTTAGCCGAACCCCTGCTGTATGCGCCGGCATTAACCCTCACTATGCCATGGTCAGCGCTGACCGCGGCATGTGCGGGATGTGTGGAGATAGGGAGCTCCCTCTCCTTCCCCATCAGGTCCCTGCGCAGCTGAGACGGGGCTGCCTTCTATGTAAGCCTGTGAGATCCAGCCCCCTGGATCTCACAGGCAGGAAGCTGTAAGTGTATATCAATGTGTAATACATCTACAGCCAATGTGATACAATACAGAAGTATTGTAATGCAATGTTCAGGGGATCAGACCCCCAAAAGTTGTGGGGAAAAAAAGTTTTAAAAAAGTTAAAATAAAGTTTTGCATAATAAAAAAAAAGTTTCAAGTGAAAAAAGCACTCTTTTCCCACAACTAAGTAATGAAAAAATTGCAAAAAATAGGAAATAAAAGTATACATTTTAGGTATTGCCGCGTCTGTATCGACCTGCAAAATATCTCATGATCCACCTGTCAGGTGAATGCAGTAAAAAAAAAGAAAAAAAACACCTTCCCTCACAGATATACCAAGCAATCAAAAAGGCGTATTTAGCCCAAAATGGTACCAATCAAACCATCATCTCATCCCACAAAAAATTAGACCATATCTAAAAAAATCACAATTTTTTTTTTTTTAAATATGGCTCTCAGAAAATAAGATTTAATTATGTTCAAAAATGCATTTACTGGGTAAAACTTAAAAAATTAAAATGATAGACATATTATATATTGTCATGTCCGTAACAACCTGCTCTATAAAAATATCACATGAGATGTCCCCTTTTAATTCTGTAAAAAAAAGTTTTTAAAAACTATGCCAAAACAGCTATTTTTTGTCAACTTGCGTCACAAAAAGTGTAATAAAGCGATCAAAAAGTATTATGCACCCCCAAAATGGTACCAATCAAACCATCATCTCATACTACAAAAAATGAGACCCTACCTAAAACAATCACCAGAAGAATAAAAATAAAAATAGGGCAGTCAGAAAATCGCAACACAAAAACAAGATTTCATTCTGTTCAAAAATGCATTTACTGTTTAAAACTTAACAAAAATATAAATAATAAACATATCGGGTATCTCCATATCCGTAACAACCTGCTCTATAAAAATATCACATGATATGCCCCCTCAGGTGAATACCGTAAAAAAAAAAAAAAAATACGCCAGAACAACCTTTTTTTCACCTTGCCTCACAAAAAGTATAAAACCAAGCTTACGTACCCTAAAATGGTACCAATGAAAAGGTTACCTCATCCCGCAAAAAATGAGCCCCCACATAAGACAATCACTCAAAAAATAAAAACCAATGGCGCCAATAAACCAATTAATCAAAATCTGCGATGCAAAAGCCTTATGGCGCTTCTTCAATTCTGAGTCCTGCCATGAGCCCCCACAGCAGTTTACCACCACATCTGGGCTGTTGCCGTATTCAGAAGAAAATGGGTAGCAAATTATGGGGTGCTTTTTCTCCTGTTACCTCTTGTGAAAATGAAAAATTTGGGGCTAAAGCAATATTATATTGGAAACTTTTCATTTTCACAGCCAAGTGTTTTCAAATTACGTAAAACCCTTAGGGGGTCAAAAAGCTCTGTACCCCCTTAATATATTCTTTGGAGAGTGTAGTTTTCAAAATGGGGGTCACTTTTTGAGGGTTTCCACTGTAGGGGTATGTCAGGGTCTCTTCAAATACAAAATGGTGCCAAAAAACCTTTCTAGCAAAATCTGCCTCCAAAATCCATATGGCGCTCCTTTCCTTCTGACCACTGCCACGTGCCCATAGAGCAGTTTACCACCACATATGGGGTATATCTGTAAACTGCAGAATCAGAGTAATGTATATTAAGGTTTAGTTTGCTGTTCACCCTTCCTGTGTTGCAAGAAAAAATTGATTACCATGAAAAATTTGCCTAAAAAATTACAATTTGAAATTTCACCTCCATTTTCCTTTAATTCTTGTGGAACACCTAAAAGGTTAACAAAGTTTGTAACATCAGTTTTGAATAAGTTGAGGGGTGTAGTTTCTAAAATGGGGTCATTTTTGGGTGGTTTACTGTGCTTGTTCTTTGTACTGACCACACATATATTTATCCAGGTAAATAAGATTACCTCTAAGGTGCTATTTTGTACAAGCCCATCTTCCATGCTAGAGATGAGAAAAACTTTTCAAAGATCTTGTTCGTTTCAGGCTCACCAAATTTTTTAAAAAAAATGCAATTACAATTTGATGAGAGTGAGAGAGAGAGAGAGAGAGAGGGGGGGAGAGAGAGAGAAAGAATGCTTTACAGACTTTATTATCATTGCTTGCTGTTCCCAGTGGGGCTTACAATAAGAGTTTCCTATCAGTATCCATTTGGAGTGTGAGGAGTGTTGGATGCCTAGGGCCCACCAGTAAAAGTTATTTTGGGGGCCCACCATATGGATACATTCAAATATTACCTGCTCACACAGCAGCAACATGCTACCAGATGATTGAATATAGGGGTTCCTGCAGCAACTTTGAGGAGTTAGGTCCTGGGGAAAAGAGGACACTAGCTAGCTTTCCTCTTAACCTAGAAGTCATCTCAGCTCTGATCCTGTCTATAATAATAAACTGGATAGTTTATTTAATAATCTATTCATTTTTGTTATATAAACATAGGCTGGCTGAGGTGCTTTACATTGACTATATGTATGTAGTGCTGTAAGTCTACTGTGTTATGTGCCACTTGTTCAGGTGGTAGGAGACCAGGGCCCACCTTGTGCATCGGCTCACCGGGGGATTCGTCTGTATCTCTGTGGGCCAGTCTGAGCCTGAGTGTGAAAGGAAACTGGAGTATTCTAAGAAAACCCATGCAAACATGAGGAGAACATACAAACTCCATGCTGATGTTGTCCTTTGTTGGATTTATTTCTTAGTTATTCAAATTCTATTTGATGAAGATAAGGAACAACATAGTGGATCAGTGCTTGGCACTGCTGTCATGTACTGATGTCCATGTTTTGAATCTGACAAATATAAATATAGAGTATTATGTACTTCCTGTGTTTGTGTGGGTTTCCCCCGAGTATTGTGGTGTTCTTCAGAGCTTAAACATGTTCTGGCAGTTTAATTGCTGTTCTATTGATCTTTGTCTCATTGGGGGTACAAGTGGGGGTACATCCACATGTTTGGGTTTCTTTTCTTTACAAGAGTTTATGATCCACTCCAGATTTGGCTTCCAAAACTGCATCAAGAAACCTGTCATACCCCTAAATAGATCATAATCATCGTTGGGGACATCAACAGATATGAGTAATGACATTCTCTGTACTGCACTGTGGATGATGCTGATTCAATAGAAAATGGGGGCTGAAATATGGGTTTCCTAGGATTGAGATATTAATAACTTAAACCCGGGATTGATGACCTATCTGGGGATACTGTAGGTTATCCATGTCATATCAGTGGGGGTCCAACTCCCAGTACCTCTGCTGATCAGTGGTTGTTTGAAGAGGCCAAGGCACTTTGGTCAGTGCTTTGGCCTTTTCCTTGGCAAGTAACAACACTCTGATAGGTCACTTGGCCTATGTACAGCTCTATCCCAATCAAGTGAATGAGCCTGAGCTGCAATTCTATGCACAGCCAGTATATAATGTTCATCACTGTGTTTAGTAAGCTCCAAGGATGCCACAGTGCTTACCAGAGTGCCTTGGCCTCTTCAAACAGCTTATGGGTGGTGGTGCCATTTGTCGTGACCCATACTGTTCATATATGCATATGTCATCAATATCTTACTTACAGAAAACACCTTTTATATTGGCCCTGATTACAAAACTGAACATTGGCAACATAATTTAATGCAATTGTATTCAACGTGATCTTCATTATACATCCAACTTTTTTGAAATGACGTAAAATTAGAGTCTAAACAGTTGGTTGGCTAAACAGCACTTTCCTAGAATCTGCTTTCGCCCATAAATATTGCACCTGGATCTGATTAATTTTGTAAGTGGGTATAGCAGTAATTAAAAATTTAGAATAGCCATTGAGTTATTGAGTTCCTTCTTTCTTTGTCCAACTTGCTGAGTCCCATCCTTTAACTTCAACTAGCCTTATCTTCTATTAGAGGCTGTGACAGTTATAGGGAGAGAGCTGCAGCTGCAGGAAGGACACAACCCCTGAGAAAGCACACACCTCCAAAGTTGTCAGCTTGAAATAAATATAGCAGAGCAATTCGAGAGTATGAACAAGAGTGGTACTGTTCTGGGCAAAAAAAACACAGATCAATTTTTCAAATTTAATACAACGCCTATATAATTGTATTCATAAGATATTACAAAGAAACATGTTGGAGCAGCCAAGAAAATAAGAAGAAAATTAATTCTATTATTATTACTAGGATTTTCTTTAAAGAAGATTATAGTAAAATACAAATTTGTAAGTTTGCATCTTATAATAACGACTCACTAGCGAAAGCAATTTCCCTGGTTTATTTGTGAATTTTATGTTCTTCTCAATGTGATTTGTTCTATGTACGTGGTTTAATCTTTACTCTTCAGTTTTTATAAATACTGTATATGATGAAATTCTTGAAATATGAAGCACCAAAAGAGATGTTGATAACTGCTTTAAATATGCAAACGTAACCTTTACAAAAAAAAAAACAAGAGCATTTAGGAACCTCAGACAACAATACAGTCACCTTCCTGACAGATATAATAGATTTCTAAACATTTTACTTGAACATTTATCTGTACTGTAGTGAAAGGTAGCAATGTTTTTTTTTTTTTTTTTTCATGTAGAATAAAACTGTCAGCTGCCCTTATCTAATGCAGTACAACATGTTTACTCTTAATAGGAAATTTGGATTTATTTCCAGATGCTATATTGGTAGGACACACTCAATTATTGAAACAGTATAATTTTATTTGTGGCTATGGCAACAAGCTATTTCTATTTAGTCTTGATACTTATAGTTAAAGCGTGAAGATGTTCTGAAAACTGACCATTATTTCATGAATAAAGAACCCGTGTGGATTGTAGGAGAAGGGGAAATGACCATCCTGAGCACACAATGGTAAGTGCTGTGAACCGGCTTTATATATATATATTCTTTTCCATAATATCCTTTAGTTGAATGCCTAGTACAGCACAGTTCCACAAGATTAAATTTATTGTATTTGCATTACTAAATATAATCTGTAGAGGTCATTCATCTTTTGATCTTACTATTTACTTTGCCTGTTGTGTTTCTATGGAGATGTGTGCTTTTTGGAGATACCAAATTGATCTATGTTTGTTCTTTCTGTATACTCTGCTAAAAAAAAAGAAAGTACTTTTTTTCCACATTTGTGTTTTTACACAGGGGCAAGAATGTACAACAGACCACTGTTAGAATGGACATTGCAAAAAAGAATATATTAATCTATTAGAAGCAAGACCTATTCATTGCATGTCATCTAAAAAATGATCTACTATGGAGAAATTAGTTTGTGCATCTATTTAATGGACCTATGTATATAGCCTATTACACTCTTTACTTGAATCTCTCATTTACTAGTTCTAGTTACTTTCACGAGTTATAAAACTTATAAGTTGATGTTTCAGTTATGTGCTATTTATTTTGCACTATACCTGACTAATGAATACCATGTACTGTACACCCCAAGTGTCTTTATCTTGATTTAAAGCATAGCCAATTAGCCATCCTTGGCAGTAGGAGGGCAAGTTTTAATAATCTTTGATGAGAACGTGTTTAAATTTCCTTTTTACCAGAGAATTGCTTGACCTCCCTTCATGGCCTTCATGCCTCCAACTAAAATCTATCACAATGGACAGTAGAAACAACTAACAGACTCAGGATACCATGGCAATAAATTGCATTTTCCATGAATCCAAGATGCTAATCTCCTGGATGGATGTCATCCCTCTGTGCCCCAAAGACTAAGACTGAAGCCCAGAGTAAAGAGATTCCCTGATGTGTAATTGCCATAACTGCTACTTTGGCAATTACTGTCACCACCTCCACCAACATAGCTTCAAGTGCCACCACTACTACTACTAATGGCCGGATGGTTTGTGCTGCTACTGCTGCTACTAAACACATTCTGACTCTCAGATGATGAGGTCTCTAGATCTTTTGTTTTCTACTCTTCCATTTTGCAGACATTTTATTATGAGACCTATAAATGAAAAGTCACAGGTTTCTCAAAAAGCCCTCCCCTTACACAAACACACTGCATTCTGGTATTAAGAATTTACAATGGTAATAATGCAATTTTTGCTGTGAAATATGTTCCAAGTACATGATCTGATGTAGTAATATTGTCCCTTCATTAAAACATATGTGTGACTATGCAGTTTTTGAGCTAGATGTTGTGATGCAATAATGCCTTCACTAACAGGGTTGTAATAATGCTTTCACCAACAAGGTTATACTTTCCATTTCTGCTGCTATAGCTACCGATTATTTTGGGGCAATGTACAACAAATTCAGTAACATGGCTATGATAATGGCATTGATTCGGCTGCTGATGATGATGATAATGATAAGAGATAAGCAAATTTTTAAAAAATTCGATTCGCTTGTTTGTCGATTTTTTGGGCAAAAATTTTGTGAGATCCGAATTTGTTTGCGGTGAATTTTACTAAAAAACGTCTATTTACTGGCTGCAGATAGCCTTTATAGTGGTGTAAAACACTGTGCCTTGCAGTAACACATGTTTTCGTAGTGAAATAATACTGTGAGTCTGTATGACATGCAGATGACAGGTGTCACTCTTAGGGTACTTTCACACTAGCATTTTGGATTCCGTTTGTGAGATCCGTTTCAGGGCTCTCACAAGCTGTCCAAAACGGATCAGTTAAGCCCCAATGCATTCTGAATGGATAAGGATCCATTCAGAATGCATCAGTTCGGCTCCGTTCTGCTTCTGTTTTGGAGACGGACACCAAAACGCAACATGCAGCATTTTGGTGTCCGTCTGAAGAGGCGGAGCCTAACGGATCCATTTTGAATTACAATGTAAGTCAATGGGGACGGATCCGTTTTCAATGACACAATATGGTCATTTTTCTTTTAACTAATGCAAACGGATCCGTTCTGAACAGGTAAAAACGTTTGCATTATGGGTGCGGATCCGTCTGTGCAAATAAACAGAAGGATCCGCACCAACGCAAGTGTGAAAGTACCCTTAGAATCACTGCACACTTCACTTATTTGGGTAGTCATGGGGCCAAAACTGACCAAATAACTCAAGTATGAACTCAGCCTCACAGGTCAATGTTAGCGTCAAGAAGAAGCGCATTCCTTTTACACCATCGTCAGCTGATTCCACATAGATGTCTACAGAACCTGTTCTATTAAAGGCTTATACAAATAGAACAGCCAGGCCCCCCCCCCCCCCCCAGACAGAGTGGAGAGGGTGTCAGCAGTAAGGTTGTGTTGACGTCATTGATTATTTTGCCCTTCCTCTGATTCGTCAGAACGATAACCCCCAAAAAACGGATCCTGTCTGTGGAGAACCCACCTTCACTCATTCAGCATTTTGTCAGTAATCCATCAGTATTGCTAATGCTAAAAAAAAACAGGAGTGGATCCAAAACAAAGATGACACGTGAATGGAATATTTGCATGTCTTCTGTGTTTTGTACCCACTCCTGCTTTTGGCTACCAAATCACAAGCCATTTTTATTTATTTTTTAAACGAGGGAGAAAAAAAAACTTTATTTAACAAACAGGACATTAACAAACATAAAATACAGCACAGAAGGGACAAAACCACAAGATTTAAAAGACAAACTGAAAAAAAAAAGGTCTTCATCAACAAGAATAGATTGATCATGAAATGTATGGAGTAATAGCTGATAACTGGAGGACAGTCCAGCAAACAAGCTGAATCCAGGTCATTCCTTGACGAGCTGGGTTGCTGATAAGTGGATTCTAAAGTGAATGAAGAAATGCAAGTAAATATATTGGAATAAATTGTCCACTTCCTCCAACGTGACCTCTTCCTTTGATTTATGAATATCATTCCATAAAGTCCTCTGCGTGGATGGCATAAGAAATGTCCATGCGAGGTTTGACGGGCACAGAGAAAACAAGCTCTGTGGCCGACACTGATCCAGACACGTCATATCCGGTCCACATCTCTGCTAGCCACTTATGGTCCTGGGAACTGATCGCCAGCTTACCGAAACAACAGTCAAAGTTTCTGTGTAACCTCGTTGTTACGATAGCCGTGAGTGCCTCAGAACCGTTATACAGGAAGAGCGGGAGGCATAAATATCTTTGGTAACACCTCCAATAGATCGTCCCGCAGAACCAACCTGTCCACATGATCCGGTCCTCTGTGCTTGCCTTGGTGAGTGGAGGCTTGGATGAAATCTGTATGAGCACAGACAGTGGATCTTTGTCCTTTCCTTTGAGTCCAGGTAAACAGGAAAATTTGGCTTTTAGGTTCAGCTCTGAGCCTACTTCAATGGCAAGACCCTTCTGCTTCTCGACAGCTTTGTGGGCAGACAGGTGCTTGGAATACTTTTTCAGTCTAGTGTATGAGAAATTATACATCAGTGTCACGCTCTACAGAGTCCATTGATTTTGAAGGAGCAAAGCAGCCTGTGCCGGATCAAGAGTTCCCTCCAAGGTGGTGCACTGCGGGATTTTTCTTTTAGACATGCTTCGCAATGCAGACCTTCGACATGCAGAGGTCAAGCTTCCGGGAGGATACCTCGGGCTGTGAAAATGACTGCTCCTTCGTGCCAATGACCTACTTCTAGGGGTTAACATCCCATCGGTTGGTGTTTGCATATCCTTGAGATAAATGATGTTCCCGTTCACTGACTATAAAAAGAGATCTTGACAGACAAATGTATCAAACTCTGCCGCCATCTTTCTAGGCGTCACATCTCCAGTCCCCTGACCAGCCAGATTTAACAGCATCTGTTCAAGGACATGAAGCAGTGGAATGACATTGTTCATTCCGTAGTCATTGCGACTGACAAATAACGTGGCCTCCTCAAAGGGCCTGAGCAAAGTCAGTAGTGATGAGTGAGCACGAAAGTATTCGGGTGATCTGACTTTCGGGCCGAACACATTGCTATGTTCATGTGCTCGGCCGAGCACCCGAGTATAATGAAAGTCAATGGGAAACAACAAGACTCCCCCTGATCTGAAGAGGGGAGGGTGCCTAGTTCATTGGAAAAGGTCAGAAAATAACACCACTGAAATGGACCGGGAGACAATGTCTGGATGCATCTTGGACTGCCAAGTCGCTGCTGGGAACCATGTTGTCCCAGCTGTACACCACTTTTACTTACTGACAAAAACATGCCCAAACCCCTCTCCCCCCAAAAAAAAAAATTTAAAATTATTTCCTGTATATTTAATTGTATGTAAAGTGCAAGTGCTGCCAAAAATTTAGTTTTTTTGTAGAATTGGGGCCATGTTTAAGATGGACGGCCGGAGCTATCTGTATTGCACTGCTATTTGACTGGAACCAGAAGAACCACACTGAAAGCATTTGGCAAGAATGTTTTCATTAATCTAAGATGAAATTTGTAGCCTGGTTTGAAAACGATCCAGCGACATTATTCACATTACACGCCAAGCATTTTCCTGGAAACCAAAGTCTTTGGGTTCCAAGGGGAGTATGGTTACAAAGCTGAAACTTAAACTAATTTACTGAAGGGCACCACCAGGAGTGGAGTATGCAGTTTAATTTGATTCCACATGGGAAACCTCACACGGCCCGGACACTGGAAGGTTTGACAGATTGATACCTCCTTCTCGATTCTGTGGGTGTTGTAGCATGGCCGTTGTGAGTGGGTGGATCAAGATGATTTGTGTGGTTCATTCCAATAACCAATGAGATTCCTCCGTGCTAAGGAGTTACGTCACCCCCGGCTGCCAGTGCAAGGACATTGTAGAGATATTATCGAAAACACTGGCCACGACAAAATATTATAGAAATTCGAACACTATTTTTTGATTGCGGTAATGTTACATAGTTAGCGTATGGAATGGCGGTCAGCACCGCCTACAAAAAATTTCTATTGCAATCTTAACAATATTTTTTGATTGCCCTGTAAAAGATTGTAAGTGAGGGCCTGCAGGTGAGCTGACCCTCACAAGAGGAGATCTAGTGCACTGATCCCGAAACTCTTCAGCATCCCCAGTCAGAAGAAGATGAGGGTGGGGAATGGCAATTAGTGTTTCACAAGGTGTATGATGGGGATGAGACAATGTTGTCAATGAGTGACGGTCTTGCTAGGTCAACACAAGTCAGGAGAATGACCAGAGTGAGAAAGTGGAAGACGAGATGAGGGACGATGACATCACTGATAGAGATGTCCCGAACTATTCGCCGGCGAAACATTGCATGTTCGCATTCGCTGCGGGCGAACATATGCAATGTTCGATTTGCCCCCTATACTTTATCATTGAGCAAACTTTGACCCTGTGCCTCACAGTCAGCAGACACATTCCAGCCAATCAGCATACCCTCCCTCCCAGACCCTCCCACCTCCTATCAAAAAGCAAGGACAGCATCCATCTTAGATTCATTCTGAAGCTGCAGTGTTAGGCAGAGCAGGGAGTGCAGCTGCTGCTGCTGAATTAATATAGGGATTCTAGGGAAAGCGTTAGCTACTAGTGTTCTGTGTCCACTACAGTCCTCAAAGACTCATCAGCCTCTTTCACACGAGTGTGTCCGGATTAGGCCCCATTTACACATCCGTAGTGTGTTGCGAATCCGCAAATTGCGGATCCGCAACACACCATGCCGGCACTCCCCATAGCGATGCCTATTCTTGTCTGCAGGCTGTGGACAAGAATAGGACATGCTCTATCTTTTGCGGAGCTCTCTGTATCACGTCCGGCCCAATTCACAATGAATTGCGGAATGGATGCGGACAAAAATTGCGGATGTGTGAATGGGGCCTTAGGTCTGGATGCGTTGCGGATGCGTTCAGTGAAAACTGTGTGATTTCACAGGCAAAGCCATTCAGTTTTGCCTGCGATTGCGTTCAGTTGTTCAGTTTTTTCCACGCGGGTGCAATGCGTTTTGATGCGTTTTTCAGGTGCATGATAAAAAACTGAAGGCTTACAAAGGCTTACAAATCTCCTAGCAACCATCAGTGAAAAACGCAGCGCACCCGCACTTGCTTGCGGATGCAATGCGTTTTTCACGCAGCCCCATTCACTTCTACTTCTGCATGAAAAAAGCATAATATAGAACATGCTGCGATTTTCACGCACCGCACAAGTGATGCGTGAAAAAAACCGCTCATGTACACAGACCCATTGAAATGAATCGGTCAGGATTCAGTGCGGATCCTATACATTCACGTCACGCATTGCACCCACGCGGAAAACTTGCTTGTGTAAAAGGGACCATCTGCTGTAAGGACAGCGTCCTGACAGCACCCCAAAAAGCCCTTTTTAGGGCTGGTACATCAGTCTGCTTTTATTTATTTTATATATATATATATATATATATATATATATATATATATTGCAGTTGCCTGCCCATGTGTGAGAGGCCGCAAGCCCACAGACTGTACTGTGTGCACACCATTCATATAGGGTGGCACAGTACCTTGCAGATAAAAAACTCATTTCATTTTTACCATTTAATATAATTACAGTTGCCTGCCAGTGTGTGTCAGGCCCACAGACTGTACTGTGCCCACTGCCCACCACTCATATAGGTTGGCACAGTACATTGCACGGCGCACGCGCAGTGACCTTAGATTCCAACGAAGCGGACCGAGCATGGGTCTTTTTCCATCTCCCAGTTCCAAAAATCTATTCACTACACCGGCCCTGGCCCCGATAAGGGACAAAATAGAGATTAAACTGATAAAAATAGTACTTAGTTAACACTAGTTGCATTGGTGGCAAATTCCATTGCAAGTGCCCAAAATTTGAAGGAAACGGACAGAGCAAGCTTTTTTCTCTATCTCCCCATGCAAGGATTCAATTCAATACACGTCCCCTGATAGTGGACTTAACAAAGCTTAAAATGGTAAGAATAGTAGTTCACACTATTTGTATTGGTGGCACAGTACATTGCGCGGTGCACGCGAAGTGCCCCAAATTGGAAGGAAGAGGACCGACCAACCATCTTTTTCCATCTCCCGATTCCTAAAATCTATTCGATACATGTCCCCTGATAGGGGACATAACAGGGATTAAACTGATAGGAATAGTACTACTTAACACACCACTCATATATCGTGGCACAGTACATTGCACGGCGCACACGCAGTGCCCAAAATTGGAAGGAAGAGGACCGACCAACCATCTTTTTCCATCTCCATCTCGGTTCCTAAAATCGATTCCATAAACCGGCCCCTGATAGCGGACAAAACAGAGATTAAACTGGTAAGAACAGATTTTTTTTAATTTAAAAAAAAGAGGACAGCCTCTGCGGAGCTGGGTATATTTTGGCTGCGTTACTGAACGTTCATGCACAATGGCTGCACGATAAAAGAATTGTGATTTGCTAGCTGTCACTGTGCTATACCAAAATAAGAACTTATAAATAAACAAATAACCATAACATATCTTATATCCTATTCATTAACTCTAACTCAAACCATAACAATAAAAACTCAAACCCGGGAACATAATGGGGGAAAACAGTACACTGGAGGCAAAATGAGTAGGGGTTGTGAACACTAGCAACCTCACCATCACCGGCATGATCCGCCACATGGCATCAAATCAGCCTAACAGATGGCCCGAACCACTGGGTCAACAATCAGTGTCTGTACGTCACACCACTGCCTTCTCTTCCTCCCCTGTGTTACTTGCTGGCCAATCCTCTGTCCTAGACACAGGCCTGGATGACTCCCGCCCTGCAGCTGGGGCTTCGCAAGCACAATCATCTGGCACACCCATTTCTGTGTCCAAGCACAGCGTACAGATGTCCTTACCCCAGACCTTTGAATGTAAGCGCAAATACCCAACCACCCACCCACAGCCCATAGCACTAAATGCACACTTTTCAAAATTTCTGGCCCTAGAAATTTTGCCATTTAGGCCTGTGTACACTGAGGCTTTCCTTAGCCTCATGGCGGTCGTCCTTCATTATTCAGTCCCCAAACGCCACTATTTTTCTCTGTGTGCCATCCCCGCATTGCAGCGGCAATTGTGTCACGTAACATCTCCCATGCCCTGACCAACGCAGTTATTGTGAAGGTCCACTTAACCGCCTGCCAACTGCCTAACGCACGGATGCGTCCAGGCAGCGGCAGGTTTGTTCCTCCTGGACGCATCCGTGCGTCATCTCGCGAGACGCGAGATTTGCTGTGAACGCGCGCGCGCGTTCACAGAGGCGCACGGCTCGGCAGTTCTATTACAGCCTGCCAGCAATGATCAATCGCTGGCAGGCTGTAGATGTAAAATAAATCGCATCAAACAGGTATGTCAGACGCTGTTTTGTTAATGTCCATTTGCTGGGATCGACCACCAGAGGACCAGGTAGCTCTGTAAAGTAGCACCAAGCATCACACTACACCCCCCCCCCCATGTCACTTATTTACCCCTTATTAACCCCTGATCACCACATATAGAATCCCTGATGACCCCCCTGTTATTGATCACCCCCCCTGTATGGCTCCATTCAGACGTCCATATGTGTTTTGCGGATCCGCAAAACACGGACAACGGCAATGTGCTTTCAGCATTTTTCAGATCCGCACATTGCCAGAACTATATAGAAAATGCCTTTTCTTGTCCGCAATTGCGGACAAGAATAGGACATGTTCTATATTTTTGCGGAACGGAAGTGCAGACCCGGAAGTGCGGATCCGAGCGGGACAAAGTCTGTCCCCTTAGAAATGAATGGGTCCGCAATTCCGTTCCGCAAACAGAATTGCGGACGTGTAAATGGGGGTCCCTTATCACCGCCAGTTAGTTAGCTACTTGTTAGGTAGTTAGCGCCTAGCCCACCACACCGCAGTCACTGATTTTGGCAGAGATTTTTTCATCCACATTGATCGATGCGAATGAAGAAATCTGTGACATTTATTTTTTTATTTTTTTCAGCCAAGAGGCGGAACGGAAAAAAAAAAAATCTCATTACCCGTATGCTCAATATAAGGAGAATAGCAGAAACTCCTAATGCTGGCCATACGTGTAATGATTGCGGAGACCCTGAAATGCCGGGGCAGTACAAACACCTCACATGTGACCCCATTTTAGAAAGAAGACACCCCAAGGTATTCCGTGAGGGGTATGGTAAATTCATGTAAAATTTTATTTTTTGCCACAAAATTATTATTTTTTTTATCAATTTCCGCTAACTTGTGCCAAAAAAAAAATAATTCAGTGAACTCGCCATGCCCCTCACGGAATACCTTGGGTGTCTTCTTTCCAAAATGGGGTCACATGTGGGGTATTTTTACTGCCCTGGCATTTTAGGGGCCCTAAAGCGTGAGAATTCAAATGCGTAAAAATGCCCTGTGAAATCCTAAAGGTACTCATTGGAATTAGGGCCCCTTTGCGCATCTTGGCTGCAAAAAAGTGGCACACATGTTGTATTGCCGTACTCAGGAGAAGTAGGGCAATGTGCAAAGGGGACCAAATTCCAATGAGTACCTTTAGGATTTCACAGGGCATTTTTACGCATTTGGATTCCAGACTTCTTCTCATGCTTTAGGGGCCCCTAAAATGCCAAGGCAGTATAAATACCCCACAAGTTACCCCATTTTAGAAAGAAGACACCCCAGGGTATTCCGTGAGGGGTATGGTGAGTTCATAGAAGATTTTTTTTTGGCACAATTTCGCGGAAATTTTTTTAAATTTTTTTTTTCTTACAGTCTCATATTCCACTAACCTGTGACAAAAAATAAAATTTTACATGAACTCACCATACCCCTCACGGAATACCTTGGGGTGTCTACCGCCTCCACCTCATCCTCCACTGCAAACTCAGAATTATCATCTTGCAGCAGCAGTCAACCATCAGTCAGTAGCTGGAGCAGTGTAGCAAGGCAGTGGGGAAGCGGCAACAACCCATGCTGAAACTCATTTGCTTGGGTGACAAACAGAGCTAAAGCAGTGTATAAGGGACCAGGTTGGTTGTGTCTGATAATGGCCATAACTTGTTGGTAGCTTTGTAGCTCGGCAAGCTCACACACATGGCAATCATACAGCATATATGTACCATGCACGACAAACATCCCAAACTTATACATTAATATATAAAAACATAACACACAAGAGTGCAGGTAAACTAATGGCATGGCCTGTTTAAGAACTCATAAATAACCAAGTAACCATAACATATTTTACAGCGTAGTCATAACCATAACAATGACAACTCAAACAGCTTCGTCAGCTTCGATTCGCTCATCTCTAGAGTTGAGTGATACCGAACTGTAAAGTTCAGGTTCGTACCGAACATTACGTTTTTTCGCACCCAGACCCGAACATGTCCGCAAAAGTTCGGGTTCCGGTTTGCTGTTTGGCGATTTCTTCCCGCTTTTTGAAAGGTTGCAGGGCAGCCAATCAACAAGTGTTTCACTACTTTGCCCTAAGAAGCCATCATTGGCATGGCTTCGATTGGCTAAGTGCAGCATGTGACCCAGACTTTATTTAAGCTGGAGTCACATAGCGCCGCATGTCGCTCTGCTCTTCTCAGGATAGGGATAGGATGCTTGCGCTTCAGTTAAGAGAGAGATTATTGAAGACATCTGTTGAACTTGGTGGTGTTAACTCTTCAAACTACAGCAATTATTGAGGGTGCTATGCTACATATTTGTAACCAGCCCTGAGCCCAGTGATACTGCAAAATAATTTTTAATCCATCTGTTACTGGGGTGGGGGTCAGTGGCCATTTTAGCAACTGCAGTGTCCTTGGAACTGCATGTGACCTGCATGTGTGCCAGCCTGCCAGGGACATCAGTCTAATTATTTTTTGGTAGCTCAGTGGGGGAAAAGTTATTTTTTTCTGGCAGGTCAAGTCCCCCTTCATTTGCCTATGTTATAACTTTGGGGTGACATAGCGCATTTCTGTATTTGGGGGAATAAACCCGTACTGTCGTACCACCGAGCACGTTTGCATACACCACTGAAAAACCTATTTTAACATTGTGCGGTGACATTGTGCATTTCTGTAGTTGGGTTATTAAACCCGTACTGTTGTACCACAGAGCATGTTTGCATACACCGCTAAAAAACCTATTTTAAAATTGTACAGTGACATAGTGCATTTCTGTAGTTGCTGTAATAAACCTGTACTGTCGTACCACAGAGCACGTTGGCATATAATGTTGAAGAAACTGTTTTAAAATTTTGCTGTGAAAAACTGCATCTCTGTAGATGGGTAAATAAACATGTACTGTTGTGCTGAAACAGTACGTCTTTCCCAGCCGCCACTACTTTTCCAGGCGAGCCGTCCCTTCCCTGCACAACCAAGTGGAGGATAAAATCAAGTGTGCACTGCGCAACGACATCTGTGGCAAGGTGCACATAATCACAGATACATGGAACAGTAAGCACATGCAGGGACGCTATATCTCCCTAACTGCACCCTGGGTAAATGTAGTGGCGGCTGGGCCAGAGGCGGATAGCGGTTTGAAGCATGTCCTTCCACCACCGAGGTTTGCAGGGCATTATTCTTTGCCTCCTGTTGCCTCCTCCTCCTATTCCACTTCCTCCTCCTCCTCTTCTACCATATCCTCATCACCAGACACGCAATATAGAGGAACCCAATGGACGTGATTTGGAACCCAGAGCTGGGAAGCACTGTTATCCTGTGTCAGTCTGGTGGGCCTGCAGCATGGTTGGAAGTACTCCTCGACTAAGCAACGTGGTTCTTCATTTTAACGCTATATAGAGGAACCCAAGGGACGTGATTTGGAACCCAGAGCTGGGAAGCACTGTTATCCTGTGTCAGTCTGGTGGGCCTGCAGCATGGTTGGAAGTACTCCTCGACTAAGCAGCGCGGTTCTTCATTTTAACGCATTGACAATTGGTGTGAACTGACCCACAACACTTCAAGGACCTGCAGCGCAAGTATCTGATAATATTCAAGAGAACTACGTGACTGAATTACTTTTACTAGACTATTCTAAGGACAGGTCAGCCAAGGCATGTGGACAGAGTACCTCTACCATTCAGGTGTATCTCTGGGCTTTGGTTAACTCCAGGAAGGAACCACCGGGTAGATCTCAAAATCTAACTAAAACACAAGAAATGGCTATCTCCTCCATGAAATCGAACAAGGCCATATTTATTAAGAATGCAGACAAGGGGGTGGGGGGTGTTATTGTTATCATTGACTCGAAAGCTTACCATATGGAAGCCATGAGAATATTATCTGACGGGGCCTATTATGGAAAGCTTCTAGGGGACCCCACTGACAAGTTTAAGAAAACCTTGGGCAATGGGCACCCTTCTGAATAGAGGCCTTACAGAAAAGATACTGACCAAAAATGAACTACAATTTTTTAAAATAGCATTCCCGTCCATCCCCTATTTCTATTATCTCCCAAAAAGTCATAAGAGTATAGAGATTCCCCCCGGGTGCCCGATTATCTCAGGCAAAGATTCCTTGACATCTAATCTATCCGCCTAAATCAACCACACATTACAGAGATACATCAAACACTTACCTTCCTATTTACTGGATTCGAGCCATCTTATTACTATTCTACAGGACTTTGTATGGGAGCCGGGCTTTACATCGGTGACTTTAGATGTGTCAGCACTCTACAGTAACATCCAACACCATCTATGCCTTGGAGCAGTCAGCACTTTTCTTGAAGAAGATCTATACCTCCCCCATAGCCAAAGAATATTCCTGCTTGACTCCATAGAATTCATACTCACACACAATTATTTTAAATACGAAGATGAACTCCATCACCAGAGATGTGGCACCGCGATAGGGATAAAATTTGCCCCATCATATGCAAATTTGTTCATGGGGGCCTTCGAGAAGCAAAAGGGCTTATTAGATCATGCTGACATCTGTTTTTATGAACACTTCATTGATGACATCATCTTTAGGGATGAGCGAACCCGAACTGGATAGTTCGGGTTCGTACCGAATTTTGGGGTGTTCGGGACACGGACCCGGACATTTTCAAAAAAGTTCGGGTTCGGGTCCATTGTTCAGCGATTTCTTCCCGCTTTCTGAAGGGCTACACAGCAGCCAATCAGCTAGTGTTTTACTTCTTGCCCTAAGAAGCCATCACAGCCATGCCTACTAATGGCATGGCTGTGATTGGCCAAGTGCAGCATGTGACCCAGCCTCTTTTTAAGCTGGAGTCAAGTAGCGCCGCACGTAACTCTGCTCTGATTAGTGTAGAGATAGGACGCAGTTGCTGTGAGGGCCAGATTAGGCAGGGAAAAGTCAGCAAAAACACCTAATCAAGTGATCGAACTACAGCTGTAAATAATTCAACTTCTACTAGTTAATTGCTCACTGGTTTTTAGGCTTCAAAGAGCATTTTCTGTCACTTTTTTCTGGGGTGATCGGTGGCCATTTTGTGTCTTGTGGTGCACCAGCACAAGCTGCCACCAAGTCCATCAATCCATGAATACAATTTTTATTTTTTTTTGCTATATCCTACATCAGGGGCTTGGCTGTGCTTATTGTCCTGTTCCCCTTATTGTGTAGAATAATTCGACAGGTAGTTTACTCGCCCTTCAATCACCACACTGTTAAAGTTCCGGTAACTTGTTTAATGTGTATGATCAAAAGAAGGTAAAACTGTGAATACAGACAAAAGCATAGTATCAGACCATACATGCAATGCAGGAGTGTGGATTAATACAATAACGCATACATCAAAGAACAGTGATGCATAAGAATACACTATGGAGCATCTGACATAAAATGCGTCTGCAGATGAGAGAACTATAGCATCATGGCAACTACACAGATCTAGGAGCATGTGACAGGAATCTACTAACATAGATTAGCTAATACCTAACTATAAAGCTCTAACATAATGCATGTATACAACAAAATATGCATCCTACACTGCAGATATAAGTAAATGATAAGGTTTGACATACCAACGATGCTTGGATGGAGTGGATGAAGGATAGATGCATGTGGATGCAACAGTACAGTGTGAATCTAGGAAATATGGCTGCTGGAATAAAGAACAACCTGCTTCCTGATCACAGAGAGTCTACTTCCTGCAGTGTCACATGACCTCAGGACAGAACAGAAAAGAACAAAAGCAGTCTTAAAGGTGTCCACTAGGGGGAGTAGAATTCAGCAATGTAGATTAACATAATCTGGCTGTGGACAGACAGCACACTTATTGTCACCCCTAGAAACTCAGGATAGAAATTTCTATATTTTATTGAGGGTTTAAATTCAATTGCCAAAATAGCAATCCCCTAAATCTGGTGTTCCAGCTGTGGCTAGCCAAGTGTAATACTGTCTGCTGTCTGGCAAAGGATAGATTTTTTTCTGTGGTGAAATTCAATTGCCAAAATAGCAATCCTCTAAATCTGGTGTCCCAGCAGTGGATGTCAAAGTTTAATAGTTCCCGGCAAAGTATAAATTTTGTTCTGGGGTAAAATTCAATTGCCAAAATAGCAATACCATAAATCAGTGGTTTCAGCTGTGGCTGGCCAAGTTTAATAGTGTCTGGCAAGGAATATATTTTGTTCTGGGGTGAAATTCAAATACCAAAATAGCAATACCGTAAATCTGGTGTTCCAACTGTGACTGGACAAGTTTCATAGTTTCCGTCATAGGATATATTATTTTCAGCGGTGAAATTCAGTTGCAAAAATAGAAATACCGTAAATCTGGTGCTCCAGCTGTGACTGGACAAGTTTAATAGTGTCCGGCAAAGGAAATATATTTTTTTCTGGGGTGAAATTTAATTGCCAAAATAGCAATCCCCTAAATCTGGTGTCCCAGCAGTGGCTGGCAAAGTATAATAGTGTCCGGCAAAGGATATATTTTGTTCTGGGGTAAAATTCAATTGCCAAAATAGCAATACCATAAATCAGTGGTTTCAGCTGTGGCTGGCCAAGTTTAATAGTGTCTGGCAAGGAATATATTTTGTTCTGGGGTGAAATTCAAATGCCAAAATAGCAATACCGTAAATCTGGTGTTCCAACTGTGACTGGACAAGTTTCATAGTTTCCGTCATAGGATATATTATTTTCAGCGGTGAAATTCAGTTGCAAAAATAGAAATACCGTAAATCTCGTGCTCCAGCTGTGACTGGACAAGTTTAATAGTGTCTGGCAAAGGAAATATATTTTTTTCTGGGGTGAAATTTAATTGCCAAAATAGCAATCCCCTAAATCTGGTGTCCCAGCAGTGGCTGGCAAAGTATAATAGTGTCCGGCAAAGGATATATTTTGTTCTGGGGTGAAATTCAATTGCCAAAATAGCAATACCATAAATCAGTGGTTTCAGCTGTGGCTGGCCAAGTTGAATAGTGTCCGGCAAAGGATATATTTCGTTCTGGGGATAAATTGAATTGCCAAAATAACAACACGGTAAATCTGGTGTTCCAGCTGTGACTGGACAAGTTTCATAGTGTCTGTCATAGGATATATTATTTTCTGCAGTGAAATTCAGTTGCAAAAATAGAAATTCCGTAAATCTGGTGTTCCAGCTGTGAATGGAAAAGTTTAATAGTGTCTGGCAAAGGATATATTTTTTTCTGGGGTTAAATTAAATTGCCAAAATAGCAATACTGTAAATCTGGAGTCCCAGCAGTGGCTGGCCAAGGTTAATAGTGTCCGTCATAGGATATATTATTTTCTGCGGTGAAATTCAGTTGCAAAAATAGCAATACCATAAATCAGTGGTTTCAGCTGTGGCTGGCCAAGTTTAATATTGTCCGGCAAAGGATATATTTCGTTCTGGGGTTAAATTCAATTGCCAAAATAGCAATACGGTAAATCTGGTGTTCCAGCTGTGACTGGACAAGTTTCATAGTGTCCGGCAAAGGATTTATTATTTTCTGAAGTGAAATTCAGTTGCTTAAATAGAAATACAGTAAATTTTGTGTTCCAGCTGTGACTGGACAAGTTTCATAATGTCCGTCATAGGATATATTATTTTCTGCGGTGAAATTCAGTTGCAAAAATAGAAATACCATAAATCTGGTGTTCCAGCTGTGACTGAACAAGTTTAATTGTGTCTGGCAAAGGATTTATTATTTTCAGGGGTAAAAATTCAGTTGTCAAAATAGCAATACCATAAATCTGATTTCCCAGCAGTGGCTGGCCAAGTTAATAGTGTCCGGCAAAGGATATATTTTTTTTTGGGGTGAAATTCAATTGCCAAAATAGCAATACGGTAAATCTGGTGTTCCAGCTGTGACTGGACAAGTTTCATAGTGTCCGTCATAGTATATATTATTTTCTGCAGTGAAATTCAGTTGCAAAAATAGAAATACCGTAAATCTGGTGTTCCAGCTGTGACTGGACAAGTTTAATAGTGTCCGGCAAAGGATATATTTTTTTCTGGGGTTAAATTAAATTGTGAAAATAGCAATATCGTAAATCTGGTGTCCCAGCAGTGGCTGGCCAAGTTTAATAGTGTCCGGCAAAGGATATATTTTTTTCTGGGGTTAAATTCAATTGCCAAAATAGCAATACCGTAAATCTGGTGTCCCAGCAGTGGCTGGCCAAGTTTAATAGTGTCCGGCAAAGGATAAATTTTTTTATGGGGTGAAATTCAATTGCCAAAATAGCAATACCGTAAATCTAGTGTTCCAGCTGTGACTGGACAAGTTTCATAGTGTCCGTCATAGTATATTTTATTTTCTGCAGTGAAATTCAGTTGCAAAAATAGAAATACCGTAAATCTGGTGTTCCAGCTATGACTGGACAAGTTTAATAGTGTCCGGCAAAGGATTTATTATTTTCTGGGGTGAAATTTTGTTGCCAAAATAGAAATACAGCAAATCTGGTGTTCCAGCTGTAACTGGACAAGTTTCATAGTGTCCGTCATAGGATATATTATTTTCTGGGGTAAAATTCAGTTGCAATAATAGAAATACCATAAATCTGGTGTTCCAGCTGTGGCTGGCCAAGTTTAATAGTGTCCGGCAAAGGATATTTTTTTTTCTGCGGTGAAATTCAATTGTCAAAATAGAAATACCATAAATCTGGTGTTCCAGTTGTGACTGGACAAGTTTAATCGTGTCCGCAAAGGATTTATTATTTTCAGTGGTGAAATTCAGTTGTCAAAATAGCAATACCATAAATCTGGTGTTCCAGCAGTGGCTGGCCAAGTTTAATAGTGTCCGGCAAAGGATATATTTTTTTCTGGGGTGAAATTCAATTGCCAAAATAGCAATGCCATAAATCAGTGGTTTCAGCTGTGGCTGGCCAAGTTAAATATTGTCCGGCAAAGGATATTGTCACCGCCGGGTCTGGGAGACGGTCGGTCAGAGGTTCCTCCCTGTCTGCTGTATGATGTTTGTTTTGGTTTCACTTTGCTCAGTTCCCTTCTCTCCCTCAGGTGCTTTTCATAATTGATTTATTGGCATGCTTTATATTCCCTCCCATAATGCTCCTCTCTGCGGTTTATACAACTTCCTGGATGAAGTGTCTGCTCTCTGCTGCTGGAAGCTGGTGTTGGTTTGGTTTGGTTCACTGGTTTGATACAAGGTGACCCTGTCTCCCTGCGTATTCTGTGCAGGGAGCTGGTGGTCGGTCCCCTCTAACATAGGGTATTCAGGTGTCACTCAGTTATAGGTAGGAGGGCATGTATTTGTCTTCCATCGGGACCTATACATTTGCATAGCAGTTCAGGGAGAGTTCTTAGGGATTTAAAGGACTCTCCTATATTTTCCTTAGTTTGGGATAAAGTCAGTCTGACGTTGCTTATCATTCCTGTTATCTGTACTCCATCCTTGACAGATATATTTCGTTCTGGGGTTAAATTCAATTTCCAAAATAGAATAGAAATTCCGTAAATCTGGTGTTCCATCTGTGAATGGAAATGTTTAATAGTGTCCGGCAAAGCATATATTTTTTTCTGGGGTTAAATTAAATTGCCAAAATAGCAATATCATAAATCTGGTGTCCCAGCAGTGGCTGGCCAAGTTTAATAGTGTCCGGCCATTGATATATTTTTTTCTGGGGTGAAATTTAATTGTCAAAATAGAAATACCGTAAATCTGGTGTTCCAGCTGTGACTGGACAAGTTTAATAGTGTCCGGCAAAGGATTTATTATTTTCAGGGGTGAAATTCAGTTGTCAAAATATAAATACAGTGAATCTGGTGTTCCAGCTGTGACTGGACACGTTTAATAGTATCCGTCAAAGGATAGATTTTGTTCTGGGGTGAAATACAGTTGCAAAAATATAAATACAGTAAATCTGGTGTTCCAGCTGTGACTGGACACGTTTAATAGTACCCGTCAAAGGATAGATTTTTTTCTGGTGTGAAATTCAATTGCCAATATAGCAATACCCTGAATCTGGTGTTCCAGTTGTTACAGGCCAAGTGTTCATCTGCCCGTAAAAGGGAATATTACACTCAGTGTGCATCTCCAAGTATATTTCTTTCTGTAAAGGGGTATATTACAAAAAGTGTTATAAAAATAGATAAGGGAGGGCACTCAACTTCCACTCAGGCATATGGAAACCAGGGATATAATGTTAAAAAATCAATGAGTTTATTACAAAATATCTAAAACAAAACATCTAAAACAAAAAACAAAAAACAAGTAGCCCTATTATGTGATCGGCCACAATAGAGAGATCAATAATAAAAATCTTACAACAAATATTCTCCAAGGTAATCAATTCTGGGTACCCAAATCAATTAATGACAATTTATAAAATGCATATAAAATCGAATGTGCAAAAAGGATCAATTGTGCATATGCACCAACAGTCCACACAGGGATCCTCTAAGGTCGCAATCCGGTAATTATTCTCCCAAGGGAGATACAGCAGTTTACTTTTTGTAGAATATGGGGCCTCCTCGTGGTGCACCCCAAGGTGCAACGTCCTCCTTTTGCCCTGCTCCCTCTTGTAGCACTATGCCTACAGTCCTGATGTATGGGCTAAATGTGTTGGTATACGGATAGGAGTACTATTTCCGTTCAAGATATTTGTGTTTCACAATAATGTGTATACGTTATTATCTTTTCATACATTACCGCTCCTCGCGGTCTTCTCGTGTCCTCCGCTCTCTCGCCGGCCGGTGTTGTGACCTGCCAGGACCTGCCGCAGCTGCCCACGTGATCACCGTCGTCATACAGTGGCGTCCCACGTGACGGTGACTCGGCGCCTTATTGGTCCTTACTTAGCGATTGTCAGAGCATCTTATTGGTTTCTCGCTTTGAATGGCAACAGCGGTACAGCGGTATAGTACTTAGTACAATATCCAGAGTCCAAGGAAACACGATCTTCTGTTAAGTAGCCTCACTGTTCTGCCCAAGCGCGTTTGGGGCTCTATGTTCCGGCCCCTTCATCATGATGAAGGGCCGGAACATAGGAGCCCAAACGCGCTTGGCAGAACAGTGAGGCTACTTAACAGAAGATCGTGTTTCCTTGGACTCTGGATATTGTACTAAGTACTATACCGCTGTACCGCTGTTGCCATTCAAAGCAGAAACCAATAAGACGCCTGACAATCGCCAAGTAAGGACCAATAAGGCGCCGAGTCACCGTCACGTGGGACGCCACTGTATGACGACGGTGATCACGTGGCAGCTGCGGCAGGTCCTGGCAGGTCACAACACCGGCCGTAGAGAGCGGAGGACACGAGAAGACCGCGAGGAGCGGTAATGTATGAAAAGATAATAACGTATACACATTATTGTGAAACACAAATATCTTGAACGGAAATAGTACTCCTATCCGTATACCAACACATTTAGCCCATACATCAGGACTGTAGGCATAGTGCTACAAGAGGAGCAGGGCAAAGGAGGACGTTGCACCTTGGGGTGCACCACGAGGAGGCCCCATATTCTACAAAAGTAAACTGCTGCATCTCCCTTGGGAGAATAATCACGGATTGCGACCTTAGAGGATCCCTGTGTGGACTGTTGGCATATGCACAATTGATCCTTTTGCACATTCAATTTTATATGCATTTTATAAATTGTCATTAATTGATTTGGGTACCCAGAATTGATTACCTTGGAGAATATTTGTTGTAAGATTTTTATTATTGATCTCTCTATTGTGGCCGATCACATAATAGGGCTACTTGTTTTTTGTTTTTTGTTTTAGATGTTTTGTTTTAGATATTTTGTAATAAACTCATTGATTTTTTAACATTATATCCCTGGTTTCCATATGCCTGAGTGGAAGTTGAGTGCCCTCCCTTATCTATTTTTATAACATTTCTTTTACGGCAAAGGGGTTGGCCGCGGAGTGTGCACCTTCGTCTGATTGGGGGTTTGTGGTGAGCCGCTGTACTACCTATTTTTGAATATTACAAAAAGTGTTACATTACAATTGCGGGAAGTATAATCCTGTAAATCTGCATGCACTATTGTGCATCTCATAGTGTATTTCTGTCCATCAAAGGGTATATTACACAAAGTGTTAAAATTCAATTGCTGAAGGCATAATCCTACCTATTTTTTCACACGCTACTGTGCAACTCCAAGTGTAAATATGTCCATAAAAGGATACATTTCATTAAGACACTAAATACTAGGCCTACAATTGATATTTCCCTAAATCAGTGGTTACTGCTGTGCCTGGATTAGTGTAATACGGTACATAAATAAATAGGCAGATAGTGTTAGGTGCAAGTAAAAAAAGGCCTGAATTTGAAATCAATACATTGGGCCAAATATATTTTTTCTTATTGTGGTTCTTGGTGAAAGGTAACATTGAGGAAAACAACTAGTAAGGGATGCGGACGAGGTCGTGTTAGTGGACCCTCTGGTGCTGGGAGAGGACGTGGCCATTCTGCCACAGCCATACGATATGTGGTGGGGCCAAATGCCGTTCTAAGGATGGTAAGGCCCGAGCATTTACAGGCGCTAATCAATTGGGTGTCCGACAGTGGATCCAGCACGTTCACAACATTAACTCCCACCCAGTCTTCTACATAAAGCGCACAGGTGGCACCTGAAAACCAAGCCCATCAGTCTGTCACATCACCCCCATGCATATCAGGGAAACTGTCTGAACCTCAAGTTATGCAGCAGTCTCTTATGCTGTTTGAAGACTCTGCTGGCAGGGTTTCCCAAGGGAATCCACCTAGCCCTTCCCCAGTGGTGGAAGACATAGAATGCACTGATGCACAACCACTGATGTTACCTGATGATGAGGACATGGGAATACCACCTCATCGGAGTCCGCACGTCTCTGATGATGACGAAACACAAGTGCCAACTGCTGCGTCTTTTTGCAGTGTGCAGACCAAACAGGAGGTCAGGGAGGAAGACTGTGTGGAAGACGATGCAGGGGATGATGAGGTCCTAGACCCCACATGGAATGAAGGTCGTGCCACTGACTTTCATAGTTCAGAGGAAGAGGCAGTGGTGAGACCAAGCCAACAGCGTAGCAAAAGAGGGAGCAGGGGGCAAAAGCAGAACAGCCACCGCCAAGAGAGTTCGCCTGCTACTGGCCACCGCCACCAGGGACTGAGCACCCCAAAGGCAGCTTCAAGGAGTTCCCTGGCATGGCACTTCTTTAAACAATGTGCTGACGACAAGACGCGAGTGAATTGCACGCTGTGCCATCACAGCCTGAAGCAAGGCATTTACATTCTGAACCTTAGCACAACCTGCATGACCAGGCATCTACATGCAAAGCATGAACTGCAGTGGAGTAAACACCTTAAAAACAAGGAACTCACTCAGGCTACCCCTGCTCCCTCTTCTGCTGCTTCCTCCGCCTCGGGAGGAATGTTGGAACCTGCCGCCCACCAAACAGAGGATGTGCCACCAACACCACCACCTCCGTCACCAAGCATCTCCACCATGTCACACGGCAGCGTTCAGCTCTCCATCTCACAAACCTTGGAGAGAAAGCATAAATTCCCACCTAGCCACCCTCGAGCCCTGGGCCTGAATGCCAGAATTTCTAAATTACTGGCCTTTGAAATGCTGTCATTCAGGCTGGTGGACACAGACAGCTTTAAACAGCTGATGGTGATAGCTGTCCCACAGTATGTTGTTCCCAGCCGCCACTACTTCTCCAAGAGAGCAGTGCCTTCCCTGCACAACCATGTATCCGATAAAATCAAGTGTGCACTGCGCAACGCCATCGGTGGCAAGGTCCACGTGGACTAGTAAGCACGGCCAGGGACGCTATATCTCCCTAACTGCACATTGGGTAAATGTAGTGGCGGATAGGCCCCAGGCTTAGAGTTCTTTGGCGTACGTCCTTCCGCTGCCAAGGATCGCAGGGCATCATTCTTTGCCTCCTGTAGCCTCCTAATCTTCTCCCTCCTCCTCTGCTTCCACCTGCTCATCCAGTGAGCCACACACCTTCACCACCAACTTTAGCACAGCCGGGGGTAAACGTCAGCAGGCCGTTCTGCAACTCATATGTTTGGTGGACAGGCCACACACCGCGCAGGAGTTGTGGCGGGCTATTGAACAACAGACCGATGAGTGTTTGCTGTCGGTGGGCCTCAAGCCCGGCCTGGTGGTGTGGGATATTGGGCGAAATCTCGTCACAACTCTGGGAATAGCCGGTTTGACACACATCCCTTGCCTGGCGCATGAGCTGAATTTGGTTGTGCAGAAGTTCATTCACAACTACCCCGACATCTCAGAGCTGTTGCATAAAGTGCGGGACGTCTGTGTGCGCTTCCGGCGTTCACATCCTGCCGCTGCACGCCTGTCTGCACTACAGCATAACTTCGGCCTTCCCGCTCACCGCCTCATATGCGACGTGCCCACCAGGTGGAACTCCACCTTGCACATGCTGGAGAGACTGTGCGAGCAGCAGTAGGCCATAGTGGAGTTTCAGCTGCAGCACGCACGGGTCAGTCGCACTGCGGAAAAACACCACTTCACCACCAATGACTAGGCCTCCATGCGAGACCTGTGTGCCCTGTTGCACTGTTTTGAGTACTCCACCGACATGGCCAGTGGCGATGTTGCCGTTATCAGCGTTACAATACCACTTCTATGTCTCCTTGAGAAAACACTTAGGGCGATGATGAAAGAGGAGGTGGCCCAGGAGGAGGAGGAGGATGAGGGGTCATTTTTAGCACATTCAGGCCAGTCTGTTAGAAGTGGCTCAGAGGGAGTTTTTTGCAACAGCAGAGGCCAGGTACAAATGTGGCCAGCCAGGGCCCACTACTGGAGGACGAGGAGGAGGAGGAGGTGGAGGAGGATGAGGATGAAGCACGTTCACAGCGGGGTGGCACCCAACACAGCTCAGGCATTGATCCCACAAGACCTGTCCCTCCCTTGTGCAGAATAGACATTTATAACTGCCTCCCCCTCAACCATATATTCTTGTACTCCAGGGCACTTCTTTATTGAATCCTCTTTTTTTATATTTTACCATTATATTGCGGTGCAACCAAAAGTTGAATGAACCTCTCCTCCTTATAGGTGCCAGGGGCCTAATTATCTGAAAGTGGCCTGTTCCAGTGGTGGGTGACATGAAGCCTGATTCTCTGCTATGCAACCTCTGTCCTCTGTCTGGGTGCCGTGGGCTAAATATCTGGAAGTGACCTTCTCTATTGCTGGGTGACATGAAGCCTGATTCTCTGCTATGCGACCTTTCTCCTCCGTCTGGTTGCCAGGGGCCTAATTATCTAAAGGTGGTTTTCTCCATTGCTGGGTGACATGACGCCTGATTCTTTGCTATGCGACCTCTCTCCTCCGTCTGGGTGCCAGGGGCCAAATTATCTAAAAGTGGCCTTCTCCATTGGTGGGTGACATGACGCCTGATTCTCTGCTATGCAACCTCTGTCCTCTGTCTGGGTGCTGGGGCCTAAATAAATGAAAGTGGCCTTCTCCATTGGTGGGTGACTTGAAGCCTGATTCTCTGCTATGGGACCTCTCTCCAATTGATATTGCTTAATTTTTATTTATTTTATTTTAATTCATTTCCCTATCATTTCCCAATTGTTTTCAGGGGATTTAGCTACATTTTGCTGCCTTTTGCAGCCCTCTAGCCCTTTCCTGGACTATTTTACAGCCTTTTTAGTGCCCAAAAGTTCGGGTCCCCATTGACTTCAATGGGTTTCGGGATGAAGTTCGGGTCGAGTTCGGATCCCAAACCCGAACATTTTCGGGAAGTTCCCCAACACACAAAAGGACTACTTCAATGGGGTTCGGGATGAAGTTTGGGTCGAGTTCGGATCCCAAACCCGAGCATTTTCGGGATGTTCAGCCGAACTTCTCAAACCCGAACATCCAGGTGTTCGCTCAACTCTAATAGTCTTGTTCTGGAGAGGTGACCCCACTACTATACCCGCCTTTTTAGATAAATTAAATCAAAATGAGTGGAATCTGAATTTCACCGCCCATTCTAGCCCCCATCCCGCTCTGCGCTCCACTGTGGAATGTAGGGCATGATCACATGACCGGAAGGTGCCGGACGACTTGATGTGCCTGCTACTGTCCTCTGTGCGCTTCACGCTGGAGCGCATGGTTGGTCAGGTGACCGGATGCTACTATTAGCGCTACAGGGCCAATACATTTTGTCACCTGCATTATTGTTGGATTATTGCTGGATGGAGAGGACAAATAACGGAATAACTTCTTACTGGTTGGCTGATTGATATTATTCTTTTTTGTATGTGTTTAAGGACCGAGAAATTTCTTATGACCTAAAGTGGGGTACACTTCCGGTTCGGGGATCACGTGACCGGAAGTGAACCACTCCACGTGCATACATTGCAATTTGTATTTGTGTATTTAAGTTGCTTATGTTTATGGTTGTTTTAATATGTTCCTGAAGAAGGGGTTTTATATATAACCCCAAAACTTGGCGATCTTTCATTAAAGAATTTCTTGAAACATTGTCGGTCCTTCTGGTCATCTATTTGGGACACCAAGGATTGCAACAAACTACAGGAGATCTCGGCGAGGGGGTAGTGGCTCCAAGTGTCTTGAGTTTATCTTGACCCACCCCCCTGGTGAAGTGAGTAGAAATCAGTGCTACTTTTGTGAGCTATTGTATGTGTTCACTCTACAGCTCCTAATCATTTACTTGACCGGCAGCACAATATTTGATACAACTCTGAGATTCCTTTCTCCTTTATTTATTTCTTACTTTGGCGCTCCATTTGTTCTTTCTCAAACCTGTTCTTCAGTACGGCCTGTTTCCACTCCGTTCATGTGAGCTGCCTATAAGCCTATTGATTTACGGATCGTCTTTAGTGGGCATCCCCTGGCGCCCCTTCTCTTCTACCTTTTCCACCTTCTCTATACTTCTCTTCCATTTTCCTTCTCTTAGGAAACTCTTATACAGAGCTTCCTTCTGCTCATTTTTTCACTTGCTCCTTTTTGTTTGAATTCATGTATCTCTGGGCTGAGCAGACATCTGTAGGGCAAAACAGGGACAGACATAGGTAAATAGACATGTTGTATCTGCAAGATATCCTAAAAATGGCCAAGAATCTTTGCATGACCTTCAGCCACTCGTACACCGCAAACCACACCCTCCTTGAGCTGCAGTGACAGAACGGGTTCCCCCAACATAGGCTGATATGCAACGTTTCCATCCATTGGAATTCCACCCTCCATATGTTGGACCGACTATACGAACAGAGAACGGCAATAAACGATTTCTTGATGATTCAAGCGGACAGGAGTACTCCCCTGTGTAACGTCAATGTCAGCCAGTAGCAGCTCATGCATGACACCTGCCGTTTGCTCAGGTCCTTTGAGGATGTCACGTTATTTTTCAGTCACCAGGAATATGGGATGAACAACGTCATTCCACTGCTTCATATCCTGGAACAGATTCTGGTAGATCTGGCTGGTCAGGATACTGGAGACATGATGCCTATATCTAATGGACACATGAGCCCTATGAGGGCTGAACTGGAGAAGGAGGAGGACATTGGAGCACAAGCAATGTGTAGGTAAATGGGTGGTTTTAATACACAGGTGACAGGAGAGGAGAAGTAGCAAGGAGCAAGAGGGAGATGAGGAAGATAAGGCAGAGAACCTACATATACCATTGCAGTATGCAGTATAGATGGAGGCAGGGAGTCCCTCCAAGTCACTTGCTCAAATGGCCCACTGCATGCTCATTTGCTTGAGTAGTGACTAGTGATGAGCGTCATGGACAATTTTCAAATTAGCAATATTTTACGAATATTTGGTAGAATATTCGTCATATATTCGAGAATTCGCAAATACGGTCTTGTTTGCGAAAATTGGCAATGTAATATGCGTGTAATGCACGTGCAATGCAGGCGTGGGTCACTATAGCTACTTTTTTCAAGCTGCTATTTCCTGAGACTGGAGAAAATAGTTGGCATGGCAGAACATTACAATAGCTTTATATGGAGATACAGTGCTCCAATATATTCACGATTGCGAAATCGGCACTAATGATGCAAATATTTTGTCGCAATACTTGCAACTTTTTACACATTTTTACACATTTTAACAGGTCTGACTACATATTAGTGATTGGTGCCCTAAGTATTGTTGTGAACTTGTGACATCACAGCACTATGTATGTATGTACATGGGCGTAGCTATAGGGGGTGAAGAGGTAGCAGTCGCTACCGGGCCCAGGAGCCTGAGGGGGTCCAAAAACCCTGAGGGAAGCACTGAGGGAAGGGGGGCCCAAGCTGAACTCTTGCACCAGGGCCCATGAGCCTTTAGCTACAGCACTATGTATGTAACATGTATGTATGGATATCAGAATCAGCTACACTATATCACTATCTAACCTACACTGACTATGTCCCACTAACTATCTGTAATTGCAGCCTTATCATTGGGCCACAAGCAAGAAGCAGGGAGGGATTGTTGGTTCAGATGGAAAAAAAATCTAGAATATTCGAAAATTACAAATATATATCACCATATTCTAAATATTCGTGAATTCTAGTAGTGGTGATATTCGCTATTACAATTTGACATTCGAATATTCACACCCATCACTAGTAGTGACAGCTGAATTGTCACCATTCGGCAGAGGGATGACTTCTGGTTCTCCACCTTGTTGGACCCTCGCCACAGGTCCAAAATGGGGGCCTTTTTAACACTAGCTGAGAGGGAGAACAAACTAAACTAATGTAGTCAGTTGGCCGCTGCCTATCGGCGTCATCGTCCATCCTCTCTCAGGTCTGACAGGTGGGCCCTTTGCGCTCACGTTCCACGGCCATGACTGCTGTGTCAAGGTGGGCGGGAAGTAGCAGTACCAGCTCCATCAACAGAAGCTTGAGTCTAGAGTCAAGGATAAAAAGCTTTCTTAACCCACCTTGTGAAGAAACTACTCCCCAGCAGCAGCGGCTAGACCTGGAGAAGAACCTGAACCAGCAGGTGGTGGCATACTTGGACAGCACCCTGCCACCCCACATTGAACATCTGGTGGACTACTAGGCAGGCAAACTGGATTTGTGGCCGTAACTGGCCGAGTTTGCCCTAGAAAAGCTGTTCTGCCCGGCCAGTAGTATGGCATCAGAGCAGGTGTTTAGTGCTTCTGGGGCCATAGTTACCCCAAGCAGAACCTGCCTGTCCACCCAAAATGTGGAGATACTGAGCTTTGTCAAAATAAATCATGCGTGGATCATCAAGGATTTCCACCCACCAATGCCTGATGCATCAGACTAGATCATCCACGCTGCCTCTCCCAAACCTTGACAAAAGAAACCAGTTTCTTCTGGCTATCTGCCTCAGCTACTATTTTAATTCTGCCACCTGTCTGATGCCACATATCTGATGCCAAGTGCTCTCTCTTACACCCACCATCATCAGCGGGTACTGTTATTGCCACCCACTCTATCACTGGGACACTACTGGGACACTCTGTGGTCTCCTGATGCTGCTCCCACCTCACCACTCAAGTCTCCTCATGCTGCTGCTGCCACCTCCACACTATGTCACCTTGCCACTCTGTGGCCTCCTTATGCTGCTGCCACCTCCACACAATGTCACCTTGCCTCTCTGTGGTTTCCTCATGCTGCTACTAACACAACACTATGTCACTAGGACACTCTGTTTCCTTCTCATGCTTCTGCTGCTGCCAACTCCACACTATGCCACCTTGCCACTCTGTGGCCTCCTCATGCTGCTGCCGCCAACTCCACACTATGTATCCTTGCCAGTCTGTGTTCTCCTCATGCTGCTGATAAATCAATACTATGCAAATGGGTCACTCTGTGGCCTCCTCATGCTGATGCCACATCCACACTATGTCACCTTTCCACTCTGTGGCTCCTCATGCTGCTGCCAACTCACATCTCTGTCTCTAGGCCACTCTATGGTATTCTCATGCAGCTGCCACCTCCACACTATGTCACCTTGCCACTCTGTGGCCTCCTCATGCTGCTGTTGCAACCTCCACACTAGGTCACCTTGCCACTCTGTCGTCTCCTCATGCTGCTGCTAACTCAACACTATGTCAATGGGCCACTCTGTGGCCTCTTCATGCTGCTGCTAACTTAACACTATGTCACTGAGCCACTCTATGGCCTCATCATGCTGCTGCTGCCACCTCCACTTGGCAGTCTGTGACTGTGACCTCATCGTGCTGCTCATAACTCAACACTACGTCACTTGCCCACTCTGTGGCTTCCTCATGCTGCTGTTACCTCCACACTATGTAAATGGGCCACTCTGTTATCTCCTTATGCCACTGCCACCTCCCCACTATGTCACTGAGCTACTCTGTGGTCTCCTTATGCTGCTGCTATCTCAACACTATGTCATCCGGCCACTCTGTGGAGTTCTCAAGCTGTTCTCCCCCACTCCATGACTGGGACACTATTTTGCCTTTTTGGCCTGGTTGACATTATCGTTTATTTGACCCTTCTTCTGATTTGTCAGAAGGAAGGAAAAGTGATACGTACAAAGGATCCTGTATGGTCCCATCAGAATTGGCTTATGAGTTGTTAGACAAAAGCAGGAGTGGTTACAAAACACAGAAGACATGCAATTATTCCATTCAAGTGTCATCTCTGTTTTTTATTTTATTTTAGCAATACTGATGGATTACTGACCAATAGTGTTGAGCGCGAATATTCGAATTGCACATTTTAATTGTGAATATTGCAACATCGAGATTTTGCGAATATTTAGAATATAGTATATATATATATATATTGTGAGAGGGCACAGGGATCCGTCATTGACGGAAGGTACGTGTCACCGAGTTTCCTGGCCTCGGTGAGGTAAGAGCCTGTTCTTTTAGGTCAGCAGCAGCTAGTGCTGCTGGACACAGCTTGTTTAGCTAGTATGGCTGTAAAGCCAATCTGGGCTGGCTCTTACTGGAAGCAACTAAAGCGTAGGGTGGGTAGTTGCTTCCCGCGATCCAGGCCTGGTTTTTGACTGGGTTTAAAAGCCCAGCCAGCACTGTCAGCTGGGGAGAAATTTCTCCAGCAAGTGGAGTTTGTAGCTGAGCCTGAGTCTGGAAGCTGCTAGCAGGCGTACAGCGTGCACAGAGGCCTGCCGTGGACATTTGGCTGTGACCCAGCTTTCAGGAGCACAAGTGATCGCTCCTGATCTGCAGTGTGTGAGTTTAACAACCTGAAGGACTTTTGTTTTGTTTACTGTGTGAACCTGCACCAAGGACTGTTGTTTTGCTTTATCAAGAGTGTGAATAAAACACTGTTGAATGACTGAAAATCCGCTTCCTTCGCCTCTATACTGCACCCGCACCTATCTGCCAAGAGCAAATCCCCACTATATATATATATATATATATATATATATATATACATAGTATATTCGTATTTTTGAATATTCTACTTTTTTTTTCATCAGTAATCTCCCTTTTTGCTTGTGAGCCAATGAGAAGGCTGCAATGTATTTATCTGAGCTGAGCAACATCCCTAGCAACCGATAGGAAAGTTGCCTACCCCTTTAGTATATTAGAACCTCCCCACCTCCCCGTCGACCGTTTTTTACAGTTCTGAGAGAGACAGCAGTGTCATTGCTGTGCTCTCTGCTTTCCTGTGTCACATTACATTAGATAGTTAGTTAGTTAGTTAGTTAGTTAGTTAGTTTATATATATAATACAGATAGTTAGTGGGAGATAGTCAGTGTAGGTTACATAGTGATATAGGTTCTGCTGTCCATACATACATGCTACATACATAGTGCAGTATGCATGTATGCATGCATGTATGCTTGTATGCTACATACATACATACCTAGTGCTGTGATGTCACAAGTTCACAACAATACTTAGTGCACCAATCAGTAATATGTAGTCAGACCTGCTAAAATGTGAAATTGCACGTATTGAGCCAAAATATTTGCATCATTAGTGCCGATTTCGCAATCAGCACTATACTTGAGCACCCTATCTGCACATAAAGCTATTGTAATGTTCTGATGTGCCAACCATTTTCTCCAGTCTCAGTTAACTTCGAGCAGTTTGAAAAATATAGCTATAGTGACCCACGCCTGTATTTTGCACGTATTATGTGAACATTACATTTTCGCAATAAAAAAATAATAGTGAATTTGAATATTGTTCATGCTGC
This sequence comes from Bufotes viridis, assembly GCA_033119425.1. Taxonomy (NCBI): domain Eukaryota; kingdom Metazoa; phylum Chordata; class Amphibia; order Anura; family Bufonidae; genus Bufotes; species Bufotes viridis. Next base: position 339,954,820 of record CM065592.1, on the reverse strand, counting down.
TCATCACTACTGACAAATGCTAACTGAGTGAAGGCGGATGATCAACAGACAGGATCTGTTTTTTGGGGAGTTATTGTTTTGACGGATCAGAGGAAGGGCAAAGTAATTAGTGACGTCAACACAAACTTACTGCTGACACCCTCTCCACTCTGTCGGGGGGCTCTACTTGTATAATCATTTAATAGAACAGGTTCTGTAGACATCTATGTGGAAGCAGCTGACAACAGTGTAAAAGGAGTGCACTCTTTCACGCTATGGTAGGATGTTGGGCCTCTGCACAGTTCTTTATTCCTGGTGCCAACATTGATCTGTAAGGCTGAATTCACACTTGAGTTATTTGGTCAGTTTTGGCCCCGTAACTTCCCAAATAAGTGAAGTGTGCAGTGATACTAAAAGTGACACCTGTCATGTGAATTTCCTACTGACTTGACAGTATTGTTTCACTACCATAGCAGACTCCCTATGCGTGATACTGCAAGGCACAGTGTTCTACACCACTATACAGGCTCTCTGCAGCCAGGAAATAGCTGTTTTTTTTAACCTGATTTGCCGCAAATAAAAAAGGAATGAATCAAATCCTTTTGTAAAATTCGGCAAACATGCCGAATCGAATTTTTGAGAAATTCGCTCATCTCTAGTGAACACCATAACAGAAAAAAAAATCTAAATGACTGAAATTTTTTTTAAAAATGTGATCAAAAAGCCATGCTCATTGCAATGGTATTATTAAAAACCACAAATCAACCCATAAAAATTAGCCCTCACACAGCTCCGTTGACTTGAATATAAAGCAATCAAAATATGGGCATCAGAATATAGTATAGCAAAGAAAAAATCTTTTTTTTCAAAGTTTTTATTTATTTTTTAAGTATTAACACCAAAGAAAAAACTATATAAATATAGTTCTGTATGGGTTGGGTAACACTCCACTTTTACTTGTGGATCACAGGAAAAGGTTCCCACACCAGGATGAGTATATAAGGAATAAGGTTCCTGGACAACACTTAATGCTTCGTGATTTATTAAAGCTTGATATACAATGTGCGTTATGCCAGTTTGTAAACATATAGTTACAGTGACGTTTCGGCCGTATCCTTCATCAGCCTTCAATTGGGCTGTATGCCTGTTTGTAGTCCGTCATGGCGGACTACAAACAGGCATAGAGCCCTATTACAAAAAGACTTAACCGCCCACAGGGCCATAGAGCCCTCTTATACGCCACATTGGCCATTCCTTTACATGTAGTGCGGCTCATCCAGTTTCCTGATGAAGGCTACGGCCGAAACGTCACTGTAACTATATATTTACAAACTGGCATAACGCACATTGAATATCAAGCTTTAATAAATCACGAAGCATAAAGTGTTGTCCAGGAACCTTATTCCTTATATAAATATAGCAACGCTGTAATTGTACAGACACATAGATTTAACCTCTTTAGGACCACCGCACGCAGATACGCCTGATCTCGGCGGTCCTTCTGTTCCTCGTTGACGCGCGGGCGCGTCATCTCGATAGAGGCGTGATGAAGCGATCTGTGCGCCTGAATGGGCGCACAGACTGTCGGGATCGGCACAGGGGAAGTTCGTCACCAGCCTGCCAGCCAATGATCTGCGCTGGCAGGCTGGTGATTTTTAAAAAAATCAAATCAAGAGCCATGAAATGCATTATATTTATAAATATAATGCATTAAATGGCTTCTGTGCCCTCTCCTGGGTCCTTTTCGTCGGTTGGTCCCAGGAGAGAGCACATCTCTACAGTGAGTACACCAAACACCACACTTCAGGCCCTGATCACCCCCCATCACCCCAATTGACCCCTTGATCACCCCTCTCAGTCACCTGTCAATCATCTAGTAAAAGGGAAAAAAGTGATCAGTGTAAACTGTCACTTTTTTTTTTCACCAGGATTGACTTTTAGGTTTAGATTAGTTTAGGCCCCCTTTGGTAGGTAGTTAGCGTTAGCGCCCAGCCCACCGCACCACAGTCACTGATTCACTGATTAGCGTAGCCCTAATCAGCATTTGTACTTTTATAGTATCTGTAAGTGATTAGAACTGATCACAGTCAGATCTATAATTGTATTAGTGTCACCTTAGTTCGCCCCCCCAACCAAAACGCAGGGTTTGCCCGATCAGGCCTGATCGGTCGCCCACACGTGCGTTCACCCACGTCCGCCCCGCCGCAGTGACAAAAATTTTTTTTTTTTGTAATCACTGCACAATCACTTCACAAGCGCTGCGGCGATAAAAAAAATCAATTTTGATCTTTTTTTATCAATCGCAGCAGCTTCTGTACTTTGCTACCCTCCCATTTGTAAGACAGGCTTGCTCTTTTTCTTGGGTAGTCTCAGGGAATACCCCCTAAATTTAGTCGTCCAAATGTCAAATAAGGGGTATTCTCCTGAAGAGGCCTACAGGATTTTGACCCAGTCGGATGAGGAATGCGAACCCTCATCTGACGAATCTAGCGGGTCAGAATATGAACCTGTAGAAAGCAGTGGCAGTCTGACCCAAAGTTCTGACGAGGAGGTTGAGGTCCCTGATACCACCAGGTGTACCCGGGCCCATGTCGCTAGACTACAGGTAGCGCAGGATCCGTTTCAAGGGCAGCAGAGTGGAGCTGGCGCTGCAGGATTACGTGGTGAGGCATACACCAGCAGCGCAGCCCATCCTGGACCTACTACCAGCACTGCCATACAACATGGTGAAGTGGCGAGCACCAGAAGGGCAGTTAAAGCTGGTATGGTGGCACGTGCAGTAATTCCCCCGTCGCAGCCACCGCGCAGACAGGCCCGTAGAGCCCCTAGAATCCCTGAGGTGCTGGCAAACCCTGATTGGCAGCCCCCATCTTCAGCCGCACCATTAGTTCCCCCTTTCACCGCCCAGTCAGGAGTTCGGGTGGAGACAGCTCAGATCGGATCAGCACTGGGGTTTTTGAGCTGTTCTTCACTGCGGAGCTCTATGACTTAGTCGTGGCAGAAACAAATCGGTATGCCACTCAATTCATTACCGCCAACCCGGAAAGCTTCTATGCTCAGCCTTTCCGGTTGAAACCACTCCAAGTATCCGAATGTAAAACTTTTCTGGGCCTTCTCCTCAACATGGGCCTGACAAAAAACATGAATTGTGGTCATATTGGTCCACAAACCCAATTCATCACATGCCCATGTACTCTGCTGCCATGTCCAGGACACGATTTGAGACCATCCTGCGTTTCCTGCACTTTAGCGACAACACCATCTCCCGTCCAAGAGGCCACCCAGCTTTTGACCGGCTCCACAAAATTCGGCCCCTCATAGACCACTTCAACCTGAAATTTGCAGATTTGTATACCACCGCACAAAACATCTGCATAGACGAGTCCCTCATACATTTTACTGGGCGCCTTGGCTTCAAACAGTACATCCCAAGCAAGCGCGCCCGGTATGGGGTCAAATTGTATAAGCTCTGTGAAAGGGCCACAGGCTATACACACAAATTTCAGATCTATGAGGGAAAAGATCAGACCCTGGAGCCGGTCGGTTGCCCTGACTACTTGGGGAGCAGTGGGAAGATAGTCTGGGACTTGGTGTTACCCTTATTCGGCAACGGGTACCATCTTTATGTGGACAATTTCTACACAAGTGTGGCGCTCTTCAGGCATTTGTTCTTAGAACAGATTGGCTGCTGTGGCACCGTGCGACCTAGTCACCGGGGCTTCCCCCAACAGCTCGTTACCACCCGTCTCGCAAGGGGGGAGAGGGCTGCCTTGTATAACCAAGAACTGCTTGCAGTGAAATGGAGAGACAAGCGTGACGTTTACATGCTCTCCTCCATTCACGCAGACACGACAATACAAATTGAACGGGCAACCTGTGTCGTTGAAAAGCCTCTCTCAGTCCACGACTATAACCTCCACATGGGACGGGTGGACTTTAATGACCAGATGTTGGCCCTGTAATTGATTTCCTGACGCACCAGACGCTGGTATAAGAAGGTGTCTGTATATTTATTTCAATTGGGTATGTATAATAGTTTTGTTCTCTACAGTAAGGCTGGGAGAACAGGATCCTTCCTCAAATTTCAGGAAGAGATCATCGAGAACCTCCTGTATCCAGGAGGTTCCGTGCCCACAACCACCAGTGTAGTGAGCCGTCTACACGAGCGACATTTCCCCAATGTCGTTGCTGGTACCACATCCCAACTGCCACCCCGAAAAAGATGTTGTGTCTGTAGCAGGAGTGGAATAAGGCGTGACACCCATTATTTCTGTTCTGACTTCCTGACCACCCTGCCCTATGCCTAGTGGAGTGTTTCCGGAAGTACCACACTCAGGTACACTTAGGGACGTAGGGATTGCAGGACACAGGTAGTTTTTACAATCAGGCTCTAGGGTCTCTCAGGACACATAGGGGTGCTGGTGTGCTACAGCAGAAATGTGAAACGGTAGAAACGTCTCCTTTCACTTGGGATAAAGTGCATAATGTACTTCGCACCATCTCTGTGTGATTTACACTTTACACATTGTCCTATGGGAGAGGAGAGGTTTCTGCAAGGAAAATAAAGAGTGAAAAAAAAAAAAAAAATTAAACAGGTAGCAAGAAAAAAAATCTTGAGTTAGTTCAGGTTTTAAAAGTTTTGATGTTCAGGTTTGATAAAAAAAAGTTTTATGTTCAGGTTTTATAAAGTTTGTAACATTCAAGTTTATGAGCCTGCTGCCTGTTTTTTCTTTTCCCCCTAACCACCCTTTATTTTCCAGGTAGATCAACAGACCAACCGACGAAAACGCTACAGCACTGATGTGCATTCTGAGAGAAGCATTGCGCTGCTGTCAGAAGACACGTGAAGTCGGTGTATGTGGCGCTGCAAGACGAGATTTCTCCTCTGCAGGACAGGTACGTTTGCCCAGGCATATGAGCTGAGGAGAGGTGTTGGAGTTAATATGCTTTGGCAAACACTTTGTATCAAAAATCTGGCAAAGATGTCTTCCTCCACAATGATTGATTGATCGATGTGAATGGAGAAACCACGTTTGCCAGGACATAGGAGCTGAAGTGGGTATGGATGTTTGGGCAGAGCCCCTATGTCCTGGCAATCGCCAGGTCCCTCTTTTTTTTCTTGTATAATTTTTGGCAGAGATTTTTTCATCCACATCGATCGATACGAATGAGGAAATCTGTGCCGTTAATTTTTTCTTTCAGCCCAGAGGCTGAACAATCTCATTACCTGTATGCTCCATATAAGGAGAATAGCAGAAACTCCTAATGCTGGCCATACATGTAATGATTGCGGAGACCCTCAAATGCCATGGCAGTACAAAAACCTCACATGTGACCCCATTTTGGAAAGAAGACACCCCAAGGTAATCGCTGAGGGGCATATTGAGTCCATGAAAGATTGAAATTTTTGTCGCACGTTAGCGGAAAGGGAGACTTTGTGTGAAAAAACAAAAAAAATCAAATTCCGCTAACTTGTGCCAAAAAAAAAATATTCTTTGAACTCGTCATGCCCCTCACAGAATACCTTGGGGTGTCTTCTTTCTAAAATGGGGTCACATTTGGGGTATTTTTACTGCCCTGGCATTTCAGGGGCCCTAAAGCATGAGAAGAAAAATGCGTAAAAATGCCATCCTCAAAGGTACTCATTGGAATTAGGGCCCCTTTGCGCATCTTGGCTGCGAAAAAGTGGCACACATGTGGTATCGCCGTACTCTGGAGAAGTAGGGCAATGTGTTTTGGGGTGTATTTTTACATATTCCCATGCTGGGTGTGAAAAATATCTCTGTAAATTGACAACTTTGTATAAAAAAATTGAAAAAGTTGTCATTTACAGAGATATTTTTCACACACAGTATGGGTATATGTAAAAATACACCCCAAAACACATTTCCCTACTTCTCCTGAGTACGGCGATACCACATGTGTGCCACTTTTTTGCAGCCAAGATGTGCAAAGGGGCCCTAAATCCAAAGAGTACCTTGAGGATTTCGCAGTACATTTTTATGCATTTGGATTCCAAACTCCTTCTCACGCTTTAGGGGCCCCTAAAATGCCAGGGCAGTAAAAATACCACACAAGTGAACCCATTTTAGAAAGCAGACACCCCAAGGTATTCTGTGAGGGGTATGGTGAGTTTATGTAAAATTTTATTTTTTGTCACAAGTTAGTGGAATATGAGACTTTGTAAAAAAAAAAAATTCAATTTCCGCTAACTTGTGACAAAAAATAAAAACTTCCATGAACTCACTGTGCCCATCAGCGAATACCTTAGGGTGTCCACTTTCCGAAATGGGGTCACTTGTGTGGTATTTATACTGCCCTGGCATTTTAGGGGCCCCTAAAGCGTGAGAAGGAGTTTGGAATCCAAATGCGTAAAAATGCCCTGTGAAATCCTAAAGGTACTCATTGGATTTAGGGCCCCTTTGCGCATCTTGGCTGCAAAAGAGTGGCACACATGTGGTATCGCCGTACTTAGGAGAAGTAGGGAAATGTGTTTTGGGGTGTATTTTTACATATACCCATGCTGGGTGAGAGAAATATCTCTGTAAATGACAACTTTTTCCATTTATTTATACAAAGTTGTCAATTTACAGAGATATTTCTCTCACCCAACATGGGTATATGTAAAAATACACCCCAAAACACATTGCCCTACTTCTCCTGAGTACGGCGATACCACATGTGTGCCACTTTTTTGCAGTCAAGATGCACAAAGGGGCCCTAAATACAATGAGTACCTTTAGGATTTCACAGGACATTTTTACGCATTTGGATTCCAAACCACTTCTCACGTTTAGGGGTCCCTAAAATGCCAGGGCAGTAAAAATACCACACAAGTCACCCATTTTAGAAAGTAGACACCCCAAGGTATTCCGTGAGGGGTATGGCGAGTTCATGTAAAATTTTATTTTTTGTCACAAGTTAGGGTGGTTTCACACTAGCGTTAGGCATTCCGTTATTGCTTTCCGTTATAACATGGTTATGACGGAAAATAACGGAATGGAAAAGCATAACGGATCCGTCTGGGTCCCGTTATGCAAGACGGATAACAAAGTCCTGTCCACAGGACTTTGTTTTCCGTCTTGCATAACGGGACCCATACGGATCCGTTATGTTTTCACATAGACTTCTATCATGACTGAAAGCAAACGGAATGCCTTTTAAAGGCTTCCGTTTTGCATTCCGTCCTAATTGAAGTCTATGGGCAAAAGAACGGATCTGTCCTTCCATCTTATGGATTCCGTTATAACCACGTTATAAAGGAAGGCCATAACGGAATGCATAACGCTAGTGTGAACCCACCTTTAGTGTAATATGAGACTTTGTAAGAAAAAAAATCAATTTCCGCTAACTTGTGACAAAAAATAAAAACTTCCATGAACTCACTATGCCCATCAGCGAATACCTTAGGGTGTCTAATTTCCGAAATGGGGTCATTTGTGGGGGTTTTCTACTGTCTGGGCATTGTAGTACGTCAGGAAACAGGACAGGTGCTCAGAAAGTCGGAAATTCACTTTTTTGCACCATAGTTTGTAAACGCTATAACTTTTACCCAAACCAATAAATATACACTTATTGCATTTTTTTTTTTATCAAAGACATTTAGAACAATAAATTTAGAGAAAAATTTATAGAGAAATGTAGTTTTATTTGACAAATTTTCCAACAGAAAGTGAAAAATGTCATTTTTTTGCTAATATTTTGTCAAAAAAAGTAAAATATCAAAAAAATGTCAGCAAGAATAAAATAGCACCAAATGAAAGCTCTATTAGTGAGAAGAAAAGGAGGTAAAATTCATTTGGGTGGTAAGTTGTATGACGGAGCAATAAACCGTAAAAGTAGCGTAGTGCAGAATTGTAAAAAGTGGCCTGGTCATTAAGGATGTTTAAGCAGGGGGAGCTGAGGTGGTTAAAGGGAACCTATCATCTAAAAAACGCTTCCCAAACCACCAGCATTACCTTAAAGTAGCCAGCAGTATGTTTCTAAAGATGCTTTTCTTCCTTCAGCCAGATGTACCAAAATCTTGAAAAACGAGCTTTAATCCCCTGCATGCGATATGTAACAGCAGAGTTTTAAGTCAAGGGGGCATCGGCATCCTCTCTTCAAGTCAGAATAACCATACACCCTTTCCCTGCCTCTTCGCTTTTGATCTGGTAACAGGTCAGTTTTACATATAGGGAATGCTGTAAAACAGAAATCCATAAACCTATGTCTGAATTTCATTTTTCATTTGGAATTTTTGTCCAGCTTCCCACCACATTGTAAGTAATAATAAATTGTGTTATTAGAAACTACAACTTGTCCCACAAAAAAGCAAACCCTCATACATTTATGAGAATGGAAAAATAAAAACATTATGGCTTTAGGAAGGCAAAGAGTAAGAAACGAAAATGCAAAAAAGAAAGATAAAGTTCATGAAGGGGTTAAAGTGTCTAAATTTAAGATTAAATATAAATTGCTGCCAAAGTGTTTCTCTTTAAAATGCAATTGTTTTGATTAGAATCTTATTAACATTTCATAATTTACTGCAGCAAGTGTCAAGTGAAAACATTGCACCTGTACTATGCGTTCATTCTAGCTGTGTCAATTCACAGATATGAAATAACATCCCCATGGATCAATCATGAACTTGTCCGCAATAAAAATAAAAATCCTTTATTGCTTCATGTTTGTATTTGACAACTGGATTATTCTCCAGATATCTGAAGTTTGTTGTGATACATATTTTATAAGATGTCACAAACCAAGACCATGGAGAACATATGAATGGCAGTGGTAATCTGTAAAGCTCCTTCACAATTTTCATTTACACGAAAAATCTACTAGAAACCAGGAAGCTACTATATTAACTGCCAAGGGGACATTGGTTTCCATTCTGTACACACATCACACAAGCCTTTTAAAGTTGTAGATGAAAATTGATGTGGCCTTCCCAAATTAACACGTCTATTCACCTACATTCAGAGATATCCAATCCTATTGATTTGGCCTGTCATTCATGAAAGGTTGATAATGCTTTCTGAGCAAGTCAGATCAATCTGAGAAAAAATGAAATGTAAAAAATTCATTGGTTCCTTACTTGTCACTCTTAGGCTTCATGAACATCACCTTTGTTTGTTTAAGCGTCCGTTCCATTTTTTTCACGGATAGGATGCTTCCCCAATTCATTTCAATGGGACCATCAAAAAATGCGGATGGTCAACCATTTTTGTTCTGCATCCGTGGTCCGTGTTTACATTCCATAAAAAAATAGAGCATGTCCTATTTTTTTCACGTTTGCGGACAAGGATAGGCATTATTACAATGGTTATGCCATAAAAACGGATCCGCCCCAAAAAACGGTCCGTCATCTGTTTTTTTGGGCGGACGCAAAATTTGTGGACGGAATGGATGTGGAAACAAACAACGATCATGTGCATGAGGCCTTACTTCTTCCCTTCATCCCAGCATATGATCTTTGTACCATATATACATATTGTTATGTATTCCCCTCTTGTTGCTGCTCATGAACTACAAAAGACTGGATTGATTTTATGTATACAGTACATGATATGGGTTAATCATTGGGAAACTGGTTGCGCTATAATCATGTAATTTCTTCAGAAAATTTTAATTAGATATAGCCTTGATTTCTCTCAGTGATCAAATGATACTAATGATACTATAAAGCATCCACTGCTGAAATTATAAATAGTCTGTCATTTTTCAGAAATACTCTGTTTGGCAATGATCCTCTCTGTCCCTTTACTGCTTTTATGTGTTTTTACATCATTTATTTTTCCCTTAAAGTTTTTAATGAAAATTCGCTGCCTTCCTGTTTTAGTAATTTTATGTATTGTTCCTTTTGCACTCTGTTTAGTTGCACTTGTTAATCCACTTTGTTTTTCCTGTTTCTAACCCTCCTCCTCACAATGAAAATTTAGGATGCTTTTAAAAATATATAGAGTTGAGTGAACCCAAACTGTATAGTTTTGGTTTGTACCGAATTTTGGGGTTTTCAGGACACAGACCCGAACCCGAACATTTTCAAAAAAGTTCGGGTTCGGGTCCGTTGTTCAGCGATTTCTTTTCACTTTCTGAAGGACTGCACAGCAGCCAATCAGCGAGCATTTTACTTCTTGCCCTACAAAGTCATCACAGCCATGCCTACTAATGGCATGGCTGTGATTGGCTAAGTGCAGCATGTGACCGAGCCTCTTTATAAGCTGGAGTCACGTACTGCCGCACGTCACTCTGCTGATTTGAGCTTAGGGAGAGGATGCTGGTGCTGCGATCAGGGACAGAATAGGGCTGAAATCAGAAGAATCTGTGCTACTTTAATCCACAAGATACAGCAAAGAGAGAGGGAGGGAGCTTCAGCAATCCAACATTTCTGTACCCAGCCATTGCCAGGGAAATCTTTTTTTGTAATCCATCTGTTACGGAGGTGGTGCTCGGCTGCCATTTTAGCCACTGCAAGCCAGCCAGGGACATCAGCCTAATCCTATTTTTTAGCTCAGTAAAGGGAAAAAAACTTTTATTTCTGGCTGCTCAAGTCCCCTATATTGCCTTTTGTATGTTTAAGGGGTGACATAGTCCATTTGTCTAGTCTGCGATCGGTAGTGCCACAGAGCACTTGTGTATACAATGCACTAAACCGTATATTACATTTCAGCTATCAAATAGTGCATCAGTGTATTTTAGTTAAAAAAAAAAAAGTGGTCATCCTGATGCACCAAGCCTTTTTTACACCGCCAAAATATATATTTGACATATTTGCGGTGAAATGGAGAATCCGTGAAATTTGGGGGGAAAAAACGTATTTCTTGTCCACCAAACAATTCTGCATACACCGTCCAACGACATATTTTATATTTAGGCAGGGAAATAGTGCTTCTTAGTTTTTTATAGAAAAAAACGTTATTCAAGCTCCACCAAACAGTCTGAAATACCCATTCTAACCACCTATTTTACCTTGCTACTGTGAAATACAGCATGAGTGTATTTTTTTGACAAAAAAGTGGTAATCCTGATCCACAGAGCATCTTGAAATACACTGCTTAAATACCGATTTCACAGTACAGCTGAGAAATAGTGCATTATTCTTTTTTTGTGGGGAAAAAAAGCAATATTCTTGCTTCACAAAGCAGTTGTACATACGCGGTATAGATATCTGTTTTAGGCAAAAAAAAAAGTTGTGCATCCGTCGTTTAAATAAATATTTCCAACTTATAGCGGTTAAATACTGCATTTGTGAATTTTGGTCACCAAATACGTATTCTGGGTCCCCAAATATAGTATAAATATCTACAATTAATGTACAGCAGTTAAAAACTGCATTTTGGGGTTTTATTGAAAAAAGCCATGTTTTAGGCCGAAAAAATTGTTAATTTCAATTTACAGCAGTGAAATGCTAATTTTCTGTAATTAGTTATGTGCCTTCTACTTCATTTGCTTCTATCCTATTTTGTCTCTGTTAATTTGCCCCTAGTACTGTTGAAGCCCATTTATATACAGGGAAGGACATGACTCGTCCCGTTCCCTGTTTGTACAAAAGAGACAGTAGGGAATTTTAAGTAGGAGGCATTGTGGTCCACGGTCCCTCCTTCCCCGAACCGGCTAACCATGCCCTCAAACATGTTTTGCCCGATCTGCGACCGCCTCCATGTACCTTGTGGTGCAGTCACTAAATTTGATCGGGTACAATTCGGAACCGGCTTTGTTTTGCTTATCGGCCGGTTACGATCATGTGACTGGATCAGGTGATCCAGAGGGGGCGTTTTCATCTACGTCAGTGGGCGGGGCCATAACGTTATAAGCCCTGTCACCTGCGCTCCTCCCTGCGGCTGCCATACGCGGCGCGGGAACTCAGCGTCCTATGCTCTAACTGCGGGATGCGATTTACCTTATCCACGGAGACCACAGCCGAGTTTTCTACTCACAGATCCCACACACAGATAAGTCGGAAATGCGTGATACTTTTGATGTACATTTCCATTTGTTGGACTGTGATTTGTTCAGGCATTGCTACCCTTGGGTTCTACTGAATCTTGACTTTTTTTAAAAACTGATGCAAATCTGTATCTTGTTGCAACTGTTTTGAGTCATAAGATTCTGTAATAATTTGTGTGACCTATATATTTATCTATTATGTTTGTTACTGGAGTCTTGGTCCCCTGATGACTTGGCTGTACGCCAGAGAAACGCATCGGGACAGTAGGACATACCATACTCCTATGTATACACTGTTATTGTTTTTTGGTCTTTTTCCCTCTTATTTCATCCCTTTGGACGAATGACCGGGCAGTTTATCTGCTCTTCCTGGTAGGGATTTAGTAGGGAATTATATGTGAGGACACCTAGGTCTTGACAGTTCAGGTAGGAATTGCTTAGGGGTCAGAGAACCGGTTCTGTCAGTTTCCGACCTAGTGTGCACTATCCCTATTTGTGTTACTTATTCTTTGTGGGCCCATTTTTTTTAGCGGTTTTTTGAATAAACGCTAAGTTTTATATTTGGTACTATTCTCAATAATAATATTTTACTTTTGCCACTAATACATGACAAAAAGGGCTGTCATTTTAGCACTTCACCACACAACGGCCCTTTATTTCCCACGAATACAAGCCAAAAAATGCACCGCGGATCGGCAAATATATTTTTTATTTAACACTAATGCACTCCAAAAAATGCTGTAGAACATATAACTGCACCGCACAAGGGCAAATAAGACATAGGAATATTTCTTTCTAATAAACCCTGTTAATGACTGTATTAAACAGCACTTGCACCCTAAAAAGAATGGTTTGCTGGAATTACAGAGCTATATAATGGCAATTTGGATCCTCAGTCAGTGCAGCAAGGTGTAATCGGATTGTTCCTATTACCCAGGCTGTAACCTCCCCTACTGAACCCTGTTCAACATGAATGCTGGTTAAATGATTCCTCCCTATCCTTTCCCTACACCTTGAATAATCTTTCCCTGCACTTATAAATAATTTTTTTAGCACAATGAAGTTTTTTCTATCACTGTCCTTAGCGCCTGCTGACGTCTCTCTGCACTAAGTACACTGGTAAATGGCAGAATCTAACATGGCTGATGCTATTTATAGGGCTGTAACTTCACAGGGCTGACTGGCTGTTGATTGGCTGCATGCATGGCATTATGGGTGATCCCACCTTCCCAGAGTTCCTTGCTCTATGTCCTCACACGTGCAGCAGACATTTGAGGAAAAAATGTGATTACTTACAATGAATCGCAAGGAAATTTGGCTTCGGTGCAAATTAAATTTTTCCTGAAATTTTGATCAAATTCCACTTTGTCAGCTTTGATTCGCTCATCTCTATTAGCGACCTAGTTTTCCCTTAGGAAAGTGCATCCCCACAATTGAGGTACTGCAAAGAACGGGGGATTCACTTAGAAAACACCCTTAGAGGAGGCAGAAAATGTGGCAGAGTGGGTGAACACCCACTGGTTTAAAACACAAACGTTTTAACAAATAATGTAAAGCAATAAAAATCAACATAATGGTGTTTATGCAAAAAATGCAATGGCACTCTGCAACCAGCACTCTGCCCTCCCTCCATGCTGGATGTTGAATGAGGCATTAGTGTACATTTTGGCCAAAGCGTAATAAGCCACTCACCACGTCAAGGTTGCCTCCATGAGTGGTCCCTAACACTAGTTTCTACCTGTTATGGGCCATGACAGCCACATAAAATCCAGGGAGCGCAGGTGCAGCATGCATGCCAGGTACACTCTGCTTGTTACCCCGCCTGGTGATTTTTTTTTTTTTTTTTTTTTTTGCGTTTATATGTGTATTTCGGGATAGCAATGTGCACCTGCATATAGGGTTGTGCGGACTGAACCCCCCAACTTCTTTTTTATAAATAAAAACTAAAAGCCAATTATCTACACTGATACTGTATATGTCTACTGTAGGACATGAGAGGATTGCATGACAAAGGGATTTAAAGAATTTCATATACATAGAAAACTCCTTTGTCATGCACCCCCTCCCTTCTAGGTCACTGCACTAGATATAAGTGTAACAGTTTTACAAAGAATATTACTTTAAATAAGGACTATTAAAATGTCAGAAACTGAGCAGTTAAGCAAATGTTGTAATATTTTCCCTCTATTGGGATTGGCATAATAGTGAATTAAACATTAATATTGTTCTTTGAAATATTACTTCTTGGTTTGATTGATATTGAAAAATATTATGTCAGTTTATATTACATTAAAATCAACAAGTGATTTCAACTATTCTAAGCTTTAAAAGCCATTTAATTACCAAAAAAAACAGTGTTGACATTTAGAGAACATGAAAGGCTTTTACGACAATTTATTATCTTAGAATGAAATGGCCTTTAAAGAGGTTATTGCAGATGTCTGTGTTACCTGGGAAGAATATTTTCATTCAAACAAAAAGAATGCAAAATGTTAAGAAACTGTATATTTCTTGACATATTTACAATAAATTGCACAGCTATCTTGCACCACAAACAAGACAAAGGCAGTGAAAGATATAACAATATGTAACATCTATGACACATGCAATTTTAATGCTTGAGCTCCCCCCAAAAGGCAACAACGGATTCTGGGTGCTTGTGATTAGTAGAGATGAGCAAATCAAAGTTGACAGAGTGAAATTTGATTCGTATTTAAGGAAAAATTTGATTCACACTGAATCTGAATTTCCTCACAATTCACATGGTAACGAATCAAATTTTTTCCTAAAATGGCTGCAGCACATGTTAGGACATGGAGCAAAGAACTCTGGGAACGAGGGATCACCCACAATGCCATGCATGCAGCCAATCAGCAGCCAGTCAGCCCCTGTGATGTCACATCCCTATAAATAGCCTCAGTCATGTTGGATTCTGCCATTTTCCAGTGTACTTAGTGCTGGGAGAGACATTAGCAGGCGCTAGGGAAAGTGCTAGGAAAGACTTGAAAACTTTTATTTTGCTGAATAGAAGTTTAGGGAAAGAGCATTAGAAGTGTAGTAAAGGATAGGGAGAAATTATTCCACAGCATTGAAGCAGAACAGGGTCCAATAGGGAAGTGTACAGCCTGGGTAATAGAAACAATTCTATTACACCTTGCTGCTCAGACTGGGGATCCAAATTGCCATCATACTGCTGTTTTCAGGTTTGCAATAGATGATACCTCTGTAATTCCAGCAAACTGTTCTTTTTTATTGGGGTGAAAGTGCTGTATGATACCGCCATTAACAGGGTGTATTACTGGGAACATTTTCTACATCTTACTTATTAGTCCTTTTGAAGTGCAGTTATATGTTCTAAAGCCTTTTTTGTTGTGTATTAGTTGGGAAAAGAGCTTATTTGCCGTTCAGCGGTGCAGTTATATGTTCTAAAGCCTTTTAGGCGTGTGTTAGTGGCAAAAAAAAGGATTATTTTATTTATTTGCCATTTAGTGGTGCCATTATACTGTATGTTCTAAAGCCTTTTTGACTTGTATAAGTGGGAAAAAAGGGCTTATTAGCCGTTGTGTATTGAAGTGAGAAAATTACAGCCCTTTTTGCCATGTATTTGTGGTAAAAAAAAAAGTATCATTTGCCATTCAGCAGTGCAGTTATAAGTTCTAAAGCCTTTTTTGGCCTGCATAAGTGGGGAAAAAAGGCATTATTTGCCATTGTGTGGTGAAGTGTGTAAATTACGGCCCTTTTTAGCATATGTTAGTGACAAAAAAAAGTATTATTTGCCGTTCAGCAGTGCAGTTATATGTTTTGAACCTTTTTCTGCCATTCGGCGGTGCAGTTATATGTTCTAAAGTTTTATTTAATGTTGTGTGGCGTGTATTAGTGGCCAAAAAAAAAAAAAGAATTATTTGCTGTTCAGCAATGCAGTTATATGTTCTAAAGCCTTTTTTAGCGTGTATAAGTGGGGAAAAAAGGCAGGTGTTTAGAGCAGCGGGGGCCATAGTTACCCCAAGGAGAACTCGCCTTTCCACGCATAAATGGCAGAGACTGACTTTTGTCAAGATGAATCTGGTGATAATCAGCCAGGATTTCCACCCACCAATGCCTGATGCATCAGACTAGATCAGGGAAGGGCAAACTGCAGCTCTCCAGCTGTTGTAAAACTACAATTCCCACCATGCCCTGCTGTAGGCTGATAGCTGTAAGCAGTCTTTGCATGCTGGGAGTTGTAGTTTTGCAACAGCTGGAGAGCCACAGTTTTCCCATCCCTGGACTAGATCATCCATGGTACAACACCAACACTTTGACAAAAGAAACCGGTTTCTACTGGCTACCTGCCTCAGCTACTATTTTGATGCTGTTCCGCCTGATGCTACACATCTGATGCCAAGTGCTCCTTCTTTCACCCACCATCTTCAGCAGGCATTGGCATTGCCACCCACCTTCACACTATGTCACCTTGCCACTATGTGGCCTCCAGATGCTGCTGCCACCTCAACATTATGTCACCTTGCCCCTCTGTGGCCTCCTGATGCTGCTGCCACCTCCATCCTATGTCAACTTGCCACTCTGTGGTCTCCTCATGCTACTGCCACACTATGTGACCTTGCCATTCTGTGGCTTACTGATGCTGCTATCTCCTCCACAGTATGTCCCCTTGCCACTCTGAGGCCTCCTGATGCTGCCACCACCCCCTGTCATTGTGCCACTCTGTGGTCTCCTCATGCTGCTTCCACCTCACCACTATGTCATAGGGACACTCTGAGGACGTCTCATGCCGTTTACACCCTCTCCACTTCATGACTGGGCCACTATTTTGCCTTTTGGCCTGGCTGACATTATCATTTATTTGACCCTTCTTCTGATCTGTCAGAAGGAAGGAAAATTGAGACACATAACAGATCCTGTCTGTGTAACATCTGTAAGGCCTGTATGGTCCCATCAGAACTGGTTTGTGATTTGGTAGCCAAAAGCAGGAGTGGGTACAAAACACAACAATTATTGTTCTGCCGGATCAGAGAAAGGGCAAAATGATCAGTGACGTCAACACAAACTTACTGCTGACACCCTCTCCACTCTGTCGGGTGGCTCTACTTGTATAAGCGTTTAATAGGACATCACATGACGTCGTTGTAAAAGCATTGCGCTTCTTCTTGGTGCTAACAGCACGTTCGGCTGCCGCCCAGGTGCATAAGTGCCTGATGCTCCTACACTAATTAATGTTGTGAGCATCAGATCATTATATACATGGCGGCGGCCATGAAGAGGGCTTGGGCAGCCCACTGAGCATCAGCCCACTTGGAAAAAGGCCCCCCATTTTGGCCCAGATTCATGGGTAACATGATGGAAAGCCAGTAGTCATACATCTGCCGAATGATGATAATGCATCTGTCACTACGCAACCAACTCAGCATGCATCTGGCCATTTGCACAAGGGACTCAGAGGAACTACCTGCCTCCATCTTCATTGCATACTGCCATGGTGTGTCTAGTTCATCTACCTGGCCTTTCTTATCACCCTCCAGCTCCTCCTGCTTCTGTCACTTATGCAGATAAAACACCTATTTTTGTATAAATTACTTATTCGTAAATGTCCTCCTCCTCATCCTTCTCTTCTGCCAGTTCAGCCCCCACTGGGCTCAGATGGCTGTGAGATATAGGCACCAAGTCTCTTGTCCACTGGCTAGACAGATTTATCAGAATCTGCTCCAGGATGTGAAGTAGTGGAATGAAAGCATTCATCCAGTAGTCCAGGCAACTGACAAATAAAGTGGTCTCCTCAAAGTGGCCTAAACAAACAGCAGTTGCCAAGCATGAGCTGCCACTGGCTATTATCGAAGTAACACAGTGGAGTACTCCTGTCCTCCTGCATCATCAAGAAATTGTTTAAAGCATTCATCTACTCATATATATTTGATTCAACAAGGGGAGGGTGGAGTTCCAATGTGTGGAAATGTCGATGTTGAAAAATAACATTCTGTCTTTGCAGCTCAAGGGGGTTGTGTTTTGCAGGGTAAGAGTAGCTGAAGTGCATGCACAGTTTCCTGTCCATTTTCACAACATTTTACAGTTGGTTGGAAGACTCCAGGAACCGGTTTGCAACCAGATTAAAATATGTGCCATGCAAGGCGCATGGGTCAGCCATCCTTGATGCAGCACTGACAGCAAGTTCTTCCCGTTATTGGTGACCATGGTTCCGATCTTCAGTTTGACTTCTTGTTAAAGAATGCAGAGGAGTTCCTCCCTGGTGTTACTCTGTTCACCCAGGCAGGCCAGGTGCAAAAATGCTTGATACCTCCATGTTCTTCATAGGTGGTAGGTGGGGCACCACCAGAACTGTGCCTACAGTGGAGGTTGAGGACAAAGTTGAGAATGGTTGAGAATGAGAAGGCAGAGGAGGACATTGGCACTGGAATCACAGCCTGAGAACCCGGAGCTGGCAAAGATTGCCATCACCTGGTCAAGTTGATGGTATGCCTGGGCAGGAACCACATTTACCCAGTGGACCATAAAGGACAGATATTGTCGTAGACCATTGTTACAGCTTCACACATCCATGCTGCCGTCTAGCACTCCGTGGTAGTTTTAACTGTTGTATCTGCACATCTTGGCATCCCCCTTCCTGCTTAGAGTTCTGTACTGTTTGTTAGGGTGTGCAAGGTCGTGTTTCTCCTCCTTTTGTGAGGCAGCATGTGCACGCCCTTTTTCCCCTTTAACCTATGGCTGGGTTGCAGGATGTATTTAAAGGTGCTTCCTGCATCAGGAAGGCACCTGAGCAATCTTGGTTACTAGCTAGTCTAGTCCCTTGTGTGAAGGTGTTTGGTAAGCTTCTGCTTTACAGTGTACTGGATCCTGCTTCTCGATTAAATTGACTTTTCTTGATGGCCACCTGCCCCTGACCTTGCCCTGGAGCAGGGTTACTGTGAAGTCTGGACATTTGTGGACATTTGTCCCTGATTCCCTTATGCAAAGTTATAAATGTCTTACTTTATTTAATTTGAAGGGGTTAACTTGCACTCTTTAATACTGTTT
This sequence comes from Bufotes viridis, assembly GCA_033119425.1. Classification (NCBI taxonomy): domain Eukaryota; kingdom Metazoa; phylum Chordata; class Amphibia; order Anura; family Bufonidae; genus Bufotes; species Bufotes viridis. Next base: position 339,935,884 of record CM065592.1, on the reverse strand, counting down.
AACTGTATTTTATTTGTATGTTGTGATCTATATCTTGTTCATTTGCACTGTATTTGCAAGGCTCTGCGGAAAGGATTAATGAATACTGAGAGACTTGTGGGACTTTGAATGAAAAGCTGGTAATTTTCCACAGGTACAATATAGTTTAAAGATGAGCATGTTTTGGAGGGAAAAGGCCAGACTTGTTTACCTCCAAAACCAGACAGACTTTTGAATGTCTGGTTTAGCTCTGATGTTATGTCTGAAAATCAGTTTGTGTCTGGAAAAACTGTTGTGTCATTGCGATTGAGTATCATCAAAGCTCTAATGTAAGTTTATGACAGACAGAAGTTGTAACAATGTATCTGATCTGTTTGTGCTGAGATTCTTTATTACACTCCTCCCACTAGAAGGTTCTCGTTCAGCTAGAAACTATATATGGAGAGCAGTCAGAGCCCCTTATGTTCTGCAGTTAGGGAACATTGTTCAGACTATTGAGTGACCAGTAGAAGACGCTGAGATGTGCATACTCTGCCGCCGACCCTGGATCACCAGCCTTTAAACAGGGTACCAGCCTTCTGAAGAGAGAGATGGACAGCTACAGTAGTTCAGGCCTTTCTTTAGCATTAAACTCTATTTCTGTCAGGGAGGAAATTGGAGAAGCCAGCCTTATGATTTGTCTGTATTGTTTAGCACCTGAATTCCTCCAGTAAAGAAGAAAGCTGGTTTACTGCAGAACCTGACTCTCTGAAATTATTTCCCATTGGGGTGCACCACGTTTTACCATCCTTTCTGGAGACCAGCAACACATGGTGACACAGTGATGGTAATGTTGGGGCCACCCCAAACCCAGCCACTACACCAGCAAAACCTCAAACAGCAGATGGTGGCATACTTGGAATGTACCCTGTCACCCATGATCCAAGATCCCTAGGACTATTAGGCATGCAAACTTGAAAAGTGGCCACAACTGGCCGAGTTTGCCATTGACATGCTTTCCTGCTTGGCCAGTAGTATGTCATCAGAGCAGCTGTTCAGTATGGTGGGGACATAGTTACCCCTAAGAGAACTCACCTTTACTCCCAAAATGTTGAGAGACTAACCTCCATAAAGATCAATTAGGCTTGGATCAACCAGGATTTCCAGACACCAGTGCCTGATGCAATAGAATAGATAATTTTTTCAACTAATGATTAGAGTTGAGCCAACCAGAACTGTATAGTTTGGGTTCGTAGCGAGTTTTGGGGTGTTCGGGACCCGGACCCGAACATTTTCAAAAAAGTTTGGGTTCGTGTCCGTTGTTCGGCGATTTTTTCCTGCTTTCTGAAGGGCTGCAAAGCAGCCAATCAGCAATTTTTTTTACTTCTTGCCGTAAGAAGCCATCACAGCCATGCCTACTAATGGCATGGCTGTGATTGGCTGAGTGCAGCATGTGACCCAGCCTCTTTATAAGCTGGAGTCACGTACTGCCGCACGTCACTCTGCTGATTTGAGCTTAGGGAGAGGATGCTGGTGCTACGATCAGGGACAGAATAGGGCAGAAATCAGAAGAACCTGTGCTACTTAAATCCACAAGATACAGCAAAGAGAGAGGGAGGGAGCTTCAGCAATCCAACATTTCTGCACCCAGCCACTGCCAAGGAAATCTTTTTTTGTAATCCATCTGTTACTGAGGTGGTGCTCGGCGGCCATATTAGCCACTGCAGTGTACTGCATGTGTGCCAGCCTGTCAGCCATGGACATCAGCCTAATCCTATTTTGTAGCTCAGTGAAGGAAAAAAAACATTTTTTTCTGGCTGCTCAAGTCCCCTATATTGCCTTTTGTATGTTTAAGGGGTGACATAGTCCATTTGTCGAGCCTGAGATCTGTGGTGCCACAGAGCACTTTTGTATACAATGCACTAAACCGTATATTACATTTCAGCTCTCAAATAGTGCATTAATGTATTTTAGTAAAAAAATACTGGTCATCCTGATCCACCAAGCCTATTTTACACTGCCAAAATGTATATTTGACATTTCTACTGTGAAATAGAAAATCCGTGTAATTTTGGGGGAAAAAACGTATTCCTTGTCCACAAAACAGTTCTGCATACACTGTCCAACGACATATTTTATATTTCTGCAGGGAAATACTCCTTTTTTGTTTTTTTATAGAAATAAAAACGTTATTCAAGGTCCACCAAACAGTCTGAAATACCCATTCCAACCACCTTTTTTACATTGCTGCTGTGAAATACAGCATAAGTGTATTTGTTTGACAAAAAAAGTGGAAATCCTGATCCACAAAGCATTTTGAAATACACCGCCTAAATACCGATTTCACATTACAGCTGAGAAATAGTGCTTTATTCTTTTTTTGTGTGAAAAAAGCTAAATTCCTGCTTCAAAAAGCAGTTGTACATAAACGGTATAAATATCTGATTTAAATTTACAGCAGTAAAAATTTGCATTTTGGGGTTTTATTGAAAAAAGCTGTGCTTTAGGCTGAAAAAGCAGTTTTGCATCCGTCGTTTAAATAATTATTTACAATCTATAGCAGTTAAATACTGCATTTGTGAATTTTGGTGTCCAAATCAGTGTTCTGGGTCCCCAAATCTGGTGTCCATACATAGTATAAATATCTACTGTTAATGTACAGCAGTAAAAAACTGCATTTTGGCATTTTATTGAAAAAAGCTCTGTTTTAGGCTGAAAAAACTGTTGTGCATCCGTCGTTTAAATAATTATTTCCAATTTATAGCAATCAAATACTGCATTTGTGAATTTTGGTGACCAAATCCGTGTTCTGGGTCCCCAAATCTGGTGTCCATACATAGTATAAATATCTACTTTTAATGTACAGCAGTTAAAAACTGCATTTTGGGGTTTATTGAAAAAAGCCGTGTTTTAGGCTGAAAAAACTGTTGTGCAACGTTTAGTAACATAGTAACATAGTAACATAGTATATAAGACCGAAAAAAGACATTTGTCCATCCAGTTCGGCCTGTTTCCTACAAGTTGATCCAGAGGAAGGCAAAAAACCCCTGTGAGGCAGAAGCCAATTTTCCCCACTTAAGGGGAAAAAAATTCCTACCCGAATCCAATCCGGCAATCAGAATAACTCCCTGGATCAACGACCCATCTCTAGTAGCTATAGCCTGTAATATTATTACACTCCAGAAATACATCCAGTTCCCTCTTGAATTCCTTTATTGTACTCACCATCACCACCTCCTCAGGCAAAGAGTTCCATAGTCTCACTGCTCTTACAGTGAAGAATCCTTTTCTATGTTTGTGAACAAATCTTCTTTCCTCCAGACGCAGAGGATGTCCCCTCGTCACAATCACAGTCCTGGGGATAAATAGATGATGGGAGAGATCTCTGTGCTGACCCCTGATATATTTATACATAGTTATTAGATCTCCCCTCAGTCGTCTTTATTCTAAAGAGAATAACCCTAATTTTGATAACCTTTCAGGATACTGTAGTTGCCCCATTCCAGTTATTACTTTAGTTGCCCTCCTCTGAACCCTCTCCAGCTCTGCTATGTCTGCCTTGTTCAAAGGAGCCCAGAACTATACACAGTACTCCATGTGTGGTCTGACTAGTGATTTGTAAAGTGGTAGGACTATGTTCTCATCACGGGCATCTATGCCCCTTTTGATGCAACCCATTATCTTATTGGCCTTGCCAGTAGCTGCCTGACACTGGCTTTTGCAGCTTAATTTGCTGTTTATTAAAATTCTTAGATCCTTTTCCATATCAGTGTTACCGAGTATTTTACAATTTAATATGTATGGGTGACTTGCATTATTCCTTCCCATGTGTATAACTTTACATTTGTCAGTGTTAAAACTCATCTGCCATTTCTCTGCCCAAGCCTCCAATCTATCCAGATCCCTCTGTAGCAGAAAACTGTCCTCTTCAGTGTTAATTACTTTACACAGTTTAGTGTCATCTGCAAAAATAGATATTTTTACTGTGCAGGCCTTCTACAAGATCATTAATAAATATATTTAAGAGAAGGGCCTAATACTGACCCCTGAGGTACCCCACTAGTGACAGTGACCCAATCTGAGTATCTACCGTTAATAACCACCCTCTGTTTTCTGTCACTTAGCCAGTTACTTACCCACATACAGACATTTTCTCCCAGCCCGAGCATCCTCATTTTATTTACTAACCTTTTATGAGGTACAGTGTCAAATGCTTTGGAGAAGTCCACATATATGACATCCATTGATTCGCTGCTGTCAAGTCTAGAACTTACCTCCTCATAGAAGCTGATTAAATTTGTTTGGCATGACCGATCCCTCATGAAGCCATGCTGATATGGCGTTATTTGCCTATTTTCATTGAGATACTCCAAAATAGCATCTCTTAGAAACCCTTCACACAGTTTACCAACAATAGATGTTAAACTTACCGGCCTATAATTTCCAGGCTCTGTTTTTGGACCCTTTTTGAATATTGGCACCACGTTTGCTATGCACCAATCCTGTGGAACATTCCCTGCCAGTATAGAGTCCGTAAATATCAGAAATAAAGGTCTGGCTATGACATCACTTAATTCCCTTAGGATATGGGGGTGTATGGCATCCGGTCCTGGCGATTTATCTATTTTAATCTTTTTAAGTCGCTGTTGTACTTCTTCCTTGGTCAGACAGAGCACTTTTAATGGGGAATTTACTTTTTACAATTTATAGCAGTCAAATACTGCATTTGCATATTTTGGTGACCAAATCCGTGTTCTGGGTCCCCAAATCTGGTGTCCATACATAGTATAAATATCTACTTTTAATGTACAGCAGTTAAAAACTGCATTTTGGGGTTTTATTGAAAAAAGCCTTGTTTTAGGCTGAAAAAACTGTTTTGCATCAATTTACAGCAGTGAAATACTAATTTTCTGTATTTTATTACAAAAATACTTGTTTTTGTTCCACAAACCACTTGTGCATACAACGTGCCAAAAAAATGTTTTACATTTCCGCATAGAAATTGAGAATCGGTGTATTTTGATGGAGTTGGTGGAGCTCCTGTTGCTGGGAGAGGACGTGGCCGTTCAGCGCCAACTACTGCTCCAAGTCAAACACCTTCCTCTGGTGCGAGTAGGTGACAGAATCTGCAGCGTTATTTGATATGCCCAAATGCCGCTCTACTGATGATGAAGCCAGAACATGTACAGGCGATAGTAGATTGGGTGGCTGACAGTGCCTCCATTTCCTTCACAGTATCTAACACCCAGTCCTCTGCAGAAAGCTCAGAGTTGGCACCTGCAGCCCATGCCCATCAGTCTTCTACCTCACCCCCTTGCAAATCAGCCAAGCAGTCAGAGCCCCAAGTCATGCAGGAAATTCTCATGCTTTTTGATGACTCTGTTGGCAGGGTTTCCCCGGCCAATCCACCTAGCCCTGCCCCAGAAGAGGAAGACCTTAAATTAACTGATGCTCAACCACTTTTGTTGCAGGGAGAGTAAATGGGAATACCGCCACAAAATGTCTCTGATGATGACGAAACACAGGTGCCAACTGTTGTAGCTTTCTGCAGTTTGCAGACCGACGAGGAGGGCAGGGGTCATGAATGGGTGAAAGATGATGTGGAGGATGATGAAGTCCTAGACCCAGACTGGACTGAAGGTCGTGATAGTAAGGCGTGCAGTTCTGAGGAAGAGGCGGTGGTTGCACAGAGGCAATGGCACAGCAAAAGAGGGAGCAGGGTGCAAAAGCGCAGCGGCCGTTCCAGAGACAGTACGCCTGCTACTGTCCACCGCACCCAGGCACAAAGCAAGCCAAGGCCTGCTCCAAGAAGTTAATTGGCGTGGCAGTTCTTCACACAATATCCTGATGATAAGACACGAGTGGTTTGCATTTTGTGCCATCAGAGCCTGAAGCGAGGCATAAACGTTCTTAACCTGAGAACAACCTGCATGACCAGGCATCTACATGCAAAGTATGAACTGCAGTGGAGTAAACACCTTAAAAACAAAGAAATGTCTCATGCTCCTCCTGCTCCCTCTTTTGCTGCTGGCTCGGCCTCTCCCTCCACCTCTGGCGTCACCGTGGCACCTGGCGACCAGCAAACAGAGGATGTTCCACCACCACCACCACATACGACACCATCACCAAGCATCTCCACCATGTCACACAACAGCATTCAGCTGTCCATCTCCCAATCATTGGTGAGAAGGAGGAAATACCCACCTATCCACCCTCGAGCCCTGACCCTGAATGCCAGCATTTCAAAATGAATGGCCTTTAAAATGCTGTCATTCCGTCTGGTGGAGACGGACTGTTTCAAACAGCTGATGGCGGTGGCTGTCCCCCAGTACGTTTTCCCAGCTTCCACTACTTTTCCAGGCAAGCTGTCCCTTCCCTCCACAAGCAAGTGGAGGATAAAATCAAGTGTGCGCTGCGCAATGCCATCTGTGGCAAGGTCCATAGAACCACAGACACATGGACCAGTAAGCACGACCAGGGTCACTATTTCTCCCTAACTGCACACTGGGTAAACGTAGTGGTGGCTGGGCCCGAGGCGGATAGCGGTTTGGCACATGTCCTTCCACCACCGAGGATCGCAGGGCATTATTTGTTGCCTCCTGTTGCTTCCTCCTCCTACTCCTTTTCTACCACCCCCACCTCCGATCATTGAAAGAACCTCACCCCGGGGTAAACGTCAGCAGGCGATTTTAAAACTCATGTGTTTGGGTGACAAACCCCACACCGCACAGGAGCTTTGGAGGGGCATAGAACATTAGACTGATAAGTGGTTGCTGCCGGTGAGCCTTAAGCCCGGCCTGGTGGTGTGCGATAATGGACGAAATCTCGTTGCAGCTCTGCGACTAGCCAGTTTGATGCACATCCCTTGCCTGTCGCATGTTCTGAATCTGGTGGTGCAGAAGTTTCTTAAAAACTACCCAGACATGTCAGAGCTGCTACTGACAGTGCAGTCCATATGTGCACGCTTTATGCGTTCTCACCCTGCTGCTGCTCGCCTGTCTGCGCTGCAGCGTAACTTCGGCATTCCTGCTCACCGCCTCATATGCGACATGCCCACCAGGTGGAACTCCACCTTACATATGCTGGAGAGCGATAGTGGATTTTCAGATGCAGTATGTACGGGTCAGGCGCTCTGCGGATCAGCACCACTTCACCACCACTTCACCACCAGTAACTGGGATTGCATGCGAGACTTATGTCTCCTTGAAAAAAAATATTACAGTGATGATGGAATAGGATGTGGCACAGGAGGAGGAGGAAGAGGGGACATTTCACAGGGTTTCAGGCAGGTCATACAGAAGTGGCTCAGAGGGTGGATTCCTGCACCAGCAGAGGCCAGGTACATATGTGGACAGCCAGGGCACACTTCTGGAGGATGAGGAGGAGGATGATGAGGTAGAGGAGGAGGAGGAGGAGGAACCGGTTTCACTGCAGGGTGGCACCCTACGCAGCTCAGAGCCATCACTGGAGCGTGGCTGGGGGGATACGGAGGACACAGACGATACACCACCTAGAGAGGACAGCTTATCGTTACCTCTGGGCAGCCTGGCACACATGAGCGACTACATGCTGCAGTGCCTGCGCAATTACAGCACAGTTGCCCACATTTTAACTTGTGCTGACTACTGGTTTGCCACCCTGCTGGATCCTCGGTACAAGGACAACGTGCTCACCTTAATTCCCGCACTGGAGCGTGAAAGAAAGATGCGCGACTACAGGCTCACGCTGGTAGACGCGCTTCTGAGGGCATTCCCAACTGATACGGGGGGCCGGAGGAGGAAGAGGTTGCCAACGCAGCTGTGTCACGATCAGCTCCTCAGACAGTCGGGTTAGCATGGCTGAGATGTGGAAAAGTTTTGTCACCGCGCCACAGCAAACTGCATTACCAGCTGAGAATGTGTTAGCAGGAGGCAGCATTTTAGCAACAGTATGTGTGCACACACCTCCACAAACTGACTGATGGTTCTGCCCCATTCAACTTCTGGGTCTCCAAATTGTCCACATGGCCAGAGCTTGCCCTTTTTGCCTTGGAGGTGCTGGCCTGCCCTTCGGCCAGTGTATTGTCTGAATGTGTATTTAGCATGGCGGGGGGGGGGGGGCGGGAATTTACAGACAAATGCAGCCGCCTGTCCACAGCCAACGTTGACAAGCTCACGTTCATTAAAATGAACCAGGCATGGATCCTACAGGACTTGTCCGTACCTTGTGCAGAATAGACATTTATAACTGCCTCACCCTCAACCATACATTCTTGTACTCTAGGGCACTGCTGCATTGATCAGTGACATGATGCCTGTTTTGCTGTTATGGGACCTCTCTCCTCTGTCTGATTGCTAGGGCCTAATTTCCTGAAAGTGGTCTGTTCTAATACTGGGTGACATGATGCCTGTTTTGCTGTTATGGTACCTTTCTCCTCTGTCTGGGTGCCAGGGGCTTACATTAATGACAATCGACTGCTGCATTGGTTGGTGACATGATGCCTGTTTTGCTGTTATGGGACCTCTCTCCTCTGTCTGGGTGCCAGGGGTCTACATTAATGATAATTGCCTGCTGCATTGGTGGGTGACATGATGCCTGTTTTGCTGTTATGGGATCTCTCTCCTCTGTCTGGGTGCTAGGGGTCTATGATAATCGCCTGCTGCATTGGTGGGTGACATCATGCCTGTTTTGCTGTTATGGGACCTTTCTCCTCTGTCTGGGTGCTAGGGCCTAAATTCCTTAAAGTGGCCTGTTCCATTTCTGGGTGACATGATGCCTGTTTTGCTGACATGGGACCTTTCTCCTCTGTCTGGGTGCCAGGCGCCTACAATAATGATCATCGCCTGCTGCATTGGTGGGTGACATGATGCCTGTTTTGCTGTTATGGGACCTCTCTCCTCTGTCTGGGTGCTAGGGCCTAAATTGCTGAAAGTGGCCTGTTGCATTGGTGGGGGACATGATGCCTGTTTTGCTGTTATGGGACCTCTCCTCTCTGTCTGGGTGCTAGGGTCTAAGTTGCTGAAAGTGGCCTGCTCCATTGCTGGGTAACATGATGCCTGTTTTGCTGTTATAGGACCTTTCTCCTCTGTCTGGTTTCCAGGGGCCTAATTAATAATAATCGCCTGCTGCATTGGTGGGTGACATGATGCCTGTTTTGCTGTTATGGGACCTCTCTCTTCTGTCTGGGTGCCAGGGGCCTACATTAATGATAATCACCTGCTGCATTGGTGGGTGACATGAAGCCTGTTTTTCTGTTATGGGACCTCTCTCCTCTGTCTGGGTGCTAGGGCCTAAATTGCTGAAAGTGGCCTGTTGCATTGGTGGGTGACATGATGCTTGTTTTGCTGTTATGGGACCTCTCTCCTCTGTCTGGGTGCTAGGGCCTAAATTGCTGAAAGTGGCCTGTTCCATTGATGGGTAACATGATGCCTGTTTTGCTGCTATGAGACTGCTCACCTCTGTCTGGGTGCTAGGGCCTTTATAAATGATAATGGCCTGTTCCATTGCAGGTTGACCTGAGGCCTGTGTTGCTGTTACCGGACCGCTCTCCTCTTTGTGGGTGCCAGAGGCCTGAATCTGTGCATGAGGCCTGTGACACTGCAGGCAGGCATGACTCCTTTTTGACTGTGATGACAACTTCTCCAACTCCCATGTATGGTTGTCTTGGGCCTGAATCTGTGAATGTGGCCTGTGGCACTGCTGGCAGACATGAATCCTTTATGGCTGTGAATGAACTTCAACTACCATAGCATTCCCACCTGACACCACCCCAACCTCCTATTCCACCTCCTTCTCCAAGTTGTCAATTAATATTGGTTAATATTTATTTATTTTATTTTATTTTAAGTCATTTTCCTACCCCCATTTGTTTGCAGGGGATTTACCTACATTTTGCTGCCTTTTGCAGCCCTCTAGCCCTTTCCAGGGTTATTTTATAGCCATTTTAGTGCCCAAAAAGTCGTGTTTTCATTTACTTCAATGGGGTTCGAGGACAAGTTCGGGTCAAGTTCGGATCCCGAACCCGAACATTTGCGTTAAGTTCAGCCGAACTTCTCGAACCCGCACCACCCATAGGCAAGATACGCCTTCGCGTAGAACGCACTCTTGATGGGGGCGCTAATTTATGGCTATGGGGCCCTACGCCACTGGGAGCACACATCTAAGTGCACATGCACCATCTTCCTGGCCTCTGCCAGTGCGACTGTGCGAGATTACTGTGTTTCTCTTCAATTACACAGAGGCAAGTGCAGTGAATAAATTAGCTAGGAGGCGGCTCTGGGCGTGGAGAAGATCTGTGGATGACACTGATGGGGGGATCTGTGGATGACACTGATGGGGGATCTGTGGATGACACTGATGGGGGATCTGTGGATGACACTGATGGGGGGATCTGTGGATGACACTGATGGAGGGATCTGTGGATGACACCGATGGGGGATCTGTGGATGACACCGATGGGGGGATCTGTGGATGACACCGATGGAGGATCTGTGGATGACACCGATGAGAGGATCTGTGGATGACACCGATAGAGGATCTGTGGATGACACCGATAGAGAGGATCTGTGGATGACACCGATAGAGGGATCTGTGGATGACACCGATAGAGGGATCTGTGGATGACACTAGAGAGATCTGTGGATGACACAGAGAGATCTGTGGATGACACTTAGAGAGATCTGTGGATGACACTTAGAGGATCTGTGGATGACACTTAGAGGGATCTGTGGATGACACTTAGAGGGATCTGTGGATGACACTTAGGGGGATCTGTGGATGACACTTAGAGGGATCTGTGGATGACACTTAGGGGGATCTGTGGATGACACTTAGGGGGATCTGTGGATGACACTTAGGGGGATCTGTGGATGACACTTAGGGAGATCTGTGGATGACACTGATAGGGAGAATCTGTGGATGACACTGATAGAGGGAATCTGTGGATGACACTGATGGAGGGAGATCTGTGGATGACACTGATGGGGAGATCTGTGGATGACACTGATGGGGAGATCTGTGGATGACACTGATGGGGAGATCTGTGGATGACACTGATGAGAGGATCTGTGGATGACACTGATGGAGGATCTGTGGATGACACTGATGGGGAGATCTGTGGATGACACTGATGGAGGGATCTGTGGATGACACTGATGGAGAGATCTGTGGATGACACTGATGGGGAGATCTGTGGATGACACTGATGAGGGATCTGTGGATGACACTGATAGAGGGATCTGTAGATGACACTTAGGGAGATCTGTGGATGACACTTAGAGGGATCTGTGGATGACACTTAGGGGGATCTGTGGATGACACTTAGGGGGATCTGTGGATGACACTTAGGGGGATCTGTGGATGACACTTAGAGGGATCTGTGGATGACACTTAGGGGGATCTGTGGATGACACTTAGGGGGATCTGTGGATGACACTTAGGGGGATCTGTGGATGACACTTAGGGGGATCTGTGGATGACACTTAGGGGGGGATCTGTGGATGACACTTAGGGGGGGATCTGTGGATGACACTTAGGGGGGGATCTGTGGATGACACTTAGGGGGGGATCTGTGGATGACACTTAGGGGGGGATCTGTGGATGACACTTAAGGAGTTCTAGGGAGGGGTGTGGGGATGTTCGGTTGGGAGGTCCTTATAATAATAGGACATGTTCTATTTTTTTGCGGAACAGAGATACGGACACGTGGAAACAAAGTGCACACGGAGTTTTTTTTGCAGACCCATTGAAATGAATGGTTCCATATACTGTCCGCAAAGAAAAACGGAACGGAACAGGAAAGAAAATACGTTTTTGTGCATGAGCCCTAAAAGGCATTATACCGTTCTCTCTGCTGAGCTGTGCACAGAGCAGCATGGAGCTTACCATGGCAGATTTGGAAAGCTTCAGAAGCATTCAGGCTGCCATTGTAACTGATCTGAGCCCTGCGATTTCACTGTGGGTGCTCCGATTGAAAGGCAGACAGAGCTGCATCATTCTGTCTTACCTCACAGATGCCACAATCAGAATTGATCGTGGCATCTCAGTGGTTAAATGATGGGGTTTGGCGGGATCGCCATTCCCAGTCATTCTAGCCGGGTGCCTGCTGTATGATTCAACTGATACCTGCTTTGTATGATGAGAGCTCACTGCAGCAGCCCGCTCTATACATTCCCTCAGCCACCGTGACGTACGTGTATACTGTACCAGAGTTATAGCAAAGTTGCCGAATCAAATTTTTCAAAACTTCACTCATCTTTAGTCTCCAAGTCAGTGACACTTGAACCATGCCCAGAATTTATTTGCAGAAAAACAGACATGAACAGCACAAATTTATTTTATGGGCCCATGTGCTATTGGTCAGTCCGGTGAACATATAGACAACAAAGGACATGCATTACGCTTTTGTGAATTGGGCATAAGTAATTTAATCAATTTGAATGAAAAGTAATACTTCTGTGCTCAATGCACACCAAGTATATAATAATTCTATCAAGGGCTAACTAGTAAAATATAAAGCAGGAAGAAGGCATCATCAAAAGTATACAAACAGAAAAGTTAGAAAAACTCATGGTCCATTCTTATTTTATTATAAACTTCGGGTAAAAGCTCGGGTTCGGGACCCGAACTTCACCTAAATTTAAACCCAAATCCCATTGAAGTCAATGGGGACCTGAACTTTGGTGCACTAAAATGGCTGTAAAATAGCCGTAGTAAGGGCAAGAGGGCTGCAAAAGGAAGCAACATGGGGGGGGGGGGGGAGTGCAGGACAGTTGCCCTGCAAACAAATGTGGATAGGGAAATTACTTAAAATAACTTAGAATAGAAAAAAATAATAATCTTGAACTAGGAGGCGGAGGTCAAAGTGGAGTAGGGGGTTGATGAGGCGATAGACGTGGCGGTGTGGGTGGAAGCGGCAGTGGAGGAGGAGGTAGCAAACACTATTTTTTGTTGTTTTTTAATCTTTATTTCTTTTTTTGTTTTGTTTTTTATAACTTTGGGAAGACCCCAAAACATTGGGAAATACAGTAGAAAAGAGAATGCAAAGAGAAAGTGCACTGGAGTATAACAATGGCTGGTATACTGGTCTACTCAGCACAAGGTACGGACAAGATCTGTGGGATCCATTCCTTGTTCATTTTAATGAACGTTAGCTTGTCCACCTTGGCTGTGGACAGGTGGCTGCGTTTGTCTGTGATTACCCCCCCTTCCATGCTAAACACACGTTCGGAAAATACACTTTCTGCAGGGCAGGCCAGCACCTCCAAGTCGTAAAGGGCAGGCTGAGACCATGTGCCCAATTTGGACACCCAGAAGTTGAATGGGGCAGACCGATCAGTCAGTATGTGTAGGCGTGTACATTAGTGTTGAGAGAGCATGCTCGGCCGAGTATTGGTTCGGCTCGAGCATCGCTATGGCCGGCTTTACTTGGCCAGGCACCACGTGTATTCGTCACATTGCTCGAGTCTCCTTCCTGCAAGTTTGGCGCCTTCTAATCAGCCAATCAAGGTCCAAGTAAGTAATTCCCCTCAGTGTAAGGCCATAGCCATGTTAGCTGTAAGCCTTGCACTGACTGGCTGGCTGGAACACGTGATACCATTTCATAGAGGAGCTGATGTCCGGCGCTCGGCTCGTTTAGTGTCAGGGAGAGCAGAAAGTAGATAGGGACAGATAGTGTTTTGCTCTAACCTTACTGATTTTACTCTAAAAACCTTATTGAAAGACCTAACAGTCCTTTTAAGGACTACAGTGTGTGTTTGACAGCAGTGCAGCACATTTTTCTTTTTTTTTCTCTTTTTTAAGAAGTGGTTTGCTTCAGCACTATTAGGGACAGGCGTCTCCAGGAAGGGACAGATAGTGCAGGGCTTAAAAATCACGTTTTTAACTACCCAAACTTCTAAAAGAGATTAGTGACAGCTACAATACGCCATCATAAAGCAGTGTGTTGGGCAGATATATTAAAAAGGGGCTTATTCACTACAGTGTGCCTGGTACTGAGATATACACTGCACCATCATAAAGCAGTGTGTTGGGCAGAAATTATAAAAAGGGGCTTATTGACTACAGCGTGCCTGGTACTGAGATATACACTGCACCATCATAAAGCAGTGTGTTGGGCAGACATTATAAAAAGGGTATTATTTACTACAGTGTGCCTGGTACTGAGATATACACTGCACCATCATCAAGCAGTGTGTTGGGCAGACAATGTAAATAGGGGCTTAATCACTACAGTGTGCTTAGTACTAAGATATACACTGCACCATCACAGAAATTATTTTTTCTGCTGAAATTAACCTAACTTGTGCCACATCTGTGTGTGTGTTCAATCCGCAACTGTTATATTAATTACTCCAGCAAAGAGTGATTTATATTTTGGCCATAGTTAACTAGTTTTGGCCACATCTGTGTGTGCGTTTAGGGCGCAACCGTATATACAGTATTCTAGCAGAGAATACATTTTATTTGGGACAAATTTGCATATAATATAGAACTATATAGAACTACATCCGAATACAGTGTGTATATTAAAAATTTCATTATCTCTGGCCTAATGTAGTGGCCAAAATCTTTTTTTTTTTTTATCCAGTACCTTACTGCATGACAATACAGTATGTATCGTAAAATTTCATTATCCCTGGCCTAGTGTAGTGGCACAAATCTGTATTTTTCTGTATCTAGTACCTTACTTAAAGTCAATACAGTGGGTATCATAAAAATTTCATTATCTCTGTACTAGTGTGGTGGCCAAAATCTGTATTTTTCTGTATCCAGTACCTTACTGAAAGTCAATACAGTGTGTATCATAAAAATTACATTCTCACAGGACTAGTGTAGTGGCCAAAATCTGTATTTTTCTGTATCCAGTACTTTACTGCAAGTCAATACAGTGTGTATCTTAAAACTTTCATTATCTCTTGCCTAGTGTAGTGGCCAAAATCAGTATTTTTCTGTATCCAGTACCTTACTGCAAGTCAATACAGTGTGTATCGTAAAAATTGCATTATCTCTGGCCTACTGTAGTGGCCAAAACCTGTATTTTTTTGTATCCCGTACCTTACTGCAAGTCAATACAGTGTGTATCTTAAAAATGTCATTATCTCTGGCCTAGGGTACTGGTCAAAATCTGTATATTCTGTATCCAGTACCTTGCTGCATGTCAATACAGTGTGTATCATAAAAATGACATTATCTCTTGCCTAGTGTAGTGCCCAAAATCAGTATTTTTCTGTATCCGGTACCTTACTGCAAGTCAATACAGTGTGTATCGCAAAAATTTAAATTATCTCTGGCCTAGTGTAGTGGCCAAAATCTGTATTTTTCTGTATCCAGTACTGTCCTGTATCAGAAAACTGTGTCTTTAGCGGACAGTAAAACAATCTGAGTCACATCTACAGACAAAACCATTAATATGAAGAAGGCGAGCACAAAGGGACGGGGAAGTGGGCGTGATGCTGATGGTGCAAGCAGAGGCCATGGCCCTGGGTGCAATAAAACTGTGCCTGCTACCAGTGCACCAGAAAAAACAAAAAAATCCACCTTACCCAGCTTCATGTCCAACTTAGCTGGGCGGAGCAGGACAACACTGTCCAAGTTGGACCAGTGCGAACAGGTGGTCGGTTGGATAACAGAAGATAATGCTTCCAGTTGATTAAGCACCACCCTCTCTTCCACTAAGTCCAGTCTCTGTAGACAAGAGTCTGGTCAACCGAATCCTCACTCTGATCCTCCTTCCTCCCACCATGTCGCGTCTGGCCAAACAAATGATCCCACACTCGGATATTCACATGACCTCTTTTCATCTAGAGGAATTGGTTTGGCTTTCTCGCCAAACACGCTTGAAGAGGTACCTGAGATATTGTGCCTTCACAGTCTCAAGAAGATGACGGTGGTGAACGGCAATCATTTGTTCACGAGGTAGATAATGATGAGACACAGTTGTCAATCACTGAGGTTGTGGTTAGGTCTAAGGAGGATGAGCAAAGTGAGGAAGTGGAAGTGAGGTGGTGGACGATGAGGTCACTGACCCAACATGTGAAGGTGAAAAGCAGAGAGAGGACAGCAGTACAGAGGGGGAGGGATCCGCATCACCACAACAGTATGGAAGAGGCAGTGGGGTTGCAAAAGAGAGACGTCGGGCCACACCAAACAGGCCCGCAACCGTTACACAGAGCATCCCCATGCGTAAATCTACCTTGCCAATGAGTAGGTGTTTCCGACCTATGGTGCTTTTTTGAGCGCAGATGACTAGTGATGAGTGGAAGGTGCCAGATTCGATTTTGTGATATTTCGCGAATATTCGATTGAATATTCGTCATATATTCATCGATATTGAATATTCATCATTATTCTATATATTTTGAAAGGTACGCGAATTTATATTCGCGTATTGCGATTTGAACTTTAAACAATGTATACAGGCAAATTTCCTATTACTAGAATCAACAAAGATACCTTCGCATAAACCGTCAGCAACAACATCCACTTCCCTGTCCCAGTACAGCATTCAAATGTCGATACCCACCCACCCAGGCCATAGCACTAAATTCTCAACTTTCGAAATTACTGGCCCTTGATATGTTGCCATTTAGGCTTGTTGACACTGAGGCCTTCCGCAGCTTGATGTCGGCGGCCGACCCTCGGTACGCAGTCCCCAGCCGCCATGTTGACATTGACGTCTTGCCTGTTGATACTCTGGCACACATAGCTGACTTCATGTTAGGCTGCCTTTCCCGCGACCCTTGCGTTATACACATTTTAGTTAACACAGATTACTTGGTGTTTACCCTTCTCGACCCCCGCTACAAAGATAACTTCTCATCTCTCATTCCTGTGGTGGAGAGGACGATTAAAAAGTTGCAATACCAGAAGGTACTTGTTGACAGATTGCTCCAAAATTTTACATCTGACAATGTGGCCGCCAAAGTCGGAACTTACTTAGGCAACCGAGAAAGGGAGACAAGGGGAATACACAGTAGTTATAAAAGAGGCAGTGTAACACTTTCCAAGGCATGGGACACTTTCATGACACCTCGCCATCAACCTCACCCTGAAGCGCAGCCTAGTGCTACAAGGAGGGAAAATTTTTGGAATATGGTGAAGGAATACATTGCAGACCGTGTCAGCATCCGAAATGATCCCTCAGTGCCTTACAACTACTGGGTGTCCAAGCTGGACACGTGGCACAAACTTGCGCTCTAGGTCTTGGAGGTGCTGACCTGCCCTGCCGCCAGCGTGTTGTCCGAGCGTGTATTTAGTGCTGCTAGTGGCTTTCTAAAAGATAAGCATATCCGCTTCTCCACTGACAATGATGACAGGTTGACTCAGATAAAAATGAACAAGGCCTGAATTGCCCCTGACTTCTCCATTCCAACAGAGGAAAGCTGAGCTAATGAGGAACAAAAATGCAATTTAAATGTATGCTTTATAATGTACTCAATCCACAAGATGCGGATGCACCCTTTTCACCCAAAAAAAAGGGTATATGTTTTCTCATCCACATCCATCTCCACCTCATCTTCCATACAGAATATATATGCCCTCACTTCAAAGTTTTGTAGGGTTCGTTCGGCTTCAGGCCCTCACTTGTAATGTTTTATACGGTCTGCTCACCTTTAGGCCATCACTGCAATGTTTTATGGGGTTCGCTCACCTTCAGGCCCTTACCTCCAATGTTTTATACGGTCTGCTCACCTGTAGTCCATTACTGCAATGTTTTATGGGGTTTGTTCTCCTTCCGGCCCTCACCTCTAATGTTTTATATGGTCTTCTAACTTTTGGCCATCACTGCAATGTTTTATGGGGTTCGCTCACCTTCAGTCCCTCTCCTTTAATGTTTTATATGGTCTGCTCTTCTGTAGGCCATAACTGCAATGTTTAATGGGGTTTGATTACCTTCAGGCCCTCACCTCTAATATTTTATAGAGTCTGCTCACCTTTATGCCATCACTGCAATGTTTTATGGGGTTCTCTCACCTTCAGGCCCTCAACTCCAATGTTTTATACGGTCCGCTCACCTGTAGGCTATTACTACAATGTTTTATGGTGTTCGCTCACCTTCAGACCATCACCTCCAATGTTTTAATGGTCTGCTCATCTGTAGGTCATTACTGCAATGTTTTATGGGGTTCGTTCACCTTCAGGCCCTCACCTCTAATATTTTATACATTCTGCTCACCTTGAGGCCATCACTGCAATGTTTTATGGGGTTCGCTCACCTTCAGTCCCTCACCTCCAATGTTTTATATGGTCTGCTCACCTGTAGGCTATTACTGCAATGTTTTATGGGGTTTGCTCACCTTCAGGCCCTCTCCTCCAGTGTTTTATATGGTCTTCTCACCTGTAGGACATTACTGCAATGTTTAATGGAGTTGGATCACTTTCAGGCCCTCACCTCTAATGTTTAATACGGTCGGCTCAACTGTAGGCTATTACTACAATGTTTTATGGCATTCGCTCACCTTCAGACCCTCACCTCCAATGTTTTATATGGTCTACTCACCTTTAGGCCATCACTGCAATGTTTTATAGGGTTCGCTCACCTTCAGTCTCTCACCTCCAATGTTTTATACGGTCTGCTCACCTGTAGGCCATTACTGCAATGTTTTATGGGGTTCGTTCACCTTCAGGCCCTCACCTCTAATGTTTTATACGGTCTGCTCACCTTTTGGCCATCACTGCAATGTTTTATGGGGTTCGCTTACCTTCAGTCTGTCACCTCCAATGTTTTATACGTTCTGCTCTCCTGTAAGTCATAACTGCAATGTTTTATGGGGTTCGATCACCTTCAGGCCCTCACCTCTAATGTTTTATATGGTCTGCTCACCTGTAGGCTATTACTGCAATGTTTTATGGGGTTTGCTCACCTTCAGACCATCACCTCCAATGTTTTAATGGTCTGCTCATCTGTAGGTCATTACTGCAATGTTTTATGGGGTTCGTTCACCTTCAGGCCCTCACCTCTAATATTTTATACAGTCTGCTCACCTTTATGCCATCACTGCAATGTTTTATGGGGTTCTCTCACCTTCAGGCCCTCAACTCCAATGTTTTATACGGTCCGCTCACCTGTAGTCTATTACTACAATGTTTTATGGTGTTCGCTCACCTTCAGACCATCACCTCCAATGTTTTAATGGTCTTGTCAGGGATCAGAGAGGAAGGAAAGAGGGTGCACTCTGACTCCACCCTCAACCCCTGTCCCTGCCTACTTACACTGCCCGCCCTAGGCGACGGGGCGTAACTGGGCGACGGTCCCTTACTTAACGTAAGTGCACAGAGGAAAGATAAGAAGGGTCAACAAGCCAAATGTCAGAACCAGGAGAAGCGGGCCGTACAAATGGAACGAGCAAAAGCAAGGTCAACAGTCAAAGCCGAGGTCAATCCAGGAAAGTAAATACGTACAAAGGATGAGACGAAGTCGAGGTCAAAGAACGAGCCAAGGTCACAAGGTCAGGAGGTCAATCAGATAAGCAGCTGCAGACTAGAACCAAAGGACAAGGAAGCTCCAATAGACCAGTATCACAGGCAACCTGTGGCCAGCAGGTTGCCTGTATTTATAGTGGGGAGTGAGGGTCATGTGACGTGGCCAGCGTCACATGACCGACAGACGGATAAGTCGAGCACCGAGTGATCAGCTCGTTGCTCAAGGCAGACCTAGGAGCAGGGAGCCTCCCAGCTAGCAAAGCTGCCCTGGGAAGAAGGCTGAACACAGATCCTTGCTCCTGAAGTTAAGCAGCAGGTCTGCGGCTGATGGGAGACCAAGTGCACCTTTGGCGCCTTGTTACAGGTCTGCTCATCTGTAGGTCATTACTGCAATATTTTATGGGGTTCGTTCACCTTCAGGCCCTCACCTCTAATATTTTTTACAATCTGCTCACCTTTATGCCATCACTGCAATGTTTTATGGGGTTCTCTCACCTTCAGGCCCTCAACTCCAATTTTTTATATGGTCCGCTCACCTGTAGGCTATTAATACAATGTTTTATGGTGTTCGCTCACCTTCAGACCATCACCTCCAATGTTTTAATGGTCTGCTCATCTGTAGGTCATTACTGCAATGTTTTATGGGGTTCGTTCACCTTCAGGCCCTCACCTCTAATGTTTTATACGGTCTGCTCACCTTTTGGCCATCACTGCAATGTTTTATGGGGTTCGATCACCTTCAGTCTGTCACCTCCAATGTTTTATACGTTTTGCTCTCCTGTAAGTCATAACTGCAATGTTTTATGGGGTTCGATCACCTTCAGGCCCTCACCTCTAATGTTTTATATGGTCTGCTCACCTGTAGGCTATTACTGCAATGTTTTATGGGGTTTGCTCACCTTCAGGCCCTCTCCTCCAGTGTTTTATATGGTCTTCTCACCTGTAGGACATTATTGCAATGTTTAATGGAGTTGGATCACTTTCAGGCCCTCACCTGCAATGTTATTTATGGTCTGCTTACCTGTATTCCATTACAGCAATGTTTAATGGGGTTCGTTCACCTTCAGGCCCTCACTTGTAATGTTTTATACGGTCTGCTTACCTTTATGCCATCACTGCAATGTTTTATGGGGTTCTCTCACCTTCAGGCCCTCAACTCCAATGTTTTAATGGTCTGCTCATCTGTAGGTCATTACTGCAATGTTTTATGGGGTCCGTTCACCTTCAGGCCCTCACCTCTAATATTTTTTACAATCTGCTCACCTTTATGCCATCACTGCAATGTTTTATGGGGTTCTCTCACCTTCAGGCCCTCTACTCCAATGTTTTATATGGTCCGCTCACCTGTAGGCTATTAATACAATGTTTTATGGTGTTCGCTCACCTTCAGACCATCACCTCCAATGTTTTAATGGTCTGCTCATCTGTAGGTCATTACTGCAATGTTTTATGGGGTTCGTTCACCTTCAGGCCCTCACCTCTAAAATTTTATACAGTCTGCTCACCTTGAGGCCATCACTGCAATGTTTTATGGGGTTCGCTCACCTTCAGTCCCTCACCTCCAATGTTTTATATGGTCTGCTCACCTGTAGGCCATAACTGCAATCATTTATGGGGTTTGCTCACCTTCAGGCCCTCACCTTCAATATTTTATATGGCCTGCTAACCTGTAGGCCATCAATGCAATGTTTTATGGGGTTTGCCCGGCTTCAGGCCCTCACCTCCAATGTTTTATACAGTCTGCTCACCTGTAGGCCATTACTGCAATGTTTTATGGGGTCCGCTTACCTTTGGGCCCTTAACTATAATGTTTTTAACCAGCAGGACCTTGCTCAAAATGTTTTTGAGGGTCCCCAGCAGGCCATCAATCAAAATTTTTCAAGGGTGTGTATGATGCCCTCCTTTATGTGTAATAAAGGGTGTATTGGAGTTGTGGTTCCTTGTAATTTTTTTCCAGACCTTTCACTTAGTGCATATGCTTTATGAGTATAGCAGTGTACCTGAACAATTGTAGCATCATGTGAATGAGGCCCTCCTTTGTGATATACGGGCTGTATCGGAGTTCTTCTTCCTTACAATTTTTGGCAGTATTTGCACTGTATAAACAATTGAATATACAGGAAAGATTGTTTCCTAACAATTCTACCTCTAAAAATTTTTTTTTTTTTTGGTGGGGGCGGGATTTTGGGTGTCATTTTGTCGTTATGTAAAAATGGCGGACAAGTAGGACAATATGGTTCCCAGCAGTGACATTGGAGTCCAACATGCACCCAGACATGGTCCCATGCTATTCAAGATCCATATCTGTGGTATTCTGTCACTTTCTGACCTTTTCCAATGGACCAGGCACCATCCCCTCATCCGAGCAGGGGGTGCCTGGTTGTCTCCTATTGACTTCCATTATACTTTGATGCTCGGTCGAGTCCACGAATATCGCTATGTGTTCGGACCGAGTACCCAAATACCCGAACACTTTGGTGCTCGCTCATCACTAGTTTCTTTGTACTGGAAAACAGACTGTAAAGAGTCTTCTAAGAAAAGCTCTAACAGCGTTGCTAAGGAGAGTTTGTCTTCAGTCATCACATCTTTATTCTAAACGCCTTTGTGTAACATACAGAAGAAGCCTTAAAGCCTACGTCTTGTGACTACCCCAGTCATTGTCCGTGTACATGTGCCTTATCACTGCCCAACAACCTGACTTCTTAAACACATCTTCAGCACTTATTTAAAAACTAAATACAGACTCTGCTTAGTAATGCTCCGCTGGTGAAATAACATTGCTGAAGGTTTCATTTGTTTTTGCTATATAGATGATGTATACTCAGATGAAAAGGAAGGAAATAGAATTATACCTACTTGCTGCTGCATTTCGGTAAACAGTAAGGAGAACATAGCAGCAATATGAGCACAGTATTATTTTCTCTCTGTCTCGTTACCATTGTGCTACAGAGCTAACTGTAATTGATGAAAGGAATTTCTGTAACTAAAAGTCTTCAGTAGTATCCATGTATCTACAGATATATCTGAACAACAGACATACAGGCGTTGTCTGTGTTCTGTAATAACACCAATCATGCACCCTTCACATTCTTTTGTCAATCTTTACCCAGGAGATCTCCACTTCTGGGGCCCGAATGGATCGAGGGATCCGTTCTGTTGCTATGGCAGCGTTGGGCCTTTGGAAGACTCTGATGTCCTTTAACAGCAAAGTTCCTAAGGTGGTCTGCTTGTGGCAGGGATCCATAGGAACACAGTAAATCTCATTTAGGATGCAATGGTAAATCATTGCAGTCTATGGGAAAAGTATTCAGACCATTGCATAAGAAAGTCCCTAGGAGACAGAGAAAAGTGGAAAAAAAGTTTTTCAATCTATAAAAAAAAATATTTTTATAAAAGTTCAAATCAGCCCCTTTCCCCCTATGAAAAGCAAAAATAAATAATAAAAAATAAAGATCAGTGTCATTGCACAAAATGCCTGCACTATTAAAATATACATTTATTTATTCCATATGATGAACACCGTAATGGGAAAAAAAAATCTAAATGGCAGATTTGCTATTTTTTTGTTGCTTTATCCAAAAGAAAAACAAAAAAATATGAAAATTAAAAAAAATAAATAAAAAAGTGATCAATAATGCATATGCATTCCAAAATGTTACCAGTAAAAACTTTAGATTGCTCTGTAAAAAAAATAAAAAAACTGTCCACTTTGATTGGCCACACCTTCCACCACTTTGGCATCACCTACAACATGGGGCCACTTCTAAGTTTTTTCCAGGGCCACTTTGAGTTCCCAATCCACCCATGCCCCACAGCATTCACTATAACTACTATCCATGCAGTTTCATACAAATGGACCCCTTTAGCTCTTCCCATATCTGCTACTATGCCTACTTCCCTGGCAGTCATGGATTAACATGAGATCAAAAATGTAAAGGATTATTTTTTTTTATTTGAGCTCCAGTGTAAAATTCTACACATTAACAATATACACAGAGTAAGCAGTTTTAGTGGAATATTTTCAAAAGCAGAGTCTGTTTATTTTCATGTAAATGGTCGGTTACCTACTGTATTATATTTTCCACAGGGAAATGCAAATTCATCCAAGTAGTTGCAAAACATATGATTTATTCATGCATTGAATACAGACACCACTTCAGCTTCTACGTAATCCTCTCTCAAGCTCATGCATTTAAGTATTAGCCAAGATGTTGCTTGTCCAAAATGGTTGAATTAATCAAATGTCTTGAAACTGTACACATTTGGATGTTTATCATACTATCCTGTGGATTAGGGCGCTATGACACATTCCTGGCAGAGCTATAGTAACTCAGATTGTCACTAACTGGGTTTTTAGATCTGTACTTGCTTTGGTTTTAATATCTAAGTACACTTTCCGCATGCCACTTAGTAGTAATCAACATATACTTACATACCACGGATGTGCCATACACACAATAGGATTATTTCTAGGGTTATCTCTCATCAAATCTGTTATTCTTCCACTATTCTAAACTAATACAGTGCGTGGAGGTTATATCTGAGGTGTTATCAAGCACCATCAAGAGACAACATGATAACTGTCTCTACTGAATTATGGTTCTCTACATAATTTAGGTTGTACATAGAGATGAGCGAACACCTGGATGTTCGGGTTCGAGAGGTTCGGCCGAACTTCCGGAAAATGTCCGGGTTCGTGATCCGAACTCAACCCGAACTTCATCCCGAACCCGAACCCCATAGAAGTCAATGGGGACCCGAACTTTTGGGCACTAAAAAGGCTGTAAAAGACACCCAGAGGGATAATATACCGCAATAAACGCATTGCGATTACAACTTTGAGCTAACGATCACCATGGGAACGCCTCCTCCAGTAGAATGTACTGTCGGATCTGAGAATTAAGTTGAAATCACAATGCGATTCTTATATATTTGCTTAATCGCATCGCGATTTCAACTTAGCATTGCTAAATAATTCCATCCATATCGTTAACTTACTGAGTCAGTAAGTTAACGAATATGGATGGAATTATTTAGCAATGCTAAGTTGAAACGGCAATGCGATTAAGCAGATATATAATAATCGCATTGCGATTTCAACTTAATTCTCACATCCGACAGGACATTCTACTGGAGGAGGCGTTCCCATGGTGATCGGTAGCTCAAAGTTGTAATCGCAATGCGATTAAGCAAATACATAAGAATCGCATTGCGATTCCAACTTTTAGTACTCAACTTTTAAAATCGTACACCACTTTAAGTTCCAAAGTTGCAATTGCGTTCGAATAGAACTTAAAGCTGTCTCTTAGTCAGTTTTAGTATTGGTGTGCTGTAATAGAAGTTACATTCGTACGCGAATATAACTTAGAGCAATACAGTCAACTTTACATTGTTAGTTTTATTATCGCGATAATACAACTATTCAAGAATCGTGTACGCATGCGTCTGTACGTGTGTGCGTTACCTCGACACTATTCTATTTTGCCAGCCACAGCTGAAACCACTGATTTATGGTATTGCTATTTTGGCAATTGAATTTAACCCCAGAAAATAATCTATCCTTTGCCAGACAGCAGACAGTATTATACTTGTCTAACCAAAGCTGGAACACCAGATTTAGGGGATTGGTATTTGGGCAATTGTATTTAACCCCTTAATAAAATATAGAAATTTCTTTCCTGAGTTTCTAGGGGTGACAATTAGCACAGCCAAGCCCCTGATGTAGGATATAGCAAAAAAAAAACTAGTATTGATGGATTGATGGACTTGGTGGCAGTTTCTTCTGGCGCACCACAAGTCACAAAATGGCCGCCGATCAACCCAGAAAATAAGTGACAGAAAAACGCTCTGTGCAGCCTAAAAACCAGCGAGCAAGTAACTAGCAGAAGTTCAATGATTCTCAGCTGTAAATTGATCCGTTCATTAGGTGCTGTTGCTGACTTTAACCTGCCTAATCTCGCCTGACAGAAGCTGCGTCCTCTCCCTACACTAATCAGAGCAGTGTGACGTGCGGGCGCTACGTGACTCCAGCTTAAATAGAGGCTGGGTCACATGCTGCACTTGGCCAATCACAGCCATGCCATTAGTAGGCATGGCTGTGATGGGCTCTTAGGGCAAGAAGTAAAACGCTAGCTGATTGGCTGCTGTGCAGCACTTCAGAAAGCGGGAAGTAATCGACGAACACCGAACCCGAACCCGAACTTTTTTGAAAATGTCCGGGTTCGGGTCCGGTTCCCGGACACCCCAAAATTCGGTACGAACCCGAACTATTCTCGAACTGTTCGCTCAACACTAGTTGTACAGTATTGTTATTCGCGTGTATTACTGTCTATGGGGCCTCACTGTACTTCCATATATCTCCAATTTTAGGATGCCATGTTGCTTTGGATTCTACCTTAGAAGCAATGTCTAAAAGAGAACCAGAAGGGGGCAAATGGAGGCACCATATAAATGAATGTAGAGGGCTTATAGCTCAGTAGAGTGGAGCTGCACTCAGTTCTGTGCACTCAGTTCCAAAAGGGAGTAGATTAGATGGTAGCATAAGGCTCCATCCACTGTGTAGTAGTCATTCCAACATACTGCAGGCTCAGCTCCCATTCAAAGTAAATAGCAACTGCCACTACACAGTTGACAGATCTTTCTGCTTCACGCTTTGTCTTCTCTAATGTTTGGGTGGCTGCTCCAGACGGCTGGTCATGGAGTGTCGAAAGTGTCGGACCACACTGTTTCAATATTGATGACCTCTCCATAGGATACATAGGTCATGAATATCAAAAAGGTGGACAGCTCCCTTAATGTTGCTTATAACTAAAGGGAACATAAAGGTAAAAAATTGTTTTATGAGATAGAATATTTAATTCTGGTCAAAATTTTTTTTTTTTTTTTTTTTGCAGAAGTTCTGCTTCAATAGAGTAACATGAAGACATTTCATGTGTCCTATAGTTTTGTTTGTACTGTGCCATTTAATTTGTATATTTATAAAAACAGCCGAAATGATTGTTGGTAACATTGCACAGATGTTGACATATTTTACCAATAAAGGTTAGTTTGACTGAATAATTACTCAGACAGCATGTTCAATTATGTTTGTATCAAGGGAGAACAAATTAAATTTACTGTATGCATGCATGCATCTTGATCAGATCTATTGGGCATCCGTAATAAAATATAATTGGGTAATTTTTTTGTTTATCCATAAATTTTAGGCTTCAGCTTGAGTTATTTGTCAGAAACAAAAAGAACTTGCAAAAACCTCCGATCTCTATATTATATACATCATGTTCTTCTCTGTGTCAGGCTGAATCATGATTATATTTCCTCTTTTTCATATTCTCTGAATAACAATAAATTTATATAGTTGACAAAACTTTTTATCTTCCAGAAATAATAAATATCCAGCTCTTGTTCTGTTGAGGTAGAAAACTGGAGACAATTTATTGTATTTTATAAGAGTGTATAAAACATAGGACACACCAAGGTTTTAGACCAAAAATTCCATACTTGTACAGTATAAAAACTGTTACCATTATCCTACTAAGTATGTATAAGCTATTATGTTCTACTTTATTGCACCATAAAAACACTTTTAAAATTCAATTGTTTTTTCATTACATCATTCACAAAGCTATAACTCTTTTTTATTTTTTTCAACAACGGAGCTATGAGATTTATTATTTTCTTGAGGCATGAGCTAAAGTTTTCATTGATATTTTTGGGCACATATGACTTTTCTGACAGATGGTTTCAACTGTAACATACAGTATTTCTGACAGGTGAAAAAGATTTCTGACAGTCATAAAATACATGTTTGTATAAAGCTTGGGCGGAAAATACAGAAAATACATTTTTGTATAAAGCTTGGGCGGAAATGGGTCTTCCAAATGGACAATGAGCCGAAGCATACTGCAAAACTGGTTTTGAAGTGGCTAAAGGATAACAAAGTAGTATGTAGTGTATGTAAACTTCTGGTTTCAACTGTATATATTCCTCTCTAGTAATAATCATTATCACTATTGCATCTAACGGGTATCACTAGCGGTCAACATATTTTACGCTAATGATCGGAATTGGACAGAATAAGGAGAGAGTAAAATGCCAACTTTATTGATGTTGGTGTGTTTGTGGGTATGAGTGTTTGGTGTGACTTATTTTCTGCTGTGATCCAGTAAACATCTGAGTAGGGCCATTAATGAATGGCTTAATTAGGCACAGGGTGATTAAATAAGCAAGCACTCTTCTTTTTACTTCTTTTCTGGAATAAAATACCCTATGCAATAATCAGAGAGCAATTGTGCATGTATCAATTGAGAGTTGATGAACAGACACATAGCTATCACTCCCCAGGGGTTATTTAATCACCTTCTCCACTGTCCCCTCCTCTTTCATGCTGGCTAACATGAGAGTTGTTTGAAGGGCGGCCTCTTAAACCTGCTCTGTCTCAGACTGTATAGCAGCTTCACTCTAAGCTTTAAAACAAGACTTGAATCAACTTGCAGGATAACAGGCTGAACTGGATGGACAGATGTCTTTTTTCAGCCTTACAAACCATGTTTCTTTGTTACTATGAACACAGTGGCAGATAGAGCCTTTAGAAACTCAGTTGAGCTTGAAACCTAAACTGCAATTCTAGTTTGGTTTAAAGCTTAGATTATTCAAATTGTGTTATAAATATATCACGCACTGGTTAAAGAGAACCTATTGGGTTTCTTATAAGATGTTAGAAATATCAAATTTAAAAATCAAATAGTGGTACATTACAATACGATGCAGTTTTGGTAAAAGATCACAACTAGTTGCATGGCCATATATGCTCATTTTATTTGTTTAAAATAACATATGCATGTGCAGACAGTCTAATATAGGCAAACTGCATGTGGATCCAACTTTTACATGGCATTGTGTAGCCTTAGAGGCGTTTCTCTACACTGGGTAAAAAATAAATCCTAGAAAAAGGGCCTGGATTGTCAGAGTTGGGAGAGAAAAAGGTGGGCTCTTAACTGCATTTATGACTTGCTTCTCCTGAGAACTCAATAAGAGTAGTGGGAGCCATTCAGTCATGGCTCCCTGTCTGGTGAAGAACAGGCATTGCCAGCCTGTGGGAGCTCTGAGCTAAAACAGGTTTTATGGACAGGTGTCAGTCCTGCACTATGACAGCGAGGAGTCAGGCATGTGAGGAGTTAGTGCATAACCATGGCTAGAGGTTTATGTGCTTAGGTTTTGTCTTTTTTTTCACGCAACATATAAAAATGTTGAGATCAGTTTCAACCTAAATCCTAAGCGTGGATTGAAATTCCTGAGGTGCCAACTGTATTAACTAGAGATGAGCGAATTGAAGTTGACGAAGTGGAATTCAATCCGAATTTCAGAAAAAAATTGATTTGCACCGAATCCGAATTTCCTTGGGCTTTGTGATAACGAATATACATTTTTCCTAAAATGGCTGCTGCAGGTGTTAGGGCATGGAGCAAGGAACTCTGAGAATAAGGGATCACCCACAATGCCATGCATACAGCCAATCAGCAGCCAGCCCTGTGATATTACAGCCCTATAAATAGCCTCAGCCATCTTGGATTCAGCCATTTTACAGTGTACTTAGTGCAGGGAGAGACATCAGCTAGGACTAGGGACCGAGGTAGAAAAGATTTTAAAACTTTTATTTTGCTGTATAGAAGTTCAGGGAAAGGATAGGGAGGAATTATTCTACAGTATTAAAGCAGAAGAGGGTTCAGTAGGGGAGTTTACAGCATGGGTAATAGGAACAATCCTTGCTGCACTGACTGCGGATCCAAATTGCCATTATACAGCTCTGTAATTACAGCAATTACAGCCATTAACATGGTTTATTAAAAGGAAATATTTTTTGTACTTCAGCGGTGCAGTTAAATGTTCTAAAGCCCTTTTTGGTGAGTATTAGTGGCACAAAAAAAGTATTTTCCGTTGTGTGGTGAAGTGAGAAAATTAGAGCCCTTTTTGGTGTGTATTAGTGGCAAATAAGTATATATTTGCCATTCAGCGGTGCAGTTATATATTCTAAAACCCTTTTTTGCGTGTATTAGTGGAACAGAAAAAAGTATTTACCCTTGTGTGGTGAAGTGAGAAAATTGCAGCCCTTTTTGGCGTTTATTAGTGGCAAAAAATATATATTTTCTGTTCAGCTGTGAATTTATATGTTCTAAAGCCCTTTTTGGCATGTATAAGTGGCAAAAAATATATATTATTTGCCTTTCATCAGTGTTATATGTTCTAAAGCATTTTGTGGCATGTATGGGTGGAAAAAAATAATGGCCTATTTGCCGTTTAGCCTTGCAGTTATATGTTCTAAAGCCGTTTTTGGCGTGTATTAGTGGCCAAAAAATATATATATTTGCCGTTCAGCAGTGCACTTATATGTTCTAGAGTCCTTTTTGGCGTGAATTAGTGGGAAAAAAAATATATATATATATATGCTATTTAGTGGTGCAATTATATGTTCTAAAGCACTTTTTGCTGTGTATTAATGGCAAAAAATATATATTTGCAGTTCAGCGGAGCAGTTATATGGTTTAAAGCCTTTTATGGCGTGCCTAAGTGGAAAAAAATAAGGGCCTATTTGTCTTTCAGCAGTGCAGTTATATGTTCTAAAGCGCTTTTTGGCGTGTATTGGTGCGGAAAAAAAGGGCTTATTAGACATCGTGTGGTGAAGTGAGAAAATTACAGACTTTTTTGGGGTGTTATAATTACCTTTTTATTTATTTATTTGATTTAACAGTATGTCAGACAAAGAAGTTCCAGGCCCTGCACAGGGGGGTGGCAGACACCTACATTTTTATGGCGCAGGCACAGGTCGCAGCAGAGTAACGGGGCGTGGCAGCAGGAGTCTTGGAGACCTGAGCTCCTGGTGTGATCTAGCGGTCGTGTCTTGACCAGCAACCCAGCGGTTCTTGAATGGTTAATTCGGGCATCCACTTCTTCCCAAGTAAAATCAGACACCCCCAGACAAGAGACAGTGGGTTAGTGATTTAGGGGCTTCATCACTATCGGGAAAAGAGGATGGCAGCCTGCCCATGAGTCAGCGGCGGAGCCAGCAAGTCGCTAGCTTGGCTGTGAGTCAGCAGGGTGGCAGCAGTGGGAGGTCGGGAGCCAAACATGCTCGGGGTAGACCACCCGCTTCGCAGGAGCCTACCTGTCTGGAAAGTAGTGTTGTAGGGGTTCACGGAAGCAGCGGCGGTAGTAGTCAGTCAGTGTGGAGTATTGGGGGTAAAATCACCTACTCTGCCGTGTGGCCCTCCAGCTGTTGTAAAACTACAACTCCCACCATGCCCCGCTGTAGGCTGATAGATGTAGACTGTCTGGGCATGCTGGGAGTTGTAGTTTTATAATAGCTGGAGGGCCGCAGGTTGAGCATCGCTGGTCTAGAAGAAGCCAAGTTATTGGATTATATTATTGGAAGAGGTCTAGTCAAGCCACAGTTTGCCAAGACTGAAGCCATATAGAACAGTCCCCAGCCTGTAAATAAAAAACAAGTGAAGGCATTCTTGGGGATTACTGGATGTTCATACCCAATTTTGCAGCTATAGCAGTTCCCTTAACTGATCTTGCCAAGGGAAGAGGGTCAGTGATGATAAGGTAAAACTATGAAGCAGAGGAGGTGTTTCAGACTAAAAAACTAACTCTTTGTTCTCAACAAGTATTGATAACCAGTATTTGTGGTACAGACAGATGCTTCTAACTCAGGAAAAGGGGCAGTGTTGTCACAGAATATTAATGAAGAGGCGCATCCCATGCTTTACTTGAGTCGGCAAATAAATAAGCATGAGAAGAACTACGCAATTGTAGAGAAGGAATGTTTGGCCATCAAGTGGGCTGTAGAATCACTCAAATATTACATGATGGGGAGGAAGTTTCGTTTAGTCACTGATCATGCTCCCCTGAAGAGGATGAAACTGAATAGAGAGAAAAATAGCAGAGTGACAAGATGGTTTCTGGCCCTGTAGTCTTACAATTTACAGTGGAACACAGGCCAGGAAAGTGGCAAGGAAATGCAGATGCGTTGTCACTAGTGATGAGCGAGCATGCTCGTCCGAGTAACGGTTCGGCTGGAGCATTGCTATGCTCGGCCCTCGGCTGTACTCGGCCGAGCACCACGTGTGTTCGTCGCATTGCTTGAGTCTCCTTCCCTCATGTTTGGCGCCTCCTACACAATCAATCAAGGTCCAGGTAAGTAATTCCCTTCAGTGTAAGGCCATAGCCATGTTAGCTGTAAGCCTTACATTGATTTGCTGGCCGGAACACGTGATACAAGTTCAAACAGAAGCTGAGGTCTGGCGCTCGGATCATTCAGTGTCAGGGAGAGCAGACAGTAGGCAGGGACAGATAGCGTTTTGCTGTAAAGTTACTGATTTCACTAAAAAACCTTATCAAAAGACCAAACAGTCCTTTTAAGGACTACAGTGTGTGTGTGACAGCAGTGCAAAACCATTTTTCTTTTTAACAAGGGGATTAATTCAGCACTATCAGAGACAGGCGTCTTCAGGAAGAGACAGATAGCGCAGGGCTTGAAAATCGCTATTTTGAGTACCCAAACTTCTAAAAGACAGAAAGATTTCAGATTACTGACATCTACAGTACGCCATCAGACAGCAGTGTGTTGAGTCAACATTATAAAAAGGGGCTTATTCACTACAGTGTGCCTGCTATTGAGATATACACTGCACCATCAGAGATTTTTTATTTTTTTTTCCGGGGAAATGAACCTACTTTGTGCCACATCTGTGTGTGCGTTCAATCCGCAACTGTTATATTCATTCTTCTAGCAGAGAGTAATTTATATTTTGGCCCAATTTAACTAGTTTTGAGCACATCTGTGTGTGCGTTTAGGCCGCAACCGTATATATAGTATTCCAGTAGAGAATACATTTTATTTGGGATAAATTTGTATCCAATACTGACCTGTATGTGAATACAGTGTGTATATTACAAATTCCATTATCCTGGGCCTAATATAGTGCCCAAAAACAGTATTTTTATTTTTTTTGTATCCAATACTGAGCTGCATCTGAATACAATGTGTATATTACAAATTCCATTATCTTGGGCCTAGTATAGTGGCCAAAATCTGTTTTTTTTTTGTATCCAATACTTAACAACATCTGAATACACCCCTGATATTATTGTGTAAATTATTGTATAAAAAAGTATACATATTATGCATCGACGCATCCGTAATAACCTGCTCTATAAAAATATCACATGACCTAACCCCTCAGGTGAACACCGTAAAAAAATAAAAATAAAAACGGTGTAAAAAAATAATTTTTTTGTCACCTTACATCACAAAAAGTATAATACCAAGCGATCGAAAAGTCATACACACCCCAAAATATGGCTAATTAAACCGACATCTCATCCCGCAAAAAATGAGACCCTACCTAAGATAATCGCCAAAAAACTGAAAAAACTATGGCTCTCAGAATATGGAGACACTAAAACCAGATTTTTTTTTGTTTCAAAAATGATATTATTGTGTAAAACTTACATAAATAAAAAAAAGTATACATATTATGTATTGCTGCGTCCGTTAATACCTGCTCTATAAAAATATCACGTGACCTAACACCTCAGGTGAACACCGTAAAAAAATAGAAATAAAAACGGTATAAAAAAAGCCATTTTTTGTCACCTTACATTACAAAAAGTGTAATATCAAGCAATCAAAAAGTCATACGCACCCCAAAATAGTGCCAATCAAACCGTAATCTCATCCCACAAAAATCATACCCTACACAAGATAATCGCCCAAAAACTGAAAAAACTATGGCTCTCAGACTATGGAGACACTAAAACATGATTTTTTTGGTTTCAAAAATGAAATCATTGTGTAAAACTTACATAAATAAAAAAAGTATACATATTTTGTATCACCACTTCTGTAATAACCTGCTCTATAAAAATATTACATGACCAAACCCCTCAGGTGAACACCGTAAAAAAACAGAAATAAAAACGGTGGAAAAAAAAGCGATTTTTTTGTCACCTTACATCACAAAAAGTGTAATACCAAGCGATCAAAAAGTCATACGCACCCCAAAATAGTGCCAATCAAACCGTCATCTCATCCCACAAAAATCATACTCTACCCAAGATAATCACCCAAAAACTTAAAATACTATGGCTCTCAGACTATGGAGACACTAAAAAAATTTTTTTTTTGTTTCAAAAATAAAATCATTGTGTAAAACTTACATAAATAAAAAAAAGTATACATATTAGGTATTGCTGTGTCCATAATAACCTGCTCTATAAAAATACCACATGATCTAACCTGTCAGATGAATGATGTAAATAAAAAAAAAATAAAACAACTAATTATTGTTACCTTGCCTCACAAATAGTGATGTCGCGAACATAAAATTTTCCGTTCGCGAACTGCGAACGCGAGCTTCCGCAAATGTTCGCGAACGGGCGCGAGAGTCGGGTTTTAATCCATAAAGGGCATAAATCAACTAACATTCCTAAATTGTTTGGAATAACGTGCTTTAAAACATCCAGTGTGTGTATACGATCAGGTATGATGTTGTATCGATCAGGTAGTGTAAGGGTTACGCCCACTTTACAGACATTGACAGATCAAACTCCCCTTTTAATGCACCGCAAACAACCGCAAACAGTTCATTTGCACAACCCCAAACTCCCCATTTGCACAAGGTTGGATACCAAGCTAGCCACGTCCCGGTGATGTCATTGAAGGTTTCTTCCTCCACCCAGCCATGTACAACACCAAGGGTCCCCAAAAGGTGAATTGAATTGATTTTTCGAATGGGGAGATGGTTAAGAAAAACTCTGGCTCCCTCCCCTTTGTTTTTATCCACGGTCACTGCGTCTGCGCCGTGCAATTTACTGTCACACCCGATATGAGTGGTATTTTCTGTAGTACTATTCTCATCAGTTTAATCCCTCTAACGTCCCCAATCTGGGGGCCATTTATTGAATAGATTTTTTGAATGGGGAGATGGTTAAAAAAACGTTGGCTCCCTCCACTCTGTTTTAAACCACGGTCACTGCGTCTGCGCCGTGCAATTTACTGTCACACCCGATATGAGTGGTATTTTCTGTAGTACTATTCTCATCACTCACAAAAAGTGTAATATAGAGCAACCAAAAATCATACAGTATGTACCCTAAAATAGTACCAACAAAACTGCCACCCTATCCCGTAGTTTCTAAAATGGGGTCACTTTTTTAGAGTTTCTACTCTAGGAGTGCATCAGGGTGGCTTCAAATGGGACATGGTGTCAAAAAACTAGTCCAGCAAAATCTGCCTTCCAAAAACCGTATGGCATTCCTTTGCTTCTGCACCCTGCCGTGTGCCCGTACAGCAGTTTACGATCACATATGGGGTGTTTCTGCAAACTACAGAGTCAGGGCAATAAATATTGAGTTTTATTTGGCTGTTAACCCTTGATTTGTAATTGGAAAAAAATTATTAAAATGGAAAATCTGCCAAAAAAGTGAAATTTTGAAATTTTATCATTATTTTCCATTAATTCTTGTGGAACACCTAAAGGGTTAACAAAGTTTGTAAAATCAGTTTTGAATACCTTAACCCCTTATGGACACGGCCCTATTTCACCTTAAGGACCAGGCCATTTTTTCAAAATCTGACCATTGTCACTTTATGTGGTGATAACTTTAAAACGCTTTTTCTTATCCAGGCCATTCTGAGATTGTTTTTTCGTCACATATTGTACTTCATGACACTGGTAAAATAAAGTTGAAAAATTTCATTTTTATTTATAAAAAAATACCAAATTTACCAAAAAATTAAAAAAAATTGCAATTTTCCAAGTTTCAATTACTCTACTTCTATAATACATAGTAATACTGCCAAAAAAAGTTATTGATTTACATTCCCCATATGTCTACTTCATGTATCGATCATTTTAGGAATGCCATCTCATTTTTTGGGGACGTTACAAGGCTTAGAAGTTTGGAAGCAAATCTTGAACTTTTTCAGAAATTTTCAAAAACCCACTTTTTAGGGACCAGTTCAGGTCTGAAGTCATTTTGTGAGGCTTACATAATAAAACCACCCAAAAATGACCCCATTCTAGAAACTACACCCCTCAAGGTTTTCAAAACTGATTTTACAAACGTCATTAACCCTTTAGGTTTTCCACAAGAGTTAATGGCAAATGGGGATAAAATTTCAGAATTTAAATTTTTTGTAAAATTTTCAATTTTAATCAATTTTTTCCAGTAACAAAGCAAGGGTTAATAGCCAAACAAAACTTAACATTTATTCCCCCGATTCTGCAGTTTGCATGAACACCAAATATGTGGGCGTAAACTGCTGTATGGCCAAACTGCAGGGCCCAGAAGGAAAGGAACGCCATATGGTTTTTGGAAGGCAGATTTTGCTGGACTGGATTTTTGACACCATATCCCATTTGAAGCCCCCGATGCACCCCTAGAGTAGAAACTCCATAAAAGTGACTCCATCTAAGAAACTACACCCCTCAAGGTATTCAAAACCAAACTTTGTTAACCCTTTAGGTGTTCCACAAGAGTTATTGGCAAATGGAGATGAAATTTCAGAATTTCTATTTTTTTACCTTGTCTCAAAAAAAGTGTAATATAGAGCAACCAAAAATCATGTTTACCCTAGAATAGTACCAACAAAACTGACACCTAATCCCGTAGTTTCCAAAATGGGGTCACTTTTTTGGAGTTTCTACTGTAGGGGTGCATCAGGGGGGCTTCAAATGGGACATAGTGTCAAAAAACCAGTACAGCAAAATCTGCCTTCCAAAAACCATATGGCGTTCCCTTCCTTCTGTGCCCTGCCGTTTGGCCATACAGCAGTTTACGACCACATATGGGGTGTTTTTGCAAACAAGAGAATCAGGGCAATAAATAATGAGTTTTGTTTGGCTGTTAACCCTTGCTTTGTTACTGGAAAAATGGATTACAATGGAAAATTTGCAAAAAAAATAGCTGTTTTGGGACCGTTTTTATTTTTTGTTATTTACATAGTTGAACTGACAGGTTAGATTGTGTGCTATTTCAATATAGCAGGTTGTTACGGACGCGACAATACCAAATATGACTACTTTTTGTGTTTTTTTGTTTCAGTTTTACATAATAAAGCATTTTTGAAAAAAATATTTTTTAGTGTCTTCACATTCTGAAAGCCATAGTTTTTTTTAATTTTTTTGGGCCACTGTCTTATGTAGGGGCTCATTTTTTGCGGGATGAGATGGCGGTTTGATTGGCACTATCTTGGGGTGCATATGACATTTTGGTTGCTTGCTATTACACTTTTTGTGATGTAAGGTGACAAAAATGGCTTTTGACACCGTATTTATTATTTTTTTTTTGTTGTGTTCAGCTGAGGGGTTAGGTCATATGTTTTTTTTATAGATCAGGTTGTGACGGACGCGACGATCCATAATATGTATACTTTTTATTCATTTATATAAGTTTTACACAATAATATAATTTTTTAAAACAAAAAAAAATCATGTTTTAGTGTCTCCATAGTTTGAGAGCCATATTTTTTTTTTTTTTGGGCGATTGTCCTATGTAGGGGCTCATTTTTTGCGGGATGAGATGGCGGTTCGAATGGTACTATCTTGGGGTGCATATGACTTTTTGATCGCTTACTATTACACTTATTGTGATGTAAGGTGACAAAAAAATGGCTTGTTTGACAACGTTTTTATTTTTTATGTTTCCAGCGTTCATCTGAGGGGTTAGGTCATGTTATATTTTTATAGAGCAGGTCCTTACGGACGCGGCGATACATAATATGTATACCTTTTTTTTTATTTATTTTGGTTTTACACAATAATATCCTTTTTGAATAAAAAAAAAAAACATGTTTTAGTATCTCCATAGTCTGAGAGCCATATATTTTTCAGTTTTTAGGCAATTGTCTCAGGTTGGGTATAATTTTTGCGGGATGAGGTGACGGTTAGATTGGCACTATTTGGGGGGTCATATGACTTTTTGATCGCTTGCTATTACACTTTTTGTGATGTAAGGTGGCAAAAAAATGGCTTTTTGACAAAGTTTATATTACATTTTTTTTACAGTGTTTACTTGAGGGGTTAGGTCATGTGATATTTTTATAGAGCAGATTCTTACGGACGTGGATATACCCAATATGTCTACTTTTTATTTATTTTTTTACATTTAACACTAAAAAGCATTTTTGAAACAAAAAAAATCATGTTTTAGTCTGAGAGGCATAGTTTTTTTATTTTTTGCCCAATTGTTTTAGGTAGGGGCTCATTTTTTGCGGGATGAGATGGCGGTTTGATTGGTACTATTTCGGGAGGCAAACGTCTTTTTGATCGCTTTGTATTACACTTTTAGTGATGTAAGGTGCCAAAAAATTGCTTATTTGCACCATTTTTGGGGGGATTTTTTTATGGCGTTCACCTGAGGAGTTCAGTCATGTGATATTTTTATAGACCAGGTTTTTACGGACGCGGCGATACCTAATATGTGTAGTGTATTTTTTTTATTTTTTTTATTCAGTGATATGTGTTTTTTTCATTTTTACTTTTTTTTCACTTTTTTACATTTTTTTTGGACCCAGACCCACTTGGTTCTGAAAGATCCAGTGGATCTGGTGTCCGTATAATACAGTACAGTGCACTATATAGTGCACTGTGCTGTATTTTGTACTTTACAAAGTCTGAATAGACCTTTAGCAGGTCTATTCAGACTTTCAGCACCATGGAGAGCAGGACGCTTCTGAAAGCGTCCTGTCTCCATGGCAACCATCACCCGCAGCCATCAGAAAGCAGCGGGTGATGGATGGTGAGGGAGTGTAGCCCTCCCTCTATGATCCCATCCTGTTGGGGGCTGCAAAGGCACAGCAGCCCCCGATGGGAGAGGGAGGAGCTCCTCCTGTTAACCCTTCCATACCGCGGTCCGTACGGACCGCGGTATAGAAGGTTAAACGGCTGGCATCTGATCAAGCACAGATGCCAGCCGCTTTATCAGAGTGTCAGCAATGTGCTGACACTCTGATAGACCCACTAGACACCAGGGATACATTACAGAGGAGGCGGGCGGGGATCGCACCGCGATCCCGCCCGCCGCACCGCCCGCCTCCCGCACCGCCTCCCGCCGCCCGCAACCGCCCCCCTGCACCTTCGCAGCCAAAATATGATTGGGGGCTGCAGGGGGGGTTAAAGATCAAGAATTTGGGGGCATTAACTCTCTGATCACCGCGGTCACAGACCGCGGAAATCAGAGATCGCACAAAGTGCTGCAAACCGCAGGTCTGAATTGACCTGCGGTTTGCAGCGATCGCCCATATGGGGGGGTCACAGGACCCCCCTGGGCATTGTAACAAGGTACCTGCTGAATGATTTCAGCAGGTACCTTGTTCCGATCACTGCCGGCTGAGCAGCAGTGATCGGAACAACTCATGACGTACCGGTACATCATGTGTCCTTAAGGACTCGGGAAACATGCCGTACCGGTACATCATGTGTCCTAAAGGGGTTAAGGGGTGTAGTTTCTAGTCCTTTTTCGGTGGTTTCTATTATGTAAGCCTCACAAAGTGACTTCAGACCTGAACTGGTCCTTAAAAAGTGGGTTTTTGAAAATGTCTGAAAAAATTCAAGATTTGCTTCTAAACGTCTAAGCCTTGTAACATCCCCAAAAAATAAAATATCATTCCCAAAATTTTCCAGACATGAAGTAGACATATGGGGAATGTAAAGTAATAACTATCTTTGGAGGTATTACTATGTATTATAGAAATAAAGACATTTAAACTTAGAAAATTGCTAAAAAAATTAACTTTTTTTGCTCCATTTTACCAATGTCATGAAGTACAATATGTGATGAAAAAACAATCTCAGAATGGCCTACATAAGTAAAAGCTTTTTAAAAGTTATCACCACATAAAGTGACACTGGTCAGATTTGCAAACAATGGCCGAGTCCTTAAAGGGGTTTGCCAGGATTTAATAAAATGAAAATACTTAAATAGTACTTTATTATAAATATATTCCCAAATAACTTTCATCAGTTATGAAGGCTTGTTTTGTTTAGGGAGCAGTCATTAGGAGAAACAAAATGGCCACCTTTCTATTAGTCCACTTAAAACCTGTCCTAATCATACAGGAGGACATATCTCCTCTCTGCTCTACTTGTCATGGATTATGATCCTGAATTCAGCTGATCTTTAGCTAAATTTCTGTAGGAATGGAGTTCTTGAGGAGACATGAAGTACAAAGAGGATAGACAGGACAGACTGTGGTAATGGGGGGGTTTGCTAATGGAGACTGTATACAAGTGCTGCTGCTCATTACCCCCACCCTCCTCTCTGTACTTCATGTTTCCTCATAAACTCCATTCCTACAGAGATTCATTTTATCAGCTATATTCAAGATCATAATCCCTGACAAGTAGAGCAGAGAGGAGGATGAGGCAGCTTTTTAGCTAAGTGAAGTAACTTGTTGTGCTGTGTGATTAGGACAGGTTTTGTGTGTACTAATAGGACGGCAGCCATTTTATTTCTCCTAATGATTGCTCCCCAGACAAATAAGCCACTATAGCTAATGAAAGGTATTTGAGATTATATTTATAATAAAGTAATATTTTAAGTATTTTCATTTTCATAATTCCTGGAAAACCCCTAAATCCTTAAGAGGTTAAGGTGGGATTCACATGGCGATATCAGCATTCGTCCCATGTACAATTTTCTCTTCTTCACTGGGCAGAGGTTGTTTTCTGCCCCTGTGATGTGATGGCCCTGATTTGCTGAGGGCTGGGCCTTTTATGTTCCAGGGTTTGATTTTTTTATTGTTATGGTTTGAGTTTCAGTTTCTGACTAGGCTGTAAGATAAAATATGTTATGGTTATTTGGTTATTTATGAGTTCTTAAACATTTTATGCCATTGGTTTAACTCCACTCTTGTGTGTTAGGGTTTTAGTTATATTAATGTATACGTTTGGGATGTTTGTTGTGCATGGTACATATATGCTGCATGATTGCAATGTGTGTGAGCTTGACAAGCTACAAAGCTGCCAACGAGTTATGGCCATTATCAGACACAGCGAACCTGGTCCCTTATACCCTGCCACAGCTCTGCGGCGGTGTGCTGTTTGTCACCCAAGCAAATTAATTTCAGCAAGGCCTGTTGCCACTTCCCCATGAGAATTCAGAGTTTGCAGAGGAGGAGGAGGCGGAGGAGAAGAAGGAGAGGTTTGAGACACTAATTTAGGTGGCGGCAGAAATCCTGATGGAAGTAGTGCCCACAATCCTTGCCATCAGTGGCACCTGTGCCATCCCAGGGTACGATTCGTTAACAGCCTCCTCAAGTTTCACCCAGTGTGCCATCACGGAAATGTAGCATCCCTGGCCAAAACATTTGTCCGTGTGTCCGTCGTTAAGTGGACCTTCCCAATAACTTCATTGGTCAGGGCACGGGTGATGTTACGGGGCACAATGTAATGCGGGGATGGCACACCGAGAAAATTAGTGACGGCTGGAGACTGAGTGATGAAGGACGGCTGCCACCATGAAGATGAGGAAAGTCTCAGTGACCACAGGCCTAAATGGCAACTTTTCCATGGCTACAAATTTTGAAAGGTGCACATTTAGTGCTATGGCCAGTGGGTGGGTGGCGGGGTATTGGCGCTTACAGTTAAAGGCCTGGGGACATCTGTACGCTGTGCTTGGACACAGAAGTGGGTGTGCTAGCAGATGATGCTTGCAAATAGAGTTGAGCGAACACCTGGATGTTTGGGGTCGAAAAGTTCGGCCGAATTTCACAAAAATGTTCGGGTTTGGGATCAGAACTCGACCGGAACTTGACCCCGAACCCCATTAAAGTAAATGGGGACCCGAAGCAGGAAGAAATCGCCGAACAACGGACCCGAACCCAAACTTTTTTGAAAAAGTTCAGATTTAGGTCAGTTTCCCAAACACCCCAAAATTTGTTACAAACCCGACCTATACAGTTCGGGTTCGCTCTACCCTACTTGCGAAGGCCCAGCTGCAGGGCGGGAGTCATCCAGGCCTGCGTCTAAGACAGAGGATTGGCCAGCACGTAACACAGGGGAGGAAGAGGAGGCAGTGGTGTGACCCACAGACACTGATTGTGGACCCAAGGGGTTGGCCCACCTATTAGGGTGCTGTGATGCCATGTGGCGGATGGTGTTGGTTGTTAGTGTTCCCACCCCTACTCATTTAGCCTCCAGTGTTCAGTCTCCCCCCATTATGTTTTTATTGGTATGGTTTGAGTTAGTTTATTAATAGGATTTAAAATCTGTCATGGTTATTGTTATTTATGAAACGCTGAGGTCTTATTTACGTATAGCACAGTTACAGTTAGTAAATTACAATTCTTTTATCGTCCCCACTTTCCTCAAAAAAGCCCCAGACTGCGGAACACCTACCCCTTGGCAAGGGAGATTTGCACAAGGGAGAACATTTGCGGGCCTGTTTATTGTGGCCTTCTTCCGTTTGCCACCACACAGCCTCTTCCAGCCTGTTGCGGTGCTGTGGATCCCTCCCCTTCTGTCCTGCTGTTCTCACTCGGCTGTCCACCTTCCCAGGTTGGGTCAGTGATGTTATCGTCCCCCATCTCCTCTTCCACTTACTCACTCTGGTCATCCTCCTCACTTGTGTTGACCAAACAAGACCCTCACTTATTGACAGCTGTCTGATCCGCATCATCCACCAAGTGAAACACTAATTGCCATTCCCCACCGTCATCTTCTGGCTGTGGATGCTGAAGAGTTTGGAGATCAGTACATAAGATATCCTCATATCG
Organism: Bufotes viridis; assembly: GCA_033119425.1. Lineage (NCBI taxonomy): Eukaryota > Metazoa > Chordata > Amphibia > Anura > Bufonidae > Bufotes > Bufotes viridis. Next base: position 339,893,745 of record CM065592.1, on the reverse strand, counting down.
CTCTTCAGGGAGGGTCAGCTCACCTACAGGCCCTCACCTACAATTTTTTGGGGGGTCAGCTCACATGGTATATTCTTTTCTATGTTTCAGACTTGGAAGGAAACATAATTTGCTTTCCTTCGGTGGTGAATTTATCACACATGTTTTTTTACAGGATTCTGTTTTTTATAGTGGCACAGGGGTAAATATTTAAAAAAAAATTTAAATATGTCAGGCTTAACTCAATTTTCTCCTCTGTTCTTTGAAGATGCCTTTTCAGGAGATATTAGACCCTTTCACATTTCGGGCCTTGAGGAATTACAATTATCAGCAGACACTTGAAAGCATGTCCGTTTCCAGGGGGGGTGGCCATTCAGGAATTTTCTTTTATCCAGTATTTGTCTTTTAGTGGGAGGGAAATATATGTATTTAACTGGTACTGTATGTTAGAGGGACTGAAGGGAGGGAAGGGGTGTTAGTTACATGGGACTGTATGTTATATAAACTTGGTGGAGATGACTGGTGTTATTTACATGAGACTATGTGTTGGAGGAGCTGAAGGAGGGGATTTAAGTTATTTACATGGGACTGTATGTTATAGAAGACTGTAAGGAAAATAGGTTACTTACATGGGAAATATGTTATTTAACTGGGACTGTGTTAGAAGGACTGAAGGGAGAGGACTGGTGTTATTTTCATGGGACTGCATTTCATAGAAGACTGTAAGGAAGAGAGGTTATTTACAAGGGACTGTATCATATAGAAGATTGGTGGGAGAGGACTGGTGTTATTTACATGGGACTGGATGATATAGAAGATTGGAGGGAGAGGACAGGGATTATAATTTATGCGGGCACTACAGAGAAGATTATAACTCCAGGGGCTATGGCAGGAGGCATTATAATTAAAGGGTGCACTGCAGGGAACATTATAATTATATGGGGCAGTGGTGGGGGCATCACTACTATTGAGGACTCTATAGAAGTGCCTTGTAGATTATATATAGATTATAAGGGGGTGCCCTATATGACCAGGGCAGGGGAGAGCATCGAAGCATGACATGTCAGATTGGCTGAGTGGGGGGAGAAGGGGTTATGTCCAGGTTCTGTTAGCAGTTGTACCTATGAATCTGGCTGACCTGTTACATGTGTGCTTGTCAGCTGAAGGCATCTGTGTTGGTCCAATTTTCATATGAGCCCGCATTGCTGAGAAAAATTATGTTTTATTATATGCATATGAGCCTATAGGAGCAACAGGGGTGTTGCCGTTATACCTAGAGGCTCCTATTTCTCTGCAACTGCTGATCCCTGTTTACTTTGACAGGGACTGGTAGTGAAAATGTCATCATAACTGGCCATGTCAAAGTGCAGAGGGCGCAGCAGTTACAGAGAGAGCGGAGCCTATAGGTGTAATGGTAACGCCCTCGTTTGTATATAATAAAACATCATTATTTCTCAGCAGTGCGGGCACATATGAACATGGAACCAACACAGATGCCTTCAGCTGCCAAGCACCCATGTAACAGGTCAGCTCTTTAGTTGTGCAAGCATACGAGGAAGTCCTGAGGGATAGCTGAAGACTTAGGGATGATTTTACCATCAGCTATCTAAAAAATATGGACTTCAGTGGCAGGGGGGGGGGGGATGTCACTAAAGTACCTAGGGCAGAATAAAATCTAAGTATGGCCCTGGCTCCAAAGCAGCAGCACGATGTAGTGTCACACATCACACTGCTACTGTGAAGGAGGAGTAGCGGTGCGGCTGGGAATCTGCTGTGCTCCTCCTCATAGACAGACCAGCAGAGCAACGTGTAACACTACATCATGCTACTATGGAGCATCGGCGGCTGAGGAACATGAGGAACTAGGTGAGTATATTTTTTTTTACTTCCTGTGAAAGGGGCACATATCTGGGCATAACTACTATGAAAGGGGGAACATATCTGGGCATAACTACTGTGAAGGGGCACATATCTGGGCATTGCTACTGTGAAGGGCGCACATATTCAGACATAACTACTGTGAGGGGGCACATATCTTGGCATAGCTACTGTAAAGGGGGCACATATCTGGACATAACTACCGTGAATGGGCACATATCTGGACATAACTACAGTGAGGGGGCCCATATCAGGGCATAACTACAGTGGGGGGGCACATATCTGGACATGAGAACTGTGAGCGGCACATAGCTGGCCATAATTACTATGAGAGTCCGCATATCTGGGCATAACTATTGTGAAAGGACACATATCTGGGCATAACTATTGTGAGGGGACATACATCTGGACCTAACTATTGTGAAGGGGCACATATCTGACAATAACTACTGTGAGGGGGCACATATCTGGGCATAACTACTGTGAGATGGTACATATCTGGGCATAACTACAGTGAGGGGGCACATATCTGGATATAACTACTGTGAAGGGGGCACATATCGGCGCATAAATATTGTGAGGGGGTACATATTTGGGCATAGCTACTGTAAAGGGGGCACATATCTGGTATAGCAACTATGAAGGAGACACATATCTGGGCATAACTACTGTGAAGGGGTATATATCTGGGCATAACTACTGTGAAGGGGGCACATATCTTGTATAGCTACTGTGAAGGGGGCACACATGTGGGCATAACTACTGTGAAGGGGCACATATCTGGGCATAGCTAGTGTGAAGGGGGCACATATCTTGTATAGCTTCTGTGAAGGGAGCACACATCTTGGCATAACTACTGTGAAGGGGGGCACATATCTGGGCATAGCTACTGTGAAGGAGGCACAGTATGGTCATTACTACTGTGTGCTGGCACAAAGTGTGAATAATTACTTTCTGGGGGCATTAATCCCTTAAGGACCCGCACTGTACATGTACAGCGCTGGTGGACGTGACTTAAGGACCAGCGCCGCACATGTACGCCCACCAGATCAGCAGCAGGGGTCCGGTAGTCACTAATAGCCTGACCCCTGCTGTATGAGCCGGCATTGGTGAAAACACAGATGCCAACGCATTAACCCTTGCACTGCCGAGGTCAGCGCTGACATGGCAACTTAAAATTAAGTTGCCATGTCAGCACTGACCTCGGCAGTGCAAGGGTTAATGCCATGAAATCTGCCCTCCAAAGACCATATGGCGTTCCTTTCCTTCTGTGCCGTGCCGTGTGCCCATACAGCTGTTTATGATCACAAATGGGATGTTTCTGTAAACTACAGAATCAGGCTAATAATATTGAGTTTTGTTTGGCTGTTAACCCTTGCTTTGTTACTGGAAAAATTGATTAACCACTTCAGCCCCCCTAGCTTAAACACCCTTAATGACCAGGCCACTTTTTACAATTCTGCACTACACTACTTTCACCGTTTATTGCTCTGTCATACAACTTACCACCCAAATGAATTTTACCTCCTTTTCTTCTCACTAATAGAGCTTTCATTTGGTAGTATTTCATTGCTGCTGACATTTTAACTTTTTTGCTATTAATCAAAAATGACCACATTTTTTGCAAAAAAATGACATTTTTCACTTTCTGTTGTACATTTTTTTTTAAAAACTACATTTCTATGTACATTTTTCAAAAAATGTATTGTTCTACATGTCTTTGATAAAAAAAAAATCCAATAAGTGTATATTTATTGGTTTGGGTAAAAGTTGGAGCGTTTACAAACTATGGTGCAAAAAAGTGAATTTCGGCATTTTGAAGCAGCTCTGACTTTCTGAGCACCTGTCATGATTCTTCAGGTGCTAGAATGCCAGGAAAGTATAAATACCCCCCAAATGACACCGTTTTAGAAAGAAGACACCCCAAAGTATTTGCAGAGGGGCATGGTGAGTTCATGTATGATTTCATTTTTTTTTTCACAAGTTAGCGGAAAATGATACTTTCTGAGGAAAAAAATAAAAATAATAAAGTTTCCATTTCTGCTAACTTCTGGCAAAAAAAATAAATAAAATCTCCCACGGACTCACTATGCCCCTCAGTGAATACCTTGGGGTGTTTATTTTACGAAATGGTGTCATTTGTGGGGTGTGTTTACTGTTCTGGCATTTTGGGCGGGACTAAATTGTGAGCAGCCATGTAAAAGCTAAAGGTACTCGTTGGAATTTTGGCCCCTTTGCGCACCCAAGCTGCAAAAAAGTGTCACTCATGTGGTATTGCCGTACTCAGGAGAAGTAGGGCAATGTGTTTTGGCGTGTATTTTTACATATACCCATGTTGGGTGAGAGAAATATCTCTGTAAACTGACAACTTTGTATAAAAAAAATTAAAAAGTTGTCGTTCACAGAGATATTTCTCACACCCAGCATGGTTATATGTAAAATACACCCCAAAACACATTGCCCTACTTCTCCTGAGTACGGCGATACCACATGTGACACTTTTTTGCAGCCAAGATGAGCAAAGGGGCCCAAATTCCAATGAGTACCTTTAGGATTTCAGAGGGCATTTTTACGCATTTGGATTCCAGACTTCTTCTCACGCTTTAGAGGCCCCTAAAATGCCAGGACAGTATAAATACCCCACAAGTGACCCCATTTTAGAAAGAAGACACCCCAAGGTATTCCGTGAGGGGTATGGTGAGTTCATGTAAAATTTTATTTTTTGTCACAAGTTAGTGAAATATGAGACTTTGTAAAAACAAAAAAAAATAACAATTTCCGCTAACTTGTGCCAAAAAAAAAAAAAAATTCTGTGAACTCACCATGCCCCTCACGGAATACTTTGGGGTGTCTTCTTTCCAAAATGGGGTCACATGTGGGGTATTTATACTGCCCTGGCATTTTAGGGTCTAAGCGTGAGAATCTAAAATGCGTAAGCAGTCCTGTGAAATCCTAAAGGTAATCATTGGTTTTAGGGCCCCTTTGCGCATCTTGGCTGCAAAAATGTCACTCATGTGGTATCGCCGTACTCAGGAGAAGTAGGACAATGTGTTTTGGGTGTATTTTTACATATACCCATGTTGGGTGAGAGAAATATCTCTGTAAACTGACAACTTTGCATAAAAAAATTAAAAAGTTGACGTTCACAGAGATATTTCTCACACCCAGCATGGTTATATGTAAAAATACACCCCAAAACACATTGCCCTACTTCTCCTGAGTACAGCGATACCACATGAGTGACACTTTTTGCAGCCAAGATGAGCAAAGGGCCCAAATTCCAATGAGTACCTTTAGGATTTCAGAGGGCATTTTTACGCATTTGGATTCCAGACTTCTTCTCACGTTTAGAGGTCTCCTAAAATGCCAGGACAGTATAAATACCCACAGTGACCTCATTTTAGAAAGAAGACACCTCAAGGTATTCCGTGAGGGGTATGGTGAGTTCATGTAAAATTTTATTTTTTGTCACAAGTTAGTGAAATATGAGACTTTGTAAAAAAACAAAAAAAAAAAATAACAATTTCCGCTAACTTGTGCCAAAAAAAAAAAAAAAAATTCTGTGAACTCACCATGCCCCTCACGGAATACTTTGGGGTGTCTTCTTTCCAAAATGGGGTCACATGTGGGGTATTTATACTGCCCTGGCATTTTAGGGGCCCTAAAGCGTGAGAATCCAAAATGCGTAAAAATGTCCTGTGAAATCCTAAAGGTAATCATTGGTTTTAGGGCCCCTTTGCGCATCTTGGCTGCAAAAAATGTCACTCATGTGGTATCGCCGTACTCAGGAGAAGTAGGACAATGTGTTTTGGGGTGTATTTTTACATATACCCATGTTGGGTGAGAGAAATATCTCTGTAAACTGACAACTTTGCATAAAAAAAATTAAAAAGTTGACGTTTACAGAGATATTTCTCACACCCAGCATGGTTATATGTAAAAATACACCCCAAAACACATTGCCCTACTTCTCCTGAGTACAGCGATACCACATGAGTGACACTTTTTTGCAGCCAAGATGAGCAAAGGGGCCCAAATTCCAATAAGTACCTTTAGGATTTCACAGGGCATTTTTACGCATTTTGGATTCTCACGCTTGTGCAAAAAAATGTGCAAAAAAAAAAAAGTAGTAAAGCCCCATTCACATGTCCGCAAAAATGTCCGCATCTATTCCGCAATTCTGCGGAATAGATGCGGACCCATTCAGTGTGAATGGGGCCGGCGGTGATGCGGAGAGCACACTATGTGCTCGCCGCATCAGCATTTGCGGAGCTGCGGCCGCAAACTTCCGGGTTTCGGCCCTCAAACATCCGGCCGCAGCTCCGTAAAAGATAGAGCATGTCCTATTCTTGTCCGCAATTGCGGACAAAAATAGGCATTTTCTATATAGTTCTGGCAATGTGCGGATCCGCAAAATGCGGAAAGCACATTGCCGGTGTCCGTGTTTTGCGGGTCCGCGGATCCGCAAAACACATACGGACGTCTGAATGAGCCTTACAGGGGGGTGATTAGTGACAGGGGGGTGACATGGGGTGATCAGGGGTTAATCGGGGGTTAATCAGTTGTTAATCAGTGACGGGTGGGGGGTATGGATGGGGGGGTCTGTGTGGTGATTGGTGCACTTACAAAAGATTCCTTTGGTGGTCCCAAGCAAAAGGGACCACCAAAGGAATGAACAGCAAGCATATCAGACGCTGTTAACAAAACAGCGTCTGATATGCGATTTTTTTTTTAACTTCTACAGCCTGCCAGCACATGATCAGGGCTGGCAGGCTGTAGTTAAAGTTCTCCCCGACGCGATCCTGCATGCAGTACTGTCATGTCCGCTCAAAAATCATGTTCTGAGCGGACACCAAACGGACCCCATTAAAGTCTATGTGGTCTTTAGGCTCCGTTGGTGTCAGTTAGGTGTCAGTTATGTTACAGCATCCGTCATTTCCGTTCTCCTGCTCCTGAACGGAGCCGGAGAACGGAAAAGACAAACGGTGATGTGAACGAAGCCTAACAAGATGTTTTTTATTTGAAAAATAAAAGGATATTCCAGCACCAAAATTATTGAGTGATGGTTTCTTTATTTCCAGCAGTGGATATAAAACGGTTTCAATACATATCTTCACAAATCCAGTTAATAGTGAATGCGTTTCGAACAGATGGTCATAGTCATGATTAAGAACTATATCTGTTCGAAATGCGTTCACTATTAACTGGATTTGTGAAGATATGTATTGAAGCCATTTTATAACCATTTTATATCCACTGCTGGAAATAAAGAAACCATCACTCTAGAATTTTGGTGCTGGAATATCCTTTTATTTTTCTATGTTAAAGACTAGTCTTACCTATTTTCCGTGCACCACGGAATACTACTCTTGGATGATCATAACAGATGAGCTGGATTTTTCCTCCTATGTAATTTTTTTATTTCACATAAGATTTTATATTTGTATGTGTGGTTTGGGGGGGGGGGGGGTACATTCTTTACACAGGCGCCCTCTTATGTCTGTGTCCACCCGTGTAACAGATCCCGGAGGTCAGTCAGTCCCTCTCTGCCTGGAGACCCAGAAAGTCTGTCTGTGTGAGCCAAACATGAGTAAAAAGTTGCTGAAAGTCTTGTTTTGTGAGCTGACAGGGAGAAGCCCTACAGCAGGTAGGCAGGGATGTTGTATGCATAGTAAGTGCCAGACAGGGTAGATTTTCTTTTGCGGTACCAATTTGAACCGAACCCAAGTTCGGGAAATTGTTTTTTACAGTACAAATTAATTTATGAAGTTATTGCTCGAAGTTTCGCGAGACTTCTCAAAGCAATAACTTTGGCTCATCAGAGCCAATACATTCTAATACTGTATGGAGCTCCTGCTCCATACAGTATTAGAACAAAGTTTTATGCAAATCGACTCCCCCCTCCCCCCCTCTCTTATTCACAATCAAGATTGCATCGCATGTGCCCAGCATCCCTACATAGCAGCGCTTTCGGCTGTAGAGTCTACAGCTCCACCCTAACCATGCCCTCCAGTGAGCGTAGCGAATCACTATGCGCCCTAGCCCCCAGGCTTCCTCTTTTGAACCTCGGAACATCACGCGTTCTCCACGTGACCCGCAGTCCTCAACGGCACTGTCAGCACCCACGCTAACACCTCTTATGGTAAAAAGGAGCACAGCGGTGCGACACCAAGACTTTTCCATTGATCTAAACGTCAAGTTATCCCTCTGTCTAGGAGCAATGCCCCTTGTTTGTATTTTCAAAAGGTTGACTGAGAAAATACATATATACACCTTTTTGGTCCACAGAATCAAGGAAGGCTATCATCCTTTGACATCTAGCCTCCAGGCTCTATTGGAGAACTGCCATCTCCTCAAGGTATATATTATACCTCAATTAACATGTATCCATAAAAATCCCTCCAGTATATTGTTATCTGCCATACCATTATCCAGCATTCATTCCTCTCTTATTCCTACTAGCATTCATTTTTTCTTGCATATAAGCCACCACCTATCACCTCATATTTATAAAGATAATACATTCATTCATTCATTTATTTCAGGTCACCCATCTATTTAATGATCTATTCTAGAAACTAAACATATGCATATGTACATATCTTTCCGACCATTAAACATACCATTAATACAGCACCCAGCTCTACAAAATGGCGCTGTAATTTCTTATGAACACGTAAATTTTATTTGTAATTTTAGGTGCATATACATATATATTATTGCACATGTATATCTGTGTGTACATACTATATATACACACTTATGTATTAAATGTATGTCCGCCCGATATGAAATCATCCTTGGTCATCAGGCCCCCTCTTCTTCTTTTTAGCATACTTAAGATGAAATGAACAAACATTGATTTAATTTTTCATTATTAATTTATTCATGAACATATTTATTTAGCAAACAAGACGTTTTAACTTTATTTTATTCTTAATTGATTTATGTGCATACGTATTTATTCAATAAAAAAGCCAATTAAAGCTTTTTATTGAACTTCTCTTATGTAATTTACTGTACACATACATATACGTATATATATATTTTAGACTTGATAAAGGGGTCTGTGCCCCGAAACGCGTCATCCACTCAAATAAAGCTAACTAATACTCATCCACTGAGTGTCAGAGTGCGCCACTGGCTGTCCTGCGTCCGATCAGCTAGATCCGACACCCCTGTCTCTCTTAAGATGAAAAATGGCAGGGTCTTGAAGGGGTTAAGGAGAATGGGTGTGTATAGTCATGTTTTAGGTGGAGTTATAGGCGTGGCCTAGTATGAAAAAAATATTGACCCATATTAACAAGATGTTTTTTATTTGAAAAATAAAAGGATATTCCAGCACCGAAATTATTGAGTGATGGTTTCTTTCTTTTTCTATATCACTATCTGTTTTAAAAGCAGAGAAATTGAAATTTTGAAAATTGTGAATTTTTCTAATTCTTTTTATAAATTTGTTATTTTTTATAAATAAAAATGAAATATTTGGACTTAAATTTACCACAGTCGTGAAGTACAATATGTGATGAGAAAACAATCTCAGAATGGCTTGGATAAGTAAAAGTGTTTTAAAGTTATCACCGCATAAAGTGACACATGTCAGATTTGCAAAAAATGGACTGGTCCTTAAGCTGAAAAATGGCGGGGTCTTGAAGGGGTTAAGGAGAATGGGTGTGTATAGTCATGTTTTAGGTGGAGTTATAGACGTGGCCTAGTATGAAAAAAATATTGACCCATATTAACAAGATGTTTTTTATTTGAAAAATAAAAGGATATTCCAGCACCGAAATTATTGAGTGATGGTTTCTTTATTTCCAGCAGTGGATATAAAACGGTTTCAATACATATCTTCACAAATCCAGTTAATAGTCAATGCGTTTTGAACAGATGGTCATAGTCATAATTAAGAACAATATCTGTTCGAAATGCATTGACTATTAACAGGATTTGTGAAGATATGTATTGAAGCCATTTTATAACTATTTTATATCCACTGTTGGAAATAAAGAAAACATCACTCAAGAATTTTGGTGCTGGAATATCCTTTTTTTTTTCAATGTTTAAGACAGGTCTTACCTATCTTCTGTGCATCAGAGAATACTACTCTTGGATGATCATAACAGGTGAGCTGGATTTTTCCTCCTATGTAATTTTTTTATTTCACATATAATTTTATATTTGTATGTGTGGTTTGGGGGGGGGGGTACATTCTTTGCACAGGGGCCCTCTTATGTCTGTGTCCACCCATGTAACAGAGCCAGGAGGTCGGTCAGTCCCTCTCTGCCTGGGGACCCAGAAACTCTGTCTGTGTGAGCCAAACATGAGTAAAAAGTTGCTGAAAGTCTTGTTTTGTGAGCTGACAGGGAGAAGCCCTACAGCAGGTAGGCAGGGATGTTGTATGCATAGTAAGTGCCAGACAGGGTAGATTTTCTTTTCGGGAAATTGTTTTTTACAGTACAAATTAATTTATGAAGTTATTGCTCGAAGTTTCGCGAGACTTCTTAAAGCAATAACTTTGGCTCATCAGAGCCAATACATTCTAATACTGTATGGAGCTCCTGCTCCGTACAGTATTAGAACAAAGTTTTATGCAAATCGACTTCGGATGTTTAATCCAAGTCAATTCACTTATCCTTAGTTGCTATAGGCAAAAAAGACATTCTTAGTATAAGACAGCTTATGTGTGAGTTAATATGACTTTGATTGTGATGCTTAGCCAATGTTTTTGTAGAGGCGGATGTAACTCACATGACCTCAAAGGCATACTAATTCTGTGGGGTTTTATATACTGTAAATTAAAGACAATAAATCCCAGTAAGAAAAGGAATTGGATGATTGTCAGGCCGCTGTGGAGGTCAATGTTAAAGGGACAGGCACTTTGGAGGTCACTGTTAAGCGGGCAGGGGACTGCGGAGGCCACTATTAAAGGGGCAGCTGCTGTTGAGGTCACTGTTAAGGTAGCAGGGTACTGTGAGGTCACTGTTAAGGGAGCAGGGTACTGTGGCGGTCACTGTTAAAGGGACTGGCGCTGTGGAGGTATCTGTTAAGGGGGCAGGGAATGGTGGATGTCACAGTTAAAGGGACTGTCCCCTATGGAGGTCACTGTTAAGGGGCAGATTCTGTAGAGGTCACTGTTAAGGGGGTGAGCCCCGTCAAGTGGTTGGGGTGCTGTGGAACTCACTGTTAAGGGGGCAGGCTGTTGTGAAGGTCAAAGTTAAGAGGGTGGGCTGCTGTGGAGATCCCATTTAAAAGAGGTGGGACACAGGTGGGGTGCTGTGGAGGTCACTGTTAAGGGGGCAGGGTGCTGTAGAGATCATGTTATGGGGTATACTGTCAATATCTTTTAATGACACACACAAACATTAAATGAAATAGATAAAATATACCTGTACAAAGCGGGGTCCTTCTGCTAATATATATATTTATAGGTCCTGGTAGGTTGTCAAAGGTTTCTGGAGCCACACTAACTGCACTGCATCCCATAGCTACTGGAAGGTGCATGGGGGAGGATCTGTAGTCTGTAGAGTGAATACAATTATCAAGGTGGTCTACAGATGTTCAATTGGGTTCAAGTCTGGGGAAATAGGGGACATGGTAGTACTTGAAAGTTTTGGTCATGCTCTTCCAACCAATATCTGACATTTCTAGCCATGTAACATGTTACATTGCCATGCTTGAAGATCCCATCTGCCCCCGGGAAGACAATCAGCATGTATTGATGTACGTGATCTGCAAGGATGGATTTATACACATATCGGTTGAGTGTGCCTTTCACATGGATAGGTTCAGAGAATTCCATGAAGACTATAAGACTGCCACCTCCAGCTTATGGTTGCAGGGTGTTTATTCTCTGATGTTTCTTGCCCTACCTGACAACGTCAATCCATTTGATGAAGTAGAAAATGTGACTCATCAAAGAAGGTAACACTTTGCCAATCAGTGAAAGTCCAATTCCGATACTGGCATGAAAATGTAAGCCTTTTCTGCCCATGCAACTTAGAAAGCAAAAGTACAGTAATCATAAATCTGCTTTGAAGCACTATAAGCAGTAGGGTTCACTGAACAGTTGTTTTAAGCCTCATGCACACGACCGTGTGTTTTGCGGATCCGCTCCGTGTGTCTTCCTCAATTTTGGGAACGGAAGGCCCAATATAGAGATGCCTATTCTTGTCCGCAAAACGAACAAGAATAGGACATGCTCTATTTTTTTTGCTGGGCCACGGAACGGAGCAACAGATGCGGACAGCAGATATCAGCCTACAGCAGGGCATTGTGGGAGTTGTAGTTTTACAACAGCTGGAGGGCCGCAGTTTGAGGATGCCTGCCTTAGACACATCTTATAGCCCTCTGGTTCATTTTGGAGGTGAGCTGCTCTACTGTAGCATGTTAGTCCGTTAGTCCGTTTCAACAAAGAAACAGCTGTAAATACTTTTTATAGCCAGCCGAGAGTCTTTCAATAGCTTTTTGAAGGATCTTAAACCATTCTTCCTTGCAAACGTATTCTAGTTCTCTAAGATTCGTGTGATGTCTTGCATACACTTCTCTTTAAGGTCTATCCATAGATTTTCAATGATGTTCAGATCAGGTAAATGTGAGGGGAGTGGTAAAAAATGTCAGCGTGTGCCTTTTGAGGTAGCCTATTGTGGATTTTGAGGTGTCTTTAGGATCATTATCCATTTGTAGAAGCCATCCTCTTTTCAACTTCAGCTTTTTATCAGTTAGTGTTATGCTTGCTAACAGAATTTGCTGGAATTTCATCAAATCCATTCTTCTCTCTACCTGTGAAATGTCCCATTGACTGCAATACATGAAATTCTGTGTCCTTTTTTCTCAAAACATATGTTCATTGTGGCCAAAGAGTTCTATTTTAATCTCATTGGTTGACAGGGCTTGTTTCAAAAATGCATCAGGCTTGTTTAGATGTTCTTTTGCAAACTTCTGATGCTGAATTTTGTGATAAGGACACAGGAGAAGTTTTCTTCTGATGACTCTTCCATAAAGGCCATATTTTTGCAGATGTCACTGAACAGTAAAACAATGTGCCACAACTCCAGAGTCTGCTAAGTCTTCCTGAAGGTCTTTTGTAGTCATAGGGGGATTCTGATCTGCCTTTCTTGCAATCCTACAATTAGTTGTCTCTGAAATGTTTCTTGGTCTTCCAAACCTTCTCTTAACATCCACTGTTCCTGTTAACTGTCATTTCTTAATTACATTTCGAACAGAGGAAATGGCAACCTGAAAATGCTTTGCTATCGTCTTATAGCCTTCTCCTGCTTTGTGGGCCTTAACCATTTTAATTTTCAGTGTGTCAGGCAGTTACTTTGAAGAACCTATAGCTGTTTTTAAGCACAAAGTTTCAGAAGTCTGGGTATTTAGAAAGCTTTGTCATTTCCATCAATCTTTCTTTCCTAACGATGACTTTGAACAAGCATTAACCTTAACAGGCTATTAACCCCCTTAGTGACCAACTAGTTTTGGGCCTCACTGACCAAGCGTTTTTCTTCCTTTTATCATGTTCGCCTTCCAAGAGCTATAACTTTTTTATTTTTCTGTCTATATAGCTGTACGAGGGCTTGTTTTATACGGGACAAGTTGTCGTTTTTAATGGTGTGATTTTAGGGTACACATAACTTTCTGATTAACTTTATTAACTCTTTCTGGGAGGGAGATGGGGAAAAAACAGCAATACTGCCACTGAGTTTTTACGTTATAAATTTCAAAGCATTCAATTTTCAGTATAAATAACATAATAAAGTACGTTAAAAACATATTTATTTCATATATTATTAAAAGGTTGTTTCCCCACCAGATCTAAAAATCAAGCTATTGGTGTGAGCTGGAGCACAGAAAATTTATGTATATGCTACTCCTACAGTCACACAACCAAAAAACGTCTCCCTTTTATGTTGCGAGAGCTATATTGAATCCATATAGATAATGAGGTAATACAGTCCTGAACCAGTGACTTTGTATGCTCTGCCCCTTATTAGTTGCTACTAAATCCAGTGTAGTAGAGGGCACGACCCCTGGTAATTTCTATCTGGACTGTTCATCAATTAAAACGGAGGCTCTACATATATCTCAGTCTATTGGACTGAACACACATAGATGTACTGTGTTGCTCAATAAATGTACTGTGTTGCTCGACGCGTTTCCCTGCCGATATTGATCGGTAATTCCTCAGGAGCAAAGAGTACCTAATCTTTCACAGTATAGTACAAGTAGCTTGCTACTGATGGTGAGTGTTCAGCGATAGCGCCAGCCTAACTTATTCAGTTTCTATAAGCTAACTAAAGACGAACAGTAACAAACATGCTGCATGCCTCTTATGGCATGCGCGCAACATATAAGAACCTCCGGCACTATAATGGGCGTAGAATGGCAGATTTCGATAAAAGAGAAACACTTTTATAACAATCGGTTTAGAGGTTTACGGGATATCTTAAAAAGAGGAAACATAACCAGTTCGTGAGAGACAGCAGGTATTTTAGAGAAGGCAAAATCCTTTACTTTGCAGGTAAACGACAAACAAAGAACCCCACAGAGAGTAAGACTGAACTTTCATCCTCAGAGTACGAAACTGACTCAGAGACGGGCACAATGACGAAATAGAGAGAGAGGAAGAGGCAGAGGAAGAGGTGGTTGTAGGACTCATGGTCGTGGACGTGGCAGTAGTGAGAGAGGATATCGGCAGGGGGGGAAGGGGGTTAGGGATTACCCCACAGACAGCAGGGACCCCCCTACAAACAATCGAATACCCACTCAGAAACAGGAGAGGCAACTAGAGAATACAGGATCTGGTGACGCATCACAGATTATTAATCTTTCTAAGAGAGCTCTCAACGGTGCCGAGATGGGAGTCCTTAGTGAAGGGATGTCATTTGTTCCCGATTGTAAATTCAATCCATTCACATGGGTCAAAGATATTAATTTATTTATCAGGAAATTAAAATGGAAAAGTTTTTCCACACCCATGATAGGGAATTATGTGCGAGACTTGATATTGATGAAGGAGAACTCTCAGATGTGAGGATACTAGCTGACCTCTTTGAGGAGGGACAAAGAGAGATAGGTGTGGGTCCCTTTACAGATTTAAAAATGCCATCTAAAAAATTCCCCCCGGTGACAGATTTCTCTCTCTCAGATTTCTCTCTCTTGATGGTTACAGACAAGATTAGATCACTCCACGTTCATACTCCATACCCACGTAACATGACAGAGCAGGAACAGATAGCTATGGACTCTTTACAGAGGGATTCAATTATTGTAATCAAGCCCATCGTGATTCTGGATGTAGCAAACTATGTGGGTATGTGTAAAAGAATCCTAGATGTCAGGATGTGTTACGCCAGGTTGGATCATAGCCCCCTTGAATCATTCAGAAGGGAGCTTAATAAAATCCTTAGTGTAGCCAAGAAACGCAACCTTATCAGTGAGAACGAATTTGCCTATCTGTTACCTACACACCCAACACTGTCGGTCTTTTATAGTCTACCGACAATACACAAGGGTACTACTCCCCTGAAAGGGAGACTCAGTTTTGGGGATAGACGGTCTTACTGAAATGATTAGCGTCTATGTGGATAAGATTCTGAGGCCCTTTATCATCCAGCCTGCCTTCCTATGTGAGGGATTCAATTGATTTCCTGAGAAGATAAAACGACATCCAATGAGAAAATGAGATCCTCCTTGCTAGTTTAGATGTTGAAGCCCTGTACAGCTCCATCCCAAACCAACAAGGATGTGAGGCTGTACAGGTATTCTTGACAGAAAGGGGTTCTCACCTCAGGGAACACAACAAACTGATATTGACACTCCTGAACTTTATCCTACATTAGAACGTCTTTGTGTTTGACCGCTCCATTTACCACCAGCTCAGGGGGGTGGCGATGGGCAGTCTCTGTGCCCCAAACTTCGCCAACCTTTACCTGGGCTGGTGTGAAAGTGAGACGGTGTTCAGTAAGGAGATGGAAATGTAGACCTCATCCATATTAATATTCGGGCACTCCTGGCAGAATACTGGGACATATTGAGGTCTGACCCAGATATAGGTAACCTGATGGGAGAATATCCTCGGGTCACATATCGGCGTGGGGACAATATAAGGGACAAACTGGTCCATAGTGCATTTAGTTCCCCGACTAGAGAGACCTGGCTGGAGAAAACCAAATGGCACATACAAATGTGGCGGCTGTGT
Organism: Bufotes viridis; assembly: GCA_033119425.1. NCBI lineage: Eukaryota > Metazoa > Chordata > Amphibia > Anura > Bufonidae > Bufotes > Bufotes viridis. Next base: position 339,877,691 of record CM065592.1, on the reverse strand, counting down.
GGCCTGCAAGGCCATACAAAAAGGAGACTACTCAAACACACCAATAGCTGATCTCAGGGAGACCAGCTACAAAAAATGCCACGGAGCCTCATTTAAGAGTCTCAACACAGCAATTCGAAGTGCAAAGCTCCCTGGGAAACAGTAATATGCTAAATAAATGTGGAGCCCCAGTTATGGGTCTACAACACAATGAAAGCCAGATATCCCTCAAAGGAAGGAAAACCGAGCAAAGGGGTGTCTCCATTACAGAGATCACCAAATCCACCATGTTAAGCGGCCCCTATGTCAAGATCCCGCTTTTTACAAGCTTTAAGGATGTGACAGGGAAAACCTAAGCCAGTTATCCATCCACAGACAGCTGTTTCAGGGTGTTGCCCAGGGTGTTTATGCCTTTTGAAGATCATTTCATTTAACCATGGATGCCCACACTTTTACATGCCACTATATATATGTATATATATATATATATATTTATGGTCAGGGCTAGCCCTAGAGATGAATGGTGGAAGTCCCCACTAACTGTTGGCTGAGGTGTGCCGGTAGCCACGGTCGGGGTGACGCCAGAAAAAGGGGGCGTCCCCTTGGTTGAAGGCAAAGAGAAGGGGTGTGGGAGGGTGGGAGCAGCTTGACGGAGCGTGCTGGAAAGGAGCAGGGGGGAGAGGAAATATATATCCCAGGCCCCTCCCACAAATACAGGCTGAGCAAACAGCCTTAACTATTTATGGTCAGGGCTAGCCCTAGAGATGAATGGTGGAAGTCCCCACTAACTGTTGGCTGAGGTGTGCCGGTAGCCACGGTCGAGGTGACGCCAGAAAAAGGGGGCAAAGAGACCGAATGTAGGTTGCACAATATTTATTACTACAAAGCTAAAGAAAGAAAAGCTCGTGAAATTTCGGCATGAGGATTCGGTATGTACCTAGAAAAGCAAGAAGACCGCCATCGCCCCATGGAGCGGATTACGTGTGCCGGGACCTGATGTTGGGAGGCGGCCGAGGCTGCTCCTATGCGAAATGAATGGCCAGAGAATGACTTTGGATCCTGCCCTAACCCTTGCAACAGGGAGCGGATGTGTGTCATGAATATGGCCGTGGTTAATGGTTTGTTGTTGAAAGGGAGCAGAGGACTATCTGGCGAACCGTTGTGCAGGGAAGTCGTGAGCAGGTTTAGCATTGAGACCGGACACCATCGATTACCAGAAGGATAAAATTTTACTGGCGTGGGAGGACCTATCTGACTGGTTTTTGTGATGGGCAGCAGCAAGGTGAAATGGCCGTCGTGCCAGACCAGGTGCTGCTTTTGTGGAAAGCGTTTCTGGCCGGCACTCACCAGGAATTCTCCTGGCCTGAGGAAGCCGTAGAATCCAAGGTACATCGCCGATTTTAGCACTACACTGTGGAAGGGGCCAAAGGGGCTACTATCTAGTGCATCTGACAATGCCCTGAACAAGTCCCCGGTCACGGGTTGCCTCTGCACCCGGGGTCTGGACCCCACCTTCTGCAGGCCCCTTAACGTGGCCCTGACTGCCTGATTGGAAAATATTGAATCCTGTTTTGGATTGGCCAACATGCGGTGATGTTGTATCCCGGCTAGGTAGAGTTTGATGGAACTGAAGGATAAACCCAAATTTGTGTGGCAGAAGGCGATGAAAGCCAGGATGTATGAGATCTCGTCCAGCTGTCCCTGGGGATACCTTCTCTTGAACTCGTCGAAGGTTCTGATGCCTGCTCGGTAGTTCCTAGCTGTGTTCTGGGATAGTGCCTCCCTGCCAGGACTCTGGCTTGTGCCACCAGAGAGGTTAGTCCAGGGTGAACTGGCTGAACGGGGGCACCTGAGCCCCTGACTGATCCGCCTCGGGCATTTCCTGGAAGAAAACCGGAAAATTGAATCGAGAGAGGGCATCCGCAGCTGTATTGGATTCCCGGGATGTGTAAGCAGTGAATGTGGAAGTTAAAGGACAAGGATAACCAGACCAGCCTGCGCAAGAGAGCCATGATCTTGGGTGATCTGGCTCTGCCGCTGTTGATTATGTCTACCAGGGAATGATTGTCGGTGATGAACAGGACTGATGAGTTTGCCCAATCCTGGCCCCAGACTAAAGCTGCAGCCACGATGGGATACAGTTCCAGTAGTGGGGAAGATCGGAGGGCTGCTTCGTCTGTGGAGAATACCGAAGGCCACCTGGCAGCCAGCCAATGGGACTTGAAAATGGCGGCAAACCCTGATGAACCAGCCGCGTCCGAGTAGATCATCGGGAAGCAGAGTCCCAACGGGGACGAATAAGGAGTGACCGTTCCAAGAGTCTAAGAAGACATCCCACATGGCTAGGTCGGCCATGGCGTGACTGTCCAGGTGGACTACAGAGTCCTGCTCCGGGGCAGAGGGAAGGAGTTGTAGGAGCTGGGCGAGGAAGGAACGGCCTTGGGGCATTATCCTGGTGGCATGGTTCAGTAATCCTAGTAGGGACTGGAGTTCTGTTCTGGAGAGGGAATGGTTGGAGGCTGCCTTTTGACGGCTGAGCGGATTTTTGTATTTTTTCAGGAGGAAGGCTTGCTTCCATCTTCTCGGTGTCTAATGAAATGCCCAAGAAGGTGACCTTGGTGGCAGGCCCTTCCGTCTTGGAACCGGCCACCGGGACTTGGAGGTGAGAAAATATTTTTAGGAGAGGGGCAGGAATTGAGGGGGCCTGTGAAGGACGCTCAATGAGTAAGAAGTCGTCCAGGTAGTGTATTACCATGGAGAGCCCGCAGTGGTGCACCAGAATCCAATGGAGGGCCTCGGCGAGCTGGTTGAACAACCATGGGCTGCTCTTGGAGCCAAAAGTTAATCTGTTGGCGAAGTAGACTTTGCCCGACCACCTGATGCCGTAGAACCGCCATAGGCTCGGGTGCACCGGCAGGAGTTTGAATGCGTCCGCGATGTCGACTTCGCGAGCCAGGACCCTACTCCTGATTGTAGGATGAGCTGTATGGCCTGATCAACCGAGGAGTATTTCATGGAATACTCCTCGGACGATATGAGTGAGTTTAGGCTGGGTACCGGCGACAAGTGAGGAGCAGAGAGGTCATAGATGAGGCGTTTTTATTTGACAACTGCTTTGACACGAGACCGATTGGATTGACCCTATAAGGCTGAAACGGGGATTGGAGGAACGGACCAATGACAAAACCCTTGTCCAGCTCTGCCTGGATCAGGACGTCTACTGCTGCAGGATCGCCGACGGCTGACAGCAGGTTGGGACCTTCCCAAGAGCCCTGTGGCAGCGCTACCAGACCTGTGTGGAACCCTTCCTTGAGGCCGGCCAGTAGGAAGGCCACGAAAACTTGATCGGGGTGGTCGGTCAGCAGAACCTGCAACAAGTCGACGTTGATGTCGGTCAGTCAGGAACTTTTTCCCTTCCTGGGGCAGGACGAGCGTGGGTGAGCCCTGAAGCAAGTAGAACAAATATGCAACGCCCTGCAGGCATTGAAGGCACATCCACCGGCATTGAAATTATTGCAGATCTGGCTGGTGCCTAGGTAGGTTATGGGTCTGCCGAGCTTGTCTGTGGTGGCTGAACCCTTGGGAGCTCCTGAAGTGCTGGGAACTGGACCTGGCTGGGAGGGGAGGGCCAGACTAGGACACCACTCTGAGGTGTGGAGAACTGACTGGCACGTGGAACATGCAGGTGCCCTGAGGCCGGCAAAATGGCGACAGAACAACTCCATGTCGAGTTCCCCCAATTTGTGACGTGCTGAAACTGAGCTAACGCCGCGGCTGCTTTGGCGGAGAAGGACCGATGGTAGTCATAAAAGGCGGAACCGCCATATTTATGACTGAGATCCGCGATCCTGTACAGGTAGGTGTCTAGTTCTACCCTTCTAGTTGGCTGTGCTGAACAGACGATGTCCCGGAACAAGCTGAAGGCCAGGACGAACTCGGAGATTGACAATTTCCGGTTCAGTCGGGCATCCTTGGCCTTCAGCACGACCGAGACCTCCCCGCAGCTGAAGATCCGGTTTTCGGATATGTCCTGAGAGGCGATCAGGATGGAGGCTAAGTTTATGTCTTTCCCTGCCAGGATGTCTTTTTGATGTGATCCGGGACGAAGTGGGCTGGGGCGACCTGCGGGGTGGTGACTGGCCTACCTGTCCCTTCCGGGGTTGGAGAAGGAGATGGAGTGGTCACTGGAGGGGAGGGAGGTGGAGCGGACCTGCCTTCTAGTACTGTGACTCTGGCTTGGACGTCGGCCATTGAGTTGGCTAGGTCACCGATGGATGACTGAATCTGTGCTAGCGCCTGTTGGATCGACGCCGAATCTGGCTGCTCGGGTGAAGCCGCGGTGCGCTGCACCCCAGGAGGACTGAGAGAGGACATAAGCAAGCGGTATAGCTCTGCTTTGCGAGCGGAGGCGGAATGGCGGATTCCCCTGCGATTTAATTCCGCTATCAGTCTAGCTACAGTCCAGTTCCTGAGGGAATTGCTGCTGGTGCGTCCCGAGACTGATGATCCGGGAAGAGAAAGATTGTCGTCCATTCCTGAAGCCTGAGACATCTTATCCCTGGAAAGAGGGGAGAGGTATGCTGAGAATCACAAACCCTAATGGTAATCCTGAAGGCTGACCTAACCTAGCTCACCTGAGCTCCTGGATGGCGGTCCGGTCCGCGAAACGTGGAGACGTAAGCCGCAGCTAGGAAAGAAACACCTGACACTCGTACCCTGCACGATGGAAGCTGTGGCTAAGCTGAAAGAGAAGCACTTACCTAAAGATGGACCCTCTGTATTCGCGACAGGCCGACCCTGGGTTGGAGAGTAGGAGGAACAAGGTAAGCCGCGGACGCCAGTAGCGACACATGGACGGTGAAGGTTGGAATGTAAAGAAGCCGTGGAGCGAGGAGGCAAGCGAGAACTGAGCCGAAGTGAAGGGCCACCCGAGCCCGGACGTGGCCAGTCTGGGACCCCGCCCGGTGACCGGGCCCTCGGCTGGAGGTGACCGGGAGTGAACTGATGGACAGACCTGCCCAGACTCGGGGGACCTGAAAGTAGCGCCGAGGCACCGCGTCGGTCCAACCAGGACCGCGCCCGGCGGGTCCCGGAAGCCCCGAGGAGCTTGGGGAATCCATGAACACGCCCGGGCGAACCAGGCCGCGGAACCCGGGCACTCGAGAAGATAGCAAGAAACCTGGGCGATCCAGGAGACACAGAGAACCTGGGCGATCCAGGAGACACTAGAGAACCCCGAGCGATGCAGGAACCCTAAGTGATCCAGGAGACACAAGAACCTGGGCGATCCAGGAGGCACAGAAAACCCTGGGCGATCCAGGAGACCGAGAGAGCCTGGGCGATCCAGGAGACACAGAAGAACCTGGGCGATCCAGGAGACACAGAAGAACCTGGGCGATCCAGGAGACACAGAAGAACCTGGGCGATCCAGGAGACACAGAAGAACCTGGGCGGGACCGGGGACCCAAGACCTAACTCGGACGCCGCGAGGACTTGCGTCGCCCGGCGGCCCAGGACGTGAGTGGATGAGCACCTGGGTGGAGTATTGACGTGGCCCTGCGCACCTGTTGGATTAAGTCTGGATGTCCCAGCTGATGAGAACCGTGATGCTGGGGTTGACACTGGCCTCCGAGCACCTGGAACACAAACATAGCCGTGTGAGCGGGGAGATTCGGCTGCTCCCGCCGTGATGGGAGTGCCTGGTTCCTGGGTGCTCTGCACTGGCTCTGGTGTGACTGCGGTGGGTGGGTGCGTGACCGGGCATGGACAGCCGTAGTGTGAACATTTCTGGCGGATGCTGTGAACAGAGCACGGCTGCGCATGACTGCTGTGAGGGTCCCGGTGTGGTGGGAACGGGAGGAGGGCCTGACCAGATGTGGTGGGGTACAGAGCTGTATGCAGACTTGCGGCGTGGTTGAGTGTAGTTTAAGGGCTGCTTTATTCTAGCTGGATTAGTTCCAAGGATGCCCATCCCGCTGTCGCAAAACCACAACTCCCAGCATGCCCGCACAGCCCGCAGCTATCTAAGGCACACTGGGAGCTGCCGTCCCGCAACAGCCGGAGGGCCACTGGCTGAGCGTCCATGCATCGGAGCGATAAAAGACTTACAAATGGCCTTTAATATTTACATCACTAGGCGTCACCAGGAAAAGGAAGCTGAGTGTACCTTATACCCTATAGGGTTAAAATCTGAAACTATCAACTGCACAGTCTTGCCTCTTTTACAGTGGACATTCCTCTAGCGATCTAGCATTCCGTGAGTAAGTCTGGGTTTTACCTGGGGTGCTGCCTGGACGTCCCAGGGTGCTGTCCCGGCGTGGTTGCGTTCTCACGGCAGGTGGCACGGCCCGGCGTACCGCCGCAGGGGATGCCGGGTAGGTGACGGCGTGCGGCGGCGTGAGACTGGGGGCGGAGTCGGCCGAGCGGCGTGGACGGCCGCGGGTGAGTGAGGTGTGCTGAAGCCGGCAGACCGGGCGTGACGGGGGGGGTCCGGTGCTGGGAGGAGGGAGGACGGAGTGGAGCGAAGGGGGAGAACGAAGGCGGGGAAGGGGGGGTTGCGGGGAGGCTGCGGCCGGAGCTGTCCGGGGACCGGTGCCCGGGCAGCCACGCCTCCTAACCTTACCAAACGGTGATGGATCCGTACATGCGCAGTGCAGCTTGGCGGAGCGTCAGAGACCTAGGGCGTGTAGCTTGGCGGAGCGTCAGACACCTAGGGCGAGCAGCTTGACGGAGCGTGCTGGAAAGGAGCAGGGGGGAGAGGAAATATATATCCCAGGCCCCTCCCACAAATACAGGCTGAGCAAACAGCCTTAACTATATATATATATATATATATATATATATATATATGCAGTGTCAGACTGGGGTGTCTAGGGCCCACCAGTGGAATTAATTTTGGGAGCTCACCCTAACACTACCGTAAACAACTACGCATTACATGTATAGATATCGTCGTATTTTGCGGATCAGAACCATTTAAGTCAATGAGCGTTTGCAGTCCGCTATATGGGCCTGGAGCCCTTAGCTTCGTCTAAATGAGCCCTTAGGGTGCCTTCACATACTGCTGGTTTTCTTGCAGAAAATTCCACAACTGAAAAGCAGTTCCATTCACTTGAATGAGGCTTGCTGAAATCCATGTGCTTGCCTCCACATTCAAATGAATGGTACTGATTTCCAGTCGTAGAAAATTCTGCCACAAAATCTGCAGTGTGTGAAGGCACCTTAAGACAGCTCTACATTCTCGGCCCATAGCCGGTAAACCCTCTAAAATATTCATACACCCAAATAGGGCGTACAGACAGGATTGCAGCAGTAAGTCCCAAGTGGGTAAACTCTGTATGTATCCTGCGCCAACCGCTTTAATGACCCATTGGTATAGTGGCATTTCTGAAAAACTTACAAATTCCTGATTTTCAGTTAGATCTGCATGTGTCATCGGAGGAGGTAATACATGTCTCAGTGACGCCAAGCGCCTAGAGGAGAGGGCTGCCATATATACTCATCACTACTTTTACTACTCTGTAGTCCACAATGATAAAGCTTATGAAAATGGTATCTATAATGTCCGCTCCTGGTGACAGGACCCCTACAGATGGGCAGTACCAATGCATTGCACAATTTCCTGCCATAAATGCCTCCGCAGGAGCCAGGGCACCTAGGAATGATATGCTAGAGCCTAAGCTCATGGTGGTTTTTATTACTGAATCACTAAAATAACCGATCTGCCCTCTGAAGTCTATAGTAAGACATCGAGCCCACTCCTCCCTGTATACTACACTGAATATTCCTAATATACAGCCCCACTCCATTACTATATCGCTATAGGGTGGAAAGAGCTGCCAGTGGTGCCTGGTAAGAAATCCAGCAGCATCTACCACTTACAGTCATGTAAATGCTGGTGTAAAAATCGCAAGATCAGTGCAGAATGTACAGTACATATTATGTGATCATGAGCAGTAATATGCTGAGCTATGGGTGATCCTGCCCGGAGCCAGGCTGCTCTGCTCCGTGCAGATGCAGGGGGTCTCGGCTCGCTGCAGGGTGTTGGGGGACATGGCTCACTGTGGGGTGCTGGGGGACACGGCTCGCTGTGGGGTGCTGGGGGACATGGCTTGCTGTGGGGTGCTGCACTTAATATTAATATAGGAAACCACTTAGACTAGTGTCCTGGTACCTACCAGGAATTACATGACTGTGAGCATGACAACCTGCCAAAAGTCGGACGGGTGGGTGGGCTGCTCCCACTGTGTGTGTGCGCAGCATCATCAGTGTGATGATGCAGACACTTAGGCCTCTTTCACACGAGCGTGTCCGGATTAGGTCCGGATGCGTTGCGGATGTGTTCAGTGAAAACTGTGCGATTTCGCAGGCAACGCCATTCAGTTTTGCCTGAGATTGCTTTCAGTTGTTCAGTTTTTATCTCACAGGTGCAAAGCGTTTTGATGCGTTTTTCACGCGAGTAATAAAAAACGGAAGGTTTATAAACAACATCTAGCAACCATCAGTAAAAAACGCATCGCACCTGCACTTGCTTGCGGATGCAATACATTTTTCTAGCAGCCCCATTCACTTCTATGGGGCCAGAGCTGCGTGAAAAACGCAGAATATGGGCTCATGCACACGAACGTGTGCCAGTCATTCCGTGCATTGGGGACCGCAATTGCGGTCCCCAATGCACGGGCAACATCCGTGCGGCTTCCCGTTCCACCACCTGCGTGTCAAGCCTCTCCTGGGCTGGTGGTGCGCAGGCGCACTGTGCTGAGTATGTGATAGTGGCGCAGGCGCTGTGAGCAGTGTGGGGCTGTATAGATAATAAAGGTACTGGTACTGGCACAGTGTAGATATGATATATGGTGGTTAAGGAGGGGTATAATAGTAGGTAGCAGTTATAGATATACCATAAAAAGGCTATAAAGGATATTCTTTCTGGGGCCGCTATTCAGTATTTTCAGATAGCCTAGGAAAGAATGGAAATCTTCATTAATGTCAATCCAGGCAATACACAAATTAATGAATACAGTACATGGGTAAATGACAATCAAGGCAATATGACGGCAATACATAAATTGGCTTGTGCAGTACATAATAAATATCATATGTAAAAATAATCACTTAATGCTTCGGTATTCATTATTAATGTGCCACCATCAATGGTCCATGACTAGTATTATGGTTCTTGATACTTATCCTGAAAGAAGAATGAAGTTCCATTATGTGAAGCTCTGTACTGTATTTCATAGTCTCTATTAATTCCTTTAGGTTCCAAGGAATCCAGCTTATGGATCCAAAAAGCTTCCCGTTTTTTTAATTGTGTGGTACGATCATAAACCCTCCTGTGTGGTAAAATCTGCTCTATCACCTGATATTTAAGTTGTGCAAGGCTATGGCCCGCAGTCTCGAAGTGGGCCGGTACCGGGAGTAAGAGATTTTTTCGTCTGATGGACGACTTGTGCTGACAAATGCGGTCCCGCACTGTCTGTGTCGTTTCGCCGACGTATATTTTACCACATGGACATTTCAATATATATACAACGTACGATGAATCACAGGTGAAAAAGTTTTTTATAGGGAAGCGTTTTCCTGACTGGGGGTGGAAGAAATGGGTGCCCTTGAGGACGTTTGTGCACTGGGTGCAATGGATGCAAGGGAAGGTACCTGTTTTTGGTGTGGTGAGGAATTTTTGTCTAGGGATAGTTTGTATTGAGCCGATATCGGCTTTAACCAAGAGGTCCCTCAAGTTTTTGGGTCGTCGGGTGCATGCTAAAATGGGATTCTCAAATTCTGGTATGTCCGGTAACGCTTTCTGTAAGATAGGCCAGTGGCTTCTGATACTGTTAAGGATTTTTTTCGTAGTGAGATGGTAGGTGTGAACAAATGGTATGCGATTAAGATCCGTTTTTGGTTTGCGGGATGTGGTGGTAGTTGTTTCTTTGAGCAGATTTTCAGAATATCACCTCTCTCTAAAGCGCTCTTTTATTTCGTTCAAACGGGTTTGTGTTTGTTCATTGGATGTGACAATACGTCTGATCCGCATGTATTGTGAGGTTGGTAGAGATTTTTTTTGTATTAGTTGAATGAAAGCTTGTGTAATGCAGTAAATTGTTGCGGTCAGTGGGTTTGCGGTAAAGGTCTGTAGAGAGTGTGCCAGATGGTGATTTAGAGACAATGGTGTCTAGAAAATTGATGGAGAGTTGATAGAAATGAATAGTGAATTGTAATTCTTGGTATATGCTATTGAGAAAAGTGTGGAAATCCATGAGGGAGTCAACGGGGCCCCTCCATATGCAGAAGACGTTATCAATATAGCGTTTCCAGGTAATGATGTGTGTGGTAAAGCGGGTATCTGGATAGATAAAGGTATATTCGATGTCAGCCATATAGCAGTTTGCATATAGAGGGACCACGTTAGACCCCATAGCGGTCCCTTGGCATTGTAGATAGAAGGAGTCTTCAAAGAGAAAAAAGTTGTTAGTAAGGACCAGTTCTAGTATGTCCATGTAAAAGGAAATGGTGTCAGGATTATTCAGGTGAGTAGTGAGACATTTCAGGACGGCTTGGAGTCCTTTTTGATGTTGGATTGAGGTATAAAGACTGCAGACATCCCATGTCACAAGGAATGTGTCAGAGGGGAGTGGCGGAAGATTGTGAATTATCTGGAGGAAATCAGATGTATCTAGTATGAATGATTTCGTTTGTTTGATGAACGGAGTGAGCAATTTCTCCAATAATATAGACAATGGTGATAAGATAGAATTAGTAGAAGCCATTATGGGTCTGTCCGGGGGGTTGTGAAGGTCTTTGTGTATTTTGGGCAGAGTGTACAGCACTGGGATGACCGGAACATTGTTGGATAGAAATGTGACAGTGGCATCATCGATTATCTTAAGTTTGTGATAGTGTTCAAGAGTTTTGTTAATTTTGTCTCTGATCTGACGGGTGGGGTCTGAGGGTAGTCTGTGGTACACTGTCCCATCTTGTAGTTGGTTATATATTTTTGACCTATATTGAGATCTATCCATCAAGACTAATGCACCCCCTTTATCAGCGGGTTTGATTATAAGTTCCTTCTTTGCGAGTAAGGAGGACAGGGCCTGCTTTTGAACATTATCTAGATTGTTCTGATATTTATATTTACCCATGTGTAAATCTTTTTTAAATTGAGCCATATCCCTTTGTACTAGGGAGACAAAAGCTTCAATAGCCGGTATGTTCTTAGGTGGCATATAATGACTCTTATTTCTTAGTCCCAAGTCTCTGATAGAAACCTGTGGGCTAGGATGATAAAAGGGTGTCCTGTTGGTATCAGGTTTGTCGGCCTGTCATATTCGTTGATCCATGTTGTCCTGTTGGGGGTCCTCCCCTGTTGCCGTGTCGGCCTCTAGAGGTCCATTGGATGTTGGTGTCTTGTTGGTAGTAGGAGTCGCTGCTGGAGCCAACGGACCTCTAGAGGCCGACGCGGCAACAGGGGAGGACCCCCAACAGGACAACGTGGATCAACGAATATGACAACTAGATCCCAGGTATACAATACACGCCATCCCACCTACTTATTTATACTGGACCACTATTTTACTCACCTGTTGTGAACAAAGAGGCATCAATTACATTAGGTCTTCACATGACCACCATAGGCATCAAACAAACCTGAGAGGGGTCTCTTTCCCTTAACAGCACCATACAGATCCTCCTTCAGATGGAGCTCAACCCCTAACCGGATCCCCAGCCCAGTCCCGGTGCACTCTTGATATACACTGCATAATCATGTGTGCTCATTCCCGAGTTGGATCCCCGGTCTAGTTTCTCATATATGTACTTCTGTGTACTTTTGATACACACTCTATAGAGAATCTATTATATGACATCCTGTGGACGTGTATTTTTGATATATGCTCATTATATGATATAATGTTTATTGTGCTACATCCTACTCAGATGGCTTAAAACTACCCTTTGACACTTTTATCTTGATGACTTACCATACGTTGGTTTTTTATATACCCTTTTGTAATCGTCACTTTGTTGATTTTTTGTCACACAGTTTGATAAAGGCCATCTCGGCCGAAACGTCACATTGTTACGTCGCCGCATGTTCAAATAAACGAAGCTTGACATACACTTCTGGAGTTTTTGCCTTTATTATCTACGGGGTAGGAACCTGACTCCAAGCAACCATAGAGTGCCAGGAGGTTGATATCTCTACAGAAGTTTTCTTTTGTTCATTTATATTTTACAGATTGTTATTTGCAGTTCATTTCAGCCTCATTTCATTAAGAAGCTTTACCCCATGTCTTTGTCGGTTATCGAGTCCCGATTGATTACTAAACCCGTCGAGTTAAGCCCCAATATTTTCCCCAGCTGTCCTTAATTCTTAAGGTTCACATCCTGGCAGCTGCCCGGCCCCATGGGCACCTGGTGGTTACTTCGGCCCCATGGCTTCAGGGGTCTGACAAAATGGTTTGTCTGTCCACCTGTGCAGCTATGGTTTTGGTTTTGAATTCCAGCTTATGTTATTTAGGTTTCATTTTAGTTAATGTCTGTTATTATCTCCATTTTCTGTCACGTTTACCTTCATCTTTTCAGGTCGAGCAGTTGAACTCATGTTGGGGGTCACCTTCCACGTCGGTCAGGTCTCGTTCCTAACCATATTTCGCCTGGCATGTTATTCAGGCCACATAGTTTATTTTAGGTATCGCCTGCCACATCGGTCAGGCTCATGGTTTAATTTCACCTGCACCTTATTCAGGTCACTTATTATAGTTATAATTTCTTGATGAAAAAAAAAAAAAAACGCCCCATGGCTTCGGGGGCCCGATGACAGCTTCGGCCCCATGGCTTCGGGGGCCGATGACAGCTTCGGCCCCATGGCTTTGCGGGCCCAATGACAGCTTAGGCCCCATGGCTTCAGGGGCCCGATGACTGTTTTCAGTCCTGCTGGGCTGATTGCCTGGTTGGTTGTCCATCTGTGCATCTAGGCTGATTTGGCCCGTATGTATCACATACACACCTGCTTCCCTAATCTCCTAATAATCCATGTTGATTGATCACTTTATGTTTTTGTCCGCAAACTGGTCCGGTTCGCCCTACAGCATCATTGTCATGTCTCACGCAGATATTTCATCTTGCTTTAATTGTTCATGCTTTAGTTCAGGTCCTGCCAGATGAGGAACAAGTAGGGTAATTACCCCTAGCATTTCAGTCTCTGTTCACAGTCGATCATATCTTGTCAACCAGGTCCCCGCACGAAGTGTTTGCCTTTTTACTACGACCAGGAATTCATTTTCGCCGATAGCTTCATTGCAATTGCATTCCCTCAGTCATGGGAGGGCATAGACAGAACCTTGTATATTATGGCTTCGTAGGTTCTTGCCGCACTAACCTCAGACTCCCTACCACCACGTTGAATCGGGTTTTGGACAAGGTCCAACATTTCCTCATGGTAGAAGATTCATATAGTAGGTCGGTCTTCACGTCTCAGGCGTTAAAACAATTCTCAGGGGTCCACAGAAGAACAACGTGCGGACTACAGCTAGCAGATAGCTGTGGTCTGGGGAACTTTTAAAGGATTCTCTTCCTATCCACATGGTTCTTTTTGGCCCTCAGTCTAGGCAGTCAGGTTTCGGTTCAATAATCTCCTGAGGCTAGGGCATTGCCAGTATTTGCACTAGAACTAAAACTTTAGAAGTTTCAGGTGGTTTTTCATGATCTTTTTCACAACGTATTCCCGGTCCTCCATTCCGCTTTGGGGCAGTATCCGCAATATTTAGCATCATGTCTCCGGCCTTGTCATCCACAAGATGGGTTGTAGGTCTCCTTCTGGTCTTGCCTCATACACCCCGAATTTTCGCTCAAGATCCTTGACGCCTTGCAGTTGGCTTGGGGATTAGTTTTCACATGCCATTCGAGTTCCTTTTCCACCCTACTTGGCTTGGTTTTTGCCCACTTATAGGCCTTCCCACAATCATGGCTTAGGGCACACAACAAGCCATTTAGTCAGGTTAGCTAAGACACGCCTATCTGGGTTAGGTTGTTCCTGTTGTTTCTTTCCCTAGGGTTCTTCGGATATCTCTTGGCCGTATCCATGACCACAAATATATATATATATATATATATATATATATATATATATATATACATATAAGAAAAGGAAAATGAGAAGCAGCACACTGTCTTCCTGGGTGCAACTCCCGCACTGGTCCCCAACGCGGTCCACTAGATACAAATTCGAAAAACGCAGGCAGCACTCCAATAACAAAGTGGTTTATTAGCCCAGTGCAGTACAAGCAACGTTTCAACTGTTCAATACAGTCTTTGTCAAGCTCGTCGAGCTTGACAAAGACTGTATTGAACAGTTGAAACGTTGCTTGTACTGCACTGGGCTAATAAACCACTTTGTTATTGGAGTGCTGCCTGCGTTTTCCGAATTTGTATATATATATATATATATATATATATATATAAATCCGGAGATAGGCAGCAGCACGTCCAAAGTGCTTGGCGGGTGCAAAATCCTCAGGAGGACGGACAATCCTCCACACACATATAGATCCCAGAGAAGAGGCAGCACTCCTGAGTTAAATGGTAATGACCCAATTTATTCCAAGTCAACGTTTCAGCCTACTCCATGAGACTCGCTTGAATTAATTCTCTATCTGGATTTTTTTTCCTTCATTTTCTCTTTTTTTATATTCATGTTTTTAACATGTTCCAATTTTTGCATTTATAGATATAAAATATAACCCATGAAGTATATGATATCCATGAAGTGTAATATCCCGTACACACATGATGATTAGTTCTTCCTGTTTCCCCTACTATTACAGCAGAGATAACAGTTGAATCATAATTATGAAACATTGACTGCTGTCTCTCTAATAATAGCTAAGCTAGATGATTCTTAGAAATATTCTGAAATCCCAAGAGGACTGTGTCTGGCGAGCAGTGCAACTAGTGCATTGTGCACTTGGGTATTAGTATTATCAGAAATTCTATTCAGATGAGCGTGTGCAGTCCAGATAATAAATCTTCCCCTATGTGTGGAATTTTTATATGACCTCATTTGTTTCTTTTTACAAACTAGTAGCTGTAATTTGAAACTGTTTATTAATTTTTATTTACATATTTTTAAATTTAAACATAGGCTTAAAAAATATCAGTATCCATTATTACAGGGTCAATGAGTTTTCAGTAGATGTTTAATCAGATGTGTCATAGTTATTATAGATAAGCAAATTACTTAAAATGTCTTCTGGGTCAGATTTTAATGAATCAGACAGAAAATTTGATTTGGGTTCAAATTGATTCTGCTATAATCAATACTGCTCCATTTGTCCTGAAAATTGGTGTACAACACTCTGGGGTCTCCTAAGACTTTTTTTTTTCACTGTCTCTCTTCTTTCAAGCTCTTAAATACAAAACAGTGATAGTAAATAATGTCAATGACACTGACATATATAGCTAGGGGTACATACATAGTTCTCCTAACAAACAACTTGCCTAAAAACAAACTGCACCATTGGATTTGTTATGCATTTTAAAGTAAATTGTCCCTTATTGGTGGCAGACAATTGGTTTTAACACACGTTATGCTATTGTAAAAAAAACAAAAAACTGTGCCTTGTTCTGAACCAGTGGTCCAAAAAGGATGCCTTAATGGGGCATATGGTTTCCCACATTACACACACAAAAGAAGCATTGGCTTTTTTTGAACAAGCAATCCAAAAATTATACCTTAATGGGGGCAGATGCCCTTGTGTGTTTATATGTACACACACACACAGTAGTATCAGAATAAACTGTGTCTTTTTCTAAACCAGTTTCCAAAAATTCTTCCTTTTTTGGAAAGCAGTAGCAGTACAGGGTGGATCTGTAACATATGAGATAAGGTAGATTTGTAGCTGGGTAAGAAGTGATAATAGCAAGACGGCAGAAGTAACAACACAGTATGGAACCTTACAGAGGAGATGTGTGGCTATATAGGGGTAGTAACAGTGGCAGCAATAGCCTCTCCAGTAGTACAGTATGGAACCTGAAATATGAGATGCCCGGCTCTGTAGTGGATCATTGAATAGCTACATTCACATGAGGCGGGCTGGCAATAAGTAGTCACCATCAGCAATGGCAGATCTATTCTGTGGTCTCAGCTGGAGATGGGGGAAAATACTCACGGATTCATGCCTCATTCATTTTGACAAATGTGATATTTTCTATACTTGTGGAGGACAATTTTGTCATTTGGGTGTGACAACGCCACCTGCCATGCGAAATACCCTCTTTAACAATACACTGGAGACTGGACAAGACAGTACAACGATAGCAAAGATATGTCCCTGATAATAGGCCAAGGTCAGGTACGACTGCTCCATTATGGTCATCAAACTGAATTAACTGCTGCTTGAGCTGCTGAGGCTTCTGCTACTTGTTGTGGCAAAAACAGCAGGAGGTTGGTGACACAGTAGAGGACGGAGGGGGTCTCTTGGTCAGACACACAGGTGGCAGTAAGTTATAAAAAAAGCATCTCCTGGTAATATTTACATTTTGCCTCCCTTTTGGTCCAGGAGTGTGTTCTTAGACACATAAGAAGAACTGACATGCACAGACACTTTCCTGAACATGGACAGTAACTTCTCCAAGCAGCAATACTTTTTTCGAAAAGAGTAGTACCACTAAATTTATCACATGCACCATGCAGGGACCATGTGCTATTTTCTCCAAATGTAGAGCAGCCACTATGTTCCTGACCACCATGCCCAGTTGTAGTTTGCAGGGAGACAGCCAACAGGAAATTTTCTGCTTAAAGGGGTTATACGAGTTATGGGAGGAAAAAAAACAAAAAAACTTGTAAAACTCATCAGGACATGCATATACATTAGTTAAGCTTGATTTCTTAATAGAAAAACCCATAATTACAGCTTTCCATGGTTCCATGGTTCTGTTATTGCTGTGTTTACATGCTGCAGCAAAGCTGTGGGGGCATGTAACAACAATGACTCAGCTCTCCCTCATGAATATTTGTGAGTGTGAACAATCTGACCTTCCCCTCACCCTGCTCTGCAGATCCTAACTTTGTATATCTACATACAGTTGTGTTCAAAATTATTCAACCCCCAATGCTGTAAAGGGTTTTAGGGAATTTAGTGTACATTTGTAATTGTGTTCAGAATGAAATCTTACAAGGACTTTTTAAAGAACCAAATGCAACTAAAATGACATCAAATGTTTTTGTAATACAGTATTACAATTTTGTAATATAGTATTAAATGTTTTTTTTTTTGTGATTTCTTCATTGACACAATTATTCAACCCCTTAAAGACTACCTTAAGAACAGAGGTTCATTCAAGTGTTTTTGATCAGGTATTGAAAACACCTGTGGATGTCAAGGAGCAGCAATCAAGCATAATAAGCACCAATTAGGCAGATTTAAAATGACTGTGATACTCAACTCCTTCTAGACATTTACTGGTGTGTTTACAAACATGGTGAAGTCAAGAGAATGGTCCAGGAAGACAAGAGAAGAGGTGATTCCTCTTCACAGGAAGGGCAATGGCTATAAGAAGATTGCAAAGATGGTAAACATACCAAGAGACACCATAAGAAGCATCATTCACAAATTCAAGGAAAAGGGCACTGTTGAAACGCTACCTGGTCGTGGACAGCACTCTATACCCTTGAAGAAGCCGCATTCCGGATGTATTTTTTGGTGTCCTGGCAGAAACTGCTGTGTGCTACCTGAAGCGCAAAGTGGAGAAAAGTCCCCGTGTGACTGCTGAGGAACTGAAAAAAGTTTTGCCAGATGCGGGTACTGAAGTTTCAGCTCAGACAATAAGGCACACCCTGTGTAATGAAGGCCTCCATGCCAGAACTCCCAGGCACACCCCCTTGCTGTCTCCAAAGAATAAGAAGAGTCGACTGCAGTATGCCAAAAGTCATGTGGACAAACCACAAAAGCTTTGGGATAGTGTTCTGTGGACTGATGAAACAAAATTAGAACTGTTTGGACCCATTGATCAACGCTATGTTTGGAGAAGGCCTATGAAGAAAAGAACACCTTGCCTACTGTGAAGCATGGCGGGAGGTCAATCATGCTTGGGGGCTGTTTTGCTTCTACAGGTACAGGGCAGCTTCAGCGTGTGCAAGGTATCGTTAATTTCTAACGATAATTTGTTTTCCCTTAGTCCTAACAGCAGCACAGATGGGGTTAACCACCCCCCGTGGACTGGCAGGACCGGCGGAATGTTTAATGAGCCCAAGACTAATAACTCAATTTAACAATTAAGTATCTCCTTAAAAGGAGGAAGTCAACCCCCAGCCCACTGTGTTTATAGCAAGAAAAAAACTAGACTTACTAGGGTGGGAAATTTGTGTGCTGCTGTTAGGACTAAGGGAAAACAAATTATCGTTAGAAATTAACGATTCCCTTACGTCCTACCAGCAGCACAGATGGGGAGATAGCAAGAAGAAACCCCTAGGGAGGGCCTTCCTGCCTGGCAGAACTAAGAAAAGTCTGCCCAAAGGCCAAAACTCAGCTAGACTGGCATCTAGTCTATAATGGGAGATGAATGTCGATTCAGAGCTCCAGGAGGCAGCTTTGCAAATCATGTTGAGAGGCAGAAGACTCCTCTCGGCAAAATAAGTAGCCACAACTCTAGTAGAGTGGGCCTTCACGAATCCCGGAGGGTCCAGATTGTGGAAACAAAGGATTCCTTAATAGCCTCCTCAATCCACCGACTGATGGAAGGTTTGGATGCCTTATAGCCTTTAAACTTACCGGCAACAGGATTAGCAGATTCTCATCTTTCCTGAACTCCTTGATCTATCCACATAGATCCGGAGACATCTCGACGTCCAGAGGATGTCTAGCAAGTTCCTAGGAGGAGGTGGTAGATGTCGACAGAACCGGGAGGAATATCACCTGGTTGATGTTCTGGAAGGAAGGAACTTTAGGCCTACAATACGGGAGGAATCTAAGAAGGTCCCGGTCATGTAAGAATAGGGCTCATGTGCTGAGAGAGCTTGAAGCTCAGAGACCCTCTTGGCCAAAGTCACTGCAAGGAGAAACGCAAACTTCCAAGTGACGAACTTGATGTCCACCTCCTCTAACGGTTCAAAGGGGGGAGATGCTAACCCCCTGAGAACTACTAAAAAACCCATTGAAAAAAAGGGGTCTCAGTACTGTAGGCTTTTATCTTTCAGCTCCTTTAAGGAACCGTTTGATCAGCGGGTCCTGAGAAAAAAGCCTGTTAAGGCAAGCTGAGATGGCTGAAACTTGAACCTTCAGAGTGGAAGGGCAAGGCCTCTATCAAGGCCGTCTTGCAGGAACTGAAGGATAGCGGAGAGGGGCGGATCTGCAGACGCCACCTCAGTTGAGGTACAACAGGATGAGAATATCCTCATAATACAAGAGTAGGCTCTCTTGGTAGAGTCCGCTCTAGAATGAGACAGCGTTCTCAGGACCGACTCTGAAAGCCCTTCTATTCTGGGAAGGGACTGATCAACCTCCAGGCTGTCAGGTTGAATCTGTGCAGATCTGAGCAGAGGTGAGTGTCCCACGACACCAGGGTCTGCTGTGGGGGGAGCCTCCAATATTGTCCTCGACTCAACTGGGTGAGCTAGTTAAACCAGGATCTCTTCGGCCAAAACAGTATGATGGCTATCACCGAGGCCTGATCCTGACGGATTTTCATCAATACCCTCGGTATCATGGAAAAGGGAGGGAAGATGTAAGCCAGCCTGAACCTCCAGGATATTGACAGAGCGTCTAACGCCAGGGGTTGTCCTCCCTGTAGAGGAGCAGAACCTCTCCACCTTGGCATTGAACCTTGTTGCCATGAGATCCACCTCTGGCATACCCACTTGAGGACTATGTGCTTGATTCTCCGGATGTAAAGACCACTCCACCGACGGAAGACCGCGGCTCAGCCGCTATCATATTGAGGGAGCCTTGGATGTGGATCGCAGATAAGTGGGAAGGTACAACTCTGCCTAATCCAGAATCACCCCGATCTCTGACAAGAGGGGAAGTGATCTCGTGCCTCCCTGCTGGTTGATGTAAAGTACCGCAGTCACATTGTCTGACTGGACTTTCACCGCTTTGCCCCGGATCTGAGGGGCTAAGTGAAGGAGGGCTAGCCGGATAGCTTGAATCTCGCGGAGATTGAATGAAAGAAGCCACTCCTGAGGAAACCAGGTCCCGTGAACTGGAGAGTCGTCTAGGTGAGCGTCCCAGCCTACTTAGGACGCATCCGTAGTCAATATGACCCAGACTGGCTGGGTCATAGACTTCCTGTCTAAAAGATGGCACCACCATCTGAGGGAATACCGAGTTTGCCAAGTCAGGGAGCACAGGGAGTTTAGCCCAGCAGGGCTGCCATTCCATTAGGAGAGGACCTCCGACTGTAGAGGGCGGAGGTGCCATAGAGCCCAAGGGACTGCTTCCGCAGACGCTGACATGAGCCCCAACATCTTCATGAGAGTCCGGATTGGAACTCGCCGGGAAAGGAACTTGCCGTGTTCTGAACCCGGAATCTTCTTTCTGGAGTCAACTGGAGCGACATCCCAGTGGAGTCGATTATGAAGCCTAGATATCTTACTGAAGTCGACCGGCTCACGTTCGACTTCTACCAGCTGATGATCCAACCTAGGTGGAACAGAAAGGAGATTGTTACCTGAAGAAGTTGGGTTAGGACCGCTAGAGCAGAGGCTTTCAAAGCCAGTCGTCCAGATAAGGAATGATGGTCAGTCCTTGAAGCCTCAAAGCCGCCACCACAGAACCACCACCTTGGTAAAAATGTGAGGGGCAGAAGAAAAGCCAAAGGGAAGGGCAACAAACAGAAGATGCCTGACGACACCGGACACCTGGACCGTGATCCTGATATACTTCCTGGAACCAGGATGGATCGGGATGTGCAGATATGCATTCTTGAGGTCCAGGGTTGCCATCACGTCTCCAGGATTGACGACGTGAACTACTGATCTGATGGCTTCTACACGAAACTTCACCTTCCTTATAAATCGATTGAAATATCTCAGATCGATAATCATCCGGAGATCTCCTGAAGCCTTGGGAACCAGAAAAACTGGTGAATAGATCCCTAGGCCCCGTTCTCCTGCCGGAACCTCCTCCAGAGCCCCTTTGCAAATGTACTCCTGAATGTACGCCTCTAGGATCGCCTCCTTGGCAGCTTGTAGAAGGTTGATCTTGACAAACCTGTCCAGAGGAATAGAGGTGTTGTTGACTAAATAACCGTTGGAAATGATATTCAGGACCCAGGGATCCGAGATCTCTTGGATCCATTCTTCTCAGAAGTGGGAGAGACGACTCCCGACGGGTACATGAAGCTTAGGAATGGGGAAGCTTATTGGCAGGAGTAACGGGAATTAACCAAGAGCCTCGAAGAGGCCCGTAGTCAGGAGGTGGATTTTCCATCTTTGGCTCCTCCACGAGAGCACCTCAAGCCCTTTTGCTGTGCTCTCCAGTCACTCTGTATTTTGAGGAATTGTCAGGGACCCAAGGCTTAAGCCAAAATGGAATATGGGCCGCTGATCCCAGGGCCATGCTATATATAGGCCCCTGATGTTATTTGATAGTATTGTTACAGGGTGCCAAAGGTCTCCCATGAGCCACAGACCTGCTGCTTAGCTTCAATAGCAAGGATTTGTGTTTGGCCTTGTTCCCAGGACTTGCTTTGCTAGCGGGGAAGCTCCCTCGCTAGCTTCAACTGGAGCTGTGCGGTATCGCACAAGAAGTCCATAGCCAGGTTGATGGTCTTGAAAGCAGCCAGTATGTCGTCCTGGAAAAAACCTCTGGTTCACATCAACTTGAATTTGATCCAGGCGAGATCGGAGGAAAGTAGAGACTTCAAAAGCCGCTATGGCTGTGGAAGCGGAAGCCGCAGCTGTCGTAACACCCCGTCTTAGTGTGCACTCTGCAAGGGGGTCCTGCAGCTAGACCCATCGTCTGCAGGAACCAGAGTGCGCTTGGACAACTTGGCAATAGCCATGTCCACCTTGGGAATGGATCCCCACGAATCCACCAAGGGTTAAGCCATCGGGAACATGGATTTAAACTTCTTTGTTAAAACCGGACCTTTTCCAGGTTTTTCCACTCTATATCATGATAGAGAGGAGGGTCTCATCCGCTCTAAAGACACGATGTGCCCGAGTAGCGGGAACGGGAGGCTCCCACAGTCAACATCATGGTCCCCGACCTGATGGACTTGAGCAACTTCTGTGTCTTTCCAGGGGAGAAAACACAAAGTCAGCTCCTCCTCATCCGAGGAGAGAAGAAACTAAGGAAACCAAGGTCTCTCTACCGGGACAGAGGTCTCCATAGGGGCCTGGGCACAAATAGGAAGCCTTTCCATCCAGCAGGCCTATGACTCCTTTAATAGAGCCATTGATACATATCCTGCAACGTAGGTTCACTAGAGGTCAGAAACCTCTAACTGCAGCTGTAACACCTGGTGTAGGTTAAGTCAACAGACCCAGGGATTCCCAACCGGTCTCCCAAGCTGGTCTTAGCCCAGCCTTAAGCTGTTTAGCTTCTGCAATCTCACGAGTGCAGGTATGATCAGCTTACAATAACCGTTGACTGCTGCAATGGTAGCAGGATAGATGCTTCCTCTTGGAATCCACTTTCCTGCCTTCCGAATCCCGCGGAGAAGACATCACTGCGGGAAAAAAAGGGACAAATAAAACATTTGTAACCCACCTATCTACGCAGGAAAAGTAGAAAAACAGACCCGAGGCAGCTGAGGAAAAAAACACCACAAGTGGAACAACACCAATTTTAGCACTCTGGGAGCTAGCTGAAAAAGCATATGTAGCCAGAGACTGAACTGGAGCACACAGCCTCCCAAAATAAGGGAAGGGGAGGGATAGCCAATCCACCCTTCCCCCAGTAAATCCTCCACAGGAAGATGCATAAAAAAACCCCGCATCTATGAAAAAAATCGTGCCCGTGAAAAAATCACCTCCGGAAGATGGCGGCGCACAGGGACCGGGAATCCTGGACCAAGGACGCTGCCAAAATACACCAGCCAGGCGCAACTGCGCGAGGCCGGCAGCAAATAAGCTGCCGGCCAAACTGACAAGGTACCTAGGAAAAAAAGGGCAACGCCGTTACCCAAACGAAAAGAAGGCTCCCCGCACTTTCCATAAGAAAGGGGGGAACAAACCGCCTAGTCCACCTGTCCAGGAGGACAGAAAAAAACACAGTGGGCTGGGGGTTGACTTCCTCCTTTTAAGGAGATACTTAATTGTTAAATTGAGTTATTAGTCTTGGGCTCATTAAACATTCCGCCGGTCCTGCCAGTCCACGGGGGGTGGTTAACCCCATCTGTGCTGCTGGTAGGACGTAAGGGAACCATGAATTCTCTTCAGTACCAGGAGATATTGGATGAAAATGTGATGCAGTCCGTCACAAACCTGAGGCTTGGGAGATGTTGGACCTTTCAACAGGACAATGATCCCAAGCATACCTCCAAGTCCACTAGAGCATGGTTGCAGATTAAAGGCTGGAACATTTTGAAGTGGCCATCGCAGTCACCAGACTTAAATCCGATTGAGAACCTCTGGTGGGACTTAAAGAAAGCAGTTGCAGCGCGCAAGCCTAATAATGTGACTGAACTGGAGGCTTTTGCCCATGAAGAATGGACGAAGATACCCGTAGATCGCTGCAAGACACTTGTGTCAAGCTGTGCTTCACGCTTAAAAGCTGTTATAACTGGAAAAGGATGTTGTACTAAGTACTAAGATTGAATGTCACTTGGGGGTTAAATAAAACTGATAATGATGTGAGCACAGAAAAGACATTTGTGGCTATTTCATTATAAATGTTATGTTATATTTGTCTGACTTACAAGTGCCTCTTTGATTGAATTGTAAACAAGATGACTGAAATGATCAAAATCAATGTCAAACTGGCCAAAACATTCAATTTCAGTGGGAGTTGAATAATTTTGAACACAACTGTATATATAGATTTTGTGTGTGAGTATATATATATATATATATATATATATATATACAGTATATATATATATATATATATATATATATATATATATATACACTATATATATATATATATATATATATATATATATTCAGATAAAGGCAAAAATGAGGCAGTGTAGTTAATTCAATGGTGCACGCGTCCACCCCTGGTAGCGGGGTCTCTTTACAAATCCAACAAACTGGCGCAGCACTCCTTAGATAAAGTGAACAAAGAGGTGTTTATTCACACATGTTTATACATGTGTGAATAAACACCTCTTTGTTCACTTTATCTAAGGAGTGCTGCGCCAGTTTGTTGGATTTATATATATATATATATATATATATATATATATATACATATTTACTAAGCTATATCTCTATATACATATATTCATGAACTATATAGATATATATGTATATAGAGATATAGATCAGTATATACATTCTGACATACGTATATAGATGCTCTATGGCAACTATATGTATCTAAGCTATATGACGGCTATATGTATCTAAGCTATATGACAGCTATATCTCTATAAGCTATATGATGGCTAAAAGTATCTAAGATATATGACAGCTATATGTATCTAAGCTATATAGCAGCTATATGTATCTAAGCTATATGACAGCTAAATGTATCTAATATAAATGACAGCTATAGGTATCTAAGCTATATGATGGCTATATCTATCGTGCACACTGTTGTGCCCTGCAATCTGTCAGCACGGCGGCCGGCGCTGGTGAGGATAGCTCACGCGCGATCCCTCACATTAGCCAAGGCAGACAGATACAGGTAGAGAGGGGTGAGCACAAAAGGCTCTGACGTCTCCTGTACACAGCCAGGCCACTCCCTCAAGCAGGGAAAAGCCTGTACACGAGACGTCACCACCAGAGCCGGTGAGTGACATCAGGGGTCACGTGACAAATATCGGCCATTCGAAAACACGGCAGAATAAATAATGAGAGTACATTATAAATGTATCTTTAATAATGTTTAAAGCCACTCTAACATATATTGATTTAACTCGGATAACCCCTTTAAGGCAGATCACTAATTCATCCACTGTGTGGCTTTTCTTGTTCAGACTCATCTAAGATGGCATGGTAATGCTGCTGTTTAAACATATGGAAGGAGGGAGATGGAGTGGAAGCAATGCCCTGTCCTGTTTCTGTTTGGGACAGGAAGATGCCTATTGAAAGAGTTGTGGAGGGAAGAGGTAGATAAGTGCCTAGTGTGGAAACCAGTCCAGCACAAACATGCAGTTGGCAAAAGGACCTTGCCTTGTTGCTGTGCTGCAGCGTTGCCGTTGCCACACAAAACACTGACCTAGTGTGCAATGAAAGACAAGTACTGTCCGTGGCTGGAACAGCTGTTGTTCATGTTCATAGTGGTATGCATTTTGCTGCCAAGTGACAATTCCTGGGAGTGGCCCACGTTTTCCAACACGTGAGCGTTAGAGATGTCCCGAACTATTCGGCGTTCGCCACGGCGGGCGAACATATGCGATGTTCGGTCCGGCCCCTATACGTCATCATTGAGTAAACTTTGACCCTGTACCTCACAGTCAGCAGACACATTCCAGCCAATCAGCATACCCTCCCTCCCAGACCCTTCCACCACCTATCAAAAAGCAAGGACAGCATCCATCTTAGATTCATTCTGAAGCTGCAGTGTTAGAGCAGGGAGAGTGATGCTGCTGCTGAATTATTGGGAAAAAGTTAGATAGGCCAGTGTTCTGTGTCCACTCCAGTCATCAAAGACTCATTGGCCTCTTTCATACGAGCGTTTCCCGATTAGGTCTGGATGCGTTGCGGATGCGTTCAGTAAAAACTGTGCGATTTCACAGGCAAAGCCATTCAGTTTTGCCTGCGATTACGTTCAGTTGTTCAGTTTTTTCCGAGCGGGTGCAATGCGTTTTGATGCGTTTATCACGTGCGTGATAAAAAACTTAAGGTTTACAAACAACATCTCCTAGCAACCATCAGTGAAAAACACAACGCACCCGCACTTGCTTGCGGATGCAATGCGTTTTTCACGCAGCGTGAAAAACGCAGAATATAGAACATGCTGCGATTTTCACGCAACGCACAAGTGATGCGTTAAAAAAAAAACGCTCATGTACACAGACCCATTGAAATGAATGGGTCAGGATTCAGTGCGGATGCTATGCGCTCACGTCACGCATTGCACCCGCGCGGAAAACTCGCTCATGTGAAAGGGGCCATCTACTGTAAGGACAGCGTCCTGACAGCACCCAAAAAGCCCTTTTTAGGGCTGGTACATCAGTCTGCTTTTATTTATTTTTTATATATATATATTACAGTTGCCTGCCCGTGTGTGAGAGGCCGCAGACCCACAGACTGTACTGTGTGCACATCACTCATATAGGGTGGCACAGTACCTTGCAGATAAAAAAGTCATTTAATTTTTACCCTTTAAAATAATTGCAGTTGCCTGCCAGTGTGTGTCAGGCCCACAGACTGTACTGAGCCCACTGCCCACCACTCATATAGGGTGTCACAGTACATTGCATGGCGCACGTGCAGTGACCTAAAATTCAAAGGAAGCGGACCGAGCATGGGTCTTTTTCCATCTCCCGGTTCCAAAAATCTATTCACTACACCAGCCCTAGCCCTGATATAGGACAAAACAGAGATTAAACTGATAGGAATAGTACTTAGTTAACAGTAGTTGCATTGGTGGCAAATTCCATTGCAAGTGCATAAAATTATAAAGAAGCGGACAGAGCAAGCTTTTTTCTCTATCTCCCCATGCAATTGGTAGCACAGCATATTGTGCGGCGCACGCGCAGTGCCCCAAATTGGAAGGAAGGGGACCGATCAACCATCTTTTTCCATCTGCCGGTTCCTAAAATCTATTCCATACACTGGCCCCTGATTGGGGACAAAACAGAGATTAAACTGGTAAGAACAGATTTTTTTTAATTTAAAAAGAAGAGGACAGCCTCTGAGGAGCTGGGTATTTTTTGGCTGCGTTACTGAACGCTCATGTACAATGGCTATAGGCTCATTTATCTTTTTTGCGGGGGTGACAAACCTGGTCAGTCAAACCCAAGGCAACATCATCGACCTGATCCCATATGCGATTTTTCTGGACCGTGCCCTACGAAGATTGCTGGATCAGGCCGTAGATGAGCATGAAGAGGAAGAGTTGTGGTCACCATCACCACCAGAAGCAGCCTTGTCGTCGTCAATTGCTGGACCTGCGGCAATGGAGAGAGAGGAGTCGGAAGAAGAGGAGTCTGAGGAGGAAGGTGGCTTTGAAGAGGTGGAAGACCAACCACAGCAGGCGTCCCAGGGGGCTTGTTGTCACCTTTCATGGACCCTTGGTGTTGTATGTGGCTGGGTGGAGGAAGTGACCTTCAATGACGTCAGTGAGGACAAGGAACGGGACATGGCTAGCTTGGTATCCAACCTTGTGCAAATGGGGAGTTTGCGGTTGTGCAAATGGACTGTTTGCGGTTGTTTGCGGTGCGTTAAACGGGGAGTTTGGTCTGTCAGAGTTTGGTCTGTCACTGTGAAGCGGGCGTAACCCTTACACTACCTGATCAATACAACATCATATCTGATCATATACAGACATTTGATGTTTTAAAGCACGTTATTCCAAACAATTTAGGAATGTTAGGTGATTTATGCCCTTTATGGATTAAAACCCGACTCTGCGTCAACTACGTAATTTTCCTTGGGATTTTTGCCATGGATGACCCTCCGGCATGCCGCAGTCCAGGTGTTAGTCCCCTTGAAACCATCTTTTCCATCACTATTGTGGCCAGAAAGAGTCCCTGCGGGTTTTAAAATTCGTATTGTAGTCTATGGCGGTTCGCCCAGTTTGACCGTTCACGAACATTTGCGGAAGTTCGCTTCGCCGTTCGCAAACGGAAAATTTTATGTTCGCGACATCTCTAGAACTCAAGCCTATGATGTTCTAGGGTATCGAATCCATCCGTATGTCCCCACGAGGCGGTGACATTGACACCAAATTACTGCAAAAGGAAGCGCAGTGGACATTCAGGCTTCAGATGGTCCTCCCAAAGGGATTGAAAGAATATATATCGTTCACATCGTTCTTGTAATCTGCCCACATATTTCTAGCTGAGGTAAACCCCTTGGCTAACTTAATTACCATATGATCTATGCATATTGTGGCGATCTTAAGTGGCATCTGGGTGCCGATTAATGTGGACAATATTCTGATTATCCACATAGCCCTATTGATTTCAGTGGCGAGGTTTCGCTGTGGGTTAAGTGGTTTGTGACTTCTTTAATCTCCTATACACTGCTGCTGTTGTCTCCATATTCCAGCAGCTAATATTGACTGTTATGTCTCCCTGACTGTGTTGACATCTCGGCGATCCAGCCAATAAGGTGTGCTGGGGGTGGGGTGGGGGAGTGGCACCTTCTGGTTGTCCTCTCCACCCTCCTCCTTCCAATAGGATACCTTCCCGATCAGCCCTAACCTGTGTAGGCAGAGATTCGTTCTCTTAAGTCAGCTGTGCATGGAGCCACGCACGGCCATACCAGTGCCAGAGGCTCCACACCAACAGCGTGTGTGTAGCCAGTGCTCTTATCATCCTCTATGCATGCTTCTGTTCAGCTCCTGATGATGCTAATATGAGCAGAAACGCGTAGAGCTAGGGAACAGGCAGGGGGGTTGTGCTGTGGAAGGGCATGGGTAAACCATATAGGAGCAACTACCTGATAAGTGAGAGGGATACGTTTCTGTCTTACAGTGTAGAATTGGTCAGCTCCAGCAAACAAGGAATTAGGGGAATCACTCACTAATTGACCACTTTTGGGGTCAAGGGAGTTAGACTGAGCCATGTTTGGCCAGGTGGGCTCTACGTGTGATTGACCCACATGGTGGACTAGTGGGGGCTATTTTTGGTTCTCCATACTTCCTCTACCTCCTCACCAGGGTCACACCTAAATGTGTAGGCAGTCTTTACGTCTACTTCCCCTGTTGATTGATGTAGTTAATATCGGTGGTGGCAGCTCTCCTGCCTTTGCATCGGTACTTTTTCTATTGTGTTTTGTTCCTACCTACTTTTAATTATATTTCAATAAAGAATTATTATTTTGTTTCAAGAAATACCCCACAGTAGCAGTGAATTTCTTTTGATTGTGGGACGATCAAGTACCTATTGATATAGCTGTGAATTGTAAGCACTAGGGGCAGGCCTTTCAGACTCAACCTGAGTAGTACGTCTGAAGTGTCTTCAGCATGCCACCGAGGAACTGAAGTTTTCTTTTTATTAAGCGAACAGCAAAGGTACAGGTTGTCATGCTTGTATACTATAGGATTATATACAAAATCAAAAAAGGAAGATCATGGGACTATAACTGTAAAATATATACTAATCTTTATTTAGTCCAAATATATAACTTCAATACAAAACATAGAAGAGAAAAACACGATGGAAATAGTTACAGAAAAAATTGCATGAGGGACATAGATCAGGTAAAGCAGTCCATGTCAGAATGGACGGACACAATCAGAGCCAAATATGTTAAACTATATATACAAATCTGAATATATACAAAATGTAAAGAGATCCTCAATTATAGTACTCCACAAAAATTGATGGTTTATCAAGCTATGTATGTACAGCTAAATACATGTATGATACATTACTCCCCCATGGCAACACATATTGTAAAACCAAGGCAATTAGATTGGAGCTGAGTATATAAAGCTGAATACATAGATAGCAAATCACTCAATTATATCAATATTAGCTGAGTACATGAAACGTCCTGTAGGACTAAGTATATAACGCTGAATATATAGATGGTATTAAATGCCCTATAAAGCTGAGTATATAACGCTGAATACAAAGATGGCATACAAGGCTCTAAAATACTATAGTATACCTCAAGCTGAATACATAATACATAATAAGTAGTCCATCCCAGGGGACAGATTGCTATATTCAATCAAAAGACTGGTATACAAATTAGCCCATGTGCTATATGGAACAGATACAGAAAAATATTGA
This sequence comes from Bufotes viridis, assembly GCA_033119425.1. Lineage (NCBI taxonomy): Eukaryota > Metazoa > Chordata > Amphibia > Anura > Bufonidae > Bufotes > Bufotes viridis. The sequence goes on along the minus strand of CM065592.1, from coordinate 339,847,694 downwards.
ACAACTGAATAATAGGAGTCATATGTTCCACACAGCACATTGATGTATAGAAAGGAATAACCATCTAACGAGAGAAAAAAGGCAAAATAAGGCTAAAGCAACCTACCCCAGACATGATATGTAGTACACTTAGATGTCACCACCTGCACCACAACCTCGACACGTGTTTCACCCCTTAGGCTTCGTCAGGAGGTGTATTTTGATATAAAATAGGGGAATAGGAAGGAGACAGATACTAGATAATTAGTGTTAATTATCAGGCAAAACACATGAGGCATACCGTGAATAGCGCGGCCCTGTCATGATGGCGGATCTCCACCACGTAACCACCACGCATGCGCGGTACAAAAAGTCACATGTGATGGAGTGCATCCAGATGGGATCATACAGCTCATGATCCGGGCAGCGTCTTGATATGATCATGTGACTCTAGCTCATGTGAGCAATACCAGAACTTAATCTCAATAGTAAGATCCTTGAGGCTGGGTTCAGACTTGTGCGTATTCGATACGCGCGTTTCTGTCTCGAGTATTACAGCGTGTTTTTGCAAATAGGAAACGCGCGTCGTACGCGCTTTCGTGTGATTGACCACTGTGGCGTCAATCACAATACGAGAAGCTTAAGAACATTTTTGAGCGTAGGGCGTTTTTCAGCGCGTTCAAACGCGCTGTAAAAAGCTCAAGTGAGAACCAGGGCCATAGGGAAGCATTGGTTTTCATGTGTTGAGCGTTTCACAGTCTGAACGCGCAAGTCTGAACCCAGCCTAATTGTAACTGTTCTACATGTATTTATATGGTAAGTGACATCTCAATTAAACAAACCACATCATCGCAGTAAAATACCAACACACTGAAATGCCAGAACCATAATCATTACTTATGGTTATTTATTCAGCTTTATATACTAAGCTCCGATCTAATTGGCTTGGGTTTACAACTTGTGTTGCCATGGGGGAGAGATATATCATACATGTATTTAGCTGTACATACATAGCTTGATAAACCATAAATTTTTGTGGAGTACAATAATTGAGGATCTCTTTACATTTTGTATATATTCAGCTTTGTAAATATAGTTTAACAAATTTGGCTCTGATTGTGACCGTCCATTCTGACATGGAGTGCTTTACCTGATCTATGTCCCTCATGCAATTTTTTATATAACTATTTCCATCATGCTTTTCTCTTCGATACTTAGTATTGAACTTATATATTTGGACTAAATAAAGATTAGTATATATTTTACAGTTATAGTCCCATGATCTTGCTTTTTTGGTTTGGTATATAATTGTAGCTGTTTGATCTGGGGACAATGTTTGGATGGATATGAGGTTGTTGTAGGTTCTTATGACTTGTATACTATGGGAAACAGGTTTTTCCTGTAGTGTGCAAGCACGGCCACCACAGATGTATTGGAAGGTGGTCATAACCATGGAAACGAGTAGTGTATAATGTAATGGAAAAATAAATCCAGCCAGTAAAGGAGGCAAAATGGACAATCACAATAGAATAGTAAGTGGTTTGTATTAAATTTCTCTACATGATAAATGACATTTGCTGAAGTGACACAACCCATTCAAGCCAATAGAAAAGGCAATCAAGGACACATTTGTACATTGATAATATAGAGGAGGGCATATCAATTTGAAGGATTATAAGTTTCTGACTTGTTAGAGTGATATTCCTTTAAACATTTATGGCAAATCCACAGAATCCACCTCTACTTATTTTCATCTTGTATGCGGCAGAAGTCTCCTGTCTCAGAAGTGGGGCAAGGGTCAGGGTACCCCCATTCTGGAGAGATATGTTGTCATATTCTGTGGATATGTTATAAATGTATATGGCATGGTTAACCATTTAGGCCACTCTTAACCGCTTGCCGACCGCCGAACGCACGGATGCGTCCAGGCGGCGGCAAGTTTGTTCCTCCTGGACGCATCCGTGCGTCATCTCGCGAGAGCCGAGATCTGCTGTGAACGCGCGCACGCGCACGTGCGCGTTCACAGCAGAGCGCGGCTCTGCAGTTGTACTACAGCCTGCCAGCGATGATCAATCGCTGGCAGGCTGTAAATGTACGATAAATGAGATCAAAGTAGTATATCAGACGCTGTGTTGCTAACAGCGTCTGATATACCTAATACCTGGTCCTCTGGTGGTCCCATTTACTGGGATCGACCACCAGAGGACCAGGTAACTAATGTAAAGTTGCACCAAACACTACACTAACCCCACCCCCACCCCCTCACTTTATAACCACTATTAACCCCTTGTTAACCCTGATCACCCCATATAGACTCCCTGATCACCCCCTGTCACTGATCACCCCCTGTAAGGCTCTATTCACATGTCCATATGTGTTTTGCGGTTCAGCGGATCCACAGATCCGTGCCACGGATCGCGGCGCGGATCCGCAAAACACGGACACCGTCAATGTGCTTTCCGCATTTTGCAGATCCGCACATTGCCAGAACTATATAGAAAATGCTTTTCTTGTCCGCAGTTGCGGACAAGAAAAGAGCATGTTCTATATTTTCTGTGAGCGGAAATGCAGACCCGTAAGTGCGGATCCGTAATTCCGGATCCGAGCGGGACAAAGTCTGTCCCCATAGAAATGAATGGGTCCGCAATTCCGTTCCGCAAACAGAATTTCGGACGTGTGAATGGGGCATAAGGGTCCCTTATCACCGCCAGTTAGTTAGCTACTTGTTAGGTAGCTGGCGCCCAGCCCACCGCACCGCAGTCACTGATTTTGGCAGAGATTTTTCATCCACATTGATTGATGCGAATGAAAAAATCTGTGCCGTTCATTTTATTTTTTTTTCAGCCCAGAGGCTGAACGGAAAAAATCTCATTACCCGTATGCTCAATATAAGGAGAATCGCAGAAACTCCTAATGCTGGCCATACGTGTAATGATTGCGGAGACCCTCAAATGCCAGGGCAGTACAAAAACCCCACATGTGACCCCATTTTGGAAAGAAGACACCCCAAGGTATTCCGTGAGGGGTATGGGAGTTCATGTAAAATTTTATTTTTGTCACAAGTTAGTGGAATATGAGACTGTAAAAAAAAAAAAAAATCAATTTCCGCTAACTTGTGCCAAAAATTTTTTTCTGTGAACTCACCATGCCCCTCACAGAATACCTTGGGGTGTCTTCTTTCCACAATGGGGTCACATGTGGGTATTTATACTGCCCTGGCATTTTAGGGGTGCTAAAGCGTGAGAATCCAAATGCGTAAAAATGCCCTGTGAAATCCTAAAGGTACTCATTGGTTTTAGGGCCCCTTTGCGCATCTTGGCTGCAAAAGTGGCACACATGTGGTATCGCCGTGCTCAGGAGAAGTAGGGCAATGTGTTTTGGGGTGTATTTTTACATATACCCATGCTGGGTGAGAGAAATATCTCTGTAAATGACAACTTTTTAAATTTTTTATACAAAGTTGTCAATTTACAGCGATATTTCTCTCACCCAGCATGGGTATATGTAAAAATACACCCCAAAACACATTGCCCTACTTCTCCTGAGTACGGCGATACCACATGAGTGACACTTTTTGCAGCCTGGGTGCTAAAGGGGCCCAAATTCCAACGAGTACCTTTAGCTTTACATGGCTGCTCACAATTTAGCCCCGCCCAAAATGCCAGAACAGTACAACACACCCCACAAGTGACCCCATTTTGGAAAGAAGACACCCCAAGGTATTCACTGAGGGGCATAGTGAGTCCATGGAGAATTTCACTTTTTGCCAGAAGTTAGCAGAAATGGAAACTTTATTATTTTTATTTTTTTCCTCAGAAAGTGTCATTTTCCGCTAACTTGTGAAAAAAAATGAAATGATACATGAACTCACCATGCCCCTCCATGAATACTTTGGGGTGTCTTCTTTCTAAAATGGTGTAATTTGGGGGGGTATTTATACTATCCTGACATTCTAGCACCTGAAGAAACATGACAGGTGCTCAGAAAGTCAGAGCTGCTTCAAAATGCCGAAATTCACTTTTTTGCACTATAGTTTGTAAACGCTATAACTTTTACCCAAACCAATAAATATACACTTATTGTATTTTTTTTTATCAAAGACATGTAGAACAAAAAATTACAACAGAAAGTGAAAAATGTCATTTTTTTGCAAAAATTTCGGTAATTTTTGATTAATAGCAAAAAAAGTAAAAACGTCAGCAACAATGAAATACCACCAAATGAAAGCTCTATTAGTAAGAAGAAAATGAGGTAAAATTCATTTGGGTGGTAAGTTGCATGACGGAGCAATAAACGGTGAAAGTAGTGTAGTGCAGAATTGTAAAAAGTGGCCTGGTCATTAAGGGTGTTTAAGCTAGGGGGGCTTAAGTGGTTAAAGGGAATCTATCATGCCAGATTATAGATGATTAGCTACAATAATACATGCACAGTACTTCAGATGAAGACTACAGATCGCTATTTTTTATTTTCATACTGCCCCCTGTTCCCTTGCTGTCAGCAATAAAAGCTGCACTTAAATACACAGTCAGAACTTTTCTCCTGTTCTAACATAATAACGAGCACTCATTAGCACATACACAGCAGAAGCTCTGAGTGCTGACAGCGGAAGAATGGGGGAGGGGGGGTACTGTATATAGAAGTAGGAAAATAAAAAATAATGATCTGGACATCATATCTGTAGTACTACTCATTTATTACTGCAGATAATGGTCCAAAATTGGGGTGACCGACTCCCTTTAATAAATAGATCAGTTACAATACGTGTAAGTAAGACTTATTTCACACTTGCGTGAAACTGATCCAGCGCCCATCGGTATATGTCCGGCCGCTCCTCTGCATAATTCCCGGGTTGCAGCTGCATCTCCACTGGCCCCCATTATAGTAAACGGGCCGAATGGGATGCCAGCAGTGCATGGCTTAACCCGGCAGGGATGGATCCAACAGAGTGTTCCTGGCTAGAACATCCAGCCAAATCTGTTTCACGCAAGTGTTAAACATGCCAAACGCGTGGGTATTCATGTGTTACCTCTTTTTTAAAACCCAAATGTTTCTGTATCATCAAAATAACATGACAATAGAATGGTCTCCTTGTACGACAAGACAAGTTCCTTTTGTGGCTGATGCCCATGTTTATCCCTTGTACCTTAGAAGTGGTGTACCCCAAGGTTCAGTGCTGCGCCCTCTATTATTTAATTTATTTATTAATGATATAGAGGACAGGATTAATATCACCATTTCTATTTTTGCAGATGACACTAAGCTATGTAGTACTGTACAGTCTATTGAAGATATCCATAAAATATAAGCTGACTTGAACACTCTGAGTGATTGGGCATCAACTTGGCAAATGAGGTTCAATGTGGATAAATGTAAAGTTATTAGTGTTGAGCAAGCATGCTCGAGCCCGATCTCAAACTGAGGGAATCCTCAGTGTGAGTCTGGGGTTTAGGAGTCCCTGCTCTGACTTCATATATAGCTATGTAAATATATGGAGTCAGTGCTTGAGGACACCCACTATATTTAAATCTAATTTAGCCAGTATTTTCAGGAAAGTTTCTGCTGGGATTCAAATCCATGACCTTCTGCATTAGAAGCTTATGAGACTTCTACTGTAGACTCTGTTATAGCTGTAATAGCCAGTGTACATGACAGCTCAGGGCATCTACATCACAGCCCAGAATTGTAACCACTAGACTATACATCTACATAGAGTCACAAAATAGGTTCAGGAGCACCACTTCCTTACTTTCTTTTGCCAGTGTGCGGCGTTTGCTATCCATTTACATATAATCATATAATTGCATCTATATTATTGCATCTGTATCATTAATGTCTGGGAACACATACCAGAGTGTAGACCACAATTCTGTTAGAAGTAAGGCTTGGCACAGATCGCGGTGTCTCAGTTCAAAACATCTCACATTTTCATGGACAGCCATCTCCTACTAGCAGAAAAGGAGAAGGCATCTGCCCCTACTTTTTTACAATAATACAAATATGGCCCCAGTAGGAGATGGCTGTCCATGAAAATGTGAGATGTTTTGCATGCTGGTTGAATGATTTAGTGGTGCTGATTCAGGCAGTCTTAATACCCTGTTTTTAATGCAGGGGTCCCACCCTAGCCGTAGTGCGTGGTAATTAAGTGAGGCTACTCCTGACCTGGCTCGGCTAGGAGAACCCACATGAATTAATGTGTTTATGTGAATTGCAGTTATCCTCTGTCCTCTATGGTGTGGAGCCACGGGAGGGCATGAGATTCGATCTGCAGTCGTACAAATGTAAGGCTGGAAGGTGGGATGATATTAAAATGTATATTAGACTTCTAAATGAGGTCCCCTGTTTCAGCCCACTGAGTAACACATGTATGGCAAGCGATCTCCACAGCAGCGCTGTGAAGGAAGTGCCCCTACTAATGTTTAACTGGCTGGCATAACAGGAGCGTATAGAGCGTTGGCTTGCTAGGCAACAAACGGACCGGCTGATAGTCAGGTGATCACCGCGTCACGATGGCGTCACAACAACTGACCGGTCATGTGCTGCAAGCCGAAAACCAGCCTCCTGAATATGTAAGAGAGAGCGGTGACTTGCCGGATGTGACGACAGTGGCGCAAGCGCAGTGGGAAAACTGAGACGCCGCGATCTGTGCCAAGCCTTACTTCTAACAGAATTGTGGTCTACACTCCGGTATGTGTTCCCCAGACATTAATGATACAGATGCAATAATATAGATGCAATTATATGATTATAAGTAAATGGATAGAAGGGAGGAATTGAGGTCGATAATTGGGGGTGGGAATCGCACCACTTATGTATGTATATATTGTGCTTCACTTGGCAATGTAATTTGAGAGCTTGACAAAGACTTTAATAGTCGAAACGTTGCTGTCTTCTTGGATTAAATAAAGAAATTGAAGATTCCTTTGGAGTGCCGTGGTGACTTTCACTTTATTTAACATCTACATAGAGTGTCACTAATGTAATCAGTATTCCTCTACAATAGAAGTTTCATATGTTTTTATTTTTAATTTCTTGCGGTTATGCAGATATATAGTCTAGGGGTTAAAGTTCGGGCCTTTGATGCTGATGCCCTGAGTTCAAATCCTATCACGAGTTTTTCTGAAATAGAGGTTGCATTAGATTTATATATTTTATATTTTTTTTTTTACCAGGGATAGCAGTTAGTGTTTTGCCTCCACGCTTACTCCCGTAGCTCCTTGAGTGATGTCACTCGCCCCAGTGCGGGCGCGAGCACAGGGGATTGGGAGTAAGTGCTACCGGCGGAGCACACTCCCGAAACAAGCAGAGTAACGCCCGAACTAGTGTCTAACCAGCGTGACAGCCTGCAGCTAAAGAAGACTGACAACACAGGAACAAGTATAACAAGGTAGGTGCAATACGTGTAAGTAAGACTTATTTCACACTTGCGTGAAACTGATCCAGCGCCCATCGGTATATGTCCGGCCGCTCCTCTGCATAATTCCCGGGTTGCAGCTGCATCTCCACTGGCCCCCATTATAGTAAACGGGCCGAATGGGATGCCAGCAGTGCATGGCTTAACCCGGCAGGGATGGATCCAACAGAGTGTTCCTGGCTAGAACATCCAGCCAAATCTGTTTCACGCAAGTGTTAAACATGCCAAACGCGTGGGTATTCATGTGTTACCTCTTTTTTAAAACCCAAATGTTTCTGTATCATCAAAATAACATGACAATAGAATGGTCTCCTTGTACGACAAGACAAGTTCCTTTTGTGGCTGATGCCCATGTTTATCCCTTGTACCTTAGAAGTGGTGTACCCCAAGGTTCAGTGCTGCGCCCTCTATTATTTAATTTATTTATTAATGATATAGAGGACAGGATTAATATCACCATTTCTATTTTTGCAGATGACACTAAGCTATGTAGTACTGTACAGTCTATTGAAGATATCCATAAAATATAAGCTGACTTGAACACTCTGAGTGATTGGGCATCAACTTGGCAAATGAGGTTCAATGTGGATAAATGTAAAGTTATTAGTGTTGAGCAAGCATGCTCGAGCCCGATCTCAAACTGAGGGAATCCCTCAGTGTGAGTCTGGGGTTTAGGAGTCCCTGCTCTGACTTCATATATAGCTATGTAAATATATGGAGTCAGTGCTTGGGGACACCCACTATATTTAAATCTAATTTAGCCAGTATTTTCAGGAAAGTTTCTGCTGGGATTCAAATCCATGACCTTCTGCATTAGAAGCTTATGAGACTTCTACTGTAGACTCTGTTATAGCTGTAATAGCCAGTGTACATGACAGCTCAGGGCATCTACATCACAGCCCAGAATTGTAACCACTAGACTATACATCTACATAGAGTCACAAAATAGGTTCAGGGAGCACCACTTCCTTACTTTCTTTTTGCCAGTGTGCGGCGTTTGCTATCCATTTACATATAATCATATAATTGCATCTATATTATTGCATCTGTATCATTAATGTCTGGGGAACACATACCAGAGTGTAGACCACAATTCTGTTAGAAGTAAGGCTTGGCACAGATCGCGGTGTCTCAGTTCAAAACATCTCACATTTTCATGGACAGCCATCTCCTACTAGCAGAAAAGGAGAAGGCATCTGCCCCTACTTTTTTTACAATAATACAAATATGGCCCCAGTAGGAGATGGCTGTCCATGAAAATGTGAGATGTTTTGCATGCTGGTTGAATGATTTAGTGGTGCTGATTCAGGCAGTCTTAATACCCTGTTTTTAATGCAGGGGGTCCCACCCTAGCCGTAGTGCGTGGTAATTAAGTGAGGCTACTCCTGACCTGGCTCGGCTAGGAGAACCCACATGAATTAATGTGTTTATGTGAATTGCAGTTATCCTCTGTCCTCTATGGTGTGGAGCCACGGGAGGGCATGAGATTCGATCTGCAGTCGTACAAATGTAAGGCTGGAAGGTGGGATGATATTAAAATGTATATTAGACTTCTAAATGAGGTCCCCTGTTTCAGCCCACTGAGTAACACATGTATGGCAAGCGATCTCCACAGCAGCGCTGTGAAGGAAGTGCCCCTACTAATGTTTAACTGGCTGGCATAACAGGAGCGTATAGAGCGTTGGCTTGCTAGGCAACAAACGGACCGGCTGATAGTCAGGTGATCACCGCGTCACGATGGCGTCACAACAACTGACCGGTCATGTGCTGCAAGCCGAAAACCAGCCTCCTGAATATGTAAGAGAGAGCGGTGACTTGCCGGATGTGACGACAGTGGCGCAAGCGCAGTGGGAAAACTGAGACGCCGCGATCTGTGCCAAGCCTTACTTCTAACAGAATTGTGGTCTACACTCCGGTATGTGTTCCCCAGACATTAATGATACAGATGCAATAATATAGATGCAATTATATGATTATAAGTAAATGGATAGAAGGGAGGAATTGAGGTCGATAATTGGGGGTGGGAATCGCACCACTTATGTATGTATATATTGTGCTTCACTTGGCAATGTAATTTGAGAGCTTGACAAAGACTTTAATAGTCGAAACGTTGCTGTCTTCTTGGATTAAATAAAGAAATTGAAGATTCCTTTGGAGTGCCGTGGTGACTTTCACTTTATTTAACATCTACATAGAGTGTCACTAATGTAATCAGTATTCCTCTACAATAGAAGTTTCATATGTTTTTATTTTTAATTTCTTGCGGTTATGCAGATATATAGTCTAGGGGTTAAAGTTCGGGCCTTTGATGCTGATGCCCTGAGTTCAAATCCTATCACGAGTTTTTTCTGAAATAGAGGTTGCATTAGATTTATATATTTTATATTTTTTTTTTTTACCAGGGATAGCAGTTAGTGTTTTGCCTCCACGCTTACCCCGTAGCTCCTTGAGTGATGTCACTCGCCCCAGTGCGGGCGCGAGCACAGGGGATTGGGAGTAAGTGCTACCGGCCGGAGCACACTCCCGAAACAAGCAGAGTAACGCCCGAACTAGTGTCTAACCAGCGTGACAGCCTGCAGCTAAAGAAGACTGACAACACAGGAACAAGTATAACAAGGTAGGTGCAATACTGCAGTAACTTATAAGTGTCGGTATTGAATGTACGGGACCTGCTCAGTTAGCTTGCTCAGCCATAAGTCTTCCATGAATCTCTAGAGCACGATATCTCTAACAATTTGTCTTATTTATAAACTGATAAGGGGCATGAAGGGTCTTAGTTATGAAAAATTTAAAAAATTAAATGTATTTAGTCTTGAGAAGAAAAGTCTAAGGGAGGATATGATTAACCTATACAAATATATAAATTGGCCGTACAAAAAATATGGTGAAAACTGTTCCATGTGAAATGCCCTAAAAAGACAAGGGGGCACTGCCTCCGAAAGAGAATAAAAAGTTTATTCTCCAGAAGAGTCAAAGCTTCTTTAATGTAAGAACCATGAATCTGTGAAACAGACTTCCTCAGGACGTGGTCACAGCAGGAACAGTGGACAGTTTTCAAAAGGGCTTAGATGAATTCTTAAAAGTAAATGACATTAATGCTTATGAAAATGTGTAGAAATCTGAGTCTCAATTTCTTCTGGGATTCACTTCCCCACCTATCCCTTGGTTGAACTTGATGGGCTAATGTCTTTTTTCAACCGTATTAACTATGTATGTAACTATGTACCAGCCATGACTACGTATGTCTCTCACATAGACATCATTTAATATTACTATCCTTGTTGTGTTTTACTTTTGTAGTGGGAAGTTTGTATTTGCACAAGGTTTGTGCAAGGTTTACATAGGCAGTATGTTTGTTTTAATGTATTTTTCCAGTAAAAACATGTTGCACACTAATGACCTATGTAAATAACACTGTGAAGGTTTAACAGTAGACAATTACCGACGAACATGTCAAGGATACAATGCTCTAATACAACAGACTTCTAACAGGTAACTTGTTACATTTCTCCTTCATTTTACAATACAGTATTTCTCAAGGATAAATGTGCAGTAGAAGGAAATAAAATATTTTAATAGAATACATTTTTTGTAGTGCCATTTAAGAGAATAAGTGCTCTAATCAAGTAGCTTGACCTTCTGTAACCAGAGATGTATACCGTTATAAATAATTGCAAATAAAGTTTTTTTTTTTTATGGCAGGGATAGGACTATTTATTATCGATGTGTCCTATTTTTCTCATTTTAATTGCTGCACCTCAAAAAGATTAAAGAGGAACTGTCATGATCAAAATTGCTATTATGCCAAAGAGCGCACAAAAATTAAGCAAAAATTGAACAGGGTATAAAGGCTACTTTCCTATTGGTTGGCTATCTAGAATTAACGAAGATAACGAATATAGTGCTATATTCTCTATCTTCGTTAATTCTAGCAAGTCAAACAATAGGAAAGTTATATCCCGTTCAAAGTTTCATTCGCAGTACGCGAATACTGCGAATGAAACTTTGAACGGGGTATAACTTTCCTATTGGTTGGCTTGCTACAATTAACGAATATAAAGAATATAGAGCTAAATTCATTATCTTCGTTAAGATCGAAGATAGCGAAATATTCTCTATCTTCGCTATTAAACGCCTCAGCCCCCCTAGCTTGAACACCCTTAATGACCAGACCACTTTTTACAACTCTGCACTACACTACTTTCACGTTTTTTTGCAAAAAAATGACATTTTTCGCTTTCTGTTGTAAAATTTTGAAAAAAAAACTACATTTCTATATGAATTTTTCTATAAATTTATTGTTCTACATGTCTTTGATAAAAAAAAAATGCAATAAGTGTATATTTATTGGTTTGGGTAAAAGTTATAGCGTTTACAAGCTATAGTGCAAAAAAGTGAATTTACGCATTTTGAACCAGCTCTGACTTTCTGAGCACCTGTCATGTTTCTTCAGGTACTAGAATGCCTGGATAGTATAAATACCTCCAAAATGACACCATTTTAGAAAGAAGACACCCCAAAGTATTCGTGGAGGGGCATGGTGAGTTCATGTATCATTTCATTTTTTTTCACAAGTTACCGGAAAATTACACTTTCTGAGGAAAAAAATAAATAATAGTTTCCATTTCTGCTAACTTCTGGCAAAAAAAAAAAAAAAAAAAAACTCCCACGGACTCACTATGCCCCTCAGTGAATACCTTGGGGTGTCAACTTTCCGAAATGGGGTCATTTGTGGGGTGTGTTTACTGTTCTGGCATTTTGGGCGGGGTTAAATTGGGAGCAGCCCTGTAAAACCTAAAGGTACTCGTTGGACTTTACGCCCCTTTACGCACCTAGGCTGCAAAAAAGTGTCACAAATGTGGTATTGCCGTACTTAGAAGTAGGGAAATGTGTTTTGGGGTGTGTTTTTACATATACCCATGCTGGGTGAGAGAAATATCTCTGTAAATTGACAACTTTGTTAAAAAAAAATTTAAAAAGTTGTTGTTTACAGAGATATTTCTCACACAAAGTATGGGTATATATAAAAATACACCCCTAAACACATTGCCCTACCTCTCCTGAGTACGGCGATACCACATGTGTGCCACTTTTTTGCAGCCAATATGTGCAAAGGGGTCCAAATTCCAATGAGTACCTTTAGGATTTCACAGGGCATTTTTACGCATTTTTCTTCTCACGCTTTAGGGCCCCTAAAATGCCAGGGCAGTATAAATACCCCACATGTGACCCCATTTTGGAAAGAAGAGACCCCAAGGTATTCCGTGAGAGGCATGGCGAGTTCACAGAAATTTTTTTTGGCACAAGTTAGCGGAAATTTTTATTTTATTTTTTTTACAAAGTCTAATATTCCACTAACTTGTGACAAAAAATTAAATCTTACATGAACTCACCATACCCCTCACGGAATACCTTGGGGTGTTTTCTTTCCAAAATGGGGTCACTTGTGGGGTGTTTGTACTGCCCTGGCATTTGAGGGTCTCCGCAATCATTATATGTATGGCCAGAATTAGGAGTTTCCGCTATTCTCCTCATATTGAACATACGGGTAATGAGCTTTTTTTTTTTTCGTTCAGCCTCTGGGCTGAAAAAAAACCAAATGAATGGCACAGATTTCTTCATTATCATCTATCAATGTGGATGAAAAAATCTCTGCCAAAATCAGAGACTGCGGTGTGGTGGGCTGGGCGCTAACTACCTAACAAATAGCTAACTAACCATCGGTGATAAGGGACCCTTAGGCCCCATTCACACGTCCGCAATTCTGTTTGCAGAACGGAATTACAGACCCATTCATTTCTATGGGGACAGACTTTGTCCCACTCGGATCCGGAAATGCGGATCCGCACTTCCGGGTCTGCACTTCCGTTCCGCAAAAATATAGAACATGTCCTATGCTTGTCCACAATTGCGGACAAGAAAAGGCATTTTCTATATAGTTCTGGCAATGTGCGGATCTGCAAAATGCGGATCCGTGGATCCGCAAAACACATATGGACGTCTGAATAGTGCCTTACAGGGGGGTGATCAATGACAGGGGGGTGATCAGGGAGTCTATATGGGGTGATCAGGGGTTAATAAGGGGTTAATAAGTGACGGAGGGGTGTAGTGTTGTGCTTGGTGCTACTTTACAGAGCTACCTGGTCCTCTGGTGGTCGATCCCAGCAAATGGGACCACCAGAGGACCAGGTAGCAGGTATATCAGACGCTGTTAACAAAACAGCGTCTGATATACCTGTTTGATTTCATTTATTTTACTTTTACAGCCTGCCAGCGATTGATCATCGATGGCAGACTGCACTGTAACTGCAGAGCTGCGCATTGTTGTGAACGAGCATGCGTTCACAGCAAATCTCGCGTCTCGCGAGATGACACACAGATGTGTCTGCCCAGAACCCCACCTCCGCCCGCCGGATGCATCCGTGCGTTAGGCAGTAGTGGAGAGGTTATTGAAGATAAAGACTATAGTGCTATATTCGTTATCTTTGTTAGTTCTAGCAAGCCAAGTAAACTTGCCTATACAGAGCTCTAAGTTGGATGCGCAAAACGAGAATATTAATTAATATTAAACGCAGTGCTCATCCAACTTAGAGCGGGGTACTTTACTATTGTTTGCTGGGTAGAATTAACGAATACGAATATAGCGCTATATTCTCTATATTCGCTAATTCTAGCAAGCCAATAGTAAAGTTTACTGTACTCAGCTCTAAATTGGATGCCCAATGCGAAAATATTACTTTACCTATTTTTTTTCAATAAATAGAATACTGACTCATTATTATGTTTATTGCCAAATATTGGCAAAGTAATATTTTCACATTGTGCATCCAACTTACAGCTGTGTCCAGTCAACTTTGCTATTGGGTTGGCTTGCTAGAATTAATGAATATAGAGAATATAGCACTATATTCGTATTCGTCATGTTCGCTAATTCTAAACAGCCAAACAATAGTAAAGTAAGTTGCATAGACCCCGCTCTAAGTTAGATGCGCAATGAGACTAATATTACTTAATATTCTCGCATTGCGCATCTAACTTAAAGATATGTATAGGCAAGTTTACTTGGCGTGCTAGAATTACCGAAGATAACCAATACAAATACAGAGCTATATTCTCTATCCTCGCTAATTCTAGCAAGCCAACCAATAGGAAAGTTATAGCCGTTCAAAGTTTCATTCGCAGTACGCAAATATTACATAACATATTGTAATATTCGCATACTGCGAATGAAACTTTGAACGGGCTATAACTTTCCTATTGGTTGGCTTGCTAGAATTAACGAAGATAGAGAACATAGCGCTATATTCTCTATCTTCGTTAACGGTATCTTACTCATGGGTTCAGATTGAAATGTTTTTTTTAATAAAAAACAATATTCGATTTTACGACTATATAGCACTATATTCAAAATATTTGTAATTTAGCGAAGTGCTGATATTCGTAAAAAAAATCGCTATTCGAATATTCGCACTCAACGCTAGTTGTACCTAAATTAAATATTTATACACTGCATAGACATTGACAGTGTTGAAGGGGCAATTAGAATAAAATAACAAAATTGTTCTCATGCCAATGACAGTGCCTGACAATGCTTGACCACTGCCTTTAATCATTAGTTGTACAGGTAAAGTGTTGTCAAACTTGACATCACCTTTGTGGTTAGTGATTGGCTGCATCGAGATGACACAATATCATTGGACTAAGGAAAGCAAATTCTGATAGGAAGTGTTGGCACTGGGATTGCAGGGATTGGTAAGGTATTACTACTTTTGTTAATACATTGTCACTTGTATAAAATTTCATGGAGTTGGGAAAACCCTTTAAGTTTGAAGTTTTAAGATCAACTGATGCTCAGTAACTGATTTGGAAAAGGAGATACATTTTTCTCTAATCTTTTCAGCTATGTTTTGCTTTTTTTTTCATGCAGTAATGATTCGGCCTACTAGCTAGTAATTTTCTGCTTGATAAATCATGCAGTTTCTGAAAAATATCACCAGGACTCACATTATGAAGAAATCCTTCTACTGGTAAATCTACAGCCTCATAACTCTTAATAAAGTGTTGCCCATTTCCATCTGAACAGCTTGCAATATTTCATGTATGCATTTAGTCAACTGAAGTACAAAATAAAACCGTTTTGTGATGTAAAAAGTACAAATGATAGGCATTCTTCTTGGTAGGTACTTCTACTGATATGAGATACGAGGTACCAAATGATGTGAGATACTAGAAATAAATGTCTTCATAATAAATATTCAAAAAGGTTGAAAAAACAAGGTTTTTATTTGCTATAGGTCAGTGCTATTTTCTAAATATGTTTATGTTTTTCCCAAACATATTGGGAAATATATAAAGATATAAAAAATAATAATTTAAGGACCAGTTTTACATTCATTTTTTTTCCCCAACAACAGAAATTCAAAAGAAGTATCATGTTTCTTGTGTATGCAAAAATAGTGTAAAAATCAAAGAAGGTTCTAAGACACTGAAATTTTAAACCTGCTTGAAACATTGCAGAGAGTTTTTTAATGTTGTCCTATAGTATGGGTATTTTAGCAATATATCAGTTAAACTCTATTTCCCACGGGAAAAAATGACGCACTGTGTGTACTCAAAATAAATTTGCAACATATTTAATAAATAATGCCTGTCATTAGCTAAATACTGTATGTCAAAACTCAGTAGAGATGGAGTCGGCAGAGGGGAAAAGTCATGAATAAAAGACATGAAAGGCCATATATAGTGGTATATTGTGTTGACAGAATCAAAGTTAAACAAATTGACTTCGATCCGGGTTTCAGGAAAAATTTGATTTGCCACAAATCCGAATTTCCTGCTGCTCTGTGGTAACAAATTTATTTTTTCCTGAAATGGCGGTCATAAACCCCAAAACATACTCACCTCATCCATTTACTCACTGATAGGCCGTCAAAACCATCTTGATTGAAGAAAACGTGCAAACTCTTGTGCACGCTGATGTGTGATGTCACCACATCATCACACATTTTGGTTTAATGTCAGACCCTTTGCTATGACATTTAAATATATCTCTGGGGATGTCCTATTCCTCTTGATCATCTTTGAGATATTTCTGCACCTTGAATGGAAATTCAGTTGATTGGGCATGATTTGGAAACACACATTCTGTATATATAACATCTCACAGCTGATAATGAATATCAGAACAAAAACTAAGCCATGGAGAAGGGTAAAAAAAAAGTTTCTGCTGCACTGAAAGTTTCCAAGAACACATTGGTCTCTATAATCCTTAAGTGAAAGAAGTTTGGAGCAATCATGAATCTTCTTATAGCTGGCCATACCACCACAGTGAGTAATTGGGGGGTAAATGGTTTTAGTTAGAGAAGTATTCAAGAACCCATTGGCCACTCTAGCTGAATTCCAAGGATCCTGTGGGCAAATGGAAAAAAACTTCCTGAAGACTCCACCAATATGGGCTTCATGCTCATGCAATACCATCCCTACAGTGAAGTGGGTGGTAGCATAATTGCTGTGGGGGTGTTTTTCTGCGGCTGGCACAGGAAGACCAAAGGTTCAACTTCTAACAAGACAATGACAGTAAGCACCAGTTTCAGCCCATGCATTACATTGTGTTAATATATTATTATTCATTATTTGAAAGTGACATTAATTTTATGGTTCTGTCATCAAGAGAGGGTTACACATACACAATCTAAAATATGAAACAATGAATAAGAAACTATTAAAAGACTGTTACAGAGGAGGAGAGGACCCTGCCTGCAAGATCTTACAATCTACAAGGGAAAGCGGAAGAAAACAGTAGGTGAGACTAAAGGTTTCTCAACTAGCTGTAGGTGGCAGCATTCTCATTGTAGGTGGTAGGCTTTCCTGAAGAGGTTAGTTTTCAGGTTACTTTTGGAGGTTTGTATGTTGGGGGAGAGGCTGACATACTGGGGTAACGAGTTTCAGAGTAAGGGAGAGGCACGTGATAAATCTGAAACATCGGAAAAGTGGTCAAGGGAAAGAACAATACACATGTCTTCATTGAGAATACATTTGTACAAATGAACATCACAGAACTAGCAAGGGTCACCTTAAATAATCTACGGTTTGTAGTGGCGTAAAATTTTTCCCTTACCATGCAGTGGTCCCAAAACAGTTAAATCTGTATATGAACTAGTAGTGTTATGAGTAGAGATGAGCGAACACCTGGATGTTCGGGTTCGAGAGGTTCGGCTGAACTTCCGGAAAATATCCGGGTTCGTAATCCGAACTCAACCCGAACTTCATCCCGAACCCGAACCCCATAGAAGTCAATGGGGACCTGAACTTTTGGGCACTAAAAAGGCTGTAAAAGACTCCCAGAAAGGGCTAGAGGGCTGCAAAAGGCAGCAAAATGTAGGTAAATCCCCTGCAAACAAATGTAGATAGGGAAATGATGACTTAACATAAAATAAAAAAAAAATAACCAATATTAATTGGAGTTAGGTCCCATAGCACAGAATCAGGCTTCAAATCAACCACCAATGGAGAAGGTCGCTTACTATTATTTCGACCCCAGCATCCAGACAAAGGAGAGAGGTCCCATAGCAGAGAATCTGGCATCATATCAACCACCACAGGAGAAGGCCACTTTCAGTGACTTAGGCCTTAACACCCAGACAGAGGAGACATGTCAGATAGCACAAGCATTACATTTATACCATCCAGCACAGGAGAAGGCTACTTTTAGTTACTTTGACCCCTGCACCCAGAAAGAGGAGAGAGGCCCCACAGCACATATTCAGGCATCATATCACCCACCACAGGAGTAGGCCACCATTTAGTTAATTTGACACCTGCACCCATGTCAGCTGGTACAAGCATCAGTTTTACATCACCCAGCACAAGAGAAGGCCTCTTTTAGAGACTTTGACCCCTGCACCCAGACGGAGGAGAGAGGTTTCACAGCAGAGAATCAGGCATTTAGATCACCCACCACAGGAGTAGGCCACCATTTAATGGGACCCCGGCAACCATGTCAGATGGCACAAGTATAACATTTATATCACCCAGCACAGGAGAAGGCAACTTTGAGAGACTTTGACCCCTGCACCCAGACGGAGGAGAGAGGTTTTCACAGCAGAGAATCAGGCATTTTGATCACCCACCACAGGAGTAGGCCATCATTTAATGGGACCCCAGCAACCATGTCAGATGGCACAAGCATCAGTTTTACATCACCGAGCACAAGAGAAGGCCACTTTTAGAGACTTTGACCCCTGCACCCAGACGGAGGAGAGAGGTTTTCACAGCACATATTAAGGCCTCATATCACCCACCACAGGAGTAGGCCACAATTTAGTTAATTTGACCCCTGCACCCATGGCAGATGGTACAAGCATCAGTTTCACATCACCCAGCACAAGAGAAGGCCACTTTTAGAGACTTTGACCCCTGCACCCAGACGGAGGAGAGAGGTTTCACAGCAGAGAATCAGGCATTTAGATCACCCACCACAGGAGTAGGCCATCATTTAATGGGACCCCGGCAACCATGTCAGATGGCACAAGCATCAGTTTTACATCACCCAGCACATGACAAGGCCACTTTCAGTGAGTTAGGCCTTAGCAAAGAGACAGAGGAGACAGGTCAGATAGCACAAGCATCAGTTTTACTGATCACCCACTACAGGAGTCGGCCACCTTTAGGTAATTTGATAGCTTTAACCATGTCAGATGGCACTGGTATCACATTTATATCACCCAGCACATGACAAGGCCACTTTCAGTGACTTAGGCCTTAGCAACGAGACAGAGGAGACAGGTCAGATAGCACAAGCATCAGTTTTACATCAACCACCACAGGAGAAGGGCACTTTTAGAGACTTTGACCCCTGCAGCCACACGGAGGAGAGAGGTCCCACAGCAGAGATTCAGGCATTTATATCAGCCAGCACAGGAGAAGGCCGCTTTCAGTGTCCTAGGCCTTAGCACCGACACAGAGGAGACAGGTCAGATAGCACAAGCATCAGTTTTACATCAACCACCAAGGGAGAAGGGCACTTTTAGAGACCTTGACCCCTGCAGCCACACGGAGGAGAGAGGTCCCACAGCAGAGAATCAGGCATCATGTCAACCACCACAGGAGTAGGCCACCTTTTGTTTCTTTGACCCCTGCATCCAGAAAGAGGAGAGAGGTCCCACAGCAGAGAATCAGGCATTTCGATCACCCACCACAGGAGAAGGCCGCTTTCAGTGACTTTAGCCCCCTGCACCCACAAAGGAGACATGTCAGACAGCACAAGTATAACATTCATATCACCCAGCACAGGAGAAGGACACTTTCATGTACTTTGGCCCCGGGACCCAGACAGAGGGAATGTTCATTCAACTCTGGGTTGCACCCCAAGATCCTACTTAATTTCAAAAATGGATTTTTCAATGAAGAAGTGGCCAGGAGTACAAGACAACATGGTTTAAGGCAGTTATTAAGGACTACTCTGCACAAGGGAGGGTCAGGTCTTGTGGGATCCATGCCTGGTTCATTTTTATAAACGTCAGCTTGTCCACTTTGGCTGCGGACAGACGGCTGCGTTTGTCAGTAATGACGCCCCTGCCGTGCTGAATACACGTTCAGATAAAACGCTGGAAGCCGGGCAGGCCAGCACCTCCAAGGCATAACATGCTAATTCTGGCCACGTGGACAATTTGGAAGCCCAGAAGTTGAATGGGGCCGAACCATCCGTCAGTACGTGAAGTTGTGTGCAGACGTACTGTTCAACCATGTTAGTGAAATGTTGCCTCCTGCTAACACGTTCCGTATCAGGTGGTGGGGCAGTTAGCTGTGGCGTGGAGACAAAACTTTTCCACATTTCTGCCATGCTAACCCTGCCCTCAGAGGAGCTGGCCGTGACACTGCTGCATGGGCGACCTCTAGCTCCTCCTCTGCCTTGGCCTTGGCCTTCCCCCTGTTCCCCTGTGACAGTTGGGAATGCTCTCAGGAGCGCGTCTACCAGTGTGCGCTTGTACTCGCGCATCTTCCTATTACGCTCCAGTGCAGGAAGTAAAGTGGGCACATTGTCTTTGTACCATGGATCCAGCAGGGTGGCCACCCAGTAGTCAGCACACGTTAAAATGTGGGCAACTCTGCTGTCGTTGCGCAGGCACTGCAGCATGTAATCGCTCATGTGTGCAAGGCTCCCCAGAGGTAAGGACAAGCTGTCCTCTGTGGGAGGCGTATCGTCATCATCCTTTGTATCCCCCCAGCCACGCACCAGGGATGTGCCTGCGCTGTGCTGGGTGCCACCCCGCTGTGAACCTGCTTCATCCTCATCCTCCTCCACCTCCTCCTCATCCTCCCCGTCCTCCAGTAGTGGTCCCTGGCTGGCCACATTTGTACTTGCCCTCTGCTGTTGCAAAAAACCTCCCTCTGAGCCACTTCTAACAGACTGGCCTGAAAGTGCTAAAAACGACCCGTCATCCTCCTCCTCCTCCTCCTGGCCCTGGCCCACCTCCTCTTCCATCATCGCCCTAAGCGTTTTCTCTAGGAGACATAGAATTATTATCGTCACGCTGATAACAGTGGCATCGCCACTGGCCATGTTGGTGGCGTACTCGAAACAGCGCAACAGTGCACACAGGTCTCGCATGGAGGCCCAATCATTGGTGGTGAAGTGGTGCTGTTCCGCAGTGCGACTGACCCGTGCGTGCTGCAGCTGAAACTCCACTATGGCCTGCTGCTGCTCGCACAGTCTCTCCAGCATGTGCAAGGTGGAGTTCCACCGGGTGGGCACGTCGCATATTAGGCGGTGAGCGTGAAGGCCGAAGTTCCACTGTAGCGCTGACAGGCGAGCAGCGGCAGGATGTGAACGCCGGAAGCGCGCACAGACGGCCCGTACTTTATGCAGTAGCTCTGACATGTCTGGGTAGTTGTGAATGAACTTTTGCACCACCAAATTCAGCACATGCGCCAGGCAAGGGATGTGCGTCAAACCGGCTAGTCCCAGAGCTGCCACGAGATTTCGCCCATTATCGCACACCACCAGGTCGGGCTTGAGGCCCACCGGCAGCAACCACTGGTCGGTCTGTTGTTCAATACCCCGCCACAACTCCTGCGCGGTGTGGGGCCTGTCCCCCAAACATATGAGTTTCAGAATGGCCTGCTGACGTTTACCCCGGGCTGTGCTGAAGTTGGTGGTGAAGGTGTGTGGCTGACTGGATAAGCTAGTGGAAGCAGAGGAGGAGGAAGCCGAGTAGGAGGAGGAGGCTACAGGAGGCAAAGAATGATGCCCTGTGATCCTGGGCGGCGGAAGGACGTGCGCCACGGAACTCTCCGCCTGGGGCCCAGCCGCCACTACATTTAGCCAGTGTGCAATTAGGGAGATATAGCGTCCCTGGCCGTGCTTACTGGTCCACGTATCTGTGGTTAGGTGGACCTTGCCACAAATGGCGTTGCGCAGTGCACACTTGATTTTATCGGACACTTGCATGTGCAGGGAAGGCACGGCTGTCTTGGAGAAGTAGTGGCGGCTGGGAACCACATACTGGGGGACAGCCATGGCCATCAGCTGTTTGAAGCTGTCTGTGTCCACCAGCCGGAATGACAGCATTTCAAAGGCCAGTAGTTTAGAAATGCTGGCATTCAGGCCAAGGGCTCGAGGGTGACTAGGTGGGACTTTGCGCTTCCTCTCAAAGGTTTGAGAGATGGAGAGCTGAACGCTGCTGTGTGAAATAGTGGAGACGCTAGGAAACGGTGGCGGTGGTGGTGGTGGTGTCGGTGGCACATCCTCTGTTTGCTGCTCGGCAGGTGGCAACATTCCTCTCAAGGCGGAAGCCGAGGCAGCAGCGGTAGAGGGAGCAGGGGGAGCCTGAACAGGTTCCTTGTTTTTAAGGTGTGTACTCCACTGCAGTTGATGCTTTGCATCATAGATGCCTGATCATGCAGGTGGTGCTCAGGTTAAGAACGTTAATGCCTCGCCTCAGGGTCTGATGGCACAGCGTGCAAACCACTCTGGTCTTGTCGTCAGCACATTGTTTGAAGAAGTGCCATGCCAGGGAACTCCTTGAAGATGCCTTTGGGGTGCTGGGTCCCTGTTGGCGCTGGCCAATAGCAGGCGAACTCTCTGGACGGCGGCTGTTCTGCTTTTGCCCCCTGCTCCCTCTTTGGCTTCGCTGTTGTCTCGGTCTCTCCACTGCCTCTTCCTCTGAACTATTTAAGTCAGCTGCACGACCTTCAGTCCATGTGGGGTCTAAGACCTCATCGTCCTCTGCATCGTCTTCCACCCAGTCTTCCTCCCTGACCTCCTCCTGTTCAGTCTGCACACTGCAATAAGACGCGGCAGTGGGCACCAGTGTTTCGTCATCATCAGAGACTCGGTCACTCTGCTGTGGTGGTATTCCCATGTCCTCATCATCTGGATACATAAGTGGTTGTGCGTCAGTGCATGGAATGTCTTCCACCGCTGGGGAAGGGCTAGGTGGACGCCCTGAAAACCGTGGGAGCAGAGTCTTCAAACAGAATAAGAGACTGCTGCATAACTTGAGGCTCAGCCAGTTTCCTGATATGCATGGGGGTGATGTGACAGACTGATGGGCTTGGTTTTCAGGTGCCACCTGTGCGCTTCCGCAGAAGACTGGGCGGAAGACAATGTGGTGAACGTGCTGGAAGCACTGTCGGCCACCCAATCGACTAATGCCTGTACCTGCTCAGGCCTTACCATTCTCATAACGGCATTGGGCCCCACCAAATATCGCTGTAAATTCTGCCGGCTACTTGAGGGAGTTGGTTCACTACTTTGTGCGCCTGAGGCCGAACGGCCACGTCCTCTGCCAGCAACAGAGGCTCCATGGACACCACCACGACCGCTGCCCTCGTCCCTTAATAGAATGTTTCCTCATTGTTGCGATTCAACTCGCACCACAATAAAATATATTATTTTTTAGCCCCAAAATTCCCACACTGGAAGATATAATTCCTTTTTCCGGTATTAATTACAAGAAAACTGCTACAAATTGGACACCAGAATTTTTAAAATGCTAGTTTTGGTACATAGATTCCCACACGGGGAGATATAATTCCTTTTTACAGGAGTAAAAACGTGAGGCCTACTGTTTCTGGTCAAACTAACACCAGATTGATTAAATTGGCCTTTTTTTCACCAAAATTACAACACTGGACAATGTAATGCCTTTTTGCGGTATTAATTACAAGAAGACTGCTGCTAATTGGACACCAGAATTTTTAAAATGCTAGTTTGTGTACATAAATTCCCACACTGGAAGATAAAATTCCTTTTTCCGGTATTAATTACAAGAAAAATGCTGCAAATTGGACACCAGAATTTTTAATATGCTAGTTTTGGTACATAGATTCCCACACGGGGAGATATAATTCCTTTTTACAGGAGTAAAAACGTGCGGCCTACTGTTTCTGGTCTAACTAACACCAGATTGAATAAATTGGCCTTTTTTTCACCAAAATTACAACACTGGACAATGTAATGCCTTTTTGCGGTATTAATTACAAGAAGACTGCTGCTAATTGGACACCAGAATTTTTAAAATGCTAGTTTGTGTACATAAATTCCCACACTGGAAGATATAATTCCTTTTTCCGGTATTAATTACAAGAAAACTGCTGCAAATTGGACACCAGAATTTTTAATATGCTAGTTTTGGTACATTGATTCCCACACGGGGAGATATAATTCCTTTTTACAGCAGTTAAAAACGTGCGGCCTACTGTTTCTGGTCTAACTAACACCAGATTGATTAAATTGGCCTTTTTTTCACCAAAATTACAACACTGGACAACGTAATGCCTTTTTCAGGTTTTAATTACAAGAAGACTGCTGCTAATTGGACACCAGAATTTTTAAAATGCTAGTTTGTGTACATAAATTCCCACACTGGAAGATATAATTCCTTTTTCCGGTATTAATTACAAGAAAACTGCTGCAAACTGGACACCAGAATTTTTAATATGCTAGTTTTGGTACATAGATAACAACATGGGGGGATATAATTCCTTTTTACAGGAGTAAAAACGTGTGGCCTACTGTTTCTGGTCTAACTAACACCAGATTGATTAAATTGGCCTTTTTTTAACAAAAATTACAACACTGGACAATGTAATGCCTTTTTGCGGTATTAATTACAAGAAGACTGCTGCTAATTGGACACCAGAATTTTTAAAATGCGAGTTTGTGTACATAAATTCCCACACTGGAAGATATAATTCCTTTTTCCGGTATTAATTACAAGAAAAATGCTGCAAATTGGACACCAGAATTTTTAATATGCTAGTTTTGGTACATAGATTCCCACACGGGGAGATATAATTCCTTTTTACAGCAGTTAAAAACGTGCGGCCTACTGTTTCTGGTCTAACTAACACCAGATTGATTAAATTGGCCTTTTTTCACCAAAATTACAACACTGGACAATGTAATGCCTTTTTCCGGTATTAATTCCTTTTACAGGAGTAAAACGTGAGGCCTACTGTTTCTGGTGTACCTAACACCAGATTGATTAAATTGGCCTTTTTTCACCAAAATTACAACACTGGACAATGTAATGCCTTTTTCAGGTATTAATTACAAGAAGACTGCTGCTAATTGGACACCAGAATTTTTAAATGCTAGTTTGTGTACATAAATTCCCACACTGGAAGATATAATTCCTTTTTCCGGTATTAATTACAAGAAAACTGCTGCAAATTGGACACCAGAATTTTTAATATGCTAGTTTTGGTACATAGATTCCCACACGGGAGATATAATTCCTTTACAGGAGTAAAAACGTGCGGCCTACTGTTTCTGGTCTAACTAACACCAGATTGATTAAATTGGCCTTTTTTCACCAAAATTACAACACTGGACAATGTAATGCCTTTTTCCGGTATTAATTCCTTTTACAGGAGTAAAAACGTGAGGTCTACTGTTTCTGGTCTAACTAACACCAGATTGATTAAATTGGCCTTTTTTTAACAAAAATTACAACACTGGACAATGTAATGCCTTTTTGCGGTATTAATTCCAAGAAGTCTGCTGCTAATTGGACACCAGAATTTTTAAAATGCGAGTTTGTGTACATAAATTCCCACACTGGAAGATATAATTCCTTTTTCCAGTATTAATTACAAGAAAACTGCTGCAAATTGGACACCAGAATTTTTAATATGCTAGTTTTGGTACATAGATTCCCACACAGGGAGATATAATTCCTTTTTACAGCAGTTAAAAACGTGCGGCCTACTGTTTCTGGTCTAACTAACACCAGATTGATTAAATTGGCCTTTTTTTCACCAAAATTACAACACTGGACAATGCAATGCCTTTTTCAGGTATTAATTCCTTTTTACAGGAGTAAAAACGTGAGGCCTACTGTTTCTGGTGTACCTAACACCAGATTGATTAAATTGGCCTTTTTTTCACCAAAATTACAACACTGGACAATGTAATGCCTTTTTCAGGTATTAATTACAAGACGACTGCTGCTAATTGGACACCAGAATTTTTAAAATGCTAGTTTGTGTACATAAATTCCCACACTGGAAGATATAATTCCTTTTTCCGGTATTAATTACAAGAAAACTGCTGCAAATTGGACACCAGAATTTTTAATATGCTAGTTTTGGTACATAGATTCCCACACGGGGAGATATAATTCCTTTTTACAGGAATAAAAATGTGCGGCCTACTGTTTCTGGTCTAACTAACACCAGATTGATTAAATTGGCCTTTTTTTCACCAAAATTACAACACTGGACAATGTAATGCCTTTTTCAGGTATTAATTCCTTTTTACAGAAGTAAAAACGTGAGGCCTACTGTTTCTGTTGTACCTAACACCAGATTGATTAAATTGGCCTTTTTTTCACCAAAATTACAACACTGGAAAATGTAATGCCTTTTTCAGGTTTTAATTACAAGAAGACTGCTGCTAATTGGACACCAGAATTTTTAAAATGCTAGTTCGTGTACATAAATTCCCACACTGGAAGATATAATTCCTTTTTCCGGTATTAATTACAAGAAAACTGCTGCAAATTGGACACTTGATTTTTTAATATGCTAGTTTTGGTACATAGATTCCCACACGGGGAGATATAATTCCTTTTTACAGGAGTAAAAACGTGTGGCCTACTGTTTCTGGTCTAACTAACACCAGATTGATTAAATTGGCCTTTTTTTAACAAAAATTACAACACTGGACAATGTAATGCCTTTTTGCGGTATTAATTACAAGAAGACTGCTGCTAATTGGACACCAGAATTTTTAAAATGCGAGTTTGTGTACATAAATTCCCACACTGGAAGATATAATTCCTTTTTCCGGTATTAATTACAAGAAAACTGCTGCAAATTGGACACCAGAATTTTTAATATGCTATTTTTGGTACATAGATTCCCACACGGGGAGATATAATTCCTTTTTACAGCAGTTAAAAACGTGCGGCCTACTGTTTCTGGTGTACTTAACACCAGATTGATTAAATTGGCCTTTTTTTCACCAAAATTACAACACTGGACAATGTAATGCCTTTTTCAGGTATTAATTACAAGACGACTGCTGCTAATTGGACACCAGAATTTTTAAAATGCTAGTTTGTGTACATAAATTCCCACACTGGAAGATATAATTCCTTTTTCCGGTATTAATTACAAGAAAACTGCTGCAAATTGGACACCAGAATTTTTAATATGCTAGTTTTGGTACATTGATTCCCACACGGGGAGATATAATTCCTTTTTACAGCAGTTAAAAACGTGCGGCCTACTGTTTCTGGTCTAACTAACACCAGATTGATTAAATTGGCCTTTTTTTCACCAAAATTACAACACTGGACAATGTAATGCCTTTTTCAGGTATTAATTCCTTTTTACAGAAGTAAAAACGTGAGGCCTACTGTTTCTGGTGTACCTAACACCAGATTGATTAAATTGGCCTTTTTTTCACCAAAATTACAACACTGGACAATGTAATGCCTTTTTCAGGTATTAATTACAAGAAGACTGCTGCTAATTGGACACCAGAATTTTTAAAATGCTAGTTTGTGTACATAAATTCCCACACTGGAAGATATAATTCCTTTTTCCGGTATTAATTACAAGAAAACTGCTGCAAATTGGACACCAGAATTTTTAATATGCTAGTTTTGGTACATAGATTCCCACACGGGGAGATATAATTCCTTTTTACAGGAGTAAAAAATGTGCGGCCTACTGTTTCTGGTCTAACTAACACCAGATTGATTAAATTGGCCTTTTTTTCACAAAAATTACAACACTGGACAATGTAATGCCTTTTTCAGGTATTAATTCCTTTTTACAGGAGTAAAAACGTGAGGTCTACTGTTTCTGGTGTACCTAACACCAGATTGATTAAATTGGCCTTTTTTTCACCAAAATTACAACACTGGACAATGTAATGGCTTTTTCCGGTATTAATTACAATAAGACTGCTGCTAATTGGACACCAGAATTTTTAAAATGCTAGTTTGTGTACATAAATTCCCACACTGGAAGATATAATTCCTTTTTCCGGTATTAATTACAAGAAAACTGCTGCAAATTGGACACCAGAATTTTTAATATGCTAGTTTTGGTACATAGAATCCCACACGGGAGATATAATTCCTTTTACAGGAGTAAAAACGTGAGGCCTACTGTTTCTGGTCTAACTAACACCAGATTGATTAAATTGGGCTTGTTTTTCACCAAAACTACAACACTGGACAATGTAATGCCTTTTTGCGGTATTAATTACAAGAAGACTGCTGCTAATTGGACACCAGAATTTTTAAAATGCTAGTTTGTGTACATAAATTCCCACACTGGAATATATAATTCCTTTTTCCGGTATTAATTACAAGAAAACTGCTGCAAATTGGACACCAGAATTTTTAATATGCTAGTTTTGGTACATAGATTCCCACACGGGAGATATAATTCCTTTTACAGGAGTAAAAACGTGAGGCCTACTGTTTCTGGTCTAACTAACACCAGATTGATTAAATTGGCCTTTTTTTCACCAAAATTACAACACTGGACAATGTAATGCCTTTTTCCGGTATTAATTCCTTTTTACAGGAGTAAAAACGTGAGGCCTACTGTTTCTGGTGTAACTAACACCAGATTGATTAAATTGGCCTTTTTTTCACCAAAATTACAACACTGGACGATATAATGCCTTTTTGCGGTATTAATTACAAGAGGACTGCTGGTATTTCAGAACACCGGTATTTTTAAAATGCTAGTTTTGCTAGATAAATTTCCCACACTGGGAGAAATATTGCCTAAGCCTTTTTACAGTATTAATTACAACAGGAGTGCTTCTTCTGTTCTAACACCAGAATAATTTTATTATTACGGTGAAAGCTTCTTCTAATTTATATTTCTGGCACATAAAAAAAAAAAAAATATTTCTGGCTGACAGTATTGGACTTGGCTGTAGTGGCACTGGCTAGCCTAGCTGGAACAGCACATTCATGGGATTTGCTATCCAAGTGGGTTACTTTCAGTTTCACCACTGATATATTAAATATCTTTGCAGTTAGTATGGGTGACACACGCACAGCCAAACCCCTGATGTAGTATATCTATGAAAAAAATCGACTATTATATGAGATTAATGGACGTTGTGGCAGCTTTTGCTGTAGCACCACAAGTCCCAAAATGGCCGCCGCCTATCAGCCCAGTAACATGTGCCAGAAAACGGTCTGCCCAGCAAGAAAAAAAATTGACTTTGACTGAGCAGCTGAATCGCTGTTGTTCTGATTCACAGGTGTAGATTTTTCACTTCTTTGGAGCTTTGGTTTAGACTCTGTGGCAGCTTGTGCTGGCGCACCACAAGTCCCAAAATGGCCACCGCCGGTCAGCCCAGTTACATATGCCAGTAAAAATCACTCTAGCCAGTCTCAACAAAATAGTGACTTTCAGTGAACAGCTCAGCTGAGTTGTTCTGATGCATAGGTGTAGAAAGGTAGATCATTCAATCACTTCTTTATCCCTGCCTATCTCGCCCTCACAGAAGCTGCGTCCTCTCCCTACACTAATCAGAGCAGTGTGACGTGCGGCGCTACGTGACTCCAGCTTAAATAGAGGCTGGGTCACATGCTGCACTTGGCCAATCACAGCCATGCCATTAGTAGGCATGGCTGTGATGGGCTCTTAGGGCAAGAAGTAAAACGCTAGCTGATTGGCTGCTGTGCAGCCCTTCAGAAAGCGGGAAGTAATCGACGAACACCGGACCCGAACCCGAACTTTTTTGAAAATGTCCGGGTTCGGGTCCGTGTCACGGTCACCCCAAAATTCGGTACGGACCCGAACGATTTTCGAACTGTTCGCTCAACACTAGTTGTGAGGGTAAAAGTAAAGAGGGAAGGGGATGGGAGCAAAGGTAAAACCTTATATGAATGATAGGAAATAAGAGAGAGTGTGGGAAAAAATGTCAGGATGTGTTTGAGCCATGTGGTGACAGGTTTAAAGGACTGGGCTTAATATAGAGAGAGGTTAACCAGTGGAAGAGGCATGAACTTGTCCAGTCTGGGGAATGACGAAAAGATTTCCAGGGTGCCCACAGTTTTACAAATTTAGAATGTGTTCTTGTAGCCCAGCTTGCCAATTCCTCCATCAGATATATCTAAATAAGGGCATAGTGTGGAGGTGGGTGGCAATACTAGTACCAGCTGAAGATGGTGGGTGAAAGAAGGAGCACTTGGCATCAGATGTGTGGCATCAGGCGGGTGGCAGCATCAGAATAGTTGCTGAGGCAGGTAGCCAGAAGAAACCATTCTGTTTTGTCAATGTGTTGGTGTGGCACCATGGATGATCTAGTCTGATGCATCAGGCATTGGTGTGTGGAAATCCTGGCTGATCCACGCCTGATATCAGCCTATGTTGGGGGTGTTGTTCTTCTGCTGCAGCTCCAGGAGGGTATGCTTTGCAGTGTACAAATGGCTGAAGTGCATGCAAAGTTTCCTGGCCATTTTAGGATGTCTTGCGGATGTCTTGACTTCAGGAACCACTTGACAACTACATTGAACACGTGTGCTATGCAGAAAGCATTGTTTAGCCCTCCTTGACGCAGTGCCAACACCAAGTTCTTCCCATTGTCGGTCATCATGGTTCCGATTTTCAATAGTTGCTGAGAAAGTCAGATTTCGATTTCTTGATGAAGAACACAGAGCAGTTCCGGGGTGCAGAACAGTGTGAGGGGCACTTTGAATTTTCCCTGAATTTTCCCTCACAGTATTTCACTACCAAAGCAAACTCCCTATGCGTGTTACTGCAAGGCACAGTGTTCTACACCACTATAAAGTCTCTCTGAATCCAGGAAATAGCAGTTTTTTAAGGAGATTCACCACAAATAAATTCGGATCGAACCAATTTTTTTAAAATAATTCTGCGACCGGCTGAATCAGATTTTTGAAAAATTCTCTCATTTTTAAAATTGAACAGAGAACTAGTGAAATATGCAAATCTTCGATTAAGCTTTCCCTCAATCTATTTTACTTTAGCTCCCCTCTGAGAAATGGCAACCAGCACTCCTTGCCTTGCCGACTCTCCTAATCCAGGCAGCCAGATTGCTAATAATTTATGTGTGTGTGTTTGGAGCCTGAGGTCAGTTTTGTTTGTCCAGCCACAGTGAGAGTGTGTGCTGGAGCTTGTTATGTGTTCCCACTGTTATGTCTGCGTAAGCCATCCTTATTCGTTATATTGGTTTCATTGTCCATTGTTTATCTTGTCTGTTTGGTGTATCCCCTCCAGTGTGCTTGTTTTGCTCATCCCCACCTTGTGTTGTTGTTATGGTGTGGATCTGTCTGGAGTGTGGTTGTAGTTGTTTGTTGCTCTGGAAGGGGCTTGCTTTCTCGGAGGGGTTTAAGCAAAGACTAGATGGTGTGCTGCCCTGCCAGGATCTTCCCCATGCATCTGGTGTCCGTATGGGGGTCCAGGAGGTCCTGGTGCTGGTTCAACTTTGCCAGGGCGGCAGGTAAGTGCGGGTTCTCTGTAGGTTATTTCCCATGTTACTTGCCTGCCGTGCGGGCGCACACTGTCTGGTTCCCGGCTGCAGAGGGGCCTCTGGAGACTCCTGCCCATCTGAGGTATTGGATGAGCAGGTGGTCTCTGCCCTGTCGTTATATCCAGGGTTAAGCAGGGATTCTTAGGGCTCCAGGTTCCTGAGGTATGGGCCCCCCTACCTTCAAGGTCGGCCCATACAGTTAGGAGGCCAGGGCTCAATAGGGATGCTTCAGGAGGTCACCAGCTCCCTTTTCCTGCTATTTTTCCCAGCTGCCGCGGATGATGCACGGTGGGGGGGTTTCTCCCACCTCCCGCTGTGACATTATATTCTGGCACGCGTGGCTGTATTCTGGCACGCGTGCGCGTTCTCCGAAGGGAGAACGTCATGGGTGTTAACACCGTTTATGGCACGGCTGGTGGCATTTCCCCTGCCATCTCACTAATCGTGTCCGTGATGGTGTCCCCCTCGTCCTTCTCAGGGTTCCTCGCTCCAGTCGCCAGGTCTGGGCCTTCCTTATTGAGTCCCTGCTGTGTGCGGGTGTGAGGAATGGTTCCAGGCAGCGACCTGGAGCAGGTGTTTCCCTCCTGAGCTGGACAAGGTGTCCGTGGTAACCTCTGACTTCCCAGGTGAGCAATTGCCTGTGGACCTAGGATGTGGTCCAGGTACGTCGGCGGGAGTCTTGGGGTAGAGACGGGCACCTTTTGGGCGGTGTCACCAGTGGTCTTCTTCCGACTGTCTCGGTGGCCGGCAGCCTGGGACCTTTGATTGAATATGATGGTTGACTCTGACTACCACCAACGTTCTGCTGCCTCCAAAGTAAGATATCTGAACCCCCATGGGCCATTTGGGGTTTTTTGATAGAAAACGCATCAAAAATGCATCTGCGTTTTCATAATTTTTTCATTTTTTATTTTTTTGTGTATTTTGCCACATTTGGTTGCATATGTACATTTGGTATAGGCAAATATGGTAGTCTAGATCATATGTCTATACCAAAACCTAGGATCAATGTTTGACAGCTTATTTTCAAAGCCATGTAGCTGAATATAGATTTGGGCAGAGTAATGATCTAGACCTGTGTTTCCCAACCAGTGTGCCTCCAGCTGTTGCGAAACTAGCATCTCCCAGCATGCCTGCACAGCCAAAGGCTGTCCGGGCATGCTGGGAGTTGTAGTTTTGCAAAAGCTGGAGGCACACTGGTTGGGAAACACTGAATTCTAGACTACCATATTTGCCTATACCAAATGTAAATATGCAACCAAATGTGGCAAAAGACACAAAAAATATTTTAATAAAAAAAAAAATGATAAAAACGCATATGCGTTTTTGATGCGTTTTTGATGTGTTTTCTATCAAAAACGCCCAAATGGCCCCTGGGGGGATTCAGATATCTTGCCTCGGAGGCAGCAGAACGTTGGTGGTAGTCTTAGTCAACCGTCATATACAATCAAATAGAGGCATCAAATGAATTTGCAAAGCGATTAATAATCGTAAGTATTATTCGCATTGCGATTACAACTTAGAGCTGAGTTCCTAATGGTTGTATTGCTAGAATATCACGAAGATTGAGAATTACATCTTCGTTATATTCTAGCAATACAACCATTAGGAACCCAGCTCTAAGATAAATTCGCAATGCAATTAATGCAGGTTATATTAATTGCATTGCGAATTCAACTTACCATGCAGGCCCACAGACTGTAGTGTGCCCAATGCCAGTGCCCACCACTGTCATCCCGTGTGGCACAGGACTTTGCATCAAAAAAAGGTTTTTAATTTTTACACTTTAGTGTAATTTCAGTTGCTTGCATGCTAGTGTGTGTCAGGCCGACTTCCACTGACTGTAGTGTGCCCACTGCCAGTGCCTACCACTGATACCGGGTGGCACAGTAGCTTGCCGATAAATAAGGCATTTAATTTTTAGTCAGTAATCCAATTTCAGTTGCTTGCCTGCTGCCAGTGTGTGTCAGGCCCACTTCCACAGACTGTAGTGTGCCCACTGCCAGTGCCAACCACTGATACCGGGTGGCACAGTAGCTTGCCGATAAATAAGGCATTTAATTTTTACACATTAGTCTAATTTCAGTTGCTTGCCTGCTGCCAGTGTGTGTCAGGCCCACTTCCACTGACTGTAGTGTGCCCACTGCCAATGCCCACCACTGATACCGGGTGGCACAGTACCTAGCACGTAGTACCACTTATCTAAAAAAAAATGACAGTCAGAGGCAGGCCACCCCGCAGGGGCCGTCGTGGTCGTAGTGCTGTGATTTCCACTGTCCCTGGAATAATGCCTAGTGTTCAGAGGCCACGTACCCTGAACCCGAAAAATTCTGAGGACATAGTTGACTGGCTTAGACAGGACACCCAATCTTCAACAGCTTCCGCTAAGAACCTTGACGCACCATCCTCCTCCAGCTCAGCTTCGGTCACCTGCTCTCAAGTTACCACGCTCTCTCCCACCGCCACCACCACCACTACCACCACAGCCGCTATACTTGATCTGTCAGAGGAGTTATTTACACATCAGTTGGATGCAAGTAGTGATGCACAACCATTATTGCCAGATTATGTAGATTACAGGGATATGTCTCAGTCAGGCAGGATTACACACATGGACGTACAGTGTGATGATGATGATGATGATGTTGTACCCGCTGCTGCTTCCTTTGCTGAGGTGTCAGATACAAGTGAAGCGCTTGATGATGACGATGTGTCCACAGATGCCACGTGGGTGCCTGCTCGAAGAGAAGAAGAGGGGGAAGTTCAGTAGGGGAGAAAGAGAGAAGGAGGAGACGAGTTGGAAGCAGGGGGAGGTCATCGCAAGGAGTTAGTGGCACAGTCAGACAGCATGTATCGGCACCCTGGGTCAGCCAGACAGCACGCCTGTCAACGCATGCTGTTGCCACCACCAGAATGCCGTCATTGCAAAGCTCAGCAGTGTGGCATTTTTTGTGTGTGCCTGCCTCTGATAACAGCAATGCCATTTGCAACCTGTGCCAAAAGAAACTGAGTCGTGGGAAGTCCAACACTCACCTCGGTACAACTGCTTTGCGAAGGCACATGATCTCACATCACAAACATCTATGGGATCAACACATTTGTGGTCGGGGCTACATGACAAGTAACAGTCTATCTAAGGCCCGATAGCTGTTGGTTTGGACCCTAAAATTTGACACCGGGATAGGACATGCCGCATAACTGAGAAGTGGTGAGGGGTGCCGTGAGGACTGCAACAGAGTACTCTTAGGTCTTGATCTGTTACTGCTGCCAGTAATTGCTGAAAGACACGAAGCCGGGCACTCTGAAAGGAATGTCGGAAAGAGAACGATCATATTGGGGCCAAAAATGGCAACGAAACCAGTGCCAGCAACAACACTAACATGACCAACCTCTGGAATGCAAGAACATCTCTCGACTAGATTGAGGTATAAACCTAATAAACATGCAGAGCGCCACTGACCTAGCTTCCGGATAAACTGGGCCGGAACTTTCGTACGTAGAGGCAGCATATGCCGCACCTCACCTGAAGGAAAGGCTGATAGATGTATGTTTTAACCCTAATTTGGACATAGGCATGCGGTCATGCCGCACGACAGGTGTAAGTAGAGATGAGCGCAAAGACCCACACTTGACCCCGCGACGTCAGACGAACAACCCGCATCACATTCTATGCGCATTTGTGATATAGCAATATTCATTATTTCGCATGCAATATCATGACTAGCCAGTGGCGTAACTAGAACTGACTGGGCCCCACAGCAAATTATTGAATGGGCCCCCCCCCCCCTCATGGGCAACTTCTTTACAACCACCACCCCCCCTCCCCCTATGTAAGCCCCAGTCCTGCAGCTAGTCAAAATCACTCAGTCAGACCAGGCAATGCTGCGACTGTCCATTTCCCACACATATACTGTATATTATGTCACTGTATATAATACTATTGTGGGGGCCCTTTTACAATTTAGTCCTCCTCTCAGGTGGGCCCCTTGAGTTCAGGCCCCGCAGTAGCTACGTCCCCTGCTTCCACTATAGGTACACTCCTGTCTTTCACAATATTACAGCTATACACACTATACAATGCCAATAAAAGGTCTGTTACCATAATTACAAGAAAAATGTTAAAAAAAAGTACTCAAAACAAATATAATTAGGGAGAGTTTACACTTCAGTTTCATTTTGCGTTCTTCTGATGTGCCAGAAAAACAGAAAAAAAACAGTATGTATCTTGTAAAAAAAAAAAGAATCCTGTAAACAAATGGATCCTGTTGCATCCGTTATGCACATTTGGCATATGTTTGAGACATTTCTGAGATCTGTTTTATCAGATGGAAAAAAGTACTGCATACAGGACTTTTCTTTCTGTCTAAAAAACGGATCTCAGGTAGAAATGGCTCAAACGGATGCCAAATGTGCATAACAGATGCCAAGTGTGCAAAATGGATGCAACAGGATCTATTTGTTTACAGGATCCTTTTTTTCTGTTCTGACGGATTAGAAGAATCAAAAATGAAATGGAGATGTGAACTCTTGCTTACTTGAATATACAGAATAAAATAGCATAACCAATTTCAAACTACAGGAATAGTATCCACTAGGTAGTTTATTTCACCTATGCATCCTTGGTATGGGGCTGAATGTATAAATGCACACATACATTCATTATATAGTCTTAGGCCTGTTTCTCATTTCACATGCATTTTATGCATTGGAATTTCCACCAAATGCCTTCACTGGTGAGATAGATATGAGATAGATAGATATGAGATAGATAGATAGATAGATAGATATGAGATAGATAGAGAGATAGATAGATAGATAGATAGATAGATATGAGAGATAGATAGATATGAGATAGATAGATATGAGATAGATAGAGAGATAGATAGATATGAGATAGATAGATAGATAGATAGATAGATAGATAGAGAGATAGATAGATAGATAGATATGAGAGATAGATAGATATGAGAGATAGATAGATATGAGATAGATAGATATGAGATAGATAGATAGATAGATAGATATGAGATAGATAGATAGATATGAGATACATAGATAGATATGAGATACATAGATAGATATGAGATAGATAGATAGATAGATAGATAGATAGATATGAGATAGATAGATAGATAGATAGATAGATATGAGATAGATAGATAGATAGATAGATAGATAGATAGATATGAGATAGATAGATAGATAGATAGATAGATATGAGATAGATAGATAGATAGATAGATAGATAGATAGATATGAGATAGATAGATAGATAGATATGAGATAGATAGATAGATAGATAGATAGATAGATAGATATGAGATAGATAGATAGATAGATAGATAGATAGATATGAGATGGATAGATAGATATGAGATAGATACAGTGGCGTAACAAGAGTTCTATGGGCCCCAGGGCAAACTTTGAATTGGGGCCCCCCCACCCCAAACAGACGCTCACCCACCCCAAGCAGCCGCCCACCCACGTTGTGAAAGTGTTGTAGTCGATTATTGAATAGAAGGAGGTAATATTGTCTGAAATTAGGGTCGTATGGATCATCAGTGGGCAGCAATAATTTATTACCGCCCACTGATCATCCATCCATCCGCCCCACCCTGATTTCAGACAATAGCATTGGCAATAATAATGTCAGGGAGTGGGCGGATGGATGGATCATCAGTGGACGGTAATGTCTGAAATCAGGGTCCGGGTGGGGCGGATGGATCATCAGTGGACAGCAATACTTTATTACCGTCCACTGATGATCCATCCATCCATCCGCCCACCCCTGCCCTGATTGCAGACAATGGCAATAATAATGTCTGAATTCAGGGTGCGGGTGGGGCGGATGGATGGATGGATTGATGGATCATCAGTGGACTGTAATAATGTCTGAAATCAGGGCCGGGGTGGGGCGGATGGATGGATCATCAGTGGACTGGACAATAACAATGTCTGAAATCAGGGTGTGGGTGGGGCATCAGTGGACAGCAATAATTTATTACCGTCCACACTGATGATCTATCCACCCCACCCGTACCCTGATTTCAGACATTATTACCGCCTACTAAGTGATCATCCATCCATCCATTTGGCACAGAATCAGATCCATTATTCCACAAGAATCTACCCTATTCCACAAGTATGTGGATTGTGCGTGTCCCAAAATTCATAATATAAAAATGACATTACTAATGCTACCTACTAGTAGTCCTGGCCAGGCAGATGGAGCAGTAGTATGGATTCGGTCCGGTGACGGTGACCACGTGCGCCCTAATCCTCAGCCTGACTGAATCTGACGTGACCCCAGGGCCTCTTTTAAATTGGCTGGTGGCGGGCTCTTGCTGCGCCTGCGTCGGGAGAGACCAGGCAGTCAGTGTATGAGAGGGCCGGGCCCTGCATCCTTAGCTGTCCTGGTCATGTGGGCTTCTAGGGGTGTGTGTGTCTTTGTAGACGAGGGAGGGCCCGTCATGCCACTGTAGCTTGGAGGGAGGGGAGTGGAGAAACAGCTTCGCCGGCAGCTGGCTGAACCGTGGTCCGCGACACACAGATCAGCACTGCAGCACTCACAGCAGGTGAATCAAGCAGGCTGCAGCTGCTGTGCTGACTAGTGTCGTGCCGCAGACAGCATAGACTCCAGACCAGTCCAGTCCAGCTGCACATTTGTCTGTGCTGCCGCAGTGCCGCTGAAGAAGGGGTGGGGACTGGGAGTGACTCCACTGAAGTGAGTGACAAGGGGACAGGGGAGGGGAGGGGACTCGGGCCGGGAGCATAGTTTGTAGTAGTGTAGGGGAGGAGCTGGCCAGCGTACATGTTGCAAAGCTCTGAATCGCCTCCCTCTCTCGCCCGCCCGACCCGCTTATAGACTCTATGGAAAATGAATGCTTACAGCATGGCCTGCACCTGGATTAAGTTAACTCCGCTCTGCCGCAGGGCCCGCCTGCCGCAGCGGGCCCCCTCCCCCGCCGCTCCCGGTCGCGGTCGCACACTCTGCGACCGCGATCATTACGCCCCTGGATAGATAGATAGATATGAGATAGATAGATAGATATGAGATAGATAGATATATATGGGATACACAGATAGATAGATAGATAGATAGATAGATAGATAGATAGATAGATATGGGATACACAGATAGATAGATAGATAGATAGATAGATAGATAGATAGATAGATAGATAATCACACACACACCTTTCACATACATACACTTTCCTTACTCAGGCTAGATAGATTTGCCAGGCTGTGGGAGATCCATAAGAGTTTCTAACCCCCCTGAGCACATGGCTGGTGTCTTCTCCTCATAGAGCAGTGCAGGCCTCCTCCTCTCCCACTCACACTCGTCCCGACTAGACACTGACAGCAGAGCAAAGAGCACTACTGCTGCGCCAACAGTAAGTGAAGAGGAGCAAATAGGGAGGGGGGAAGTTCTTAAGGAAGCTCCAGGGAGATGTTTTAAGGTAGCAGCATAGGCTGCTGCTGACAAGAGCTTCTGTTATCTTCAGTGCAGCCCTCCACTATACGCTGCCTGCTGCCTGTGAGGCCAGAAGTTTACATAATAGTACATGCAACCCTGCCCAGCTGACACCCCTGCTACTGCTCCCGGGCCCCTTGTAAGCTCGGGGCCCCGAAGCAGCTGCTTCCCCTGCTTCCCTGATAGTTACGCCCCTGTGACTAGCGACTAATTTGAGTAAAATTCGCGTGCACATAAATTGTTCGTTATTAATAATGTTTAAAAAGCTTTACACGTATAGAAAGCTTGAAATGGCGGGAGTTATTTGAGTGAATGGAAGGGGCGAAAAGACATGTACGGATTTCAACCATACACTCAGCGTACTGGAGTCTGACACGACCTGTTAACGCTAGGTAGGTAAGGGAATACAAACCGCGAATAGATTAATGTGATTAGCAGGACAGTTTTACCTATTAAATCTCTACTGTGACAGGAATAGTGGGAACTGTGAAAGAAGCAACTAAGGTTGGGGATATTATGTCTGAATATATATATATATATATTTTTTTTCCTTTTTCTCTAGATACAGTTTCCCGATCACTCACTATCCATCTCAAGAGCGAATATACGTAATTGCGGATATAGGGTCAAGTATTTGACATATTCGCTAACCTCGAAATCACGATATTCGAGATCAAACTCGCCTTGCGAATACTCGCGCCCATAACCAGTGGCGAGTGGGCCGTGGGAAACGCAACACAGTACTCACAAGGTCTTGCCAGCGAAAGCATCAGAAAACAAAATGGTTGAAACCGCCCTGAGCTGAGCGGCGTGTACAGTTTGACGTTGTGATACCGCGAACTGATGAAAACATGACTCACCCAACACTCTGAACGTACCTGTGCAAGACATGGAAGCCTGCGAGAAAATGGGACGGAGTCACGTTGACCCCTGCTGCCTAAATGTGCCGCTGCGTGGACGCCAAGCGTGGGCTGCCAGGCGCGAGAAAACGAGGCGGAGTCACGCTGACCCCTGCTACCTAACCGCACTGCTGCCTGGGGCGCCAAACGTGGGGGTGCCAGGAAGGATCGCTCCAGTGCAGTGCTGCTCCTACTCACCAAAGGGGCCGACACACCGCCGGCCGGACTAATCGTGCTACCACGTGGGCACCAAACGTGGGCTTCCAGGCAGATCGCTCCGGTGAAACGCTGCTCCTCCTCACCAAAAGAGCCAACACATCGCCAGCCGGACTGTAACAGGACGTGGGTGGCCACGTTACTAGACCCCCGGTATAAGCAGAAAGTGGCAGAAATTTTACCAAATTACCGAAAGTCGCAAAGGATGCAGCAGTTCAAAACCAAACAAAAAAATATGCTTTACACAGCTTATAAGGGGGATGTCACAGCACAATGGGAATCTAACAGGGGAAGAGGTGAATGTAATCCTCCTCCTACCACGGCGGCAAGGACTGGACGATTTACAGATGTGTTGTTGATGGAGGACATGCGGAGCTTTTTCAGTCCTACACATCGCCACAGCCCTTCGGGATCCAGCCTTAGAGAACGACTCGACCGACAGGTAGCAGACTACTTCGCCTTAAGGCTGGGAACACACCTAAGCGTTTTGCAGGCGTGCGTTTTTTCAAGCGTTTTTACGCGCGACAAACGCGCGATTGTATGCGCGTTTTTGTCATTAATGAACGCGCGTTTTTCACGCGTTTTTGTGATTGACAGGTGCTAGATCCACTAAAAATGATTTACCTTTGGCAGTTTGGCCTGCTTTGGCCATTTGCGGCCACTCTTTCCATAGGCTTTTGCCTATATCTTCCCAAGCCTGCTGTCTGTATCTTCTATTTTTATATTTTGGGTCCTTCGTGTCATAAAGGCAGCGTTTCGGACGTACGAGCCTGATGAGGGTCTCTGCTTCACAGCCTGCTTCCTCCATGCTTGGGCCTAGGATTCTGTCTTGCACCTGGGAGTGGCCTTTTTCAGCTGGTTGCCTAGGAAAAAACCCCCGTTCGTAGGCGCGTTTTTGGAACAGAAAACGCGCATTTCTTCATCTTTGCGCGTTCTAATACAATCCTATGGACGGAAACGCGCGCAAAAACGCCCTAAAGAAGCGCAAGTAGAAGCGACAGCGTTAGGCGTTTTCCAGCGCGTTCAAACGCGCTGTAAAACGCCCAAATGTGAACCATGCCCATAGGGAAGCATGGCTTTTCACATGTTGTGCGTTTTACAGCGCGTTTGAACACGCTGTAAAACGCTTAGGTGTGTACCTAGGGTAACAGCAGATATCGACACTCTGAGGAGCGATGAACCCCTTCACTACTGGGTGTGCAGGCTTGACCTGTGGCCTTAGCTATTACAGTTTGCGATAGAACTTCTGGCCTGCCCTGAATCAAGTGTCCTGTCAGAAAGGACCTTCAGTGCAGCAGGAGGCATTGTCACTGACAAGAGAAGTCGCCTCGGTCAAAAAAGTGTTGATTACCTCACCTTCATAAAGATGAATGCGGAATGGATCCCGAAGGGACTGACAGTGGGGGATACGTTTGACTAACAAAAGGCCTAATGACATGCCTTGGCCTCAAAATGGTCCTCACGCTGCTGTATTTAATGTCTGCATACCGGATGACTTTTTCGTGAATTCTCTGCCACCAACTAGGGTTCAAGCCGCAATGTTTTAGTCACTTTTCTGCCTGGAAAAAATAAATTTTTTCGGCCGCTGCTACAATAGCGACTGCAACAATGCCATAATTTTTCAGGCATGTGGACATGCCTAATTTTTCTATCCTATGGTGCAGCACTGTGGCTGCAAAAACAAACCCAAAAAAAAAAGGCACATACAAGTGTAAATTCCCGTTTGTGATCGTTACCTTGTTGTGGTGAAGGGGCTTGCGTATCACAATGAAGCAATCATCACCTCTATGAGTGTGTTGGCAATGTTGCAACACCCCAGATGATAAGGCCGTTGCTTCATTATGGTCAGACCAAAAGCAATCGGACGGCTGGATAATATTTCATAGAAAAAACATTAATTTACCTTTTTTTTTTTAAGTTGTATGGGTTTTTAATACATAAAATAGAAAATCATAATAAAGTCTCTTAATAGTTTATTAGAAATAATGCAGACAATTTAAAAAATCCCCATCAATTCCAATACAAAGCAAGTACAGAGCTCAGAACTAAATATTTCATGATGTCTTAATGGTTCGTTAATTGGACAATGGTTAATCAATTCGACACACGTCCCTGGATAGGGTACGTAACAGGGATTAAACTGATAGGAATAGTACTAGTTAAGACACCACTCATATAGGGTGTCACAGCACATTGCTCTGTGCACGAGCAGTGCCCCAATTTGGGAGTAAGAGGACCGACCAAGCTGCTTTTTCCATCTCCCGTTTCCATAAATCAATTCAGTTTGGTGTATGAGAGTTTGGTCTGTCACTGTGAAAGCAGTCGAAGGTACCCGGCCTAAATTTTTTTTCACAAAAGGCAATCCCTGATATGGGACATAACAGGGATTAAAATGATAGGAATAGTACTAGTTAAGACACCACTCATATCGGGTGTGAGAGTAAATTGCACGGCGCAGACGCAGTGACCGTGGATTAAAACAAAGGGGAGGGAGCCAGCGATTTTTTAACCATCTCCTCGTTCGAAAAATCAATTAAATAAATGGACCCCAGATTGGGGACGTAACAGGGATTAAACTGGTGAGAATAGTACTACAGAAAATACCACTCATATCGGGTGTGACAGTAAATTGCACGGTGCAGACGCAGTGAACGTGGATTAAAACAAAGGCGAGGGAGACAGCGTTTTTTTTACCATTTCCCCGTTCGAAAAATCAATTGAATTCACCTTTCGGGGACCCTTGGTGTTGTACGTGGCTGGGTGGAGGAAGAAACCTTCAATGACATCACCGGGACATGGCTAGCTTGGTATCCAACCTTGTGCAAATGGGGAGTCTGCGGTTGTGCAAATGGACTGTTTGCGGTTGTTTGCGGTGCATTAAAAGGGGAGTTTGGTCTGTCAATGTCTGTGAAGCGGGCGTAACCCTTACACTACCTGATCGATACAACATCATACCTGATCGTATACACACACTGGATGTTTTAAAGCATGTTATTCCAAACAATTTAGGAATGTTAGTTGATTTATGCCCTTTATGGATTAAAACCCGACTCTGCGTCCACTATGTAATTTTCCATGGGAGTTTTGCCACGGTTCCCCCTCCGGCATGCCACAGTCCAGGTGTTAGTCCCCTTGAAAAAACTTTTCCATCACTATTGTGGCCAGAAAGAGTCCCTGTGGGTTTTAAAATTCGCCTGCCTATTGAAGTCTATGGCGGTTCGCCCGTTCGCGAAAATTTTATGTTCGTGACATCACTATTGGTGAATGAGGAATGGTGGGAATGTATTGTGCTTCCTTCCGATTTTTAATGAGGTGAGTCATTAGCCTATTGCCCCTGTCGCCATACACATAATGTTTGCATTTGGTGTATTGATATGCTTTTGCACATTTAATGTTTAGAAATTCCTTCAGTTGTTGTCTAAGAGAAAGAAGTTCCTCCTGGGCTAGTGCTACTTTAGCTCTTTTAAAAAAAAAATCCTATGGACGCAATTTGACAGAGCAGGGAGTTGAGTGTTTTTTGTCAGTTCTTTTTAATTCTAGAACCCAGTGCTATGAATTCCCCATGTATGAATGCTTTGTGATTGTGAGCTTCCCGAACTATGGTCTGGGAAGTATCAGAGAGCTGGTTCTCTTGAAAGTAGAGGGATAGTTTATGGGACATAAATTACAGCTTCTGTGAAACTACAACTCCCAGCATGCAAACATGCACAATTGTTCTTCTAACTCCCACAGAAGTGAATGCACTCTGGGAGTTGTAGTTTTAACCTTTTAAGGACACAGGACGTACCTGTACGTCCTGTGTCCTGTCTGCAAAGATGGCGCCCGCTCCTGCTTCATGCGTTCCTGTAGCAGACACCCACTTCATGGTTCCTGTAGCAGACACCTACGGATAATGTCCACGACCGGCAGCGAATTTGCCATTTTTGGTCACTTCATATTCCACAAAAAATTACATAAGAGGTGATCAAAAAGTCCTACACACAAAAAAGGTATCAATAAAAAGATAAGTTTATGATGCAAAAAATGAGCCCCATTACAGCTCTGTACACATAATTACAAAAAAGTTATAGGGTCAAAACATGGTGACAAAAAGAGTAAAAGTAACCAGTCAGTTTTATCACACATCGAACTTCGGAAGTTAAAAAGCCGCAAAACAGTCGTGGAATTGCTTTTTTTTTTTGCAATTTCACGCCATTTGGAATTTTTTTTCCCGCTTCCCACTACATCATATGCAATATTAAATGGTGACGTTGGAAAGTACAACTTGTCCCGCAAAAAACAAGCCCTCAGATGGCTATGTGAACCGAAAAATAAAAAAAGTTATGGCTCTGGGAAGGCAGGGATCGCAAAAAGAAAACTCAAAAAATGAAAAACCTCTGGTCCTTAAAGGGTTAATCCATCTGTGCTGATGTGTATTGGGAGCATAGAGACCTGCTAAGGATACTAAAGTATGGCCAATTTTGCCCTTGACAAAAAAAAAACCTGCCTTCCAAATCATGTTGCACTACTATGGGGGTAAAGGGTACATGTTTCACAATTGCTATACTGACACCCCTGGCTGACAATCTATATGTAGAGACGTCGCGAACAGCCATAGACTTCAATAGCCAGGCGAATTTTAAAACCCACAGGGACTCTTTCTGGCCACAATAGTGATGGAAAAGTTTTTTCAAGGGGACTAACACCTGGACTGTGGCATTCCAGAGGGGGATC
The DNA here is from genome assembly GCA_033119425.1 of Bufotes viridis. Taxonomy (NCBI): domain Eukaryota; kingdom Metazoa; phylum Chordata; class Amphibia; order Anura; family Bufonidae; genus Bufotes; species Bufotes viridis. Next base: position 339,803,016 of record CM065592.1, on the reverse strand, counting down.
CATGGCAAAACTCCCATGAAAAATTACGTATTTGACGCAGAGTCGGGTTTTAATCCATAAAGGGTATAAATCACCTAACATTCCTAAATTATTTGGAATAACTTGCTTTAAAACATCCAGTGTGTGTATACGATCAGGTATCATGTTGTATCGATCAGGTAGTGTAAGGGTTACGCCCACTTCACAGTGACAGACCAAACTCCCCATTTAACCCACCGGAAACAGTCCATTTGCACAACCACAAACTCCCCATTTGCACAAGGTTGGATACCAAGCTAGCCATGTCCCGTTCCTTGTCCTCACTGATGTCATTGAAGGTCTCTTCCTCCACCCAGCCACGTACAACACCAAGGGTCCCCAAAAGGTGACAACAATCCCCCTGGGACGCCTGCTGTGGTTGGTCTTCCACCTCCTCCAAGCCATTAAAAATCGCAATGCGATTAATTCAAGTTATATTAATCGCATTGCGATTACAACTTAGCAGTGCACTGCTATCTTACATATTAGGCTAGAATTAACGAATATGGAATATAGCAGCAGTGCTAAGTAGAAATCGCAATGCGATTACTCCAAGTTACATTAATCGCATTGCGATTTCAATTAGCACTGCTATAATATATTCCATATTCGTTAACTTCGTTAATTCTAGCAAGCTTACCCATTATAAACCTAGCTCGAAGTTGAAATCGCAATGCGATTAATACAACTTGAAGTAATCGCATTGCGATTTCTACTTAGCACTGCTGCTATATTCCATATTCGTTAATTCTAGCCTAATATGTAAGATAGCAGTGCACTGCTAAGTTGTAAACGCAATGTGATTAATATAACTTGAATTAATCGCATTGCGATTTCAACAGACATGGTTTACTATGGTTGCTAAAACGAAGATGGAGAATACTTCGTTATCTTCGTTTTGAGGAATATGATGAATAAATTCGTCATATTCGCTAATTCTACCAAGCCAACCATAATAAACCAGGTCTAAGTAGAAATCGCAATGCGATTAATTCAAGTTATATTAATCGCATTGCGATTTCAACGTAATTCTCAAATCCGACAGTACATTTTAGTATGGAGACGTTCTTGACTTGGTAGAATTAGCGAATATGACGAATGTATTCGTCATATTCCTCAAAACGAAGATAACGAAGTATTCTCCATTCGTCAACTTCGCTAATTCTAGCAATCAAATAGGAGGGTTGACTATAGAGACAGCTGTGTTTAATTCGCTATGCGATTATATAATTTTTTTTTTTTAATAAATAGAATAATTATAATAATTATCAAGTAATATAATTATTCTATTAAAAAAAGCTAAGTAATATAATCGCATAGCGAATTAAACACAGCTATCTCTATAGTCAACCCTCCTATTTGATTACTAGAATTAGCGAAGTTGACGAATAGGTTGCTAAAACGAAGATGGAGAATACTTTGTTATCTTCGTTTTGAGGAATATGACGAATACATTCATCATATTCGTCATCTTCGCTATAATTCTAGATATGAAACCAATAGGAAATTAGCCTAAGTTAAATCGCATATTAATCGCGATAACTAGAATAATGACAAATATTCAAATATTAGCGAATTTCGTCGAAATCGAATATGGCACCTGCCGCTCATCACTAGTGCAACTAATGTCGCTGTCTGCAGCGGCCTAACTATTGTAAGCTATTTAGCACAGGGTGCGCTAAAAATAGATATTACTGCCACACACAATAGGACTTTTGGGTCTGTAAAGATTTGGCAATTTAGCACAGGTTGCGCTTAAAATATATAGTGCTGATGCCACACACACAATAGTCCTTAAAGGGATTTTTGGGTCTATGAAAAGTTTTTCTTATAAAAATATTCTTGTATCACTCCCTACACTGCCTGTCCCTTCCTCAGCACATCTCTCCACGACTTAGACACACGTTAACGGGTGCTATATAGGACCCGATGACGCATTTTGGCCAGCCAAAGTGAGGGCAGTACTTACCTGCACATTTATTGGCTGCGCAGCAGTCAAGAAACGTGCGTGGAGGAGACTCAAGCATTGCGATCAAGCCAAATACCTCCATGTGCCGAGCATAGCGATGCTGGAGCCGAACTGGTGTTCGGCCGAGCATGCTCGCTCAACACTAGTACCCAGGTACCATTCAGAGTCCATCCTCAATGGAGGAGCCCTTGGATGACCAGATGTGGTTTCTTCCCCTGATCCACTGATAGTATAGAGTGTACAGAGACATCACAGTGAATCAAGATCTTTGTTGGAAAACCGCATCTATGGGATGGCATGATCTTGCAGGGCTCCTGTAAATTGGGTAGGGAGCTTGCATTGATTTAGGTTTGCTGCTAACAAGTCAGCAAATAGTATTATGCTTTCATACGGAGCCAGTATATCCCCTTTTTTCCTGGCAGTAGCCATCATGGACTCCTTTACATGGAAGAAGTAGATGCATGTCAAAACATCCCTAGATGAAGAATCCAGAAGATGTCGAGAGCGCGCCACACTATGTGCTTTGTCAATAGTGAGGTCCCCTTTAGAGCTAAAGGACAACGGAAGTTTCATCAAGGCCTGGATATAAGAATGCAGATCCATAGGCTGTATATAGAGATGGCCCGAACTATTCGCCGGCGAACATAGCTTGTTCACGTCCGCCGCGGCGGACAAACATATTCGATTTTCGCGTTCGCACCTATAATTTATCATTGAGTAAACTTTGACACTGTACCTCACAGTCAGCAGACACTTTCCAGCCAATCAGCATACCCTCCCTCCCAGACCCTCCCATCTCCTTGACAGCATCCATTTTAGATTCATTCGGAAGCTGCAGTCTTAGTGAGAGGAGGGACAGTGTAGCTGCTGCTGATTTAATAGGGAAATCGATAGCTAGGTTAGTGTATTCAGTGTCCACTCCAGTCCTGAAAGACTCATCAGATCTCTGCTGTAAGGACAGCGTCCTGGCAGCACCCCAAAAAGCCCTTTTTAGGGCTAGTACATCAGTCTCCCTCCCAGACCCTCCCACCTCCTATCAAAAAGCAAGGACAGCATCCATCTTAGATTCATTCTGAAGCTGTAATGTTAGTAGTTGTAATCGCAATGCGATTAATATAACCTGTATTAATCGCATTGCGAATTCAACTTAGAGCTGGGTTCCTTCCTAATGGTTGTATTGCTAGAATATAACGAACATTGAGAATATAGCGCTATATTCTCAATCTTCGTTATATTCTAGCAATACAATCATTAGGAACCCAGCTTTAAGTTGAATTCGCAATGCGATTAATGCAGGTTATATTAATCGCATTGCGAATTCAACTTACCACACTCTGCGTCAACTACGTAATTTTCCATGGAAGTTTTGCCATGGATCCCCCTCCGGCATGCCACAGTCCAGGTGTTAGTCCACTTGAAACAACGTTTCCATCACTATTGTGGCCAGAAACAGTCCTTGTGGGTTTTAAAATTCGCCTGTCTATTGAAGTCTATGGCGGTTCGCCCTGTTCGCATGTTGGCGAACATTAGCATAAATTCGCGTTCGCCGTCCGTGAACGAAAAATTTTATGTTTGCGACATCACTAGCTGTATATCATCTAAGATGCCTCGGAATTTAAAGGATAACTGTCACATACTTTTTTTTTGCCGTATTTGATTTTGGTGATTAATATCACCTTGGTGGCCATGTTTTAAAATGTCACTGTGTATTAAATTACCCCTAAATTCCAAATATTACTTCCCTGTCCTGCCTATTTTTAAATTTGTTTAAAAAATGGTTGCTAGGCATCCTCCGTCTCCCAGTTTCCTCCGAAGGAAGACGGAGGACGCACAAGCAGGCTGTGCGTGCGCGCTCACATTACTGGTCTGGAAGCTGACAACCAGGGCTGCAGCGCTGCCTCCTAGATAATCTGTAGATGACCCTTGGGGGGATCTGTGGATGACACTTGGTGAGATCTGTGGATGACACTTATGACACTTGGGGGGATCTGTGGATGACACTTGGGGGGATCTGTGGATGACACTTGGGGGGATCTGTGGATGACACTTGGGGGGATCTGTGGATGACACTTGGAGGGATCTGTGGATGACACTTGGGGAGATATGTGGATGACACTTGGAGGGATCTGTGGATGACACATATGACACTTGGGGGGATCTGTGGATGACACTTGGGGGGATCTGTGGATGACACTTGGGGGGATCTGTGGATGACACTTGGGGGGATCTGTGGATGACACTTGGGGGATCTGTGAATGACACTGATGGGGATCTGTGGATGACACTGATGAGGATCTGTGGATAACACTGATAGTGATCTGTGGATGAGACTTGGGGGATCTGTGGATGACACTTGGGGGGATCTGTGGATGACACTGATGGGGATCTGTGGATGACACTGATGGGGATCTGTGGATGACACTGATGGGGATCTGTTGATGACACTGAGGGGGATCTGTGGATGATACTTGGGGGCTCTGTGGATGACACTTGGGGGGATCTGCGGATGACACTTGGGGGATTTGTGGATGACACTTGAAGGGATCTGTGGATGACACTTGGTGGATTTTTGGATGACACTTGGGGGGATCTGTGGATGACACTGATGGGGATCTGTGGATGACACTTGGGGAGATCTGTGGATGACACTGGGGGGGATCTGTGGATGACACTTAGGGGGATCTGTGGATGACACTAGGGGATTTGTGGATGACACTGGGGGGATCTGTGGATGACACTTGGGGGGATCTGTTGATGACACTTCAAGGGATAATAGAGACACACTGCCTGTAGTGGTTTTTACATAGAAACACTGTAAAGGCAAAAAAAGCTGAGCATGGTGCTGGATTGTGTAGGGGATACAATCATGCTTAACCACCACAAACATATAACATGAATAATAAAGAAAATATATACTGTAAGGTAGCGCTATTATATTATAATATAATAATAACATATATATATATATATATATATATATATATATATATAATTATAATAAATAATTGCTTACCATTAGTTTTCTGTGTCAAAGCTATATTGAAGCTCCACAATCCAGCCACTTCCTAAAGTGAATGTGATAGAAGGAGGAGGAGGGCATGTTTAAGTGGGGAGAGCAATGATTGGTTGAGGTGCAGAAGATAGTGCATGATTGCCTGAATGGAGTCGGAAAGGAATTTTCTACTCCCCTTAAGTGGGAAAAATTGGCTTCTACCTCACAGGGTTTTTTTTTTTTTTGCTTCCTCTGGATCAACTAGCAGGATGGCAGGCCGAACTGGATGGACAGATTTTTTTTTTTTTCGGCCTTATGTACTATGTTACTATGTTACTAGAAGAGCTCAATGCATTGTGAGTAGTAAGGGCAGGCTGGATTAGCCTCAGGGTGAGGGCAGCAGCAGCCATCTTAATAGAATAGTAAAATTGTAGTTTTATGCAGACTGGTTGCTAAGGGCTGAATCTTATTAAATAAGGGGTAGGTAAGTCTAAAAGTTATTGATTCAGAAATATCATGGTATTAGTAACTACATATATGAAAATTTAATTTAGGGTCTAAATATGACAGTTTTCTGTTAACATTATTCCATGTTTTCAGTGTCTACTACCTTGGGTTTTAATAAATCAAACTCTTCTGCCATAACATTGTGTGCATTGATTATTGATTGTGGGAATTAGCAAACGCATCTATTTTATTCTTCCAGCCCATATCCTTCTGCTAATTCACCCATTTTATCCTCTTTCTAATTAAGTCATTTAGGCCTGAATAGGCTTGACAGAGGTTGGAAAGTCTTTCAAAAGAAGGACCCAAAAGCCAGCTTCATCTCCTTGAGGAGGCTTCAAGAATCGGGTGCATTGGATGTCTGAAAATCTTGTAGGGTAGACATTGTAGCCCCAGGTATCAAACTATGCACAGCCTCACTGTTTATAGACTGGGTATCTGTAGGATCCTGTAACTTAGGTCTTTGCTTCAAAGGGCTAGTCAGAGGGTCAGTATCAGGTGTGCCCATTGCCAGGGCTGTTTCTACAGGCGGGCGAGGGGTGCGACTGCACGGGGCGCATCACTAAGGACAAAAGAGGGGGGCGCCTTCAGCAGGGCCCAGTGCCAGAGGGGGGCCCTTTCTGTCCAGGGGCAGCAGGAGTGGAGATGAGCGCTTCCACTGTGGAAGCGTTCTTCTCCATATTCATCTGTATCGCTGTCCTCAGGACAGCGATACAGATGAATTGTGCGGAGGAGCAGGGAAGAGGCGTCTCCCTTGCCGTTCTTCTGATAGGCTACAGGCACTATCACTTATCAGTTGCCGGCGCCTGAATCGTACAGTGCAGGACACAGGCCGGAAGAGGCCTGCATCGCATTACTGACAGCAGCATACGGTATTGAGTTTATTGCTTTTATTTATAGTATACTGTGGCAAGAAGGGGGGTGGGGGCCCTTTATACTGGCACAATATGGAGGGGTACTATTGAGAAGAGGGGAAGCACTATGGGGGCCCTATATACACTACAATTTTGGGGGGGACACTATGGAGAAGAGGGGAAGCCCTATGGGGCCCTATATACTGCAACAATATGGGGGGGGGCACTATAGAGCAGAGGGAAAGCACTATAGGGCCCTATATACTGCAACAATATGGGGGGCACTATGGAGAAGAGGGGAAGCACTATGGGGGCTCTATAAACTGTCACAATATGGGGGGCACTATGGAGAAGAGGGGAAGCACTATGGGGGCTCTATATACTGTCACAATATGGGGAGCACTATGGAGAAGAGGGTAAGCACTATGGGGGCTCTATATACTGTCACAATATGGGGGGAACTATGGAGAAACGGGGAAGCACTATGGGGGGCCACTATGGAGAAGAGGGGAAGCACTATTGGGGCTCTATATACTGCCACAATATGAGGGGGCACTATAGAGAAGATGGGACGCACTATGGGTGTCCTATATACTGCCACAATATGGGGGGGTTCTATGGAGAAGAGGGGAAGCACAATGGGGGCCCTATATACTGGCACAATATGGAGAAAGGGTACTATTGACAAGAGAGAAAGCACTATGGGGGAACTATATACTGCCACAATATGGGGGGTACTATGGAAAAGAGGAGAAGCACTATGGGGGCCCTATATACTGCCACAATATGGGGGGGGGCACTATGGAGAAGAGGGGAAGCACTATGGGGCCCTATATACTGCAACAATATGGGGGCACTATGGAGAAGAGGGGAAGCACTATGGGGGCTCTATATACTGTCACAATATGGGGGGGCACTATGGAGAAAAGGGGAAGCACTATGGGGGGCCACTATGGAGAAGAGAGGAAGCACTATGGGGGCACTATATACTGCCACAATATGAGGGGCACTATGGAGAAGAGGGGAAACACTATGGGGGCCCTATATACTGCCACAATATGGGGGTGCCACTAAGGAGAAGGGGGAAGCACTATGGGGGGCAATTTATTGCCACAATATGGGGGGGCACTATGGAGAAGAGTGGAAGCACTACAGGGGCCCTATATACTGCCACAATATGGGGGGCACTATAGAGAAGATAGGAAGCACTATTGTGGCCCTATATACTGGCACAATATGGGGGGGCACTATTGACAAGTGAGGAAGCACTATGGGGGCCCTAAATACTGCCAAAATATGGGGGGCACTATGTAGAAGAGGGGGAAGCACTATGGGGGCCACTATGGAGAAGTGGGGAAGCACTATGGGGGCCCAATTTACTGGCACAATATGAGGGGGTACTATGGAGAAGAGTGGAAGCACTATGGGGGCATCTAATAGGGGCCCTTTCTACTGGCACACATTATTGGGGGTCTCTATAGAGAAGTGGTGGGGAAAGGAGCACTATGGGGCATCTACTGGTAGCCCTATATACTGACACTCTTTATGGGGGCTCTATGGAGAAGTGGGGGTAAAGGAGCACTATGGGGGCATTTACTGGCACTCATTATGGGGGTGAACTATGGAGAAGTGGGGGAAAAAGCACTATGGGGGCATTATATAAGGGTATTTAATACTGGCACCCATTTTGGTGCCACTATGGGGAAGGGGGGAGAGGAGCATTATGGGGGCATCTATGTAGGGCAGACTATAGGGGCATTTTATACTTGCACATTATGGAGGACACTATGGGGACGGGGGAGGAGCACTATGGGGCATCTTTTGAAGGCACTATACAGGAGTATTTTATACTGGCACAAATTAAAGGGGCACTATGGGCACCTGAGCTCAACTGGGGACACTAAGTGTTTTTTCTAGTGGCACACAGTACAGGTCATTGGAACACATGAGGGCACTCTGGGGACATTGGCTCTACTGGGGGTACTAAGAGATTTTTTTTTATTTTTCTTTTTTACTGACACACAGCGGGCGCACATTATAAGGGTGCGTTTTTCTACGGTCACATATTATAAAGAGATTTATTACTACCGGGGGAGTTATGGTGGGCTTTATTAAAACTGGGAGACTATGGGAACATTATTACCATACTTCTGGGACACAATTACTGTTCGGGGCACTGTAGGAGCACTGTTACTACTGAGTGCACTCTGGCACAGAATTATTACTAGTGTTGGGATTTTGGGGAGCACTATTACTGTGGGGGTACCCTGGAACAGTATCAGTTTAGCCCAGTTATTTTTGGGGGACACTATGGATACAGTATTCGTGTTAGGGACACTATTTGCTGGGTGCAGTTTTTTTTTAACAATTATTGAAGGGGGGGGCTTTATCAGTTTATGCAGTATCGTTTTGGGGGTGTATGATGAGATGTTGAGAAAGTGGGAGGATGATGGAAAAGTAGGAAACTAAGATGTCTGTCAAACTCTGCAGAGAGAAGAATGGCTGAAAGAAATCATCATGGTGGTCTGATCTGAATGGAGAAGATAAAGAAAGAGAACATCTACATCAAAGGAGACGTCACTGGATGTAAGAAGTATGTGGGGCTGAATTAGGCTACTTTCACAACTGCGTTAGTGATTCTGGCAGGCTGTTCCAGCAGAGAACAGCCTGCCGGAATTTACTGAATCTGGCACTGCTGGATGCAGACTGCATGCCCGCAATCAACTACAATGGGGTACGGCCGAGATCCAGCCACAATCTGGAGGGGGGGGGGGCGCTTTTTTGATGTTCTCCCTGTTTGTAAATTTCCCTAGAAACTGCTCTGCCCATTGCTATGTATGAGGCTGTGAGCAGAGGTAGTTTGTGGACAGGATTTGTTATCTTTTACCAGAACACAGCCGAAGAGAATATGGGGATGTAGCTGCTACGCTTGAATCAGGCAAGCGGGCAACAGCATGGACTCAACGCCATCTTTGCCTTTGTCCTGATCAAAGAAAAAGTCCAATTTGCCCTGTTTTATCATGGACTGCTTGCTTCTTGTCATCATCTGGACAGAAAATCTGATGGGCAGAATCAGGTAAGTGCAATTTAGGTTGAGGATTGCTTTCTTTGTTGTTGGTGATGTGCTTGAGCTCTACAGCTATGTGGCCATCTTGCTTGGTCAGTAGGCTACAACTGAAATACCTTTTATCAATTAGCTTTTTGGAGACATTGTTAACAGAGAGGTTGACTTATGGTTTCTTATGTACTGTAGATGTTTACATAATAGGTCTAATAAGAGACATGAATGATATGCCTGTTTGCGTATTATTAGTTTGGCTAGATTTTGTTTATCTATAGTTGTAACTTCAATATCCAGGCCATTAATCAATTAAGAAATCAAGTTAATTCCATAGGTTTAACATAATTTTCTTCCAATGATACATTGTGTACCAAAGTAAGAAGAAAATGAGCTAAAACATTTCATGACAGTTGTTTTAAATATATATAGAAGATGTTTAGTACGCTATATAATCTCTTCATTTATGATTTACCGTCAGTTTCTCAAAGTAAGAAAATTTGATAATAAAAATGAAATAATTTAATGAGGTCTCATATATTGCAGCACCTCTTACATACAGCTTGAGTTGTATCATAGCTTTTATTTTTAGAATAATTATGATATACTGTATAATTATGATTATCCTACAGAAACTGTGAAAGTAACAAAGAAAATTGAATGCATTGATTCATTGTCACAAATAGGAACATCTCTTATGTTGAGTGGACCTGTGTGACACTTGCATGATGACTGGAAAGATTTCCCTTCATTATAAAAATAAATGATTAAAGAGGTTTTCCAGCCAAAATAAATTTATAGCAGCACAGACAGATGCTGAAACCTTCTGTAGGGTTTTCTTTACTAATCATTAGCATTGGCTCATCTTAGGATGCCACTCTTCCCTGTAAACATCCACATTCATGGGCTGGACTATATCATTCCACTTTAATGATTTTAAAAGACATTCATATTTTAGCATTTCAAGTTAAAATGAGTGAAGTGTAGCAGAGTCTGTAGGATTTGGGTGCAGTTATAGGACTATGGGGGAAATTTATCAAACTGGCATAAAGTTGAACTGGCTTAGTTGCCCATAGAAACCAATCAGATTCCACCTTTCATTTTTCACAGTTCCTTTAGGCTGGGAACACACCTAAGAGTTTTGCAGGCGTGCGTTTTTTCAAGCGTTTTTACGTGCGACAAACGCGCGATTGTATGCGCGTTTTTGTCATTAATGAACGCGCGTTTTTCGTGCGTTTTTGTGATTGACAGGTGCAAGATCCACAAAAAATGCAGGCCTACCTATATGAAAGGTGTTGAATGTTTGCCAAATTGAGATTTTTATTGATTAGGTGTGTTTGAGAGTGTTGAACTGTTGGAGTTTGGTGTGGTTAATTTGGTGGATTTCTATGGAGTTTAGGAGACAAACGCAAGTGGCAGCAATGGTGTGTGGAGTGTTGCTCTTGCGGATGCGTCGTCGGCGACGTTTTTGGAACAGAAAACACGCATTTCTTCATCTTTGCGCGTTCTAAAACAATCCTATGGACGGAAACGCGCGCAAAAACGCCCTAAAGAAGCTCAAGTAGAAGCGACAGCGTTAGGCGTTTTCCAGCGCGTTCAAACGCGCTGTAAAACGCCCAAATGTGAACCATGCCCATAGGCAAGCATGGCTTTTCACATGTTGTGCATTTTACAGCGCGTTTGAACGCGCTGTAAAACGCTTAGGTGTGTACCTAGGGTTAGAGAGGTGGAACCTGGTTTATACGGGAAACTAAGCCAGTTCTACTTTACTCCAGTTTGATAAATCTCCGCCTACATCTTTGGAGGATAAGAATAAATGAAGTACACAAAGCTGGTTTATGACAAAAGTGAATCACATTAAAACTCAGAAGAGGATGGGTGTTGTACACATTTATTTACAGTTAAGGAAAAGAAGAGAATGGGTTAAATAGGACATGTAGATCTGCAAATATAACATGAATATATCGAGTTTAATAGCAGGCTAAATGGGTATTCCGGTTACACGAAATTATCCCCTATTCAAAAGTTAGGGGAAAACTATTGGTGAGGGTTCTATTACAGGGAACCACTGATCATGACATTGGGGATCCTGTACCCCCTGGAGACCCCCAAAATTAAGGGAGTGACTGATTGGGCATGTACACAGCATCTCCATGATTTTTTATGGGAGTTCCAAAAACAGCCAACACTATACTCATTTTCAAACAGTCGCTCCATTCATTTCAGGGGGCGACATAGGGTACAGTTTTCCCATTCTCATTATAAGTGGGCATCCTAGAGGTAGGACTCCCACTGATCTAATAGTTATCCCCTATCCTGTGGTTCATATGACCAGAATACCTCTTAAAGGGGTTCTCTGGGAATCAAGAAAATGAATTAGTTATAATAACTTGTTTTGTCTGGGGAGCTATCATCAGGGAAAATAAAATGTCAACCGTCCTATTAGTGCACACAAAACCTGCCCTAATCACACAATAGGACAATTTACTTCACAACACTGAGGTAAAGAGCTGCCTCATCCTCCTCTCTGCTCTCATGAACTATAGAGAGGAGATGGGGATGTGACTGATGAGCAGAAGCACCTGTAGGCAGTCCCCATTACCACAGCCCCACATTACCACAGTCTGTCCTGTCCATCCTCTCTGTACTTCATGTCTCCTTATGGACTCCATTTCTACAGAGATTCAGCTAAAGATCTAATCAACTGTATTCAGGATTATAATCCCTGACAAGCAGAGCAGAGAGGAGGACGAGGCAGCTCTATAGCTCACTGTTCTGAAGTAACTTGTCCTGCTGTGTGATTAGGACAGATTTAGTGTGTACTAATAGGATGGCAGCCATTTTGTTTCTCTTAATGATTGCTCCCTAGACAAAACAAGCCAATATAACTAACCCTTTCAAGCCCAGAGTTTTTGTTTTTTTTTGCGTTTTCTTTTTGTGCTTCTTGCCTTCCCAGAGCCATAACTTTTTTATTTGTCTGTTCACATAGACGTAAGAAGGCTTGTTTGCATATAATGTAGAGGGAAGTGGGAGAAAAAATTCCAAATGGGGTGAAATTGCAAAAAAAAAAAAAACTATTCCACCACAGTTTTACGGGTTTTTTAAATTACGATGTTCGAGGTGCGATAAAAATGACAATTTAGTTTTGTTCTACAGGTCAGTACGAATCCGCCGACACCTAATATGTATAGTTTTTCTTGCGTTTTGATAGTGATAAAAAAATTCAAAAGTGGGAAAAAATCAGTTTTTTTTTGGTCACCATATTTTGACCTATAACTTTTTTGTAATTATGTGTATGGAGCTGAATGGGGCTCATTTTTTGTGGGGAAATCTGAACTTTTTATTGATACCATTCTGGGATGTGTATGACTTAATATTTTTGTAGAAAATAAAGCTACCAAAAATGGCGAATCAACCATTTGGATGCTTTTTTTCCGTTTTGCTGTTTGCCGTATGGGAATATATTATTATATTTTTATACTATGGGAGTTTTCAAACGCGACACCCATGATGTAGATTTTTTTTTATTTTTGTAGTTCTTTTATTTTAATTTTGGGAAAAGGGGGGGGGTGATTTGAATTTTTATGTATTATTTATTTATTTATTTTTTTAAACTTTTATTTTTATTTTTTTTACACTTTTATATAGTTCCCCTAGGGAACTATAACATGCAATCATTACATTGCTATTCTCATATACTTAAATGCACTAGCATTGGAGTATATGAGAAAATTGCTTGTTTCCTATGGAGCCCAATTGCAGGCAAGGGCTCCATAGGAAATACTATGCAGCAGCCTCGTGTCATTCATAAAGACCGAGGCTGCAGCATACAGGCTCCGGCTCCTCCGATCGCCACACGGGGGAGCCGGAGCACAATCAAAAGTTTAACTTTCGGTTTTCAGCACGCTCAGATGCTGTGGTCAGGATTGACCACGGCATCTGAGAGACTAAATCTCTGTGATCAGCATTACTGCCAGTTGAGGACATGAGCCGCGGGTGTCTGCTATAAGAAGCTGGCGGCCATCTGCAGCTATGGCGCCCGCAGCGAACAGGAGAGGGTGCCATCTTTAAAGTCCCTCCCGATGACGTAGATCTACGTCATTGGGTGTGAAGAGGTTAAGAAACCAATGGAGATTTATTAAATTGGTATCCTAAAAAGGAGCTTTGCAGTTACACACACATAAATATGAGCACAGGGCTTAGGGATTACCAATAGCAATGTAACAGTCTCTGCAACTTGCAAAGTGACTCTGTAACTGAGCAGTCTCTATACTACATAGGTGGTCGCCACTTCAAACAGGATGTTATCTATACTCCACATGTGGTTTCCAATTATAAGGACAGTCTCTGTACTTCAGGACAGACTCTTTCTGCACTTGCATTGAAAGGATGAGCGCATTAATTGTTTCGGTGAATCACGTAAAACAGAGCACAGCACCATTTTACAATCCATGTTGGAGGGCAAAACAACGAGGTTGGAAAAGAAGGATAGTCAAGTTATACTGGGAGGAAGTGGGGTGGGGGGATTGCCCTTATTAGCTCAGATGCTGACAGCCTGAATCTGCCAATCAGGGGGGCAGCAGGCAAGAATGTCTCTGTGCAGAAGAAGTAAAGCTCCATTCTACATTGTACCTGAGACCTTGAAGGATTATTGTGAATTACGTATATATTGGGGTGATACATATTAATAAAAAGTGATCGCTATAGCTTTAAGAATGAATAGAACCAACCTTAATTATCAAATCTGGAGTTCTATACTCTAGCCAACAGAGTTCAGGTACACCAAGTAATTTGAGACCTTAAGCAATCTCAAAATCAAAATGAACAAAGCTAGCTGCAGCCCCTGAATACAGGAAAGATAGGCCAGAAACAGATCTCCCTTGTGAAGAGAGATTTACAAGCAATAGAACCCTGTTAATTTTTTGGGAAATGCCGCCCGACCTCCGGGCAAGTTGGACAGGATAGTAGTAGATGTGCAAGACTGTCACAGTAGAAGCATAGGCCTTTCTTGAAGCGGTGTTCCTTCTTTTGCTGAGAAGACATGGTACGAACTTGCATGGAATCTTCGGACTCTACTGGTGCCTTCACCATATTAGACTGAGAAACAGAAGGGACGGGAGAAGGACGGACAGAAACAGAACGTTCATGCTTACATTCCCTTAAACATCAATGCAGTCGAATGGCTAGAGTCAACTTTACTAAAGACTCTGGGGTTGGATAACTAACTAACAGATATCTCTGAGTGTCTGAGAGGCCCAGTCTGAACTGTGATCTATTGGCTGGATCGTTCCAGCCAAACAAAGTACACCACCTGCAAAACTCAGAACAATTCTCCTTGTCAGGCCACCTGCATAGAAGCAAAGAGACTTATCATACAGAAGACCAAGGGCCGAAAAAAAAAAAAACAGTCAACAGAATACTGCTCTGCAGAATTAAGTGGAAGTGCAAATGTCCACTCCTGGGGGTCACCTTGCAACACAGACATGATGATATTGACTCTCTATGCCTCGGTTCCAGAGGAGTGAGGTCTGAACCGAAAATAAAGTTTGTAACTTTCCCTCATTTTTTTGGGCCAGTGAAAATATTACCTTTAGAGATGAGCGAATTTCAAAAAAATTCGATTCAGCCGGTTTGCCAAATTTTTCGAAAAAATTAGGTTTGATCCGAATTTATTTGCGGCAAATGATGTTAAAATGGCTTTTTCCTGGCTGCAGAGAGCCTTTATAGTGGTGTACAACACTGTGCGTCGCAGTAACATGCATAGGGAGTCAGCTTTGGTAGTGAAACAATACTGTGAGTCAGTATGACATTCAAATGACAGGCGTCGCTCTTAGAATCACTGCACACTTCACTAAGTTGGGCAGTTACGGGGCCAAAACTGACTAAATAACTCAAGTGTGAACTCAGACTTACAGGTCAATGTTACCGTTAAGAAGAAGCGCACTGTTTTTACACCGTCGGAAGCTGATTCCACATAGATGTCTACAGAACCTGTTGTATTAAATAATTATACATGTTGTGGTAAGGTGCTGGGTGCCGTCGTGGATGGCAGGTATGTGTCACCGAGGTTCATAGCCTCGGTGAGGTAAAAGCCGTTTTTGTTGATGTCAGCAGCAGCTAGTGTTACTGACATAGTTGTAAATAGCATGGCTGCAAAGCCGATCCGGGCCGGCTCTTACCGGGAGCAGCTAAAGTGTAGGGTGGGTGGCTGCTCCCCACGACCCAGTCCGGGTTTTGGGCTGGGTTTATAAACTCAGCCAGCACCAGCAGCTGAGGGCTGTGATTGTCTTGGAGCTGCTAACAGTCCTGTGGAGTTCAATGACCTGGAGGAAAGAGCTCAGCAAGGTGGTGTTTTTCCCTGCAACTTGAAGGTGGAATCTCCTACGGCTGGGCCGACTGCTAGGTGTGAACCCTCACCTAAACCTCCAAGGTGACTGAACCCTGTGTTGGCCTGTTTTGTGTGGCCACATTATTTCTGTTATGTGTGAATTATCACCAAGAGACTGTTTTTTCATTTATGTTGTGCAAGTGTGAATAAAACACTGTTTATTGCACATGCTGGACTCCTTGTTTTGCCTCAGTACTGCACCCGCACCGCTATCTACCAGAGCGACTCCCCACATTTGGTGGCGGATGCGGGCATGCGCAGTGAGGCTGGCGTGAACGCCGAAGTTTGTTTTTGCTGGGCACGACTGGATGTCCTATATTAGGCCGGCAAAGTTGCAGCCTGTGATCCCTGACAAAATGGAGGCGGTTGTAAAAGCCCTGGTGGAGGCTAACTTGCAGCAGCGGGAGGCCAACAAGCAGCAGCAGGAGACCAACCAGCTACTACTTCAGCAGGTGATGGCTTTACAAGCTGCAGGAGCGTCCCACCATGTCCATGATGCCCGGAAAGCGGTCCGTGCGGCGATCCCAAAATGACCCCCTCGGACGACGTTGAGACGTATCTGGCGGTCTTTGAGAAAGTAGCCGTGAGGGAGAAGCTACCCCGTGACCAGTGGGCTGAAGTCGTCGCTCCGTTCCTGGCGTCTGGACCCCAGCAAGTATTTTTGACCTCCCAGATGACCAAGCAGCTGACTACCCGACCGTGAAAGGTGAGATCCTGGCAAGACTGGGGGTGAATGTTTTGGTCCGGGCCCAGCGGGTGCATCAGTGGGAGTTCAACCCGGCTGAACCCGCCAGACCACAATATTATGACTTGCTACAACGGTTGCAAAAATGGCTGCAGCCAGACATACTGACTCCCACTGCTATGCTCGACCGTCTGTTAGCCGATGTATTCTGGAGGGCTTTGCCATACCCTCTCCAGCACTGGATCGGCCAGGTGTCACCTGGGAATGCCTTAGAGATGGTCGACCTGGTGGAGCGATATGAGGCCACCAGAAACCTGCAGGGGGTTCTTTTGGGAGGGGACCAGTCAAACCCAGGAAATCTCCACCCCAGACCCGGCGGCCGGCCAAACCCGCCTGGGATGTACCCCTTGCAGACCCATCCCCAGTGATCTGCTGGCAGTGTCGGGAGCCTGGACACATAAGGGCCGACTGTCCACGCCGGGGAGAGCCCATGGAGACTAATTATGGGTACCGGGCTTCCATGTATGCCCGGAGACTGTGTGCGACCGGCAACCCCGAGAAAATAGACAATCGTCATCTGTGCCAGGTGCAAGTTGGTGATAACCTGGCAGTGGCTCTGTTGGACTCAGGGAGCCTAGTAACCTTGGTAAGTGCTGCCCTGGTACAGCCCACCCAGTATACGGGCCGGAAAGTTGGTGTGGTGTGCATACACGGAGACTTAAAGGACTATCCCACTGCTGTAATGTCTCTGTCCACGGCGGCTGGCACATGGACTTATGAAGTGGCGATCTCCACAAAGCTACCTCATGAACTAATAATTGGGAGAGACTTCCCTGGTTTTCCGTCACTATGGCCTGATGTGAAAGTGACTAATAGCCCTGAGACAGGGGTAACCCTAGCAGAGTGGCCTGGTTCCAGTGGGAGGCCAGAGCCCTGGGAGCCCGAGTCCGAAGGGTCTGCGGTAGGGGTGACCACCACTGCTGCGGTAGAGGGGGAGACAACCCCACTGAGTGTAATGGTGGGAGACACGGAGGACTTGCCACCGGGACCTGAGTTGGCAGACCTCAATGTCTCCGGAGATAATTTTTGGACCGCACAACACCGGGACCAAACCCTAACCAGGGCCTGGGAAAGTGTCGTAATAATTGATGGTAAACCCCAGAAACCTGGGGCTGAATTAATGTTCCCACGGTTTAGGCCCCTTTCACACGGGCGAGTTTTCTGTGCGGGTGCAATGCGTGATGTGAACGCATTGCACCTGCACTGAATCCTGACCCATTCATTTCAATGGGTCTGTGTACATGAGCGTTTTTTTTCACGCATCACTTGTGCGTTGCGTTAAAATCGCAGCATGTTCTATATTTTGCGTTTTTCACGCAGCCCTAGCCCTATAGAAGTGAATGGGACTGCGTGAAAAACGCATTGCATCCGCAAGCAAGTGCGGGTGCGTTGCGTTTTTCACTGATGGTTGCTAGGAGATGTTGTTTGTAAACCTTCAGTTTTTTATCACGCGCGTGAAAAACGCATCAAAACGCATTGCACCCGCGCGTAAAAAACTGAACAACTGAACGCAATCACAGACAAAACTGAATGTCTTTGCCTATGAAATCGCACAGTTTTCACTGAACGCAACCGCAACGCATCCGGACCTAATCCGGACACGCTTGTGTGAAAGAGGCCTTATTGTTCTTCAGGATATGTTGTATCGGGTGAACCAAATCCGAGGTGAGCCCGTTGAACAGTTGGTGGTGCCCACCGCATATCGCAAGCTGGTTATGGAGCTTGCCCACCAACATGTTCTTGGGGGACACTTGGGGTGGCAGAAAACCCAGGACCGCATACTGCAGCGGTTTTATTGGCCCCGTGTGTTCAAGGAGGTAGAAAATTATTGTAAGTCCTGTCCGACCTGTCAGATAAATAGCCCCCAGCCACATTTCCGTAGTCCTCTGGTACCTCTTCCAATTATTGAGGTCCCGTTTGAGCGAATCGCTATGGATCTAATTGGGCCTGTACCAAAGTCTGCCAGGGGCCACCAACACATTCTGGTAGTTCTCGATTATGCAACTCGGTATCCGGAGGCGGTGCCTCTGCGACATACCTCAGCTAAGCTCATCGCCAAAGAGTTAATGGAGATGTTTTCCCGTGTGGGCCTGCCAAAAGAGGTTCTGACAGACCAAGGGACCCCTTTTATGTCCAAAGTTATGAGGGAACTGTGTAAATTGTTGCGTATAAAGCAGTTACGGACGTCCGTTTACCATCCGCAAACAGACGGTCTTGTCGAGAGGTTTAACCAAACTTTAAAAAATATGTTAAAAAGGGTGGTGTCTAGAGATTGGAAGGACTGGGACCTGCTTCTGCCCTATCTCATGTTCGCAGTGCGAGAGGTGCCCCAGGCCTCTACTGGGTTCTCGCCCTTCGAACTGCTTTATGGCAGACACCCTCGAGGCCTGTTGGATATTGCCAAGGAAGCGTGGGAACAGCAACCTGTCCCCCACAAAAGTGTCATTGAATATGTCACCCAGATGCAGGAACGGATGGAAAGGGTGTTGCCGCTGGTCCGGGAGCATATGGAGGCAGCGCAACAAGCCCAAAGTAGGGTGTATAATCGTCAGGCTCGGGTACGGGACTTCAATCCGGGAGATCGGGTTTTGGTTCTGGTACCCACCCTTAACAGCAAGTTCCTAGCTAGGTGGCAGGGCCCCTATGAGGTGATCGAGAAGGTAGGGGAAGTAAATTACAAGGTACACCAGCCAGGGCGGCGCAAGCCGGAGCAGGTGTACCACGTGAATTTACTAAAGCCGTGGAAAGATAGGAACATGGCCGACGACAACAGCCCCCGGCCAGGGCTTCTAGGTGAGAAGGGTCCAGCCCCACAGTTCGAGGCCTGTGAAGCAGTAACCACGGTAAAAATTGCAGACAGCCTGTCTTCCAAACAAGTTCAGGAAGTCAGGGAGTTCATCAGTCGGAACACGGATGTGTTTTCGGACCTCCCTGGCCGCACGTCTCTCATCCAACATGACATCGTCACTGAGCCTCAGGCCAAGATCCGGTTAAAACCATACCGGGTACCCGAGGCTCGGCGACGGGCCATCGCGGAGGAAGTGCAATTAATGTTGAAGCTCGATGTCATTGAGGAGTCGAAAAGTGAATGGGCCAGTCCCATAGTCCTGATACCCAAGCCGGATGGGACGTTGCGGTTCTGCAACGATTTTCGCAAATTAAATGAAGTGTCCAAGTTCGATGCGTATCCCATGCCCCGGGTAGACGAGCTTGTTGAGAATTTAGGGCAAGCCCGTTATTTTTCTGTGCTAGACCTCACTAAAGGATACTGGCAAGTACCCTTAACGGAGTCGGCCAAGGAAAAACTGCTTTTGTTACCCACGAGGGCCTGTATCATTATAAGGTGTTACCCTTTGGCCTGCATGGCGCCCCGCCACCTTCCAAAGGTTAATGGATATTGTGCTGCGACCTCATCGTCGGTACGCCTCGGCCTACTTAGACGATGTAATCATCCACAGCACCGACTGGGAAAGCCATTTGCCCAAAGTGCAGGCGGTAGTGGATGCCCTGAGGAAAGCTGGTCTAACCGCCAATCCAAAGAAGTGTGCGATTGGGTTGGAAGAGACCAAATACCTGGGATATGTAATTGGGCGGGAGTCATCAAGCCGCAGGTAACTAAAGTGGAAGCCATACGTAACTGGCCCCGACCGGTCACTGCCAGGCAGGTAAAGTCCTTCCTGGGAATGATAGGGTACTACATGCGGTTTGTGCCCCACTTTGCCACAATAGCAGCGCCGTTGACAGACCTATTGAAGGGGCGAAAGTCTGGGAAGGTTAGCTGGAGTGAGAAGGCGGAGGAGGCTTTCTCCGCGTTGAAGTCGGCCCTCTGTGGGTCCCCGGTTTTGGTGACACCCGACTTCAACCGGGAGTTTGTCGTACAGACCGACGCCTCGGAGGTAGGCCTCGGTGCTGTGCTGTCTCAGGAGGTCAACGGGGAAGAACATCCCGTTGTCTTCCTGAGCCGAAAGCTCAGTCCCGCCGAGACCAGGTATAGCATAGTGGAGAGGGAGTGCCTGGCTATCAAGTGGGCACTCGAATCTCTCCGCTACTACCTGTTAGGGAGGAGGTTCCGTCTGGTGACCGACCATTCCCCTCTCAAGTGGATGAGCCAGGCCAAGGAGAGGTATGCTCGGGTCACCAGGTGGTTCCTATCCCTGCAGAACTTCAAGTTCTCCGTGGAACATAGGGCAGGCCGCTTGCAGGGGAATGCAGATGCCCTTTCCCACGTCCACTGCCTCACATGTGTCCACCCCCTCAGGGTTGAACAAAGGGGGGGGGTGTGTGGTAAGGTGCAGGGTGCCGTCGTGGATGGCAGGTATGTGTCACCGAGGTTCAAAGCCTCAGTGAGGTAAAAGCCGTTTTTGTTGATGTCAGCAGCAGCTAGTGCTACTGACATAGTTGTAAATAGCATGGCTGCAAAGCCGATCCGGGCCGGCTCTTACCGGGAGCAGCTAAAGTGTAGGGTGAAAAGTGACACAGAGAGAGGGGTGCACAAATGGGCGACATCCAGGAGAGAGAGACACAGGGCAATATAAGTATAAACATCAATAAATAGCAAGTGCAAAAAATAACAGATATAAATACATCATGTCAATGCATACCCATAGTGTGTCTCTCCTCCGGGATGGCACCAAACCGGAGGAGAGACACACTATGGGTATGCATTGACATGATGTATTTATATCTGTTATTTTTTGCACTTGCTATTTATTGATGTTTATACTTATATTGCCCTGTGTCTCTCTCTCCTGGATGTCGCCCATTTGTGCACCCCTCTCTCTGTGTTTAATTTTTTGCTATATTATACATGCTGCCGCATGTTTTTATTGTATTGTTAATAAAGATTATTTTAATTAAAGCGTGGTCCAGTATACTTCTATAGGTTTTTGTTGCTCTAATACTGCAGGCGTTTATATATTTACATATGTGGATGTTTGGGTGCGGACCAGCACCCTACTAGTGGTTATATTTTTGGTAATATAAAGTGTAGGGTGGGTGGCTGCTCCCCACGACCCAGTCCGGGTTTTGGGCTGGGTTTATAAACTCAGCCAGCACCAGCAGCTGAGGGCTGTGATTGTCTTGGAGCTGCTAACAGTCCTGTGGAGTTCTATGACCTGGAGGAAAGAGCTCAGCAAGGTGGTGTTTTTCCCTGCAACTTGAAGGTGGAATCTCCTACGGCTGGGCCGACTGCTAGGTGTGAACCCTCACCTAAACCTCCAAGGTGACTGAACCCTGTGTTGGCCTGTTTTGTGTGGCCACATTATTTCTGTTATGTGTGAATTATCACCAAGAGACTGTTTTTTCATTTATGTTGTGCAAGTGTGAATAAAACACTGTTTATTGCACATGCTGGACTCCTTGTTTTGCCTCAGTACTGCACCCGCACCGCTATCTACCAGAGCGACTCCCCACAATGTAGATCCCTCCCTGATAGAGTGAAGAGGGTGTCAGCAGTAAGTTTGTGTTGGCGTCACTGATTATTTTGCCCTTCCTCTGATCCGTCAGAAGAATAACCCCCAAAAAAACGGATCCTGTCCGTGGAGCATCCGCCTTCAAAAGGTCAGCATTTGCTCAGAAATTCATCAGTATTACTAAAGGCAACAAAAACAGGAGTAGATCCAAAACAGAGATGACACGTGAATGGAATATTTGCATGTCTTCTGTGTTTTGTACCCACTCCTGATTTTGGCTACCAAATCATAAGCCAATTCTGATGCAAAATAGGAACCATGTCATGCAGGCCTTACAGCTGTTACATAGACAGGATCCATTGTGCTTCTTATTTTTTCTTCACTCTGACAGATCAGAAGAAGGGTCAAATAAATGATCATGTCAGCCAGGCCGAAAGGCAAAATAGTGGCGCAGTCATGAAGTGGGGATGGTGTGAATAACATATGAAGTCCACAGAGTGGCCCTATGACATAGTGGTGAGGTGAAAGCAGCATGATGATACCATTGAGTGGCACAATGACAGTGTGGAGGTGGCAGCAGCAGTATCAGGAGGAGATGGCAAAATTACAGTGTGGAGGTGGCGGAAGCAGCAGCATCGGGAGGCAACAGAGTGGCAAGGTGACATAGTGTTAAGGTAGCAGCAGCATTAGGAGACCACAGAGTGGCAAGGTGACATAGTGCGGAGGTGGCAGCAGCATCTGGAGATGACAGAGTGATCCGGTGACAGTGGGGAGGTGGTTGGCAATACCATTAACAGCTGAAGATGGTGAGTGAAAGAAGTAGCACATGGCATCAGATATGTGGCATCAGGCTGGTGGCAGCATCACAATAGTAGCTGAGGCAGGTAGCCAGAAGAAACCGTTCTCTTTTGTCAAAGTTTTGGTGTGGCACCATGGATGATCTAGTCTGATGCATCAGGGATTGGTGTTTGGAAATCCTGGCTGACCCACGCCTGATTCATCTTGACAAAGGTCAGTCTCTCCACATTTTGGGTGGACATGCAAGTTCTTTTTTGGGTAACTATGAGCCCCCGCTGCACTAAACTTCCCCTCTGATGCCACACTACTGGCCGGGCAGGACAGCTTTTACAGGGCAAACTCTGCCAGTTGCGGCCACAAATCCAGTTTGGCTGCCCAGTAGTCCAGCGGATCTTCAATGTGGGGTGGCAGGGTGCTGTCCAAGTGGTTCAGGTCCTGCTCCAGGTCTAGCTGCTGCTGCTGGTGAGTAATTTCTTCACTAGGCAGGAGAAAAAGCTGCTCATCAGCGACTCTAGACTTATGTTGCTGCTGATAGAGTTGAAACTGCTCCTACCCCCCATCCTGCCACAGCAGCCATGGCAGAGGAACATGAGCGAAGAGGGCCTCCCCCGGTCACAGCTGCAAGAGGATGGACGATGGCGGAGATAGGCAGCGGTCAACTGACTACATAGGTTGTCTCGATAGTAGTTCAGTTTGTCCTTCCTCTCAGCGGGTGTAAAAAAAGCTGCCATTTTGGACCGGTAGCGAGGGTCTAACAAGGTGGAGAGCCAGAAGTCATCCCTTATGCTGAATGGTGACAATTCAGCTGTCACTACGCAAGCAAGTGAGCATGCATCGGGCCACCTGTGCAAGTGACTCGGAGGGACTTCCTGCGTACATCTCGGCTTCATACTGCCACGATGTGTCAGGGTCCTCTGCCTCGTCTTCTTCATCGCCATGTAGCTCCTCTGGCTGCTCCTGCTCCTCCTCTCCTGTCACCAGTGTAGAAAAACCACCCATTTCGCATCGCTACATATTACTTGTGCTCCAATTTCCTCTTGCTCCACAAGTTCAGCCCCCACAAGTCTCATGTGGCCATGAGATCTAGGTGCCATGTTGTTAGTCCCCCGACCAGCCAGATTTACTAGCATCTGTTTCAGGACATGAAAAAGTGGAATGAAATCTTACATCCCATAGTCCTGGCAACTGACAACTAACGTGGCCTCCTCAAAGGGCCTGAGCAAACAACAGGTGTCACGCATGAGCTACCACTGTCTGACATTGAAGTTACACAGGGGAGTACTCCTGTCCGCTTGGATCATCAATAAATCGTTTATGGCCTTTTTCTGTTCGTGTAGTCGGTCCAACATATGGAGGGTGGAATTCCAAAGAGTGGAAACGTCGCATATGAGCCTATGTTGGGGGATGCCGTTCTGCCGCTCAAGGAGAGTGTGCTTTGCGGTGTACGAGTAGCTCAAGTGCATGCAAAGTTTCCTGGCCATTTGTAGGATGTCTTGCAGATGGGTGGAAGACTTCAGGAACCGCTTGACAACCATATTGAACACTTGTGCCATGCAGGGAGCATGGCTCAGCCCTCCTTGATGCAGCGCCAACACCATGTTCTTCCCGTTGTCGGTAACCATGGTTCCGATTTTCAGTTGTCGTGGAGAAAGTCAGGATTCGATTTCTTGATGAAGGACACGGAGCAATTTCTCTCCTGTGTGTCTCTGTTCGCCCAGGCAAACAAGGTGCAGAACAGTGTGACACTGCCGTGCCCTGCACATGTGGTATGCTGAAGGAGCACTGGGAATTGTCCCTGCAGTGGAGGCTGAGGACACGGTGGAGGATGAGGAGACAGAGGCGGACATTGTTAAAGGACCAACAGCGTGAGAACGGGGAGGCGGAAGCGGCGTCAACTGGCCAAGTTGGTTGTGTGTCTGTGTAGGAACCATATTCACCCAGTGGGCCGTAAAAGACATGTATTGTCTCTGACGTAGTTAATGTGCCACACGTCAGCGCTGCCATGCACTTTGGCAGACACCGATAGGCTCAAGAACTGGCCCACTTTCTGTTCTACGTACGTGTGCAGGGCTTGTACTGCCTTTTTGGCAAAGAAATGACGGCTTGGGACTTTCCACCTCGGCTCGGCACAAGCCATCAGTACTCCGAAAGGTGCAAAGGTTACCCCAACACTCCTCACTGACTGACTGCTACCGCTGCTGCTTCCGTGAACCAGTGCACCACTACTTTCCGGGCAGGTAGGCTCCTGTGAAATGGGTAGGCTACCCCGGGCACCATTGGCTCCTGACCTCCAACTTCTGCCACCCTGCTGCCTCCTGGCCACGCTAGCGACTTGCTGGCTCCAACGCTGCCTCATGGGCAAGCTGCCAGCCTCTTCTCTGGATGATGATGAAGCCCCTAATTCACTCGGCCTCCAAGTGTGGTCAGCTACATCATAATCGAGTACTGTCTGCATGTCACTGATGTCCTCCTTATCGTTCTTTGTGTCAGGAGCTTGCAACACCAGCTCCCACGTTACTCTCCTCATCACTACTTGCCTGCCTACTGGAGGAAGCAGAGGATGCCTCCTCCACATCTTGGCTGGCCAGTAGCTGCTGATTGTCCTCTAGAGTACAAGAATATATGGTTGAGGGGGAGGCAGTTATAAATGTCTATTTTGCGCAAGGGATGAACAGGTCCTGTGGGATCCATGCCTGGTTCATTTTTATGAACGTCAGCTTGTCCATGTTGGCTGTAGACAGGCGGCTACGTTTGTCAGTAATGATGCCCCCTGCCGTGAGAATACACGTTCAGACAAAACGCTGACCGCCGGGCAGGCCAGCACCTTCAAGGCAAAAAAGGCTAGCTCTGGCCACGTGGACAATTTGGAGACCCAGAAGTTGAATGGGGCCGAACTATCAGTCAGTACGTGGAAGGGTGTGCACACATACGGTTCAACCATGTTAGTGAAATGCTGCCTCCTGCTAACTCGTTCCGTATCAGGTGGTGGTGCAGTTAGCTGTGGCATGGTGACAAAACTTTTCCACATTTCTGCCATGCTAACCCTGCCCTCAGAGGAGCTGGCCGTCACACAACTGCGTTGGCGACCTCTTGCTCCTCCTCTGCCTTCGCCTTGGGCTTCAATGCTTTCCCCTGTGACGTTTGGGAATGCTTTCAGGAGCGCGTCTACCAGCATGCGCTTGTACTTGCGCATCTTCCTATCACGCTCCAGTGCAGGAAGTAAGGTGGGCACATTGTCTTTGTACCGAGGATCCAGCAGGGTGGCAACCCAGTAGTCCGCACACGTTAAAATGTGGGCAACTCTCCTGTCGTTGCGCAGGCACTGCAGCATGTAGTCGCTCATGTGTGCCAGGCTGCCCAGAGGTAAGGACAAGCTGTCCTCTGGCATCGTCCTCTGTATTCCCCAAGCCAATTACCAGTGATGGGCCTGAGCTGTGTTGGGTGGCACCCCGCTGTGAACCTGCTTCATCCTCATTCTCCTCCACCTCCTCCTCATCCTCCTCGTCCTCCAGTAGTGGGCCCTGGGTGGCCACATTTGTACCTGGCCTCTGCTGTTGCAAAAAACCTCCCTCTGAGGTACTTTTAACAGACTGGCCTGAAAGTGCTAAAAATGACCCCTCATCTTCCTCCTCCTACTGGGCCACCTCCTCTTCCATCATCGCTCTAAGCGTTTTCTCAAGGAGACATAGAAGTGGTATTGTAACGCTGATAACGGCGTCATCGCCACAGGCCATGTTGGTGGAGTACTCGAAACAGGGCAACAGGGCACACATGTCTCGCATGGAGGCCCAGTCATTGGTGGTGAAGTGGTGGTGAAGTGGTGCTGTTCCGCAGTGCGACTGACCCGTGCGTGCTGCAGCTGAAACTCCACTATGGCATGCTGCTGCTTGCACAGTCTCTCCAGCATGTGCAAGGTGGAGTTCCACCTGGTGGGCACGTCACATATGAGGTGGTGAGCGGGAAGGCCGAAGTTACGCTGTAGCGCAGAAAGGCGAGCAGCGGCAGGATGTGAACGCCGGAAGCGCGCACAGACGGCCCGCACTTTATGCAGCAGCTCTGACATGTCGAGGTAGTTGTGAATTAACTTCTGCATTAGCAAATTCAGCACATGCGCCAGGCAAGGGATGTGCGTCAAACCGGTTAGTCCCAGAGTTGCGACGAGATTTCACCCATTATCGCACACCACCAGTCCGGCTTGAGGCCCACCGGCAGCAACCACTCGTCGGTCTGTTGTTCAATACCCTGCCGCAACTCCTGCGCGGTGTGGGGCTTGTCCCCCAAACATATGAGTTTCAGAACGGCCTGCTGACGTTTACCCTGGGCTGTGCTGAAGTTGGTGGTGATGGTGTGTGGCTGACTGGATCAGCAGGTGGAATAAGAGGAGGAGGAAGCCGAGTAGGGGGAGGAGGCTACAGAAGGCAAAGAATGATGCCCGGCGATCTTTCGTGTCGGAAGGACATGCGCCAAAGAACTCTCCTCCTAGTGCCCAGCCGCCACTACATTTACCCAGTGTGCAGTTGGGGAGACGTAGCGTCCCTGGCCGTGCTTACTGGTCCACGTATCTGTGGTTAGGTGGACCTTGCCACAGATGGCGTTGCACAGTGCACACTTGATTTTATCGGATACTTGATTGTGAAGGGAAGGCACGGCTCTCTTGGAGAAGTAGTGGCGGCTGGGAACAACATACTGTGGGACAGCTATCACCATCAGCTGTTTGAAGCTATTTGTGTCCACCAGCCTGAATGACAGCATTTTAAAGGCCAGTAGTTTAGAAATGCTGGCATTCAGGCCCAGCGCTCGAGGGTGGCTAGGTAGGAATTTACGCTTTCTCTCCAAGGTTCGTGAGATGGAGAGCTGAACGCTGCCGTGTGACATGGTGGAGATGCTTGGTGACGCAGGTGGTGGTGTCGGTGGCACATCCTCTTTTGGTGGGCGGCAGGTGCCAACATTCCTCCCGAGGCGGAGGAAGAGGCCGAGGCAGCAGCAGAAGAGGGAGCAGGGGGAGCCTGAGTGAGTTCCTTGCTTTTAAGGTGCTTACTCCACTGCAGTTCATGCTTTGCATGTAGATGCCTGGTCATGCAGGTTGTGCTAAGGTTCAGAACGTTAATGCCTCGCTTCAGGATCTGATGGCACAGCGTGCAAACCACTCGGGTCTTGTCATCAGCACATTGTTTAAAGAAGTGCCATGCCAGGGTACTCCTTAAAGCTGCCTTTGGGGTGCTTGGTCCCTGGTGGCGGTGGCCAGTAGCAGGCGAACTCTCTTGGCAGCGGCTGTTCTGCTTTTGCCCCCTGCTCCCACTTTTGCTATGCTGTTGGATCGGTCTCACCACTGCCTCTTCCTCTGAACTATGAAAGTCAGTGGCACGACCTTCATTCCATGTGGGGTCTAGGACCTCATCGTCCCCTGCATCGTCTAAATCACAGTCTTCCTCCCTGACCTCCTGTTCGGTCTGCACACTGCAAAAAGATGCAGCAGTTGGCACCTGTGTTTCGTTATCATCAGAGACGTGCGGACTCAGATGAGAAACCTTGAGAAACCTTGGGAAACCCTTCCAGCAGAGTCTTCAAACAGCATAAGAGACTGCTTCATAACTTGAGGCTCTGACAGTTTCCCTGATATGCATGGGGGTCATGTGACAGACTGATGGACTTGGTTTTCAGGTGCCACCTGTGCTCTTTCTGCAGAAGACTGGGTGGCAGATAATGTTGTGAACGTGCTGGATCCACTGTCGGCCACCAAATTGACTAGCGCCTGTACTTGCTCAGCCCTTACCATCCTTAGAACGGCATTGGGCCCCACCAAATATCGCTGTAAATTCTGGCGGGTACTGGAACCTGAGGTAGTTGGTTCAGTAGGAAGTGTGGCTGTGGCAGAATGGCCACGTCCTCTCCCAGCACCAGAGGGTCCATTAACACCACCACGACGCGTCCGCGTCCCTTACTAGATGTTTTCCTCATTGTTACCGTTCACCAAGCACCACAATAAGAAAAAAAATATTTGGCCCAATGTATTGATTTCAAAATCAGGCCATTTTTTACAGGCACCTAACACTATCTGCCTTTTTGTTTATGTACCGTATTACACTCATCCAGGCACAGCAGTAACCACTGATTTAGGGGAATTGTAGGCCTAGTATTAAGGCCCTGGATGAAAGGTATCCTTTTATGGACAGATTTACACTTGGAGATGCACAGTAACGTGTGAAAAAATATGTAGGATTATGCCTTCAGTAATTGTATTTTAACACTTTGTCTAATATACAATTTAACGGACAGAAATACACTAGGAGATGCACAGTAGCGTGTGAAGTTATTGAGGATGACCCTCTCAGCACTTGTATATACACCTCTAGTGTAATATACCCTTTTACGGACAGAAATACACTATGAGATGCACAATTGCGCGTGCAGATTTACAGGATTATGCTTTCATCAATTGTAATGTAACACTTTTTGTAATATACCCATTTACGAAAAGAAATATACTTGGAGATGCACGCTCAGTTTAATATACCCTTTTATGGACAGATTAACACTTGGCCTGCAACAGCTGGAACACCAGATTCAGGGTATTGCCATATTGGCAAGTGAATTTCACCCCAGAACAAAATCTATCCTTTGACGGATACTATTAAATTTGTCCAATCACAGCTGGAACACCAGATGTACTGTTTTTATAATTTTGCAACTGTATTTCACCCCAGAACAAAATCTATCCTTTGACGGATACTATTAAACTTGTTCAGTCACAGCTGGAACAGCAGATTTACTGTATTTACATTTTTGCAACTGTATTTTACCCCAGAACAAAATCTATCCTTTGACGGATACTATTAAACTTGTCCAGTCACAGCTGGAACACCAGATTTACTGTATTTCTATTCTGGCAACTGAATTTGACCCCAGAAAATAATAAATCCTTTGCCGGACACTATTAAACTTGGCCAGCCACTGCTGGAACACCAGATTTACTGTATCTATATTATTGCAACTGTATTTCACCCCAAAACAAAATCTATCCTTTGACGGATACTATTAAACTTGTTCAATCACAGCTGGAACACTAGATTTACTGTATTTATATTTTTGCAACTGTATTTCACCCCAGAAAAAAATCTATCTTTTAACGGATACTATTAAACTTGTCCAGTCACAGCTGGAACACCAGATTTACTGTATTTCTATTTTGGCAAATTAATTTCACCCCAGAAAATAATAAATCCTTTGCCGGACACTATTAAACTTGGCCAGCCACTGCTGGGACACCAGATTTACGATATTCCTATTTTGGCAATTGAATTTTACCCCAGAAACAAATATACCCTTTTACGGACAGATTTAAACTAGGCCTGCAACAG
Organism: Bufotes viridis; assembly: GCA_033119425.1. Lineage (NCBI taxonomy): Eukaryota > Metazoa > Chordata > Amphibia > Anura > Bufonidae > Bufotes > Bufotes viridis. The sequence continues at coordinate 339,772,921 of CM065592.1, read as the reverse complement.
CTGGAACACCAGATTTACTTTATTTTTATTCTGGGTGCCAGGGTTCTACATTTCAGATAATCACCTGTTGCTTTGGTGGGTGACATTATCCTCTTTATTTGGTCAAATGACCTCTACATTATCTGGTTGTCAGATATTATATTTTGTTTCATCGCTTGCTGCATTGGTGGGAGACATTAAACTCTTTAGACTGTGAAATGACCGCCCCATTGTCTGGTTGTCAGGGGCCTATATTTTGTTTCATCGCCTGCTGTATTGTTGGGAGACATTAACCTCTTTTTACTGTCAAATGACCGCCCCATTGTCTTGTTGTCAGGGGCCTATATTTTGTTTCATCGCTTGCTGCATTGGTCGGAGACATTAAACTCTTTATACTGTCAAATGACTGCCACATTGTCTGGTTGTCAGGGGCCTATATTTTGTTTCATCGCTTGCTGCATTGGTGGGAGTCATTAAACTATTTTTACTGTCAAATGACCCACCCATTGTCTGGTTGTCAGGGGCCTATATTTTGTTTCATCGCTTGCTGCATTGGTGGGAGACATTAAACTCTTTAGACTGTCAAATGACTTCTACATTGTCTTGTTGTCAGGGGCCTATATTTTGTTTCATCGTCTACTGTATTGGTGGGAGATATTAACCTCTTTTTACTGTCAAATGACCGCCCCATTGTCTGGTTGTCAGGGGCCTATATTTTTTTTCATCGCCTGCTAATTTGGTGGGAGACATTAACCTCTTTTTACTGTCAAATGACCGCCCATTGTCTTGTTTTCAGGGGTTTATATTTCTTTTAATGGCTTGCTGCATTGGTGAGAAACATTAACCTCTTTTTACTGTCAAATGACCGCCCCATTGTCTGGTTTTCAGGGGCCTATATTTTGTTTCATCGCTTGCTGCATTGATGGGAGACATTAAACTCTTTATACTGTCAAATGACCTCTACATTGCATAGTTGTCAGGGGCCTATATTTTGTTTCATCGCCTGCTGTATTGGTGGAAGACATTAACCTCTTTTTAATGTCAAAGGACCTCCCCATTGTCTGGTTGTAAGGGTCCTATATTTTGTTTCATCGCCTGCTGTATTGGTGGGAGACATTAACCTCTTTTTACTGTCAAATGACCGCCCCATTGTCTTGCTGTCAGGGGCCTATATTTCTTTTATTGGCTTGCTGCATTGGTGGGAAACATTAACCTCTTTTTACTGTCAAATGACCGCCCCATTGTCTGGTTGTCAAGGGCCTATATTTCATTTCATCGCTTGCTGCATTGGTGGGAGATATTAACCTCTTTATACTGTCAAATGACCTCTACATTGTATGGTTTTCAGGGGCCTATATTTTGTTTCATTGTCTTTTGTATTGGTGGGAGACATTAACCTCTTTTTACTGTCAAATGACCGCCCCATTATCTGGTTGTCAGGGGCCTATATTTTGTTTCATCGCCTGCTGTATTGGTGGGAGACATTAACCTCTTTTTACTGTCAAAAGACCGCCCCATTGTCTCATTGTCAGGGACCTATATTTTGTTTTATCGCTTGCTGCATTGGTGGGAGATATTAACCTATTTTTACTGTCAAATGACCGCCCCATTGTCTGATTGTCAGGGGCCCATATTTTGTTTAATCGCTTGCTGCATTGGTGGGAGACATTATCCTTTTTTTACTGTCAAATGACCGCCCTATTGTCTGGTTGTCAGGGGCCTATATTTTGTTTCATCGCTTGCTGCATTGGTGGGAGACATTAACCTCTTTTTACTGTCAAATGACCTCTGCTCTGTCTGGTTCTCAGGGACCTACATAAATGATAATGGCCTGTTCCATTGCAGGTTGACCTGAGGCCTGTGTTGCTGTTACAGGACCGCTCTCCTCTTTGCGAGTCCCATGGTCCTGAATTAGTGAATGAGGCCTGTGGCACTACTGGGTGAAATCAATACTGTTTTGGCATAATTGTAACTCTCCTTTTTATGGGTGACATGGGTCTGAATCTGTGAATGAGGCCTGTGGCATTGCTGGGTGAAATCAATACTGTCTTGGCGTGATTTTAACTCTCCTCTTTGTGAGTCCTGTGGGCCTCAATGTTTAAATGAGGCCTGTGGCCCTGCAGGCAGACATGATTGCTTCTTGGCTGTGATGACAACTTCAACTCCCATGTATGGTTGCCATGTCCCTGAGTCTGTGAATGAGGCTTGTAGCACTGCAGGCAGACATGAATTCTTTTTGGCTGTGATGAGAACTTCAATTCCCATAGCATTCCCACCTGACGCCACCCCAACCTCCTATTCCACCTCCTTCTCCAAGTTGCCAATTGATATTGGTTAACTTTTATTTATTTTATTTTATGTCATTTCCCTATCCACATTTGTTTGCAGTGGATTTACCTACATTTTGATGCCTTTTGCAGCCCTCTGGCCCTTTCCAGGGCTATTTTGCAGCCTTGTTAGTGCCCAAAAGTTCGGGTCCCCATTGAATTCAATGGGGTTCGGGGTCAAGTTCGGGTCAAGTTCGGATCCCGAACTTTTTCGTGAAGTTCAGCCGAACTTCTCGAACCCGAACATCCAGGTGTTCGCTCAACTCTATTCATGTGTCCAACATCAGGAGGACAGTGAACAACAATGGTATGCATGGCAGGATTGCAAGGAGAAAGCCACTGCTCTCTAAAAAGAACATTGCTGGTTTATCTGCAATTTGCTGTAGATCACCTGCACAATTTAGAACACTATTGAAACAATGGGGGAGATATATCAAAACAGGAGTAAAGGGAAACTAGTTTGCCTTGAGCAACCATTCAAATGTCCTGTTCTTCTTCTCCCTCCGGCTCCATTTTGTTTTGACTCAATTTACTTTGCACGTCTGCTCTAAGCTTAGTATTAGCAACACAAATAGAGTAACTTGATGAGTACATACTACCAAATGTGAGGGAAATAACAATTTTGTAGTTTTTATAATGAAATAAAACTCATTCATATTTCTCTATTTCCTAGGTACTACAAAGTACCACTATGCCATAAACTGAGAAGAGTTTGTTTATACTAGCTACCATATATATGCATAAACCGGAGAGTTCAGTCTATGTTTATTAGTGTATCACAAACCAGTTTTTTCATTATCTTTATTTTGTCGATATATTTTATCTACGATCACTGCTGAGTGTTCTTATTAGCTATATAAATTTAAAAGGCAATTGAACTACACCAGACAGCAACTTTATATACTATACTCATAAATATACACAATAATTTTAAGAGTTAGTTCTGAAATCTGAATATTTTTAAATAACAAAAATGAGTATGTCTGTTTTAATTTCTACCAGATAATAAAAACGAATACCTACCGCAGAAAATTGTGTCACTATTAATGGCAAAAATGGAATCTGCTCTGAGCCTAGGACCTACCTTCTCAAAGTTGCTGCAGAGGCCGGTGTTCTGCCGAAAGTCTATGGCAGAAGTCACATGGCGCACAAGTGTGCTTCCGCGAATCATTCCTGCAGCCTCCATTGCAGTAGTTTGTGCAACAAGGCGTGCGCACAATTAAGGGTATGGAGACTTCTTAAGTGACAGTCGTCTCCATTAAAATACAGCTCCGTCGACACCCCGAGTGCTCATAAATCTACATTAATTTGTACCCTCGCGGGCTTGCTTCGCTCACCACGCATCAGGCTCGGCATTTAGTAAAACTAACTCTATGCCACCATTGATAGTAAAGAAGAGATGTATGGTAAAGAAAGAGATGGACAGTCTCCTTCTTTACCATCCATTTCCTTCTTTACTATCAATGGCGGCATAGAGTTAGTCTTACTAAATGCCGAGCGTAGCGAGGCCGAGCCCGATGCGTGGCGAGCGAAGCGAGCAGCGAGGGTACAAATTAATGTAGATGCTGTATTTTACTGGAGATGACTGTCACCTTAAGATGTCTCTATACCCTTAATTGTGCGCACGCGCGGTGCGCGAAGTACTTCAGTGGAGGCTGCAGGGATGATTCGTGAAAGTGCACTTGTGCGCTTGCGCAGCGCACCATGTGACTTCCGCTATAGACTTTCGGCAATCTATAGAGATCTGGCAGAACACCCCCACATTCAATCATCTGGTAGCATCTTGCTGCTGTGTGAGCAGGTAATATTTGAATGTATCCATACAGTGGGCCCCCCAAATAAATTTTATTGGTGGGCCCTAGGCACCCCAGCCTGACACTGAGTGAACATGTGACCATATCTATACCCTGCTGGAAGAAAACAAGCTGGGGATTGGAAGATGGAGGAACTGGGGCCAGAGTGCAAATCAGCAGCAGAAGGGAGTAGATAAAGGGGAGCTTTTAAATGTTGATGACCTATCTGCTGTACAGGAAGAAGGTACGCGCAGTGCACATGTGTTGTCTCCCTTCTCTCTTTCTGTCCGCTGCTGTATGTCTATGGGACAGCAGCAGCAGAGCAGGAAGAAGGGAGACGGCATGAACGCTTTGCGTGTGCCGTCTCCCTGTACAGCTGATCGGTGGGGGTGCCGTCTTGATTCAAGAAGTGGATGAGGGGAGTATAATTATTATTATTGAGCAAAGTTTTTATTTTATTTTTTTACCCTGGATTAACCCCTGAGCACCTAAATGTGAGTCACAGATACCCCAATAATCGTTAAATCGTTATCTGAGGGTTAAATGATGGGGCAGAGCTATTGCCATTCCCTGTAATTGTGTCTGCTCCATACAATGGAAGATGATTTGTGGCAAAGTATTTTGTAAGAAATTGAATCTCTTGATAAAATTCAGTGAAGCTGCCAAATTGAATATCTCAAAACTTGGTTCATCTCTCATTCCAAGCCTTCAAACAATACAGCATTATATCCAGTATATCAGAAGATATAGCTGTAGAAATCGAGTCGGGAATGAAAGCTCTTTTGACTTTCACTTTCAACTTGGGAGCCATTTTTATAGCAAAATAAAAGTACTTTTCCTGGATATGGAATACGCACAAACTGCACTCAGTTTGGAATACGTTTGCAATCTTCTGTTACTTATATTGATGAAAATGAGGTAACAACTCCCTTTAATTTTTAATATTCCATTAAAAAGACCAATTTCTAGAAAAAAAGAATCTAAAAAATGTCTTAGAGGGATATAGCAGGATATAGCCATTCAGGGATATGCCGCCAAACTAAAATCAGTTCACAGCTTAGATTCCATGGTCACTAGTGACCATAGCACCTGTGATCCAAAGGAAGTGGATTATTTTGTGTTTTGATCACAGACCCCAGAAACATGATCATGTGGGCTGACTTGAATATGAAATATAAAAATCAAACTTACTACTTTTCAGTGGAATCCTCCTCGACTTTAACACACTTATTACACTTAGCTTCCAGTGATCGGATGCCCTCAGTATAGAAGAAGACTTTTTGGTGCTGCAGAAATCCTGTTACCGCCTTATTGACTACATTATCATCAGAAAATCATTGCCCATGATGAAATTTCTTCAGATTCCGAAAGAGAAAGTAGTCACTGGTAGCCATCTTTGGACTGTAGGGTGCATGGTAAGCTCCATGAAGCCACATTCCCTGATAAGAGCTTGTTATTTCCAAGATTTGTGAACTGGTACATTGTGGTGAAGATTTTTTTATCAGCACACTATACACAGTATACCATAAGGCAAACTGACAAAAAATGCAAAAAAAAGGAAAACATATAAAACTTTTTTTGCTTTTTTCACCCAAAATGGAAAAAAGTTAAATGCTAAAATATATGTACCCCAAATTGTGCAAAGTAACATAACTCATCAGGCGTAAAAGCAATACATTATTTGCTGTTGAAAAAGGACACTGACATTAGGGAATCTACTTGGGCATGAAAGACGGTAGTTGCTCTAGATACATCAATGTTACAGTAGATGGTATTTCTCAAGGTAACATCTACCAGTTTCCCAGACTGTTGATAAATGCTGATGTGCACAGCTTTGTGAGTAGAATGAAGATCAGATTTTCATCCAGAACAATTCTCATAGAACACCATCCATAGCAGCATGAAATCTGCATTTTCTAGGGCATATTGATTCTCTAGTTTAAGCGCATGCCATGTAGCAAGTTAAAAAAAAAAAAAAACATTTCTTATACTCACATATTGTAAAATATAAAAAAGCACATAGTAAAAAAAATATGAATACATAAAAACATATTTCCCTACTTTAAATTAATTGTATGCAGTGGGACTTTATGTAAATATTTTGGATTTCTGGAGTAACAATTATAAATTTTGAGCTAAAGATTAAGATTATTAATTGTAATCACCTAGCCAATCATAACCTACTACCTTCACATACACTCTTTATAGTATCAAATACAGGCACTTGTATGCATTTTACATTTAAACCTAAAACTTTAAAGTCTTTAAAAACTCTTAGAAATGGCCTAAAAATATTTTTGTAATGTATTTTATTTATAAATTTTATATATTTTTTTTAACACTTTTTTAATTCAGGAAATGCAGAATCCATACACTGTAACTAGGGTTGAGCGAACCCGAACTGTATAGTTCGGGTTCGATGTTCGGCGCTTTCTTGGCGCTTTTTGAAAGGCTGCACAGCAGCCAATCAACAAGCGTCATACTACTTGCCCCAAGAGGCTATCACAGCCATGCCTACTAATGGCATGGCTGTGATTGGCCAGAGCAGCATGTGACCCAGGTTCTATATAAGCTTGAGTCACATATCGCTGTACGTCACTCTGCTGTTACAAGTGTAGGAAGAGGATGCTGCTGGACTTGTGATTTAAGGGAGAGAATAGGAGAGAATCGAACTCAGCGATCTACCTAGAAATAGTTGTGTGGGTAGAGGGCACTATTATTTTACCCTGCCCTTAGCTCATTGACCAAAAAATACTAACTTTTAGAATTCTGCTAGTTAGGTGGGCGGCGGCGGTCATTTTATGCATGCTCATTTTTTTGGGGCAAACTACAACATCTGTATTAGTCAGTGTGCAATTTAAGCTAGAAATATACCCATAATTTTCTGGGGTTTGAAAAACACACTTTTTTTTTTCAAAAAACAGTAATTTCCAGATCTGCAAGTGTTAAATTCAAGTTTAATATATACAGCATTCACATTTTGTTATGAAAAAAAAGACTTTTTGGGCAATCTACAACATCTGCATTAGTCAGTGTGCAATTTAAGCTAGAAATACACCCATCATTTTCTGGGGTTTGAAAAACACACTTTTTTGACAAAAAACACTATTTTCAGGCCTTGCAGCATCAGCACGTGTGAAATTACAGGCTTATATACTGCTGTCAAATTCAGTTGTTAAACAAACAGTCGTTTGGGCACAAAAAATTTTGTTGGCAGCCTTTGATGCAGATGTCATTGTGAGATACACAATTAATACATTTGGGTTACATTCGGAGATTTTAAATACTGGCATTTGGTGCACCAATGTTGAATTCAGAAATAAAAAGAGAAATACCCGTTGGTACGTTGCCTTTCTTTAGGAGCGCTGCAGATTCCAATTGTGAAGTGGGTCCTATTCACATGTACTAGTGCGTTTTTCTAAATGAACTGCACTGCTCCAGAGAGAACAGAAGAGATTCTCTAATCCAAAATCCCACAGACTCCCTTTGGGCATGGAAAACACTCAGGTCACCCGGATTCACTGCTCCGTCGTGGACCATTGTGAGAAATCAAGGTAGCCACAAATAGTGAAGTACAGTCACAATAGTTCAACTGCAAAGGGTTTTATTGTACTTACAAGATACAAGTTGATAAAAGGCAGTGTACATAAATCAGTTACCCGACCCGGGTTTCGCTTCAGCAAGCTTCGTCAGGGGTATATACTCCACCCACTCAGGGGTGGTCCTTATAAACCATCAGGTGAGACTCTGCCACACCTCCATAAAACCTAGCCTCTGCGGCTTCGTACAAAGTGCAGAAATCACTAAAAACAAAACCTTTTAAAGTACATAAAATACACTCCTAAGGTCATTTCTAAAAACACCCCTTGAGGGTACATAAAATACATTCCTAAAAACACCTAGAAAAACTTCCTTTAGATTACCATATTCCATATTTTACATAAGAGCTACCTAAAAGCTACTTGCATACCTTGACTCGGAGGTATCCACTTCCCCCATATGATTGCTCCCCCACAGATACTCGGATACACATCCTGGGAGCATGTCCCTTCATTCATATAAACCTAAATGCCACCCTTATAATTCATTCCAACCAATAGCAGAATACATATCTAAAGCAGACTTCCTTCATTCACGGTTGATCAGCTACGTCATACCCCACATGTTCCATTTCCACCAATAATAAGCTTACACACCTTTAAACCACTCCCTTCATTCATGAGAGACCTGATCCCCTTCAGCCACACATATTAGCCATATTTTCAAAGGTCCTTAGAAGCTAAGGTATGTTTCTTTCACGTGAGACAGGGTTTTAAATCAAATTCCACGTTCATCCCTTTTGGTTGTAGTGAATCCATCTTCTAGATCCACTCAACTTCCCTCCTGTTTATCCGCTCGGTGGAATTTCCTCCACGCCAGTGCGGTTTTACCAACTCCACTCCGGAGAAAAAAAGACCACTAGGGTCTTTCTGATGTTTGGTTTTAAAATGCATAGATACACTGTGTGTCTCTAGCCCCTTTCTAATATTTCGAATGTGCTCTTGAATCCTCACTTTTAGTTTTCTCATGGTACGGCCCACATACTGTAGGCCACATGGGCACTCCAGCATGTAGACCACCCCTATACTTTCGCAGGTGATAAGTCCTTTTATTTTTAATCCTGTTTTTTTTTATTAGAGTGTACAGTCTGGATATCCCTTTTTCTCTTTTCTTTCCTCCTATTTTGACATGGCAAGCAGAAGCCACACCAGATGAATTTGTTCCCTTTCCTTACATCCTCAGGGCGTAAAGAGCTATGCACCAACTTAGTCCATATGTTCGGTGCTTTTCTGAAAATGACACTGGGTTGGTCTGGAATATACTTCCCTAAAATTGGATCATTTTTTAAAATTGACAATTTTGTCTTATTGCATTTTTCATTATCCCGGCTTGTGCATTAAACTGAGTAAGGAAGAATAAACACAATTTTATTTTTATTTTTCATTTTTGGTTAGTCTCCCTCCTTATTACTCTCCCTTTCTATATCCTTCCTACATCTCACTAAATCCTCCCTATAGTATTTCTTTTCCAAAAACTGTTCTGTGATTATCTTACTCTGCGTTTCAAAATCCTCCTCCTTTGTGCAATTTCGGTGAACCCTTTTTAATTGCCCCTTAGGTATATTTTTAATCCAGGGTGTATAATGGCAGCTAGAGGTGTCTATATAGCCGTTGACATCCGTTTCTTTAAAAAAAAGTATTTTGTCCTCAAGAAGCCATCCTCCAAAAAAATGGTTAAATCGAGGACGGTGCTCGTGAAAGTAAGGTTCCACTGGTTGACATTAAGATGGCTTTTAAAATCCAAAAGGCCCTGTCTTTCTCCCTTCCAAACAATGAGGCAGTCATCAATGAACCTCTTCCAGATGTTCAGTTCGCCAAACGCTGTCACTTTTTTAAGGATGGGGTTGACGTTTTTTTTTTCCCACGCCCCCACAAAAAATATTATTTTCGCCCCCATCGCCGTCCCAGTGCGCTAAAGGTAGTAGCTATCTTTGTACCAAAAATAATTGTGACAGAGGCAGAACTCAACACACTCAAAGATGAACTTCCCCTGTTCCTCTGTCATCAAAGGGTCCTGCCGTAACTCTTCCTCAATGGCCTTAAGGCCCAAATTTTTTGGGATCCCCATATACAGGGATGTTACATCGACTGTAGCTAACCACATATCATCCGGGCAAGCACCAAACTCTTTCATCAAATTTAGGACACTCCCTGAGTCCTTCAAGTAGGATGGCATCACTGGGACATACTTCTGAAGGAAAAAAATCGACATATTCTCCTACTCTACTTGTAAGGGAATTTATGCCCGACACAATAGGTCTGCCAGGGGGGTTGGTCAGACTCTTGTGTATTTTAGGCAAAAAATATATTACCGCTGTAACTGGGAATTTATTGTTCAAATACTCAAGCTCTTTTTTTTTAAGCTTCTATCATTGAAACCTCTAGTTAAAAGGGCACCAAGTTTCTCTTTGTACTCAATTGTCGGATTTTTTTTTAAAACCTGATAAGTCTCCTCATCTGATAGCAACCTCAGCATTTCTGCCTCATATTTTTCTGTATCCATAATGACTACCCCCCCACCCTTATCTGCTGGCTTAATCACAATCTTATGATTCTAATTCAGGCTTTTAAGCACATTTCTCTATTCCTGTGTCAAGTTCTGCCTCCTTGGTTTCATATTTATTTCTTCAAACCCCTTCAAAACTCCTCTCCTAAAAGCTTCAAAACATTAATTCTCTTTATTTTTCGGGAAAAACTTGGATTTTTCTTTTAGATGAGAATGCATAATCAAACCGTCATCATCACTATCTCTGGGCTTGGTTAGATAAACCATATTTAGCAATATTTAGTTCCCATATGAATTTGTGTACATCCAAAAAGGCCTCAAATTTATTTAACCCCAGCATGGGCGCAAACTTGAGGTCTTTCCCCAAGACATCTCTTTCACAGTCCGTCAAAACATGTGAGCTAAGGTTGAAAATTCCCATTAAGTCCCCCTGCTTTTTTGGGGGTTTGAGCTGGTGCTCCCCCCCCCCACCCCCCACCCTCGCTTTCCTCTACATGATTTCTTTTTAGTGGTGTGGTCTGTCTTTCTATCTCTTTTCTATCTATTTTGGTCTATCTTTTCTAACTATTTTGTGATTTATGCACTTTGTACGAAGCCGTAGAGGCTAGGTTTTATGGAGATGTGGCATAGACTCACCTGATGGTTTATAAGGACCACCCCTGAGTGGGTGGAGTAGATACCCCTGACGAAGCTTCCTGAAGCGAAAAACGGGTCGGGTGACTGATTTATGTACACTGCTTTTTATCAACTTTTATATTGTAAGTACAATAAAAACCCTTTGCAGTTAAACCATTGAGACAGTACTTAACTATTTGTGGCTACCTTGATTTCTTACAAAGGTCCACGACAGAGCGGTGAATCCGGGTGACCTGAGTGTTTTCCCATTCCCAAAGGGAGTCTGTGTGATTTTGTATAAGAGGTTCTCTTCTGTTCTCTCTGGAGCAGCGCGGTTCAATATTGAATTCAGGCCTACAGAGGTTCAGGCCCTCTGAGATTTAGTGCAAAGATATATTTACTTCAGGCCTACACTGATTCAGGGCATGAGTGATCCGCCCTATATAAACAGGGGTTTTTATTCAGCCATTTAAAATACAGCCATTTTAAATACAGCCATTTAGTTCAAAGATAGATTTACTTCAGGCCAACACTGATTTGGTTAAGCGTACACTGGTTTTCAGGCGCCACCTGTGGGCTTTCTGTAGACTGGGTGGGAGATAATGTTGTGAACGTGCTGGATCCACTGTCGGCCACCCAATTGACTAGCGCCTGTACCTGCTCATACCTTACCATCCTTAGAGCGGCATTGGGCCCCACCAAATATCGCTGTAAATTCTGGCGGGTACTGGAACCTGAGGTAGTTGGTTCACTAGGACGTTTGGCTGTGGCAGAATGGCAATGTCCTCTCCCAGCACCAGATGGTACACTAACACCAGCACGACTGCGTCCGCGTCCCTTACTAGATGTTTTCCTCATTGTTACCGTTCACCAAGCACCACAATAAGAAAAAAATATTTGGCCCAATGTATTGATTTCAAATTCAGGCCTTTTTTTTACAGGCACCTAACACTATCTGCCAATTTATTTATGTAACGTATTACACTAATCCAGGCACAGCAGTAACCACTGATTTAGGGGAATATCTCTTTTAGGACTAGTATTTAGGACCTGGATGAAAGGTATCCTTTTATGGACAGATTTAAACTAGGCCAGCAACAGCTGGAACACCAGATTCAGGGTATTGCAATTTTGGCAATTGAATTTCACCCCAGAACAAAATATATGTTTTGGCGGACACTATTATAATTTGCCAGCCAGTGCTGGGACACCAGATTTAGGGGATTGCTATTTTGGCAGTTGAATTTCACCCCAGAACAAAATATATGTTTTGGCGGACACTATTATAGTTTGCCAGCCAGAGCTGAAACAACTGATTTATGATATTGCTATTTTGGCAATTGAATTTCACCCCAAAACAAAATATACCCTGTTACGGACAGATTTAAACTAGGCCTGCAACAGCTGGAACACGAGATTCAGGGTATTGCTATTTTGGCAATTGAATTTCACCCCAGAACAAAATATATCCTTTGCAGGACACTATGAAACTTGGCCAGCTACAGCTGAAACCACTGATTTATGGTATTGCTATTTTGGCAATTGAATTTCACCCCAGAACAAAATATATGTTTTGGCGGACACTATTATAGTTTGCCAGCCAGAGCTGAAACCACTGATTTATGGTATTGCTATTTTGGCAATTGAATTTCATCCCAGAACAAAATATATCCTTTGCAGGACACTATGAAACTTTGCCATCCAGAGCTGAAACCACTGATTTATGGTATTGCTATTTTGGCAATTGAATTTCACCCCAGAACAAAATATATGTTTTGGAGGACACTATTATAGTTTGCCTTCCAGTGCTGGGACACCAGATTTAGGGGATTGCTATTTTGACAATTGAATTTTACCACAGAAAATAATCTATCATTTGCCAAACAGCAGACAGTATTATACTTGGCTAGCCAAAGCTGGAACACCAGATTTAGGGGATTGGTATTTTGGCAATTGTATTTAACCCCTTAATAAAATATAGAAATTGCTATCCTGAGTTTCTAGGGGTGACAATTAGCACAGCCAAGCCCCTGATGTAGGATATAGCAAAAAAAAACTATTATTGATGGATTGATGGACTTGGTGGCAGCTTGTTCTGGTGCACCACAAGTCACAAAATGGCCGCCGATCAACCCAGAAAATATGTGACAGAAAAACGCTCTGTGCAGCCTAAAAACCAGTGAGAAAGTAACTAGCAGAAGTTCAATCATTCACAGCTGTAGATCGATCACTTCATTAGGTGCTTTTGCAGACTTTTCCCTGCCTAATCTCGCCCTCACAGCAGCTGCGTCCTCTCCCTACACTAATCAAAGTAGTGTGACGTGCGGCGCTACGTGACTCCAGCTTAAATAGAGGCTGAGTCACATGCTGCACTTGTCCAATCACAGCCATGCCATTAGTAGGCATGGCTGTGATGGGCTCTTAGGGCAAGAAGTAAAACAATAGCTGATTGGCTGCTATGCAACACTTCAGAAAGCGGGAAGAAATTGCCGAACAACGAACTCGAACCAAACTTTTTTGAAAATGTTCGGGTCCAGGTCCCGAACACCACAAAATTCGGTACGAACCCGAACTATGCTCGAACTGTTCGCTCAACACTAGTAAAGATATATTTACTTCATGCCTACACTGATTTAGGGAGTGTGTGATTCCCCCCAGACATATAGGGGGTTTGAATTAGGCATTTGTAATATAGCCATTTTAAATACAGCCATTTAGTGCAAAGATATATTTACTTCAGGACTACACTCTTTCAGAGCATCAGTGATCCCCCCTATAAATACAAGGGCTTGAATTAGGCATTTGAACTACAGCCATTTGAAATACCGCCTTTTGTAAAAATATATATTTACTTCAGTCCTACATTGATTCAGGGCGTGTGTGATCCCCCCTGTACAAACAGGGTTTGAAATAGGTATTTAAAATATAGACATTTTAAATACAGCCGTTTAGTGCAATGATATATTTACTTCAGGCCTACACTTATTTCAGGGCGTGTGTGATTCCCCCTATACATACCTGGGTTTGGTTCAACCATTTAAAATACAGCCATTTTAAATGCAGCCATTTAGTGCAAAAATATATTTACTTCAGGCCTACTCTGATTCAGGGCGTGTGTGATCCCCACTATACATACAGAGGTTTGATTCAGCCATTTAGTGCAAAGATAAATTTACTTCAGGCCTAAACTGATTTAGGGCGTGTGTGATCCCCCCTATACATACAGGGGTTTGATTCAGCCATTTTAAATACTGCCATTTAGTGCAAAGATATATATACTTCAGGCCTACACTGTTTTAGCGCATGAACGATCCCCCCTATACATAAAGAAGTTTGATTCAGCCATTTAAAATACAGCTATTTAGTTCAAAGATATATTTCCTTCAGGCACACACTGATTCAGGGGTGTGTGATCCCCCCTATACATACAGGGGTTTGAATTAGGCATTTAAAATACAGCAATTTCAAATACAGCCATTTTGGGCAAAGATATATTTACTTCAGGCCTACACTGTTTCCGGGCGTGTATAATCCACCCTATAATTACAGGGGATTGAATTAGGCATTTGAAATACAGCTATTTTGTGTAAAGATGTATGTACTTCCTGCCTACACTGATTCAGGTAGTGTGTGATCCCCCCGATACATACAGGGGTTTGAATTCGGCATTTGAAATATAGCCATTTTAAATACAGCCATTTATTTCAAAAATATATTTACTTCAGGCCTACACTGATTCTTGGAGTGTGTGATCCCCCCTATACATACAGGGGTTTGAATTAGGCATTTGAAATACAGCCATTTGAAATACCGTATTTTTGTGCAAAGATATAGTTACTTCAGGCCTACACTGATTCAGGGCATGTGTGATCTTCCCTATACATACAGAGGTTTGATTCAGCCATTTAAAATGCAGCCATTTCTAAATACAGCTATTTAGTGCAAAGATATATTTACTTCAGGCCTACACTGATTCAGAGCGTGTGTGATCCCCTTGTATACATAGAGGAGTTTGATTCAGCCATTTAGAATACAGCTATTTTAAATACAGCCATTTAGTGCAAAGATATATTTAATTCCGACCTACACTGATTCAGGGCTTGTGTAATCCCCCCTATACATACAGTGGTTTGAATTAGGCATTTGAAATAAAGCCATTTGAAATACCGCCTTTTTGTGCAAAGATATAATTACTTCAGGCCTACACTGATTCACGGCGTTTGTGATCCCCCCTATACATACAGGGGTTTTATTCAGCCATTTAAAATACAGCAATTTTAAATAAAGCCATTTAGTTCAAAGATATATTTACTTCAGGTGTACACTGATTCAGGGCGTGTGTGATCCCCCTATACATAAAGGGGTTTGAATTAGACATTTTAAATATAGCCATTTAAAATACAGCCATTTAGTTCAACAGTATATTTATGTCAGGCCTACACTGATACAGGGCGTGTGTGATCCCCCCTATACATACAGTGGTTTGAATTAGGCATTTGAAATACAGCCATTTGAAATATCGCCTTTTTGTAAAAAATACATATTTAATTCAGGTCTAAACTGATTCAGGGCGTGTGTGATCCCCACTGTACATACAGGGGTTTAAAATAGGTATTTAAAATATAGACATTTTAAATACAGCCATTTAGTGCAAAGATATATTTACTTCAGGCCTACACTGATTCAGGGCTTGTGTGATCCCCCAGTATACAAAGAGGAGTTTGATTCAGCCATTTAGGATATAGCCAATTTAAATTCAGCCATTTAGTGCAAAGTTATATTTACTTCATGCCTACACTGATTCAGGGCGTGTGTGATCCCCCCATATACATACATTGGTTTGAATTAGGCATTTGATATAAAGCCATATGAAATACCTCTTTTTTGTAAAAAAAAACTATATATTTTCTTTAGGTCTACACTGATTCAGGGCGTGTTTGATCCCCCCTGTACATACAGGGATTTTAAATAGGTGTTTAAAATATAGACATTTTAAATACAGCCATTTAGTTCAAAGATATATTTACTTCAGGCCTACACTGTTTCAGCGCATGAGTTATCCCCCCTATACATACAGGGGTTTGTTTCAGCCATTTAAAATACAGCCATTTTAAATACAGCCATTTATTTCAAAGATATACTTACTTCAGTCCTACACTGATTCAGGGCGTGTGTGATCCCCCCTGTACATACAGGAGTTTTAAATAGGTATTTAAAATATAGACATTTTAACCCCTTAAGGACACGGCCCTATTTCACCTTAAGGACCAGGCCATTTTTTGGAAATCTGACCAGTGTCACTTTATGTGGTGATAACTTTAAAACGCTTTTACTTATCCAAGCCATTCTGAGATTGTTTTTTCGTCACATATTGTATTTCATGACAGTGGTAAAATAAAGTCGAAAAATTTCATTTTTATTTATAAAAAAATACCAAATTTACCAAAAATTTTGAAAAATTTGCAATTTTCCAAGTTTCAATTTCTCTACTTCTAGAATACATAGTAATACTGCCAAAAAAAGTTATTGATTTACATTCCCCATATGTCTACTCCATATATCGATTATTTTGGGAATGCTATTTCATTTTTTGGGGACGTTACAAGGCTTAGAAGTTTAGAAGCAAATCTTGATATTTTTCAGAAATTTTCAAAAACCCAGTTTTTAGGGACCAGTTCAGGTCTGAAGTCACTTTGCGAGTCTTACATAATAGAAACCACCCAAAAATGACCCCATTCTAGAAACTACACCCCTGAAGGTACTCAAAACTGATTTTACAAACATCATTAACCCTTTAGGTTTTCCACAAGAGTTAATGGCAAATAAAGATAAAATTTCTGAATTTCGATTTTTTGGAAAATTTTCCATTTTAATCCATTTTTTCCAGTAACAAAGCAAGGGTTAACAGCCAAACAAAACTCAATATTTATTGCCCCCGATTCTGTAGTTTTCAGAAACACCCTATATGTGGTCCTAAAATACTGTATGGCCAAACGGCAGGGCACAGAAGGAAAGGAACGCCATATGGGTTTTGGAAGGCGGATTTTGCTGGACTGGATTTTTGACACCATGTCCCATTTGAAGCCCCCTGATGCACCCCTAGAGTAGAAACTCCAAAAAAGTGACTGCATCTAAGAAACTACACCCCTCAAGGTATTCAAAACCAGTTTTACAAACTTTGTTAACCCTTTAGGTGTTCCACAAGAGTTATTGGCAAATGGAGATGAAATTTCAGAATTTCAATTTTTTGTTACCTTGCCTCAAAAAAAGTGTAATATAGAGCAACCAAAAATCATATTTACCCTTAAATAGTACCAACAAAACTGACACCTTATCCCGTAGTTTCCAAAATGGGGTCACTTTTTGGGAGTTTGTACTCTAGGGGTGCATCGGGGGGGCTTCAAATGGGACATAGTCTCAAAAAAAAACAGTCCAGCAAAATCCGCCTTCCAAAAACCATATGGCGTTCCCTTCCTTCTGTGCCCTGCCGTTTGGCCATACAGCAGTTTACAACCACATATGGGGTGTTTCTGCAAACTACAGAATCAGGGCAATAAATATTGAGTTTTGTTTGCCTGTTAACCCTTGCTTTGTTACTGGAAAAATGGATTAAAATGGATAATTTGCAAAAAATAGCTGTTTTGGGACAGTTTTGTATTTTTGTTATTTACATCGTTGAACTGACAGGTTAGATTGTGTGCTATTTCTATAGAGCAGGTTGTTACTGACGCGACAATACCAAATATGACTACTTTTTGGGGTTTTTTGTTTCAGTTTTACATAATAAAGCATTTTTGAAAAAATTATTTTTATTGTCTCCACATTCTGAAAGCCATAGTTTTTTTTTTTTTTTGCGATTGTCCTATGTAGGGGCTCATTTTTTGCGGGATGAGATGGCGGTTTGAATGGTACTATCTTGGGGTGCATATGACTTTTTGATCACTTGCTATTACACTTTTTGTGATGTAAGGTGACAAAAAAATTACTTTTTACAACGTTTTTATTTTTATGTTTACAGCGTTCACCTGAGGGGTTAGGTCATGTTATATTTTTATAGAGCAGGTCGTTACGACGCGACGATACCCAATATGTATACTTTTTTTATTTATTTTGGTGTTACACAATAATATCCTTTTGAAACAAAAAAAACATGTTTTAGTGTCTCCATAGTCTGAGAGCCATATTTTTTCAGTTTTTAGGCGATCGTCTCAGGTTGGGTATAATTTTTGCAGGATGAGGTGGCGGTTAGATTGGCACTATTTGGGGGTCATATGACTTTTTGATCGCTTGCTATTACACTTTTTGTGATGTAAGGTGACAAAAAAATGGCTTTTTGACAAAGTTTTTTTTTTTTTTTACAGTGTTTACTTGAGGGGTTAGGTCATGTGATATTTTTATAGAGCAGATTCTTACGGACGTGGAGATACCCAATATGTCTACTTTTTTAAATTTTTTACATTTAACACTAAAAAGCATTTTTGAAACAAAAAAATCATGTTTTAGTCTGAGAGGCATAGTTTTTTTATTTTTGGGCAATTGTTTTATGAAGGGGCTCATTTTTTGCGGGATGAGATGGCGGTTAGATTGGTACTATTTTGGGAGGCATATGCCTTTTTGATCGCTTTGTATTACACTTTTAGTGATGTAAGGTGCCCAAAAATGGCTTATTTACACCATTTTTGTTTTTTTTTATGGCGTTCACCTGAGGGGTTCAGTCATGTGATATTTTTATAGAGCTGTTTTTTACGGACGCGGCGATACCTAATATGTGTAGTGTATTTTTTTTTTTTACTTTTTATTCAGTGATTTGTGTTTTTTTATTTTTACTTTTTTCACTTTTTACATTTTTTGGACCCAGACCCACTTGGTTCTTGTAGATCCAGTGGATCTGGTGTCTATAATACAGTACAGTACACTATATAGTGTACTGCACTGTATTTTTACTTTTCACAGTCTGGTCAGACTTCTGCCTTTAGCAGAAGTCTGACCAGAGCTACTACTACCATGGCAAGCAGGACGCTTCTGAAAGCGTCCTGCTGCCATGGTAACCATCACCCACTGCCATTAGAGAGCAGTGGGTGATGGATGGAGGAGGAGGAGCTCCCTCCCTCTGCGATCCCATCCTGGGGGGCTGCATAGGCACAGCAGCCCCCGATGGGAAGAGGAGGAGCTCCCTCCTGTTAACACCTTCCATACCGCAGGCAGTCCGGACCGCGGTAAGGAAGGAGTTAAGCGGCTGGCATCTGCAGCACAGATGCCAGCCGTTTTTCTATCAGAGTGCCAGCAATGTGCTGGCACTCTGATAGAACCACTAGACACCAGGGAATTATTGACCTGCGGTTTGCAGCGATCGCCGATACGGGGGGGTCACATGACCCCCCTCGGCATTAGAACATGGTTCCTGCTGATCTACATCAGCAGGAACCATGTTGCTATCGCGCCCACATCGGGTGCAGTAGCAGTTTAAACACAGGGCGTACATGTACGCCCTGTGTCCTTAAGGACTCGGACATTAGGGCGTACCTGTACGCCCTGTGTCCTTAAGAGGTTAAATACAGCCATTTAGTGCAAAGATATATTTACTTCAGGCCTAAACTGTTTCAGCGCATGAGTTATCCCCCCTATACATACAGGGGTTTGTTTCAGCCATTTTAAATACTGCCATTTAATGTAAAGATGTATTTACTTTAGGCCTACACTAATTCAGGGCGTGTGTGATTCCCCCTATAGATATATGGGTTTGATTCAGCCATTTAAAATACAGCCATTTTAAATACAGCCATCTAGTTCAAAGATATATTTACTTCAGGCTTACACTGTTTCAGCGCATGAGTTATCCCCCCTATACATACAGGGGTTTGATTCAGCCATTTAAAATACAGCCATTTTAAATACAGCCATTTAGTTCAACAGTATATTTATGTCAGGCCTACACTGATACAGGACGTGTGTGATCCCCCCTATACATAATGGGGTTTGAATTAGGCATTTAAAATACAGCCATCTGAAATACCTCCTTTTTGTAAAAAATATATATTTTCTTCAGGTCTACACTGATTAAGGGCGTGTGTGATCACCCCTGTACATACAGGGGTTTTAAATAGGTATTTAAAATATAGACATTTAAATACAGCCATTTAGTGCAAAGATATATTTACTTCAGCCCTAAACTGTTTCAACGCATGAGTGATCCCCCTATACATACAGGGGTTTGTATAAGCCATTTAAAATACTGCCATTTTAAATACAGCCATTTAATGCAAAGATGTATTTACTTTAGGCCTACACTAATTCAGGGCGTGTGTGATTCCCCCTATACATATATGGGTTTGATTTAGCCATTTAAAATACAGCCATTTAGTTCAAAGATATATTTACTTCAGGCCTACACTGATTCAGGGCCAGTGTGATCCCCCCCTATACATACAGTGGTTTGATTCAGCCATTTTAAATACAGCCATTTAGTGCAAATATATATTTACTTCAGGACTACACTGTTTCAGCGCATGAGTGATCCCCCCTATACATACAGGGGTTTGATTCAGCCATTTAAAATATAGCCATTTTAAATACAGCCATTTAGTTCAAAGATATATTTCCTTCACGCCTACACTGATTCAGGGTGTGAGTGATCCACCCTATACATACAGGGGTTTGATTCAGCCATTTAAAATATAGCCATTTTAAATACAGCCATTTAGTTCAAAGATATATTTACTTCAGGCCTACACTGATTCAGGGCGTGTATAATCCACCCTATAAATACAGGGGATTGAATTTGCCATTTGAAGTACAGCCATTTTGTGTAAAGATATATTTACTTCATGCCTACACTGATTCAGGGCGTGTATGATCCCCCCTATACATACAGGGGTTTGAATTAGACATGTTAAATATAGCCATTTTAAATACAGCCATTTATTGCAAAGATATATTTGCTTCAGGCCTACACTGATTCAGGGCGTGTGTGATCCGCAATATACATACAGGGGATAGAATTAGGCATTTGAAATACAGCCATTTGAAATTCCTCCTTTTTGTGCAAAGATATTTTTACTTCAGGCCTACAATGATTCAGGGTGTTTGTAATCCCCCCTATAAATACAGGGGTTTGAATTAGGCATTTTAAATGAAGCCATTTGAATTACAGCCATTTTGTGCAAAGATAAATTTACTTCAGGCCTACAATGATTCAGGGCGTGTGTGATCCCCCCTATACATACAGGGGTTTGATTCAGCCATTTAAAATACAGCCATTTTAAATACAGCTATTTAGTTCAACAGTATATTTCTGTCAGGCCTACACTGATACTGGGCGTGTGTGATCCCCCCTATACATAAAGGGGTTTGAATTAGGCATTTGAAATACAGCCATTTGAAATACCGTCTTTTTGTAAAAAATATATTTTTTCTTCAGGTCTACACTGATTCAGGGCGTGTGTGATCACCCCTGTACATACAGGGGTTTAAAATAGGTATTTAAAATTTAGACATTTTAAAAACAGCCATTTAGTGCAAAGATATATTTACTTCAATCCTAAACTGTTTCAGCGCATGAGTGATCCCCCCTATACATACAGGGGTTTGTTTCAACCATTTAAAATACTGCCATTTTAAATACAGCCATTTAATGCAAAGATGTATTTGCTTTAGGCCTACACTAATTCAGGGCGTGAGTAATTCCCCCTATACCTATATGGGTTTGATTCAGCCATTTAAAATACAGCCATTTTAAATAAAGCCATTTAGTTCAAAGATATATTTCCTTCAGATCTACACTAATTCAGGGAGTGTATGATTCCCCCTATTTACTTACAGGGGTTTGATTCAGCCATTTAAAATACAGCCATTTTAAATACAGCCATTTAGTTCAAGGATATATTTACTTCAGGCCTACACTGTTTCAGGGCCAGTGTGATCCCCCCTATACATACAGTGGTTTGATTCAGCCATTTTAAATACAGCCATTTAGTTCAAAGATATATTTCCTTCAGGACTAAACTGATTCAGGGTGTGAGTGATCCCCCCTATACATACAGGGGTTTGATTCAGCCATTTAAAATATAGCCATTCTAAATACAGCCATTTAGTTCAAAGATATATTCACTTCAGGCCTACACTGATTCAGGGCGTGTATAATCCACCCTATAAATACAGGGGATTGAATTCGGCATTTGAAGTACAGCCATTTTGTGTAAAGATATATTTACTTCATGCCTACACTGATTCAGGGTGTGTATGATCCCCCCTATACATACAGGGGATTGAATTAGACATGCTAAATGTAGCCATTTTAAATACAGCCATTTATTGCAAAGATATATTTGCTTCCGGCCTACACTGATTCAGGGCGTGTGTGATCCGCAATATATATACAGGGGTTTGAATTAGGCATTTGAAATACAGCCATTTGAAATACCGCCTTTTTGTGCAAAGATATTTTTACTTCAGGCCTACAATGATTCAGGGTGTTTGTAATCCCCACTATAGATAGAGGGGTTTGAATTAGACATTTGAAATGAAGCCATTTGAAATACAGCCATTTTGTGCAAAGATAAATTTACTTCAGGCCTACAATGATTCAGGGCGTGTGTGATTCCCCCTATACACAAAGGGGTTTGAATAAGGCTACGTTCACACGACGACAATTGTCGCGCGACAAAAAGTCGCGCGACAAATAGGGCACAACTTCACTGCAACATTTGTCGCGCGACATTTTGTCGCACTATTGTCGCGCGACAATTTTTATAATGGGAGTCTATGGTGTCGCATTGCGACATGCGACATGCTGCGACTGCGACGCGACAGTCGCAGAAAAACCCATCTTGAATGGATTTTCTCCGACTTTCGTGTCGCAGTCGCAGCATGTCGCATGTCGCACTGCGACACCATAGACTCCCATTATAAAAATTGTCGCGCGACAATAGTGCGACTTTTTGTCGCGCGACAATTGTCGTCGTGTGAACGTACCCTTAGGCATTTGAAATACAGCCATTTGAAATACCGCCTTTTTGTAAAAAATATATATTTTCTTCATGTCTTCACTGATTCAGGGCGTGTGTGATCACCCCTGTACATACAGGGGTTTTAAATAGGTATTTGAAATATAGACATTTTAAATACAGCCATTTAGTGCAAAGATATATTTACTTCAGGTCTAAACTGTTTCAGCGCATGAGTGATCCCCCCTATACATACAGGTTTTTTTTCCAGCCATTTTAAATACAGCCATTTAATGTAAAGATGTATTTACTTTAGGCCTACACTAATTCAGGGCGTCTGTGATTCCCCCTATACATATATGGGTTTGATTCAGCCACTTAAAATACAGCCATTTTAAATACAGCCATTTAGTTCAAAGATATATTTACTTCAGGCCTACACTATTTCAGCGCATGAGTTATCCCCCCTATACATACAGGGGTTTGATTCAGCCATTTAAAATACAGCCATTTTAAATACAGCCATTTAGTTCAAAGATATATTTCCTTCAGATCTACACTAATTCAGGGCGTGTGTGATTCCCCCTATACATACAGGGGTTTGATTCAGCCATTTAAAATACAGCCATTTTAAATACAGCCATTTAGTTCAACAGTATATTTATGTCAGGCCTACACTGATACAGGGCATGTGTGATCCCCCCTATACATAAAGGAGTTTGAATTAGGCATTTGAAATACAGCCATTTGAAATACCGCCTTTTTGTAAAAATATATATTTTCTTCAGGTCTACACTGATTCAGGGCGTGTGTGATCACCCCTGTACATACAGGGGTTTTAAATAGGTATTTAAAATATAGACATTTTAAAAACAGCCATTTAGTGCAAAGATATATTTACTTCAGGCATAAACTGTTTCAGCGCATGAGTGATCCCCCTATACATACAGTGGTTTGTTTCAGCCATTTAAAATACTGCCATTTTAAATACAGCCATTTAATGCAAAGATGTATTTACTTTAGGCCTACACTAATTCAGGGCGTGTGTGATTCCCCCTATACATATATGGGTTTGATTCAGCCATTTAAAATACAGCCATTTTAAATACAGCCATTTAGTTCAAAGATATATTTCCTTCAGATCTACACTGATTCAGGGCCAGTGTGATTCCCCCTATACTTACAGGGGTTTGATTCAGCCATTTTAAATACAGCCATTTAGTTCAAAGATATATTTACTTCAGGCCTACACTGATTCAGGGCCAGTGTGATCCATCCTATACATACAGTGGTTTGATTCAGCCATTTTAAATACAGCCATTTAGTGCAAATATATATTTACTTCAGGACTACACTGTTTCAGCTCATGAGTGATCCCCCCTATACATGCAGGGGTTTGATTCAGCCATTTAAAATATAGCCATTTTAAATACAGCCATTTAGTTCAAAGATATATTTCCTTCAGGCCTACACTAGACATTTTAAATACAGCCATTTAGTGCAAATATATATTTACGTCAGGCCTACACAGATTCAGGGCGTGTATGATCCCCCCTATACATACAGGGGTTTGATTCAGTCATTTAAAATACAGCTGTTTTAAATACAGCCATTTAATGCAAAGATGTATTTACTTTAGGTCTACACTAATTCACGGCGTGTGTGATTCCCCCTATACATATATGGGTTTGATTCAGCCATTTAAAATACAGCCATTTTAAATACAGCCATTTAGTTCAAAGATATATTTACTTCAGGCCTACACTGATTCAGGGCCAGTGTGATCCCCCCTATACATATATGGGTTTGATTCAGCCATTTAAAATACAGCCATTTTAAATACAGCCATCTAGTTCAAAGATATACTTACTTCAGGCCTACACTGTTTCAGCGCATGAGTTATCCCCCCTATACATACAGGGGTTTGATTCAGCAATTTAAAATACAGCCATTTTAAATACAGCCATTTAGTTCGAAGATATATTTCCATTTTGATCTACACTAATTCAGGGCGTGTGTGATTCCCCCTATACATACAGGGGTTTGATTCAGCCATTTAAAATACAGCCATTTTAAATACAGCCATTTAGTTCAACAGTATATTTATGTCAGGCCTACACTGATACAGGGCATGTGTGATCCCCCCTATACATAAAGGAGTTTGAATTAGGCATTTGAAATACAGCCATTTGAAATACCGTCTTTTTGTAAAAAATATATATTTTCTTCAGGTCTACACTGATTCAGGGCGTGTGTGATCACCCCTGTACATACAGGGGTTTTAAATAGGTATTTAAAATATAGACATTTTAAAAACAGCCATTTAGTGCAAAGATATATTTACTTCAGGCCTAAACTGTTTCAGCGCATGAGTGATCCCCCCTATACATACAGGGGTTTGTTTCAGCCATTTAAAATACTGCCATTTTAAATACAGCCATTTAATGCAAAGATGTATTTACTTTAGGCCTACACTAATTCAGGGCGTGTGTGATTCCCCCTATACATATATGGGTTTGATTCAGCCATTTAAAATACAGCCATTTTAAATACAGCCATTTAGTTCAAAGATATATTTCCTTCAGATCTACACTGATTCAGGGCCAGTGTGATCCATCCTATACATACAGTGGTTTGATTCAGCCATTTTAAATACAGCCATTTAGTTCAAAGATATATTTACTTCAGGACTACACTGTTTCAGCTCATGAGTGATCCCCCCTATACATGCAGGGGTTTGATTCAGCCATTTAAAATATAGCCATTTTAAATACAGCCATTTAGTTCAAAGATATATTTCCTTCAGGCCTACACTAGACATTTTAAATACAGCCATTTAGTGCAAATATATATTTACGTCAGGCCTACACAGATTCAGGGCGTGTATGATCCCCCCTATACATACAGGGGTTTGATTCAGTCATTTAAAATACAGCTGTTTTAAATACAGCCATTTAATGCAAAGATGTATTTACTTTAGGTCTACACTAATTCACGGCGTGTGTGATTCCCCCTATACATATATGGGTTTGATTCAGCCATTTAAAATACAGCCATTTTAAATACAGCCATTTAGTTCAAAGATATATTTACTTCAGGCCTACACTTATTCAGGGCCAGTTTGATCCCCCCTATACATACATTGGTTTGATTCAGCCATTTAAAATATAGCCATTTAGTGCAAAGATATATTTACTTCAGGACTACACTGTTTAACCACTTCAGCCCCCCTAGCTTAAACACCCTTAATGACCAGGCCACTTTTTACAATTCTGCACTACACTACTTTCACCGTTTATTGCTCCGTCATACAACTTACCACCCAAATGAATTTTACCTCCTTTTCTTCTCACTAATAGAGCTTTCATTTGGTGGTATTTCATTGCTGCTGACATTTTTACTTTTTTTGCTATTAATCAAAAATTACCGAAATTTTTGCAAAAAAATGACATTTTTCACTTTCTGTTGTAAAATTTTTCAAAAAAACTACATTTCTATATAAATTTTTCTCTAAATTTATTGTTCTACATGTCTTTGATACAAAAAAATCCAATAACTGTATATTTATTGGTTTGGGTAAAAGTTATAGCGTTTACAAAC